>OX101756.1:113239823-114448086 GCA_944452675.1 Tachina lurida
TTTAACTAGAAATGTTGCATCTATCAGAAGATGAATTAATTACCTTATACCAGCACTCCACATCAAATCACTATTAAATATTTATTTGCTCAAGCTGCCTCAAATTTTATATAATCCCTCTCAAGTGGATAAAGTTAGAAATTAATATGGTAAAAGCTGTTTCTATTTTTAGCGCTGTCGAGGGAGTGTATGTAGTAAAATACATCGTGAAAACAATAGGCAATCAGCAAACAAAACGTTCTAACCGGCGTGTATTTCCGTTTCCTGTATTTTGGTTGTTTTACAAGCAACTTTTTTTTCAAGTAACAAAATTATCCTAAACGGTTGGATGTAAGTAATATTTCGAGTATATTTGAAAACATCAACCTAAGTAGATTTAATGTATGAACTTCACGGGCATCAGTATCTGCACGAACATGACTACCAGCGTGTGTATTTTAGGGCGATATTGGCTTTTTTTCTAGTAGATTTAAATATGTATATATGAATTTCTGTCCATATGTATCTATGTATGTAATAGAAAATAAGTTTGCTTAATTGAGTGTCACATGTTTCCTGAACATTTGACTAACATGTGTCACATATTATCAGAGAAGCAAAAAATAAGCCACATCAATTTATTTGTCTTTAGATTCTTAAAAGTAAATGTGAGTCTGTATGTATATTTTTAAGCCCAGCAAACACGCAAAATGACAATTGAATTGAACTGAGTTTGCTGTTATTAGGTGACATCAAAATTGAGGGTTGAGATATTTCATTAAGTCACTGCCGACCGGCTATAATTATAATTTTACACTAATTTTGCTTTCAAGAGTTGAGTAAACAAGATATTGCTATGAAATTTTTACACATTATAAAGAAAGATATGAGGATTAATTCTGCATCATTCACTCAAAAATTCCTTTTTTTTTTAGTTATGACGTTGTTTGAGTAAATGAGCGATATTTACCTTACCTCCGCACAACGTTACCACCACTCTAATGTGTGACAAAATCCCTATTGGATATGTTAAACGTAACTGCATCATCATAACAATTAAAGTATGGAAACTGTAAATAAAAAATTCAGTAAAGTGCGACTTTGACTCACGCACGTAGGGTCTGTACTAGTGTTTTTCATACGGGATTTTCCGGGAAAGAAATCCCGGGAAATTTGTGCGCGAATTCCCGGGATTTTTTGATTTTGTTATGGCAGCTTAATTTGTATGTACACATTCCTTGATGAGTGTCGTTATTCACTTTATTAATGCGATGGTGCAATAATAAGGTGATGGCAATATCACAATAGCTAAAGCTTTACAACAACTAAGGCCGAGTTTACATCTGGTACACATGCATTCTGAGACTTAGATGGCTTAATTTGTAAAAAGCAGAACGCGACGATCAAAATTTAATTCTGCAACAATTCATAAATGTAAAAAACAGAAATGATCAAGGAAATAAAAGAAAATTACAAATAATTACAGATTATCTTTGGTAAATAGTACGGTTAAAAGCATTAACAGCTTATTCTGTACGAAAGTCCTATTTCAAAAGAAATATGCCCTTATGCAAAAACTATTGTTAAAGTTAAAGCATGCGTTAAAACTGGTTTTGCCATACAAAATTCGTTTATTAAACCAATTTTAAGCTTAACAATGATTTTTTCATAAGGGGGATATTTTGTAATAATTTGTTTTTAATAATACTCTTATAATTTCTTTTTTATAATATTGGTATCTATGTATTATTATATAAAGAACGGAAACGGTATTATTTTTTGAATAATGTGTGTATAAAACGCTATTATTTAATCGATCTCATAATTTATAATTTGTCTTGTTGAAATAAATTAAATTTAAAAATATTTTGTATTGTTTTGTACTGGGCGGGAATTCTCGGGATTTCCGGGGAACCCGAAAAATCTTTCCCGCTTTCCCGGGATATGAAAAAGTCCGCGAAAAGAAATACTCTAATATACATACAATTGTATATATATTACATGGGAATTTAACATTTTTCGTTGCTCGTTTCGGAACACCCTTTAATTTCCAACTCTCATGTATTTCTTGTTGTAGATGCCAAAGGTCTGTTACGGTTCTCGAGAAAATACCCTGTGACGGACAGACGGACAGCGTAGCGAAAACAATAGGGTTCCTTTTCACGTTTTGTGTACGGAACCCTAAAAAGTATGAGTAACAATAATAGCTTACAACCCTGGAAGTGTCCTATACACAGAAGGGCAAAAATTGGAAGCCTATCGGGCAGATAGTATATTTTACTACATGAGTAGTAATATACCTAAATACTTTCGTCTACCGGATCATATTCTTTCTTTCCGACTGAGACCACGGCTATTATGGATGTTATTACACGGCTAAAGGAAATTGACAACCGGCTAAAAATCCTTTTCTTAAATATAGTAGAAAAGTTGTAGAAGCCTTAAAAAATCAGAAGTTTAATCCCGAAGCATTCTTCTATGCAAAAATGAGGTAAACTCATAATAACTATATGAGGAGACAACGAGATCATAAGGCTTCCAGGACATCAACGTATCGCAATAGTCTTCGATCATTGCAGGATCATAGAGGAATTTGTATACTCGTAAGTTCTCCATGATTAAATATATAGGTCCTTTATTTATTTAATATACATATGTACATTTGTCATAACCATATGTACATTAAATAAAAGTTCAGTTTGGTGAACATAGAGTGATTAAAAATTATCTTCATTTTATCTTATCATTGGCAAGGGCCATTACTTGGCTCCATGATTTATTAACATCTACACATTCTCTTCAAACCGACCTTATCCAAGTAGTTCTAGGTCTGCCTGGTTATCTCTGTCCTTGGGATTCTACTGTAGCGCAGCTTGGATTGGATATGACCAATCCAAGTCCACTTAAGCTTTTTGATCTTATACTCTACTTTGATGTCGTTCGAGAGGTTTAACAGATCTGTATTTGAATTTTATTTATGTTATTTTTTAAGTAGGCCCAGCACTCAGGGGATAACCCCTACTCATGCAACGCATTGTGCTAGAACTAGGAAAGTACGTTATTTAGAAGAGAATAGAGGGAGTAGTGTCTGTGGACATTAGATTTAAACTTTCCCACGTTGAAAGTGACAGGAAACATTTCAGCAGGTAGTTTATTCCACATACGAATAGTACGGCTAAAATGAATTCTCTCTGTAATGCGTAGTGCGATTTATTGGCCAATCGGCCACAAAAGGATGTGCCCTAAATGAAGTTTGTTTAGAAATATTTCAGGAACAAGTTACCAAATTTCATTAGAACACATTACATTGTAGTAACGATAGAACAATGAAATGCATCTATGCTCCAATGAGTCAATATAGTTGGATACCCTACTGTCACCAATGAGCTTCTCCGCCTTCTCCTGTATGAGGTGGAGCAACCCCAAAATAGACTTAGAAGCGCCGGTCCATACATGAGAGTTGTATTTCATTTCCGGTCGGATATAAATAAAGTATCCAGCAAGAGCAAGAAAAGTGATGTCGATATATAATGCAGCCCTGCTTAACACCTCTGGTGTTACTGCTGTTCTCAATTCAGCTCAGGACAGATGGTGCAATGAGCTTACCTGCTTTATATCGAGAATCCTTTGGCCTCGCCTAAATATCAACAGAACCAAAAACCTCATAAGCTTCACCAGGAAGCACCTGAGGAATCTCTTGGCCACACTAACCGGCCACTGCCGGAACCCACACTGAACGTATGGAGTCTACCTTATAATGATTACTGCTACAGTTGCATCTTATCTGCGTCTGTCCTGCTTTGGAGGATCTCCATCTGAGCTTCCTTGGCAGAATATCCTTTCATAGCCTGTTCGAGTTATCGGAAATAGGACTCAGAAACCTAAGTCTATACATTAGGAGCAGCGGCTGGTATGGTCGTTAACCCTCCTCTATAGCATGTGTATGTACTGGACCCTCTTCTGATCCGCCTCTCTTCTCTTTTATTCTCTCTTAGTCTAAGGAACCTTTCCATCTATATCCTCCCTTTATTCCCTATCCCCCCTTATTCTACCACTTTCAACTTACAGGTAGCACAAAGGGATCATCGTATTGGACCCAAGTGACCTGGACCCCTAGATTTCATTCTTTACCAGCAGGATGCTAACCTAACCTAACTTAACCTAACACCTCTGGTAGATGTAAATGGAAGGCTTTTCATATTGTTGCACCGAATGCGGCTAGAAGAATCATTGTAGAGTTCGCGGCTTGGAGTTGTTCTTTTATTGGGAATCTCTTTTGCTGCTAGAGTGGACCATAAAGCATATCTTGAAATTGTATCTAAAGCTCGTTAAAAGTCAACAAACAATATATACAGATGCGAGTTGAATTCCTTAAATTGCTCTTTAATAATTCCCAGTGTGTTGATATGGTCAGCACACGATCTGCCCCTTCTAAAATTTGCCTGCTCCTTGCGTAATAACGGTTCCACGGCTGCTAATATTCTTTACTGTATTAGAGTTACCGTGAACTTGGCTATGTAGTTTAATAAGGTTATTCCCCGCAAGATTTTACCTTCGCTTAAATCTCCTTTTTCGGGATTGTTATTATTATGTTATCTCCATGATTATGATACTCGTATTTTGATGATATCTTGTTCATCGCTGATAATCTATTTTAGCTAGTCTAACATGGTTTACTTTCGTTTTAAATGAAAATTCTAATGATGCAGCTTTATATTGTTTGTGTTATTTATTTTTAGAGCTATGCTATTTATGCCAGAGACAGGATCCACGACGTGATTTTCGTATAAATTCATGTTTGTTTTGATTTCTTTTTGTACTTAAAACCAGAGTACGAAAATAAACGAAACAAAATGTGTGATTTTGTTTTGTTTCATTCTTTGAAGTGAGTGAAAGTAATACTAATGTCCCTATTACGGTTTTCAACTTTTTAAAATAGTTTGGGTGGGATTGATAAATTTGCATTGTCGCTCTCAACCAAATTAATAGTTGACTTTTTAGTTGTGTTTTGGTATTGTCATTTACAACTCTGCTGATCAACTGATTTTTAGTAGTTGGGTCTGTGATTGGGGTTTTCTTGTAAAAAGTTGGAGTGATATGTCAAACTTGATATTTTAAATTGGTAACGCGATGATAATTTTAAGTAAAAAACATTTTTGGTTCATAATACTTAAACACAGTTTGGTCGTGTGTAAATTTGGTCGGCTCTTAGGCGACCAAACTGAATTTAGTTGAGAATCATGATAGGGTCCAAAAACAATGAGAACGAACATGTGCACATGAGCACAAACAATACGTTAGTTTAATTGTACGCAGCTAGAAAAGAAAACAATGGGAACTATGTAAATGGAAACATTTTGAAATATTAGTGGCGAATTTGACACTATCATATAATATAATTTGATTGGATTATTATTTAACACATGCTAAGCAGCATAGTTCTACCCAAATGTCCTAAGACACCTCTCTTCTTTTCTTATTGATGTTATTTGGTAATAAAAAATAAAAATATTATTACCAGGTTTTTGAAATGCAGAAATTTAATTACATATATTACAAAAGGATAGTTTTAAAATATATGGGCATTTCCAGGATCTAAAACGGGACACTCGCTTTTCTTTAAGATGGAAAAATGTACAGAAATCTTAATTATTTTGTTAGCCTTTGTTGATGTTAAAGTATTTGTTTTAGCATTGAGCAAAATTCTTAAAAAAATTAGGAAAGTTTTCATCTTTGACGGAAATGTTTGCTCATTCTTTTGTTAGTTTTCTTCCCCATGTACGGTGTTTGCTGGGTATTTATGAATTTATGTGTGGGTGGTGTTAATGTTTTGTTAGGAAACTTTTTGTACTTTGCTATTAATGTGTATTTATTTTTTTACTTATTCCATAAAACATATAAATGTATATAACTTTCTTTTTTTTTTTTGCAAAATTAGCTATTTTGCAGCTTAATTGAGTTATTGTGTTGAATATAGAATAAATTAGAAAAAAGCCAAGTTTTGCCATAAAAATTGAAGACAATGCGTAGTCATACTTAAGCACTTAAACGAGGTTGATCGCAGAATTATGCTATTAAAAACTGTACAGTCTTATACTTTTAGTTTTATAAAATTTTAAAATCATAACATAAAAGTTCCTATTGATTTCCAAGGAGCGTGGCTAATTTATGCACACGTGCTTAAAAAAAAGTGTTCCTTAATATTTTATGAGTTGGTATAAAAAGTAAGAAAAAACAATAATTAATTACTAATTCATATTTTTGGTTAGGGTACAACTGAAAGGATATATTTAAACTGTTTAAGAATTTTTTTTTTAATTTTTGTGTAGGTTTTTTTTTATACATACCAACAAAAATAAATTTGGTGGAAGTAAGCACTAGGAAAAAAAGAAATGCTTTAGCGATACGGAAAAGCACACAGTACATCAACTGTGCTTAAGGGCTCAGTTAGCCGACTGTAATCCAATGTAATTGCAACGGTAGGAAACAGCTGATAGATATTGTTATGTGAAAACTAATGTACAGACTCTTAAGGCTCAGTTAGCAGGTTGTAATGAAACGTAACTGCAATGATAGGAAACAGCTGTTCGGTATTGTTATGTGAAAACTAATGCAAATAGTTACCGAGATGTAGCCAGCATATATACTTCCAAAATCGAAAACAGTGTTCTGCTGATCGGACGACTTAGTGCATTCAAAGTTAAGTTCGTATAAAATATATTAAACATGTAAAACACTAAAACCAATTAAAAAGCTGCAATAAGTCACCTTTTTATTTGAGCCCTTTACTGGAAAGAAGGCGATATCAAAACGTGCGATTCACAGAAGACCCCTGTATAAAAATCATTACATTACTTCTCACATAACAATTTCGATCAGCGGTTTTCTAATGTTGCAGAGTTACATTCTATTACAGTGGGCTAACTGAGCTTTTACGAGGATGCATTAACCTAAGCGAGTGATGAAATTTTACACAAACACTACGAAGTTGGTCGACTGTTTATACTCAAATGTTCAAATTTTTTTTTATAGTGCATCCTCTCTCACTTTCCCGGATACAAATTTGGATGCGAATGAGATTTTTACTTCGTGATTTAATTTTTTTTTATTTTTTAATTGAATTGTGTATGCAAATAAATATGCGCTTCGGTAGGTCAGTGGGTAGTATTTTTGCCTAACATGCTGATATCGTGGGGTCGACTCCAAATTCAATGCGCATACAAAAAGTATTTAATAAATGTACATTAGTGTGCATAATTTATTATTTATGGAAGCTTAAATATTCCATTAATTCATTATATACTAATATTGCACTGAAATAAATAAGCACTTAAAACGAAATGTTCCAAAGTGGGACATCGTTAATAAACATAATGCCATACGCAAGCACGTTTGTAAAACAATAGCAGCTTGGCATTCCCTTACAAACCAGCTTACGGCGAAGCCTGCTCGGTTATGTAAACTTAGTGCGTACTCGTATTAGCAATGACACAAGTCAAACTACTTAAATTTATTATTTTAAATTCAGACATCGCTGAACCACCAGCAAATAAATTTCAAATTTTAAATTCAGAGATTAGTAAAATGAGTTTCAAAAATAAATAATCACCCTTATCGTGAATAATAAGTGGAATTTTTGTTCCCGAGAAATTTTCGTTCCCCTCGAAGGGAAAAATGCTATCGTAAATCCCCCATGAAATTTTTTCCCTGGCATCATTCACAGTGAATGTAATAAAAGGAGATTAATTGGAAATGAAATTTAAGTTTAATAAGAAGTACATAAATCTTAGGTTCCAATAAAAATTTTTTAACTTTAAAATTGGGCTCTTAAATATTCTAGGTGCAGTGGAGAAAAATAATTTAGTATGCCACCGCGGTGTAGGGCCGTGTAATAGAATAGGGGAAAATCTGGTCCAAAGATCGGTACTGCGACGCTCTGTGGCCATAGATTTGTAAATTAAATCAATCTCTGTATGCCTCTCCTTATGGAAGTCAGCACTTATATTGGAGCAGCCCGCCTTTTGGTTAATTTTCTGAAAAATTTTGGTTAATTTTTTTTTATTTTTTTTATTTTTTTTTAAAGAACAAACACAACCCGCAAAGCGATTAGCTTGTCTGCGGAAAACACCCAGGGTCTACGGTGGGAATCGAACCCATGACCTCTGGACTGAGAGGCTAGCATCGCTGCCACTCAGACACAGGGGCACCCTAATAACATCTGAACACAAAAGCTTAGAATAAAAAACACATCTTCTACTACTAGGATTTTTAAGCTTATATCTGGACGATCTGCAGGGCCACGAAGCTTTTTGGCCAGAAATGTGGCTGAATAGGACACAATACTCGTATCAAATCAAAACTACTCAGTGAGTGTAGAACAGCCCTCAACTTGCTTATGGCCAAATATAAAGTCAGGCTATCTACCTTATCCTGGTTGGCGTATTTAGATTTCGAATACCGATTTTGTTTTTTTTTTTTAAGAGAAGTAACACTCGGGAAATTAATGCCTACTGCTATTACTATGTGTTACCTTCGTTAAGAAAGAACGTGCTTTTTTGCACGTTTTTAATAATGCAGTGTTGGCGTAATTTTTTTTTTGAAGCTGTGCTTAGTATTTGTTATTTTACTTCGCCGATGATTCGGCTACACAACAAAGGAGGGCGTTCTGATGTTACATTAGGATTAGTATCTGCTGAAGTCGGTAAAGTTCAGTGACCAGTGACTATGCCTTCATCACTTGGAACTTTCCTACAATAACTGATCATTATGATTATTGATAATGCACATTAGAAAAATGCGTGGTATTGCTATTTAATGACTGTTGGGTACAGGGATTGAACCCAGGACCTTCGGTTGTGTAGTCAACGTGCTAACTACTTCAGTCAACGCCACCCTCGTCGTAGTCGAATTTGTAAAATGCCAACCAAGATTGGGCGTGTGTTGGGTTCCTGGTCGCTGTAATGTTGAGAAAAATGAAAATTTCGGTGAGCTGGTGACAGTAGAGTCGGCCTTGGAGGAGGAAATGTGTGACAGGTCAGTTAAATTACCAATGTTTCAGGAAATAGTTTCTGAACAGGCCCAACTGCTGTAGCTGTAAGAGTTGTGAGAGCTTTGTGTCCAAAACTTGACCTAGGAGGATCCAAACTGCTACCGAATATGCCAGAAGTCATGATAGGCACGTTGAGTGGTTGTTGTTTGGTCAGAGCGAGGACCAGAATTTGGGCGACTGACACTCCAAGCTTCTGCGAGAATGATGAGTAACCAAAAATTCTCAAACATATTATCTGCCATTGCCAGATGTTTTAACGCTATAGGCTTACGTGACTGAGCAAACGTTTTCATGAGAGCATTAGTGACATTGCGAAGTGCCTTAATGGCATTAAATTCGGGTTCTTTTCAGCATAAATAAGGTTTAGGTTGTACTAATTGGTAACGGACCCACTTGAGTCTCCCAGTAGATGTGCATTGCAACATTTCCCTTCCCAACCCAATACTTTCTCTATTTTTTTTTATTTAAATTTAAAGTTCTGTACCTCTAAAAAAACAACTTTTATGTAATTAGAAAAGTGACATTGATTAAAGGGCCAATGAAAGAGTGTTGTTGCCTTTAGAGAACTAGATTAACGACAACAACTCAAAATCAACTAAATAAGAGTAATCTGCCAGAATGAACATATTTTTACGTTGCTGGTAAGTAATATTAATTATAGGCATACATAAATATTCTAACGACTATTTGTAATGGCTTAATTACATTATGCGTGTAAAGTTTCATAAGAGTTAATCCTTAACTTTGTTAAACAAAAAGTTTATATGTAATTGGGTTTCATTATCAGCAGTTATATAAGGTAACCTTAAGTAAAGTTAATGCTCTGGATTTGTTCTAGGTTAGAAGGTAATCTTGAGGTGTTTTGACATTACACACTCTAGGCCAAACACATAGACGCTAATAATGTAGGTGTAGCATTTCAGCGAATGTTTGTCTAATAATTAATTTAAAAAATTATAACACATTCCCTTTACTTCTTCAAAATATGAATTAAAATGGAAGATATATTCTAAGATAATATTTAAGCAATATCCTCAAATTATCATCTAGCAGAAGATAATTAAAGTAATATTTTATTTTCTTTCTTTTATAGGTAAGATGCAAAATTTATGGATGCAATTTTTAATGAAAAATAGGAAAAATTTAACGCAAGTGTCGCGCAAAACATGGTGTTCGATTTTCCAGCAAAATAAGTTCAAGGTAATTTTATATTTTTAAACCCCTCCACCCCCCCCCCCCCCCCCGACTAAAAAAGGGGTGTTATAAGTTTGTAGTGTGTATCTGTGTGTCTGTCCGTGTCCACTTGCAGACCAAACGGCTGGACCGATTTCTGTTTGAAAGGTGACTTGATCGAGATGGTCCTTAGCTATGTTTCAAGAAAATCTGTCCAGCCGCTTAGAAGATATAACATCTTCTCTAGATATATTGGGGGGGTTTTTAAAATTTTTAAGTTTTGTTATTTAAGTTATTCTTATAGAGACTTAGTATTTTGCTTCCAACGGGCTTTTATTAATTTGACGTGGGGGGATGGAAAATTGTTCCAAGTCCTTTGGAGAAGTGTGAACATATAAGATACAAGCTAGGAAGTTGATCCACTAATTTAAAATAATCTTCCTAATGATATTTTGGCTATATCTTTGTAGTTTGTTATTAGTGTTTATCTAAGGACATTATAAGTTTATCATATACAGCAGAATCGCTTTCGTATTGCTTAGAAGTATTGCCATCGTGACACGTTTCTTCCCGAGGAAAGTATCTTTCACAATACGAAATCGATTAATGCCGCAATGAAAGTTTTTGCCCAGACAATACGTTTGGCATTACGTATTGTTTGCTGGGATGTATAGTAAAATATTAGTAAGAGTGCATACAGTACATACGAATACTCTTACGATAAGGTTCACGTTAATTTCAATTAAATTTTTCGTTTTAAATAAGGCGGTTAGTGTTCGAGTATTGTACGCGTTATTTACCTGAGGTTTTTACCTAAAGGTTTGCTTTATAAAATTTATCTTACACGATAGCTATATGTACACTAATAGATGCTTGTGGTTAAATATAACGGCCATTACTATAACTTTTTTTTAATAAAAATTTTTATAATCGGTGATGTTCTGTAATCCATATGAAATCCAAGCGTTCAAAGTTGCCATAGAATTGTTATAAGATATATGTATTTATACGAGCGACAACAATTCTATCACAATTCCGAACATTTTAATTTCACGTAAAAACAGCAAATACCTGAATATCTTACATTTGAAAAAAAAATCACTTACCTCGTTAACATATTAGCACGATTAACTGCAACCTCAGCTTCCACACGAAATCGATCTTGCGCGTAACGATCCACTACGCCCTCGCCTAAATTCAAAGAAGTCCCGGCTTCACAATTCGAACCGAGCGAATGTTGCGTTTCAACGATTTGCAAAAACTTTGTAACAACGTCGCGGCCATGCATTAAATCACGACGATTACTACGCGATATTTCATCCCAATCGTAAATCTCCTCCGAATTGGCAGCATCTACCACACCTTCAAGAAAATGATTAGTATCAGCATCACTGGCCACTTCCAAAGTGCCTTCTGTTTCACTATCTGGCTCCGCCGTATCTAAATCACTCAACTCGAAACTCTCACCTTCCATTATCAATTCCTTCGAGGAAGAGTCCACATTTTCTGTGAAGTCAGAATTATCATCAAAATTAATTTCTTGCTTTTCATAAAATGTGCTAAGTTGAGCTGCAGTCCTTGTAGTAACTTGGCTAGTGCTGGCTAGAAGTAAGGGCTCTTGCGAATGAGCGGCCGAGGAAAATGTCATGCCATAGGTGAACTCCGTGGAAGTAGAAATGTTATTATTTAAGTAGTCTTCATTTGAGTTATTTCTGAGGTTACTTGCAGCAATTGGATAGTGGATTTTAAAAGCTGTTGTCAAGTTTAAGGGTAAAAATTTCTTATCTTTTATTTGTTGCCAGTAGGTGGAAAATGTTTCATTCTCTCTTTCACCATCATCCAAATTCACGTTATTGTCAATGTCTTTGTGGAAGTCGGAGGAGAAATTTTTAAATTTTTTATCGTATTTGTCATCCAAAAGAGAATCGAGGGTAGTGGCATACAATAAATCAATGTCACTGGCAGCCGCATTGATGTTATCATTCGAATTATTGTCATCATTTTGATAGAAATCATCAGACAAACTATCATCGTTATCATGTTCTGTAATATCATCATCATCATCATCATCATCATTAGCACTGTCATCATCAGTATCAACAGTATCATCTTTAGCCATTTTATTTGTTAAAACATCCACATTTACACTTTCATTTGTGTCAATAACATTTGGCTTTGCATCAGCTACATTTCTATTTGATTCTTTGGCCACTTGATGATGACTGCTGCTGGCATCTATACTTGCAACAGTGGTTGTCTGTTGACTGCTAACATCCGTTGTGGTTGGGGCCTTTTTATTAGTGCGCTTCATTTCAGCTTGCTGCTGTTGCAACTGCTCGGCCTCTAGCAGACTACGATGATGGTTTTTGCCCAAATTACCACCAGCAGCACCACCAGCAGCACCACCAGCACCACCATTTGTGCTAAATTTCTCAATATTCAATTGACGCAAACTTTCTACAATTTTCTTTTTATGTAATTTTCGTATTTTGTGGGTCACTGCTTTCAGGCTTATGGTAGGTGCTGGCTCAGCACTTGCTAAAGGATGTGTTGCTTTTGTGGCCTCCAGTAGAACTGTAGTGTTAAATATGATATCATCATTTAAATTATTCAAATCACTTGTTGCCTTGCCTACCACACCAGCAAGTCCAGTATTATTATCAAAATACGCTGAATGATTGTGTAAATTCGGTTGAGCTAGCACTAAGCTTATATGCCCATCATAATCAATATTATCATGGAGAGTAAGAGCAACAGCAACAGCATTAGCCTTCTGCTGCTTACTGGTATCATATTGCAAATGTAATCCCTTGTTCTCTGGCCTAGTTTCATAAAATTTTCTTATCGAATGTGGCTCCTGCTCAGTAATGGCATGCCTGCGTTGCTTTGAACGTTCATGGCGTATGTTTAAGAAATCCATGACACCAACAGACACACCCACCTCAGCTACTTTGTGTTCTCTTTGTCGTGTTGTATCTGGCTTGTTTTGGTGGCCTATGCTGCTGCTCGAGCTACTGGTAGCGGCATCTACTTTGTTCAGTGTTACATTAAGACCATTTAGGATTAGCATAATTTTTGCTAAATTGATAGCAATATCAAAAGCCAGCATCGTTTGGTTTTCGTTTGACAAACAGAAATAAAAAAGGCAGTAAAAGAAAAATTTAAAAAGTTTTATTTTTGTGTAATCGCTTTTCCGTCTGTTTCTCTTCTTTTGATTTTAAAGTAATTGTTTTACTTATATCGTGCTAGTTTCAGTTTTATTGCAGTTAATTTTTTATTTGTTTTTGTTGTAACGAGACTACCTTTGAATTTTGAAACGTTTCAATTTGACTGTAGTCTCCTTGATATTATTAAATATTTCAATCGGTTTTTTAAATATTTTATTAATTTTGGATGCACAAATCATCCTTAACATGGCGCTACATTTGTTTTTATATTCGACTTGATTGAAAGAGAAGACTATAAAACAAATAAATCAAGTGATATTATCGTGTTCATGTTCTCAATTAATTTAATAGCGGAGAAGAATTATCTTTTGTGGCAGCATTGGCACCATTTCAATCTGCAAAATAAATAAATAATACATTGTTAAACTTTGTTTTAAATGTTAAATTGTCAACTAGGAGTTATTTTGCAAGGGAAATATTAATTTATATCAGTCTGTCAGTCGATCTCATCTGTCTGTCTTTCTGTCTACACATGCATTAAGTAACAAGTGCTAAATTAATTGCGATATAATTTCACGTACAACAACTCAAAAAATCACAAATGCTTGTATGTGGAGTTCCCTCCGGGGTGGTTCCAGGGGGTGTGCCACTGGCACAGGTGGGGGTCCAAATTTAGTGGGGGTCGGTCATACATGTTGACTCGATTGAGTAACTCTAAAAAAAATTTGACCTTTCGGATCAAAAGTCGGGACATCAAAATATATTTTAGAGGTATGGTTCCTTAGGCAAAGTTTCTTATTTTGATCCCTAGAATACTATTTTCCTTGTAATTTGAGCGATTTTTTTTTGCCTCCATACAAATCGACGCGCCCTAATGTACGACGGATATTTAAAAGCCTTTCGAGACATTCATTGCAGTGGTTTAGTTTATAAAATTGTGTATGAGCAATATTTCATTTTATAATAAATATTAATCATACGCATCCTTCTTATCACAAGCAAACTATATACGAGTACGATGTTTTTGAGGTAAATAACCACGGCCCACGATATCGCACGAAATTTCTAATCATCGAACTTGTTTTAAAATTAAAAAAAAAAAATTTAATTACGATTAGTATTGTATACCGTTATTTGCCGCCCGCTTTTGATGGTGGCATTGGCTGAAGTATTTAGCACGTTGACTACCAAAAGGGAAGGTCCTGGGTTCAATCCGTGTATCCAACAGTCATCAAATAACAACACCACGCATTTGTCTGATGTGCATTAGTGTCGCTTTTTATCAGTTGCTGTAGGAAAGTTCCAAGTCACTGGTCACTGAACTATACCGATTTCAGCAGATACTAAGCCTAGTGCAGCGTCAGAGCGCCCTCCTGCGTTGTGTAGCAGAATCATCGGCGAAGTAAAATAACTAATAAAATGGCTACTTAACACAGCTTCAAAAAAACGCCTCATTTAACATCAGAGGCGTTGCAACACTGCATTTTTAAAAACGTGCAAAAAGCAGAGTTGTAAAAGAATGAAGCCTTTCTCTATCTCTTTCTTCACCACCCGTCTTCTCTATTACTAACCTAGTAATAGTAGGGATTAATTGCCTGAGTGTTACTTCTCTAAAAAAAAATTCGACTTCCGACAGTTCGGTACTAGAATAAAAAAATGCAGCATTTTTTAATCTTGTATCACAAGTTGATGTCAAATCACAAAAATTTTAGAACCATAGTGAAGCCTAATAAGTCCACAGGAGTGTTTTGACGGCCATACATTACAATAACAAAACTCCTTCAGATTAATTCGATTACACAGATTACATTCAGCAGCAGCATACCCAAACTATGATCGACTAAAATTTCTATTATTACTTAGCTTTTTGTTGCTTATTCCTTGTTGTATAATTTGAGGTATGATGTAAAGGTTACTTGAGGTCAAAGACTTTTGAGGTCAAAGACTTTTGAATTGACAAAAAAATTCGTCTGCAACAGACAAACTCATCGATATATTATACTTTAATATCTGTACGTAAGTACTGAAGCTATGACAAATTTAAAAAGTTGACCCCTACGGTCTGCAACAATGAATTTATAAAAGCATTTTTTAAATAGTTGTGCTGTAAATATCGAAATACTTTCTTTGCAAAAGTTTTATGATTTTTCGCGAGCTATAAATTTCTAAAATTAGGGTGGTAGGAAATGAGATTTGGGGGGTAAGTACTAGAACGGTACACGTGAGGTCAATGGACCCAAGAGCAAAAATATTGGCCTCCCTGAGACAAAAATATTCGCTATATCAAACTTTAAGATCGGACTGTAAATATGAAAGATATAACGAAAAAACTAAAAAAGCGACCCCTACGTTCGGCAAAAAAAAATAAAAAAAAAATTTTTTTAAATCTCCTTGGAACAATACTTTATATTTGCTGGTGTACGGAAAACTTTTTTTTGTAATACGGTCTAATGTACATGGACTTGTACACGAAGAAAAAAATTATTGTATTTCCTGTGATAAAAAACTTTTCGCTTATTGGGTTGAAAAAACTTGTTGTTAAACATATTTTTATTTTTCTTTAATGCATTTATAAAAAAATTTACTGCCATATTTGAATAAAATAGAGGTTATGTTTAATTTCAGACTATTGTAGTTTTTAAGTAGTAATTTTTTTCAGTGTAGACATACATACACACACTAAGAACTTACAACATAAATTTTCTTGGTCGGGTGTTAAAAAATGTAATATTTTCGAAATTTGAAAAGACAATTGAAATATTTAATTAAGCATTATTAATTAAATAACAGATATTTGGAGGCAGTGCTAAGTCCGGAAAAGAAAAGTGAAAGCAGATATATTTTGGTCAGCTTTAAGTCTCTTGCTAAGAACTAGGAAGATGTTAGAAAGTAGGGAAAACATAAGAGTGACTTGAAATGTACATGACTTCTTCCCTGGGACAAGAACTCTTTTTTTTAATATCCGAAAGTTGAGTCTCCTTTAATCTAACGTGTTACTATAGTATATTCTTCATCGCAGCTCATTAATTTTTTATCATTATATATTAGAATAGTGTTCTCTTTATTAGTGCTGCCTCATTAGCAGGGCACCCTACTGGCAACTAAATCTTACTCTGGCTTAATTGCTGTGAAAATTGTTTTTTTTTTTGTAGTGTATTTTAAATTAAGATAAATGTATTAATTTTAAACAAAAATGTGCTAAGATTTCACGCCAAAATAATTTTCATCGCTGCAAAAAAAATTAATAGACTAGAGTTTTTACATGATTTTTTTTAAAGTTTTTTTTTATTTATTTTAAGAAATATTAATAAACTTTTCCCTTGTATTCGGGGTATTTGTAAACATTCCTTTTTAATGCTCTAACTTATCTTGTCTATATGTAAAGCGTTTTCTTTTATTTTTTCCTCAGGGATTTAATGAAGTCTTTAACAAAAGTCCAAGGATATATTCTAATGATTTTGCTTTACACATTTCCTTAGCAAAATCTGTTCTTTTCACTTGTTTTTTTTTTCAATGAAACTCAATTAACAAAAAGCGTTTGGGAGTAACAAGAAAATTGTTTTTCTTTACAGCACCAAAGTAAAGGATTTAAAATGAAAGAAGGATATAACAAGAAAACAAAAATCTGTATTTATGTTTGTAGTGCGTAGAACTCTATTGGATGCTTATTTGATGCTTCTGCTGTACATGCAAATGTACTTAGCGCAATTTATTTTTGTATTCCTTAACACCCAGGAAATGGCTTAAAGCTTTAATTGTGTTGTTAGCATGTTTACGGATTTTGGGTTAACAAAGAAGAGATTTTATATCAAATCTTCTTAAAGACAATAAAAGGGTTTTAGTGGAAGACATTTAAATTTTTAGTGAAATTTCTCTAAAAGACTACATTGAGTAAGTAGATTTTCTCTGAATGAAAAAAAGGGTGGCATTGGCTGAACTAGTTAGCACGTTGACTACAAAACCGCATGTCCTGAGTTCGGTCCCGGTATCCAACAGTCACCACGCATTTTTCTGATATTCATTAGTGTCCCTTTGTATCATTTGTTGTAGGAAAGTTCAAGTGATGAAGGCATGGTCACTGGTCACTGAACTATACCGTTTTCAGCAGATACTAATTCTAATGTTACATCAGAGCGCCCTCCTTCGTTGTGTAGCAGAATCATCGGCGCAGTAAACTAACCAATAAAATGGCTACTAAATAAACACAGCTTCAAAAAATTTAAAATGCCTCATTTGACACCAGAGGTGCTGCAACACCTGCATTATTAAAAACGTGCAAAAAAGCTGAGCTGTAAAAGAATGAAACTTTCCTCGTATCTCTTTCTTCATCACCTGTCTTCGCTATCACTATCCCTTTCCTAAAGAAGGTAACACCTATTAATTGTACACTCAAAAAAATAATTAACTAAAACTTTGGAAAATTTTCCAAATTTGAATAAAAAAAAGTTGTCGTATGGGGCCAAAGCTGTTTTTTACTTGAAACTAGTAAAATATTTACTAAATTTCTAGTTCATTAATGAACTAGTTTATAGTAATTATATTTTTATATTTAAGTAAAATTTTCCTAAAATTAAGTAAAAATTTCCCATAAAAGACGGAGCTTTGCAAAAAATTTTTTCGTCTTAGATCTCAAATTTAGTAAATTTTTGAATTTTTTTGTCTTTAATTCTGGTACTTATTTTTATTTTTAATTAAATTCTATACCAAATGATAATGTTATTTATTATATCTTCATATTATATTCTTAATTAATTCACCATACATACATATTAATTCCTTCCTTCCTTCCAAGTATTGAACCAACAACCTTCTGATAGATAGGCAAGCACTCTAACCAATTGCCTAACAAGCCAGCCTAAATAAGCATTGAAATTATTTAGTTTTAAAATTTTATTTTATTTACAAAAAAATAAATTTCAAGTTCAAATATTCTTCGAAAATATGAAAAATTTACTTAGATTTTTTGCTAAATGCAAATTAATAATAAATTCTATAATTCAAAGAAAAAATACTTAAAACTGTAACTTGTGAGAAGCTCTCGCATCGAGAAAAAGTAAATAATTATATTGGTTGTCCTATTTTACACAGGGTTACTCACATAAAAATTTATATAAACTTACAAAAAATATCAACAAATACAGTTTTTTTCTTACTCACCCTGTTTTTCACAGGATGATAACAATTTTTTCGATTCGAAAAGTTCTCACATTCCTTATAGAAACGAGGTACTGGTAAATATTTTCCTAAAATGTAGAAGCCCATTTTACATCTTTTAAGTTAGTCAAATTTCATAAGCTAATCAGGAGTAATTCATTTCCTAAAATTTATTTTTTTATTTAAGACGAAATTTACTAGTCCTTAGTATAAAATTTCTTTCAGTTTATAACCATTTTCCTACTCTTAGTAAATATTTCCTTTAAGTCAGTAAACATTTCCTTAAATGTAAGAAATTTTTTGTATATTTTTATGAACTATTTTTTTAAATATGAACTTTTTATTTTTTACTCATTTTTACTAGATTTGTGTAGAAATTTACTTAAACTTAGAAAAAATTACTTAAACTTAGAAATTTTTTTTACTTAAATTTAGGAAAAAAATTTCTTAATAGTAGTACATGTCTTTTTTTTTGAGTGTAGTAGGCATTCATTATCTGAGTGTTACTTCTCTTTAATAAAAAAAGCAGCAAAACAAACAAAACAACAGGCAAACTCTTGAAATTTTCAAAAACGCTAAAACTAAAAAAATCGCCTGAAACCGAAAAACGAAAAAAGTTCCAGACTAAAAAGAATCTCTATAACTAAAATAAATCGCCAAACTCCGAAAAAAAATCGCCAAAATTAAAAAAAGACGCTAAAATTAAAAAAACGCCAAAAACCGAAAAAATGCCAAAAGCGAAAAATCACAAAAAAAGAAATAAATTCAGTAAAGTGCGACTTTGACTCGCGCACTATGGGTTCCGTACATTAGGTTTTGAGCATTTTTTAATGAGGCATTTTTGCTTTTTTGACGTTTTCTCAGCTGAAACGATTTTTTTCTTTTTTTTTTTTTGTATTGGCGATTTTTTTTAGTTTTTTGCGTTTTTTCCATTTTGGCGATTTTTTTATTTTGGCGTTTTTTTTTGTCTGTTTTTGTTTTTTTTTTTGCTATGGCGATTTTTTTCATTTTGGTGATTTTTTTTTTCTTTTTTAATTTGGTGTTTTTTTTTTTGTTTTTGGCGATGTTTTCTGTTTTTAGGGTTTTTTTTCATTTTGGCGATATTTTTCTGTTTTTGGTTGTTTTATTGGCGATTTTTTTCATTTTGCCGTTTTTTAATTTTGGCGATTTTTTTTTTCATTTTGGCATTTTTTTCTGTTTTTGGGGTTTATTTTTGTTTTGGCGTTTTTTTTTTGTCATTTTGGCGATTTGTTTTCATTTTGGCGATTTTTCCGGTTTTTTGCGGTTTATTTCAGTCTTAGAAATTTTTTTTTATTTGGTGCTTTTGTTTCGTTTTGGCAATTTTTTTTGTTATTGGCGATTTTTTTCGGTTTGACGATTTTATAATAATTATATTGATTTTTTAGTTTTACCGTTTTTGAAAATTTCAAGAGTTTTGGTCTGACGGTGTCCAAGCAAGTTGTCAAAATTACATAGTCAAAATTGCATTAACTGATGGAAGACTCTTTAATTTAATTTTTTTTTTAATTTTAGTGATAACTGTTGTAGTCTGTATAAAAATACTCTAACCGTACAAATTTCAAGTGTATATAAATACAATTGTATTTATATTACATGGGATTTTAAAATTTTTCGTTGCACGTTTTGAAACACCCTTTAATTTTTAACTCTCATGTACTTGTTGTTGTAGCGGCCAAAGGTCCTTTTCACCTTTGGTGTACGGAACCCTAAAAATGAAAAACCTAGAAAAATCGCCAAAAACTGAAAAAAAAATTTTTTAATGTATACACCAGTCAATATATTTGACTAGCTTAACCCGGTGTGCTTCGGTACCCCTCCACCCTCCCCCTCCTCAAAAAAAATAAAATTCTAAAATAAAGAAAAGCAAAAAAAAAATCAATATATCGAGCCATAACCGCCAAAATAGCTTAAGCGACATAATTTTCGAACTTCATTTTTTGACCAAAATCGATTATTTGCGATCATAAATAGTCGATTTTCGTCAAAAAAACGAAGTCCAAAAAATGTATCGCTTAAGCTATTTTAGCGGTTATGGCTCGATATATGTATATATGGCATTGGTGCAATATGAAAATTGGATTTGCCACGCCCCTCCGACCGCAGACCGAGACTCAAAAATCAGACTTCACAGTGTCACCCGTCTGAATATTCTGAAGATTCCCTGAAAATTTCATTAAAATTGACCCAGCCATTTTGGCGTCCATACCTTACATATATACATACATACACACATCCTGTTTTATATATGTATATAGAAGACATAGGCTAAAATTCGTAGTGTGGATCAAATTAACACTCTACTGAATTTATTATGAAGAGATTTGGGGGAAAAATTTAATTTTCAAAATTGGAAAATGGCGCGAAACCTTATGTGCACGTTGACTGATTTATTTAATTTTTTACTTTTATTCGGCGGTCTACGCCGAGGGCACATTTAGCCTCCTATTTGTTTGCTGTGTTTCAAGCTTTTTCCAATGACAGTATTTCATTTGCTGCTTATCCTAAACACCCCAAATATTTATTTCTGTTTAAAGCAATACATTTTTGTTAACACATTCATTTTAATGGCTTTTGATATGTACCCAAAAATGTATACATACATATGTATTTACATAAGTAGATATGTATGTTAATATATATATTTATGAAGTAGAATTAAAAAAAAAGATGAAAATAAGTCTATTTTATTGCTCAGCACCAGTTCAAGGTTCTTGCCATCATTTGGCCTTTTTACACACATTTGGTCGCCTTGCTGCAAAATTTTGTTGTGGTAGAGAGAATCAATAAGACATATGACATTGAAAATTAGTTTTTTTTTGTGATGGTCCTGCTCCGCGTGCAACCGAGGAAAGAAAAACGCTATATGTTGTGCTCTAAAACAGTTTGTTTTCACTCTTATCTTTTTTGAGGCGGGTGCTGTTAAGATAATTTAACATTAAATGTGGCCATATTCCAGTTAAATATAAGCAAATTGATTTATAAACTAAAGTGCCTTAGACAACAAACGTTACCATTAACAATAACTCTAATAAATGAGGCTACAAAAATGTAAAAAAAAATAAATATTTGCACGCGCAGACTAACCCTCACACGATTTATGTCCTGAGACAAAGCTACCCAGCAGTTCTTAAAGTGTCATGTTATAGTTTTGCTGTCACGAATTGCATGTAGTTTATTTTATTCTTATCTCTGTGTATGCCGAGAAGTAATAATAAAATTAATTTAGAAAAAAATCATTTCTTTTACTTTCTTCAACTATATGTATATGTATTGTGGTCAGTGGTGGCACGAACTTCCTGCCAAGATAACTTTATCAAGGTCAGGCGTTGGAATTAGAAATTACATAGACACACTCACACTCACACCCACAATGAAGTTAATACTTGGCAATGGTTTCTTTAGAAAGTTTCAATTTCGTTTATGTCGAATGATATGTTTATAGCTTGAGAAAGAGGACAATAAAAATGAAAGCAAAAACCAGCAAAATGTATAAAGAAAAGTTACGCCAAAGAAGAGATTAAAAACAAAACCGAGCACTTAACTTAATGGTATTGTCACTAAATAAAATTAAGAAAGTTAATCGCTAGAAAAATAATTCATTATTGTGTTCCCTTGCTTAACTTTTGTATTTGTTTGTTTCTAGACGCACCAGCCAGCCCACTCCGGCTTTCCCTTAATTCAACTTAATTGCTTTTGTTTCTTTCTTTTCCTTAAAGAAGATTAATTTCTCATCAACAGCATGCGAACACTAAATATGTATTTATTTATTCTAATGATCACTGTCAATTGCACCAGAATGTTTGGTCGAGTCTAAAACCAATTTATTGGTTCACTGAGGGATAAAAAATAGTTCACATGTTGTTGCGTTTTAGCGAAAATATGTGACTTCTTAGCAACATTTTGTTTTTGGCAACACTGTGGCAACTAAACTATTTTCGTGTATCATGTTACTGTTGAACATGTTTTTTTTTCTTTTGTTTTTTTTTCTTTTGTTTTTTTTTTTTTTTTGTAAGAGAAGTAACACTCAGGCAATTAATGCCTACTACTAGTACTAGGTATTACCTTCCTTAGGAAAGGGATAGTGATAGAGAAGACAGGTGGTGAAGGAAGAAATAAAGGAAAGCTTCATTCTTTTACAACTCTGCTTTTTGCACGTTTTTTTTTGTTCATAATGCGGTGTTGCAGCGCCTCCGATGTTAAATGAGGCGTTTTTTTTTGAAGTTGTGTTTTGTAGCCATTTTTTATTGTTTATTTTACTTTGCCGATGATTCTGCTACACAACGAAGGAGGGCGCTCTGATGTTACATTAGGATTAGTATCTGCTGAAGTCGTTATAGTTCAGTGACCAGTGACTATGGCCCTTATTACGAGCAACTTTCGATCTTCGACTGTAGTCGAAAGTACTTATCGAACGAATTTTCATTTGGTATTATGACGAGCATTCGACAAAGAATGTACTTATTGTGAATATCACTCAACATTCTATTCTATTTTCGATGTTCGATAGCCAACGAAGATCGAAAATCGAATGCAACTCATAATGAGGGCCTATGGCTTCATCACTTGAACTTTCCTACAACAACTGATACAAAGGGACACTAATGCACATCAGAAAAATGCGTGGTGTTGTTATTTAATGACTGTTGGATACAGGGATTGAACTCAGCACCTTCGGTTTTGTAGTCAACGTGCTAACTGCTTCAGCTTGGTCTTTAATTTAACCATGAACCGACTTAGAAATGCGCAACGCTGGCAGATTATGAAATTTTGTTAGCAAAATTCAGGCTTGGTTAAAAAAGTAGTTGCCTGGACTTCTTTCATTTTATGGTCAGTTTGGGCGACCTTCTGAGCCGCCTTCTCGCAATATTATAATCAAATATCCTTCCATCATTATTGAACATTAAACCGCCAATACGTAAACGTAGAGTGCGTACAGAGGAAAATATCGCAGCTCTATCTGCCAGTGTTGTTGATGACGGTGAATTATTGATGCTGCGAAAACTGGGCCCCTGTTCTTTTTTTTTAACCAAAATTTAAGAGCTAAACTTGGCTGACATGTGGTTTCAGCAAGATGGTGCGACATGTCACACATCACGTGAAAGAATGGCCCAATTGAGAGGCAAGTTTGGTGAATAGTTTATTTCACGTAAGGGGTCGGTGAATTGGGCGTCTAGATCGTGCGATTTAACGCCTTTAGACTATTTTTTGTGGGGCTATGTTAAGGCTCATGTCTATAGGGACAAGTCTCGCAAATGGTTGACGCACTGAAAGACAATATTGAAGAATTTATTCGTGAGATAGCGGCGATATGATGGAGAAATTATGCAAAAAATTGGACCCAGCATATGAACCAATTCAGACATATTCGCGATCAAAATTTGCTTGAAATCATCCTTAAACATTGAAGTATATAAATCGTTGTACCGAGTCAAATAAATATTTCATAATTTTTTTCAACTGAATATGTTGTTTCTTAAATCAAATTCAAAAGTTGTTGAAAAATCATCATATGTGACCTTCTCCGAGAAAAGAGACCTAGTGTGTGAAAATGAAGTTTTAAGAAAAACACATTTAAAAAATAAAATTTTAATGTTTTTCTTATTTTTATCAATTTTGACACACTCGGTACAAAAGGTCACATATAAAAATATTGCAAATTCTTATATTTGTACCTTTTTAAAACGTTTTTTTTTTTTTTGTAGATTCGGTTATTTGTAATGAGATACAAGGTTCCAGGTGCACAATTCTTATCAAATCAAAAAATTTTATTTATATTAAGAGCTTTTAAGCACACAATGTTAAATATTTCACTGTTAGAATACCACGATGTTAACTTTGCTGTTCTTTACACAATACTCGTTCTGACTAGAGTGACTTCACTTTCAGCTGATGCTTGACCCTTTTAATATTTATTACCAGTGTTGCCAGTGAAGCATTTGCACTGCTAGATGTAGAAAATATTTTCTTAAAAATGTTTTAAGGCTTTTCACAAAAACCTGCAAAAAAAAACTATGTAAATTTATAATCTAGAATTTAAGTTGATATATTGGACCGATTAAGCATGCTATCATTATCATTTTCTGTTAACACTGCTTAACACAAAACTTCCAGCAGAATGGCATAATCATCATAATCCATGGCTGCGCAAAGAAGTGTCAAGGTTATACAGAAATGTGAACAGACTGAAGCATTACAAATGAAGCCGGGCCTGCGTTTCATCAAAATTTGAGCCCTTTCGAAAATATCGCTTTCGTTAGTGATGGAGTGGCGTATGATCCGAATTTTTCGATCCCACGGCAATGAGTCGTATTTTTCGGCTCGGTACCCTATATTAAAGACCAGCACCGTATATGAGAAGTATGTTCTTGAAATTTGCAAGTAGAATGAATTGCTTGGTTTCACATAAAATCAGACATCTAAAAGCAATAAAGACGTTTGCAATAACCCCAACATAAATAATAACCTTCATACAAAATTATACAATACTGTATAATATACACAAATATTAACATCTGCATCAGCACATTCATACGAGTAAGTATGATTTCTCTTTCAGCAATAAATCATGAGCTGTTAAAAAATAATAAAAAACACAATTCACGCGCGAAGGATTTTTTTTTTATCATTTAAGTGAAGTAATTTATATCATTTTCAGTCTGAAAAATTGGTTGTATGAAAAAAAAGTTAAAACTTTGAATTATTGCGAACGATAAGTACTCGTACTAAAGTGACTGCATTAAAATAATTATTATTATTATTATTTGATTGAAAATGAAAAAAAAACAGGAAAAATTTACAGCACAAATGAAAAATAGCAATTTTAATGTACATATATTAAATAAATTTAAAAAAAGTTTTGCAGCATATTAAATACAAAAAAGTCATGTAAGCTTAACTGAAATAAATAACAACAACATCTAAAAAAAATTGGAAAACATTTTGAATATAAAAAGTTTCTGTTTTATTAAATTAATCAAGTTACATAAATTATGGGGAAAATATACAAAAACTATAATAAAATAAAAAAATTCATAGTGATTTGCACAAATGCCAGAGAATGTGAGCTTGTGAGGGTGTATGGTTTAAAAACAAATAAATGAAAATGGGAAAAACCAAAGGGATCTGTCGCAGGATGTACAATTTGCAACATGGAGTTTTTTTAATATCTCTACTGTGGAACTTGTGATTTGCAAAGTTTTTGCTCAAAATCGAAAATGAAAGAAATTAAACAAGAACAAGTGACCGATACAGATCAGATACAGATCAGATACAGACCAGATACATATCAGATACAAGAAACATAATTTAAATGCATGACATTCCCATCCTGGCATGAGCAGACTTTTGTAGTGAAAAAGTGATCCAGGACCGGCACAAACACACTACTACCGGTGACTATGCCTTCATCACTTGAACTTTCCTACAACAACTGATACAACTAAAAGATCGGGCTTACGTGAAGGAACCACAAACAAATTGCTCTCTGCAAGATGAAACTCGGCGCTGCATTCACAATATAAACGAAGATTTTTTTTGCAAAATGTGGTTCAAAAATTTGTAAGAAGAGCAGACGTCTGCCGATGTGCTAGAGGTGGATATTGGTCCGACAACATATTCCATTAGTAATTCCCATATGTCTACTTTACATTGATATCAATAAAACTGACTATAAAAAAGTCTGTTTTGAAGACAATTTACTTCCTAACCTTGAGTTTGTCCACCCTTCATTTAATCCTCTTAAAATTATTTCCTATGACATTATATATATGAGTAGAAAGGTAGTGAATTCGTGGTACATAATACCATATGATGAGCCACCCGTACTCTAAAGCTTTTCAGACTTATTACATATGTATGTATGCATTAGAAAAAAACAAGCAAAATTAAATTCTCTGCAAAATTTTATTCATTAAAAAATGTATAAATTTACATACAGCATGCAGATATTTAGTACGTAGTTTTGTGTATACAACAGTTTTAGTAATTAAAAGAAAGTTATTTTGAATAAAAATATTAGGATATTCATAGATATTTGTATACCTAAAGCAATCAGAATTTCATGAAATTAATTTAAATTCAAAACTAACTAAAAACAACAAGCCATACATGAAGTTTTTTTTTTAATTTGGCTTCCAACTACAAGTCTGTAGGAAACTTAAAATTTTTCCATTTTCATTACACATGACTTAATGACAATATATTTTCAATTGTTGCTATTTGGATTGGTTGAAAATTTTGCGAGTAGATTGGATGAAAGTTTGATTTAATAAATAATAATAAAAAATAAAATTCAGTGAAATGTTCACCAAAATAAATAATTTTTTTTTAAAGAGAAGTATCACTCAGGCAATTAATGCCTACTACCATTACTAGGTGTTACCTTCTTTAGGAAATGGATAGTGATAGAGAAGGCAGGTGGTGAAGAATAGAAGAAAGATTCATTCTTTTACAACTCTGCTTTTTGAACGTTCTTAATAATGCGCCTCTGGTGTTAAATGAGGCGTATTAGTTTTTTGAAGCTGTGTTTAGTAGCCATTTTCTGGGTTATTTTACTTCACCAATGATTCTGCTACACAACGAAGGCGGGTGCTCTGATGTTACATTAGGATAAGTATCGCTGAAGTCGGTATAGTTCAGTGACCAGTGACTATGCCTTCATCACTTGAACTTTGCTACCACAACTGATTCAAAGGGACACTAATGCACATCAGAAAAATGCGTAGTATTGTTATTTAATGATTGTTGGATACAGGGATTGAACCCAGGACCTTCGGTTTTGTACTCAACGTGCTAACTACTTCAGCCAACGCCACCCTCAATATTGCATTGAATAAATTAAACATGTCAATTAAAACTATGCTAGGAATCAACTTTGAAACGCTGAATCAATATATTTATTTTTTAATTGCTTCAAACTAGAAATGCGATCGTGAGCAATTGTTAACTCATGATCATCGATGCTCACGAGAATCAATTGAGTTGGAAAGACTGAATAAAAATACATATTTATTTTTTGATACTTCAAATCAGAGATGGTATCGTGAGTAATTTGTCACCCATGAACATGAACCTTTACTTGTGCAGTACCGATTTGTTTTTACTTATGTGCATGCATAGTAAAGTAAGTGGCAAAAAACTACGAAAAATCACAATTACGAAAAATCACGCTCACGACAACCTTGCGAAAAAATGTAGAAAGAATTTTTTTTTTTTTTTTTTTTATGCATGATTTTTATTTATTGTATCTTCATGTATGAACTAACAATAAGTATTCAAATCTTAAATCTAAAAAATATAATTAGACCCGACCAATGTCGGACATAAGCTTAGTAGTAGTTATATATAATACATATGTAAGTAGTGATAATCAAAAGGAAAAAAAAAAATAAAAGTATTTTCAAGAAGTCCCATCTGGAGTGCTGTGAATAAGAGCCATTGTGTCCCTCTTTTTTAGGCGGATGTGTCCAGTAAAGTTCAAAATATTACGGGCAAGCGGATTAGGATGTGACTCGAGTTTTGTTAAATATTTGCCAGCGTATTTTGCAATTTCTTCAGTCACTAGTGGCATATTCAAATCACGATGTATATTTGAATTTTTGATGTACCATGGAGCCGATGTTATCATGCGTAAAATTTTATTTTGCCTGCGTTGAATTTTCTCTACATTTGAAGCTGAAGCAGTGCCCCATAGTTGAATTCCGTAGCACCATATTGGCTTTAAAAGCGACTTGTATATTAAAAGTTTACAGTCTAGGCTAAGTGTTGAATTTCGACCAATCAGCCAATGTACCTGAGTTAGTTTAAGTTTCATTTGAGTTAACTTAGAATCAATGTGGTGTTTCCATGTAAGTCGTCGATCAAGGTGTATACCAAGATATTTCACATGTGAATGTTGAGAAACAACTTGATTGTTAATCCGAATGGGGGAACAAGTATCTCTTCGTAAAGTAAATGTTACTTGAACACACTTTTGTTCATTTACCTTGATTCTCCATAAGTTTAACCAAAGCTCCATCTGGCTAATGTGTTCCTGGAGTTTGCGGGATGCCTCATCAGGGTTTTCATGCATGCTAAGGCAGGCTGTATCGTCGGCAAATGTGGAAGTATGGATACTACTGCTCACAGGCATATCACAAGTATAAATTAAATATAAAACTGGTCCCAGTATACTCCCCTGTGGCACACCAGATGAAATTGTTTCAGGCCTACTTGTAAAGTCTCCTTCCGCAACAGTGAACTTACGGGAAATAATGTAACTTTCCAAAAGATTTAAAATGTTTATTGGTAAGTAAGTCTTCAATTTTAAAATAAGGCCTTCATGCCACACTTTATCAAATGCCTGGGAAACGTCAATAAACAGCGCAGAACAATACTTTTTTCCCTCAAAAGTTCTTCTTATAAATTGAACTAATCTGTGAGTTTGTTCAATGGTGCTATGCTGACTTCTAAAACCAAATTGATGGTCTGGTATGCACCCACTACTAATTAGAATTGGGGACAATTTTGTTTTGAGCAGTTTTTCGAAAAGCTTTGACATTGTAGATAGTAGACTTATTGGCCTATATGACTCAGCCTTTGTTATATCTTTGCCCGGCTTTGGAATCATTTTAACCTTGGCAAGTTTCCAGTTGTGTGGATAATACTCCAGTCGTAAAATAGCATTAAATATGAATAACAGGATTCTCATTGCAATACGAGGCAAGTTCATCAGCATCTGATTACTAATTCCATCAATACCCGGAGCTTTCTTCGGGTTGAGTTCGGCAATTAATTTTTGTAAATCACGCGTCTTAAACTTTATGTGTTGAGGGGGTAGAGCGACTATATTCGGCAAATCAGCAACACCAGTACATATATTTGGCGTAAAAACGGATTTTAAGTGCTCAGCAAATATTTTACCTTTTTCAGTATCGCTTCTTGCCCAACCTCCGGTAGATGTGCGTAGAGGTGGCTTATACTCAACGGGTGTTTTAAGCTTTCTGGCAGCGCGCCACAAGGAGTAATTAGACGCCGGTGTAACATCAAGACCCTCCAGATAATTTTTAAGAGATGCAATTTTTTCAGATGCAAGCAACTCTTGGAGTCGTTTCGTGCACTCTTTAAATCTGATTTTATTTTGTGGTGATCTGTGCTGTTGCCATTCCCTTCTAGCCCTTCTTTTTTCACGTACGAGACGTTCAATGTCTGTAGAATAAATTTTATTAAACCCAATCTGCGGATGGGAGATAGTGGCATGTTCAGCAGGCTGTTTAATATTCTCGCTGAGATTGGCAATGTTCGATTCAATATCATCGGGTGTTCTAAGCGTAATGTTTTCCGTACAATGACTGCTGAGATATTTTTTGAACCCCAGCCAATTTACACGATTGATCATCTTCACATATGGGTCAGGTAAGTTACTTCTTAATGGGCTACAAATTGTGATGATCGTCGGGGAGTGATCGGACGAGAGATCAAGAGAAGCTTGAACTTGAATTAAATCCCTAGAGATATTTTTTATGACGCCAAAATCTATAACATCCGGAATTTTTTGTATGTCAGTAGGCCAATAAGTGGGCTCCCCACTCGAAATGACATCCAAGCCCATTTTTGAAATAGTGTTGAACAATGCTCGACCTCTGGGTGTAACAAGGCGCGAACCCCAGAACGTATGTTTCGCATTGTAGTCTCCAGCTGCTACAAAACAAGGTCCAAGAGATTTGTAGAAATCCTCATATTGATTCTCAGTGATTGAAAATCTGGGAGGGGAGTAAATTGATGATATAACGAAATTTGAACAAAAACTTTCAATGCCAATATTTGTTGCTTGTAGGTATTCTTCACAAATGTTATCAAGAACATAGTGCTTGAGTCTTGACTTTATTAGAATTGCTGATCCACCGCAAGCCCTTCCTCTAGGGTCCTTTGTATCATATATAGTGTAGCCATAAATTTTAAAAAGACTTCTCGAAGTCAAATGAGTCTCAGATACTAACATTATATCAATATTTTTTTCCGTGAGGAAGTGCTCAAGTTCATTTTTATGTTGGCGAATGCCGTTTGCGTTCCAGAAACATATTGTTAACGTGTTCATGGCTTATTAAGTATTGCTTGAAGCAGAGTATTCTGCATTCGCAACATTTCTTGCATCATGGTAGTCATATTTGTTGTAAAATTGTTTATAGTTTGCACAAGATTTTCAATAGTGGCTTCAAGGCGATTATAATTAAAGTTTGAGTTTGTATTTGTAGAATTATTTTGCGGTGAAACATTTTGTGTCGGAATAGAACTAGCCTTAGCAGCATCTGCATACGATACACGGGAAGTAACTGGTTGGCTCATTTGCTGAAAAGTGGCAGAGTAAACGTTTGCTGATTGAGCTGGAGCTAATTTAGGTTTTTGCACCATAGTCTTCTTTACCAAAGAGTACACACGACAACCTCTGTAGTTAGCGGTGTGATTTTCTCCACAATTACTACATTTTTTGCCACTTTGATCTTTTGGTTTATTGCAACTACCAGTGCCGTGTAATTCGCCGCACACAACACAAACAGTAGGTAAATTGCAGTATGTTTTTGTATGGCCATATTCTTGGCAATTATGGCACTGTACAGGACCTGAACGCTTATGTGGCTCTTCAACTGTGATTTTTCGGTACAAGAGGTATTTTAAATTATAAATTGGATGCGTCTCATTTTTTTTCAATTTTATATCATTAGGTTCTAGTTCAACACGAAATAGGGGTTGGGGAATCTTTTCTCTATTTATTATATTGGACACATTTTTTACCTTGAACCCCTGGAGGACGAGTGCATCTTTTATTTCTTCGGGGACAACATAAGAATCTATGCCCTTCAATACGATCTGCATGCCTTTAGCGCTCTTAAGCTGATATGTGTAGAAGCTTGTTTTACTTTTTTCAAATTCAGCAACCATTTTGCGGAAATCTTTTTCGTCATAAATTTGGATTTTAGTTTCATCGATGTTGCCACGTTTTATTGGAACAATGTGAAATTTATTCTCACCAATGACCGAAATTAATTTTTTAATAAGGGCATTTGAATTTTTTTGTCTCAAATAGATTGGTGGCGGCTTGGATGTTTTATTCGAGGATACCTCGGGTTTGTCGTTGTCATCTTGAAAAATTATAAAGCGGTTTTGGCGATTAGTTGAGGCTGCGCTGTTATCCCTAGACACTTTTGGAGCAGATGAGAGTTTTGAAGAATTCGGGCTTCGCCCGCGCTTTAAAATTGTAATGTATCTGTCCATTCCAACTTGTACCTTGAGTTTCGAGCCGCTGTTATCTGTAGTGATAACTTTGTTAAGTGATAAACACGAGAAATAGAAAGAATTGAAAAAATTTAATTACCATTTAATTTTATTACTCTGAAAAAATATCCGTGACTTTTTTTACACATAAAAAATATTTCAACTTAAAATCTACGTAAACAAGGTTAAGTTAACCTTTTACGGTAATGATTTTGCTTTATATGTGTTTAATGTTAATTAAACATGGTTTACAGTAATAATCTTGAAAGAAAACTATTCCTTTGGCAATAACTATATATCATGTTGATTTAACATTATTATACTGTTAAATCAAAATTAAAATTCACATTGAATTAAAAATTATTTAAAGTTGGAACAACGTGAATTCAATAGTGAAATAACACGAAGAACCATGTTGAATCAAAGTTATTTCAAGTTGAAACAACATGAATTTAATTTATAATAATATAATGGTAGTCAACGCTAGTTTAGCTTTAGCCACAACAACCTTAAATATTCTTTTGATACACACTAAATATATACCATTATGAATAAGATTTTAATTCAACATTACTTAATTGATCATTTAACATGAAATTTATTTAAAAAGTTATATTATAGCCAACAGCAGAAAGTTTTCGCTGATAATGCGAAGTTTGTTTGTTGGCTATTTACGAACATCATCAGGGCAAGTTTTTGTGGCACGAAGGCTGGTTCAAAATGGTTGAAAAAAAAACTCGGACATATAAAAACTTCCTCTATGTTGCAAAAAAGGTATTTTATGGCAATGTGGACTAAAAATGGCATTTTTTAATGTCAATAATTGAAGAAATGGCTAAAATGGCAAACATGTCATATGCCACAAAAAATTGCCGTGAACATCATAATAGACAACAACAACAACAACAACAACACATAAGCAAGTCACACAACTAAGCACAGAACAAATAAACACCAACATACTTTAACAATATTTTATTTCTTGCAAATTTATATGATTTGAAATCAACATTTTTGCATGCTGATTTTACATTGGTATTTTTTTTTTGTGTGTACATCTTACGAATTATTTCTTTGTTACGCACTACAAAGCTCTCACGTGAAATATATGATATTTTTAAAGCTATTTTGCTATTTGGGACGAAGGGGAATCCAAGAAATCCAATATTATAAAAATCGGTCTATCCGCTCTCGAGTTATAACAACTTTAATGGCCTGTCCCACAATGTCACCAGAAATCGTTCGATCGAATATTTGTACTGAAAACAACAAAAAATTTTCTAATGTTATTGTTGTTTGCAATACAAGTTGTCGATCGAACGACTTCTAGTGACATCGTGGGACAGGCCGTAAATATTAGAATTTTAGTTAATTTTGCGTACAGAATTTTCTGAATCAATCAATATTATTTAACAAGAATTTTAGACAACTGGACTAGTTAGTTTTTTTTTAGTTTTTTCTTACTCAGTGAGGCTTTTGTTTTTTTAAATGTAACTTAACTTTGATTCATTAAGTGTAACAAACTCGACCAGAATTTGTTGGGAAAGCTGAGACGTATTTTCTTGAAAGCATGCTGGCTGATAAAGAAAAATCGACATAAATCAGCACAGAACAATTATTTCGTAGTGAATATTTTTAATTACAATTTTACAACGATTCAAGCTTTAAGATTTAATTGAGAGTATTAAAAATAAATTCAATTGATTAATGTTTCATTAATTTATTTTCTTTGTCAGTAAACTCTGAAATCTGCCAATCTCTAAAAAAAACAAAGAAAGGGACAAATTGCTTGGGCTCTCATCATTTTTTTTTTTATTGCGAGCCTAACAGGAATCATGACTTCATTTCCGTTTAATTATAAATCTTACATCACTCTTCTTGTTTGATGGCTCACTTTATACATTTCGGTTTAATTGAGCAATTAATGTTGTTTAGGCATTTAATTTATTTTTCTTAAATTACTTTCCACCAATAAAATGCTTAGGTCAAACGAATTTTAATCGCTTAAAGACTAAAGCTAAAGCTAATGTTGGGCCCAAGGATGTTTTCCTTCCTGCTGTCTTAATTGTAATTTATTAGTAATTAAAAGTGACAAGATAACAAAACTTTCCTAAAGTCGTAAACGTATAAATGAGATAATTGTTACACAGAAAATAAACTTATAGAAGTAAAATAATTTTGGAATAAAGTTGCGTTAACCAAGAAAATTTTGAATAATGAAAAATAACTAGTTGAAAAGTTGAATCCAAAAGTTACAAATTAATTTTTTGGGTATTATTTATTTGAACCCAAAAACAAGTCTAGATATATAAATAAGAAGTGTAAAAATTTTTTTTTTGTGCAGCATATCCACTTTATATATTGTATATTATATATTATGTATTATATATTATATATTATATATTATATATTATATATTATATATTATATATTATATATTATATATTATATATTATATATTATATATTATATATTATATATTATAAATTATATATTATATATTATATATTATATATTATATATTATATATTATATATTATATATTATATATTATATATTATATATTATATATTATATATTATATATTATATATTATATATTATATATTATATATTATATATTATATATTATACTAGCTGACCCCGGTCCGCGTTGCTGGCCCTAAGCAAATATTAGTGTTGTATATGGCATTGGTGATACAATATGAAAATTGGATTTTGCCCACGAATAAACTAAATATTGCGCCATCTGCCGGACGAACTTCAAACTACACTACTTCAAACTCCCACGCCCTATAGAGCATGTATATAAAGTTTGGTCTAAATCTGAGCAGTAGTTCTTGAGTTACGGTGCAAAATCACAAAAAAAAAATAAATATGGCGCCATATGTCGGACGAACTTCAAACTACACAGAAACACTCCTCACGCCCCATAGAGAATGTATAAAGTTTGGTCTAAATTTGAGCAGTAGTTCTTGAGTTACGGAGCAAAATCACAAAAAAAAATAAATATGGCGCCCTCTGTCGGACGAACTTCAAACTACACAGAAACACTCATCACGCCCCATAGAGCATGTATATAAAGTTTGGTCTAAATCGGTACAGTAGTTCTTGAGTTACGGTGCAAAATCACAAAAAAAACTAAATATGAAAAACTAAATATGGCGCCATCTGTCGGACGAACTTCAAACTACACAGAAACACTCCTCACGCCCCATAGAGCATGTATATAAAGTTTTGTCAACATCGGTGCAGTAGTTCTTGAGTTATGGTTGTCCCCTTTGTTAGTTTGTGCGTAGAAAAAATGAGAAGTGAATAGTAGGCATTTTTTTAATATTTTTTCATGTCCTGAAAATTTCTAATTGAATAAAAAAAAATCAGCCAAATCGCTCCAGCCGTTCTCATGTTATGCGATTACATACATGGACCGTTTCATTTTTATATATATAGACTGGCAGACCCGGCCACGCGTTGCTGTGGCTTAGTGATTTAAGACAGATTTGAAAGACAAATTTAACACAAATTAATATAACATTTTTATAACATTTATCCAATAGTATATATACTCTAAATATCTTTAATCGTAATGAATCACAGTTAATGTTCAATGAAGCGCCAGTCGATGTACAATATTTTTGGTCAATCGGTCCTTTGTTAATACAAATAAACTTGATGGTCTTCCTACTCGTGAACACGCCACGTATAATTGCCCATGGGAGAAACATGGATTTTCCAAGTCTAAGCCGCAAATCGACATTGTTTGGCCTTGCGATTTATTTATAGTCATCGCGAAAGCTAAGCGAATTGGAAACTGTAGCCTTTTAAATGGTATGGGAGAATCGGATGGTATCATTGGAATACGTGGTAACAAAACAATTTCTCCTTTAAACTTTCCTGTCAAAATAGTTGCTTCAAGAAGGTTTCCAGTGATTCTTTTGATCACCAAACGTGTACCGTTGCATAGTTTAGGGGGATTTAAATTACGCAGTAGAATAATCGGTGATCCAATTTTCAATCGAAGATTGTGTGGTGGCATTCCTGTTATGTCTAAAGAATTTAAAAATGTTGACCCGTTTTTGAGTTTATTCGGAAACATTTAGATTTTTATATCATTAAAAAATGGGCGTTAACGTAGGCGTGGGCAAAAAAAAATTTCCTATTATTTATGTTGGAGTTTGAGTAACATGCTGACAAAGTTTCAGAAGGATCGGTCCAGCGGTCTAGCTTCGTATACGGTACAAACATTTTGCCACGCCCCTCCGCCCCCAGGCCATTAATTTAAATAATAACTATCCTATCATCTAAGTTGGACCAAATTACATATATATGGCAATTTTCATGAATATCAGTTGACTCGTTTTTGAGTTTATTCGGAAACATTTAGATTTTTATATCATTAAAAAATGGGCGTTAAAGTAGGCGTGGACGAAAAAAAAATTTCCTATTATTTATGCTGGAGTTTGAGTAACATGCTGACAAAGTTTCAGAAGGATCGGTCCAGCAGTCTAGCTTCGTATACGGTACAAACATTTTGCCACGCCCCTCCGCCCCCAGGCCATTAATTTAAATAATAACTATCCTATCATCTAAGTTGGACCAAATTACATATACATATATGCCAATTTTCATGAATATCAGTTGACTCGTTTTTGAGTTTATTCGAAACATACACAGTGACACGGATTTTTTATATATTAAGATATTATATATTATATATTATGTATTATATATTATATATTATGTATGCATTATAAATTACATAATATATATTATATACTATATATTATATATTATATATTATATATTATATATTATATATTATATATTATATATTATATATTATATATTATATATTATATATTATATATTATATATTATATATTATATATTATATATTATATATTTTATATTATATATTATATATTAAATATTATATATTATATATTTTATATTATATATTATATATTATATGTTACATATTATATATTATGCATTATATATTTTATATAGTTTATATTATATATTACATAATATATATTATATATTATATAATACATATTATTTATTATATATTATATTTGAACCAAAATGTATCTTTTAAGTGTAACGTTGTCCTACATGGTTAGTCGTAACAACTTTTTTTGGTTGATTTAACAAAAGAATTGGTATTTCCTATTTCCTTCAAAGAAGAACCGGTGAGTGAGAATTTTTTCCATAATAAAGTCTTCCAGCCTGAAGTTAGTGCGATCACGGAGTTTTTAAAATGGATCAGTGTTAATATTAGGGCCACAGTTGTCAATATATTTATTGACAGCAAATCAGCATATAGGGCAATCGCAACCGAAATAGTTAACTCTAGGACCGTTTTGGATTGAAAGAGTATGTTCATCGATTACGCAGCACATGGCAAAATCCCTCGTGTATGGCTGCCGGCCTACTGCGACGTAATCGCAAATGAATGTGCAAAAGGGCTGGCGAAAAAGCTTAAAACGTTAAGGATAGTAACTCTTATTAATGCAAAACTCTTAAAGGCAGCGAGTATTGAGTTACAATAATATTCAGAAAAGATGGCCCACGGAACAAAGTTCTATGGGGCTACCTGTAAAACTGCGACTAGCTGAACGGCATCTTAACGGGACACTCTAATTTACGAAGGCATTTATAATGGACTGGAAGACATCAAAACAATGGAGCACTTCCTTTGTCATTTTGCAGCTTTCGCCCAGCTGAGTTCCCATTATTTTGAGCATAACACCTTACCGGACATTAGCCACCTTATAGATGTATTGACTAGAAAAGTATGAGGGTTACTTAAATGATACTGACTTCCTATAAAGATGAGGTTCGTTTTTAATTCACATGAGAGCGCACAACAGGCCTCTCTATACTAGCTTATGTGTATGTCACCGCACATGAGCGCAATGGCTCCGCTTTTCTACATAACCTAACATAACCTTAGCTAGTTATTTAAACAGAAAAATTGTTTTCGCATTAAACCACCGCAACATATTTTTAATAGTACTAGCTCTCTGGGTATTATCATACTCCTAGAAAACGTTGTGCTAGAACTAAAAAAAATATGTTGTGAAGAGGAGGCTGGAGTCAGTAGTATTTGTGAATATTGTGGACATAGAAAGTGACAGGAAAAACTAGTTTAAAAAAAGTTAGGCCGAAAAATGTATTTTCTCTGTAATGCTTAGTGCGATTGATTGCCAATTGATCACAAATGTGCTGGTTTCCACAAGAAGTTCCTCATTTCATTAGAACACGTTCCATTGTAGTAGCTTTAAAACAAAGAAATGCAACCGACAATGTGTGGATGCTCCAATGAATCAATATATGAGCTTCTTGCCTTCTCCTGCACGCGGTCGAGTTTGTTGATTGGTTGGTTTACGTGGCTACCTACTACATGCAGGCATTCAAGTAGAATCTAGATGATTCCTTTTTTAAAGGACCACTACACTCATCGGTGTCAACGTATGTAGAACCGAATCTAAGTATTCTGATACGGTGATCATTACTAGATCCAACCTGTCGCCTTGAGATATCTGATAAGGTCACTCAACCCAATTTCAGATAAATCTGAAAGATCGTATAATACATGACTATCTAAAAATGTGTATCTCGAGAGATGCAAAGCTGGACATTCGCCAAGAAAGTGGAAGATGGTTTTTTCTTTGCTTTCTTCTCGACAACTTTGGACAGACCTATCCTTCTAGCATGTCTGCCGACCGTCCAGTGCCCCGTCATGACTGCAACGAGCCGCGAGAAGTCCCTACGGTTCTTATTTGTTAATTGTATCATTGTAGCCTATCATTGTAGCAAGGTCACATTTTCTTAGCAACCTTGCACGTGGCTATATAGCGCCATCTACATTCAGCCCTATAGAGATAGTGCTTGAATATACCGCTTCTAATAGCACCAAACGGCATAGCTACCGATTCGGCATTGGAGGCATTCATAGCAGAGCCAGCACGTCCGCCCGTTCGTTACCTAAAAATTTGCTATGTGCTGGAGCCCAGATGAGGATGAGGTCAACCTGACCAGCCAGTCTAGATAGCAAACTCTTACACTGCCCGACTAGAAGAGCCGACATGATATATGATCTTAGTGATAGAAGCACTGCTTGGCTGTCGACAAAGATACCAACTTTACCATGTACCTTCCTATCAATCAGCTCTCTAGCCGCTTCCCTTAGCGCTAAAATTTCAGTCTGAAATATTGTGGCTTCGTTAGGGAGACCAAAGGAGCATTATATACCAAGATCGTCCGAAAAGACCCCAGAGCCGACACCGCATGCCATTTTTGATCCATCAGTGTATGCTTTGACGTCGTATTCTAACACGTGGTTGAGTACTCCCAAAACAGATTTTGAAGCTCCACCTTATAAATGCTAGCCAGCATGAGTCCTTAATGGCTATAAGGTGCCTCTGTGACGGAGTGGTAGTAGTGATGCTAGTTTGTCAGTCCAAAGATCGTAGGTTCGATGCCCTCTATAGCTCATGGGTGTTTTATGCGGACAAGCAGAAATTGAAATTATGTTTACATTTCATGTAAATTTAACACTTGGAATTGTATGAATTAATGTACAAAAATTGTTTTCTGTGTATTCAAAGCAATCTTTAACGAAATACTTAGAAAATTAAAAGCAATATACTTCGAATTAAATGTTGTCAAGGCTTTCTCAGTTTAGTTTAAATGAAATTATGTAAATTCAAATTCCAAGTAAAACACTATGCAAATAATATAATTAAGTATTTCTAATGACACAAAGAGCAATTCGTTTAATATTAAAATATTAAATGAAATAATTAGAACAAACACATTTAATAAAACAAGTTCAATAATTATGTATGTTTGTGATCAAAGTTTACTTTGAAGTGATTCAGAAGGATTTATCTTTCTAATTATTAATGAAGCTGAAAGTACACAATGGCATCATTTAGCACAAAAAGCAATTAATTTTTGTGTTCTACGACTAGAGAAGGGATTTATTAATAATAAAATCAAAGGGTAATTTTAAATAATGATGCCATTTAACATAAGTAAGCGTTGCCCAGCTTAGTGTCTTCGACACCACGTTAAAAATAAATTCCTTTTACGTCTTCGAATTGCAGTACTATGGAGATGGCGATAAATAATATTTTAGCTGTAAGTTAAAATTCCATGTAATGCTCAAGAAAATACTGTGCAATCAGTGAAATAATGTGCATGTGCTCATAGTGTGGGGCGCATTAAAACTTAAAAAGGCGAAACGTCTAATAACGAAAAGATTTAAGTTGGTTTGAGAGGTAACAGGGAAAAGAAGGTACGTTTTCAGCTCACTCGGGTCCAAACAACAGATCGCTTGGCATTATCTGAGAGTATTAAAGGGATAGTGTAACTACAGATGATGAAGCAACTTATTTATAGCGAGAAGACGAGCTTAACTAAGTTTTATTTGCATTCTTACAACTCTCCTTCTGTGCTTTTTGTTACAGCATCTCTGGTGTCAAGTAGGCTAATTGGTGCTAGCAGCGCAGAAGTGGTGTAACTCACATTTTTTTTTTGCTTGCTGTTCTGGTGATAAATACATTCTTTACATTACCAACTATCAAAAACAAAAAGCAGACTAAGTCACTTTTTGGTATTCTAAAGAAGATGGAGCTAAAAATTCGTTTTTGCTAAGTAATACAGCAATTAAATAATTGAATAGAGCAATTGTTTAATTAAATAGTTGTGGGTTACACCAGTTCTGCGCTGATAGCCTCAAATATGACACAAAGTATACAGATGTATTTTTCTATTTGTCTCGTTCTCCCTGAAGTTTTGTCGATTGCCGAAAACATATTCCCCCAATCTTAAAAAATTTTGAATATTTTGCAAAGTGATGTCGAGTTGGATTATTTTTCCGAGGAGAAATTTCTACGGTTCTGCTGTATCTAGTCTGAGCTGAGGTAACCTCAAGCAGAACTGTCACCACTCACTTTCATTGTATCTGTTTAACATATCGCTCATTTACTGAAACAACGTCATAGCACAAAAAACTAGTTTGCCAGAAAACGAGTTTAAAACTTTTAATTTATACACAACTTAATGGAAAAAGATAATTTTATTTTGCTGACAAGAGTAGAGTAAACAATACTGCATCATTCCATTTTCTGAGTTATGATGTTCTTTAAGTAAATGAGCGATATGCTTTTTTTTATTGGTAAGTTCATGAACAAATCGAAGTAAGCAATTGAATTTTTGAACGAGACTCAATTTAATCTTTAAAGGCCATTTTCACAACCTTCTGTTAGTTCCGATAAATAGTTTTGCATTTTTATAACTTCCATTTTTAGGGTTCCATACACCAAACGTGAAAAAGTACCCTATTGTTTTCGCTACTCTGTCCGTCTGTCCGTCACAGGTTGTTTACTCGCGAGCAGAAAAGAAGAGCTACGAACTGGAAATTTTGACAGAATATGTAGAATTTTGGCCGCTACAGCAACAAATACAAGAGACTAAAAAATTAAAGGGCGTTTCAAAACGAGCAACGAAAAATGTTCAAATCCCAAGCAATATGCATACAATTTTATGTAGACACTTGAAGTTTGCAAAGTTAGTGTATTTTTATACAGGCGCTAAAACTAAAAAATTCCAAAATTATAAAATTGACAAACCGAAAAAAATCTCCAAAAAAAACCGAAAAAATCGCCAAAACGAAAAAAAACGCCAAACTAAAAAAATTTTTTAAACTAAAATCACCAAAAACCGAAAAAATCACCAAAATGAAAAAGAAACGTTAAAAAGTGAAAAAATCGCCAAAACGAAAAAAAGCGTCAAAACTAAAAAAATGTATACAACTAAAATAAATCGCCAAAACCGAAAAAACTCAGAAAACCAAAAAAAAAAAAAAAACGCCAAAACCAACAAAAAAAACGCCAAAACTAAACAAAACCCCTAAAACCGAAAAAATACCAAAAACGAAAATTATTCAAAATTTGTATAGTTATACATATATATTATTAGTATTATCAATAATAATAATATTTAATGAATAAAAAAATGGTAAGTGAAAATTTTATAATGCACATCCATTTATCGGGCAGACAAAATCCTACCTTTAACTAACGGTAGGTTGTGAAAATGCCCGTAAAACTCAAAAAAACTCAAACTCGGCAATTCTACGCAGCTAAAAATTCTATTTAAATTTTTCTTATCTTTAGTAAAAATATTTCGTTCAATAAGAATCCAAATTACCGAACTTAGGTCTTATTTCATATATTTTTCGGCTTAAATATATATATATATATATATGCATATGTGTTATAATTTAATTAATATTTCAAAAAAAAAATTTTTTAAAATGTTAATAATAAATATTTTTTGGGTGAGGTAACAAATGAAAAATTTTTTAGTATTTCTTTTAATATAATGCAACTGTCGCTATTTTCGTAATTAGCAGAAAAAAACACATAAGGATTAGTTTTTTTTTAGGTAAAACTTGTAATAAACACAGATTTAAGGACTAAACTAAACTGCTTGCAATACCAGTAAAATATCCTGATATAATGAGTCTATTCAAATGAATGAAAATTTTATGCAAATTAATAATACAGAAAGTATTTTAATGTTGGAGAGAGGACGGTGGAGGGCATTCGTGAAATATTAAGCGAATAATACAAAAATTGATATAAATTATGCAAATGCTAAATGTCGCTGTATCTTTAAAACTAGAGCTGAGTTTGACGTTTTATTGAATTCGGATATTGTGGCTTGTAATACCTGCGAAGCAGTAGTGAATATTATCGGCCATGTAACAGAGTTCAATTCCATTCGGAAATGGAATTGAGTCCACCTCAAGATGTCTAACCCTAGCCGGAGCATACCCAGCATACCAACGCCGTCAACAGTTGGACACACCTGAAAAATTTCCATATTTTAGTTTCTTTTTTAGGACAGCATCTCCTACAAAAATGGAGTGGATTGAATTCCATTTCCGAACGGAATTGAACTCTGTGACATGACCCTATATTTGGATTAGAAGACTCAACACAACTGTAGTTATGTTTGGCTCACCGAATCCACCTTGCGGTGATGGATGTGATTTATGAGAATAGTTTTCATAAGCGAGAGAAAAAGATTTCGAGTTTCTACGCACAGTGGCGTGAATTTGAAAAAAAGTGCTAACAAGTACTCGTATTTATACAAAAAAAAATAAAAATAAAAAAATAAAAAAAAACCCGATTGTTACCAACTTTGAACCGTTAAATATCCTAAATGGGCATTCAAAATAAAAAATCATAAGAGAAACCTAAAGATAATTTTAAAATACCTATCGAATGATACCCATTTTGGTATAGTTCAATGACTTTTTATTTTTTTCGCATTTTCAAAATGGCGTCTTGTTGGCCGCCATGCTTTTGAACTAGTTAGCCAATTTCGTGAAACTAAGTGTTGAACTTTTGACGCAGTTTATTTGGAGGCTCCCTGTTGTAGGACAAGGTAGCTCAAAGAGCGTCAAAATTGAAAACTGCGGGTGTCGAAATTCTTTCGGAGCTTATTACTTCTTTTAACGTGAAAATTCACGTTAACAAGCAAAAATAAAACATGCTTAAGAGATCCATTTTATCTCTTACAGTTTCTAAGTTATTTGACTTGAACATTTTTTTTTAATTTTTAATCGTTAGTATATGACTTCTTTATAACTAAGCAAAAATAGTTTGGTTTTGTTGTTTTCAAAAGAATATTTCAATAAAATTTTTATGAAAAAAAATCTTTTGGATATCTCAAGAATTGTAGTAAGAAATAATTTTTCAAATTTTGATTTTCGAAAAATGTAAGAAAATTTTATATATTTTGTGAAAAAAAGTATTCTTAATTTTTTTTTTGTAATAGTATTTAAAAAATTTATTAATTGGTACTAAAAAAGACTGTAAAATAAATTTTAGAGATTTTTGCTTAAACACCCTACATTCAGAATTAGTCGAAAATTAGCATTTTTTTATTAAATTTAATTTTTGGCTGTCGCAAAAAAAATTGCACACTCCTTTTTGTAAATTTTTTGGTCTTTTATTATTAATAAATTTCTTGCAAGTAACTTGCAAGAAACTCTTGACATTCTCTACATAAAAGTAGGCAGGAGATGAGATTTTAGACCACAAGGAAATTAGACCACAAGGAAGAAAGTCGTCTTTTCAAGCAAATTTAAATCGCTTTTTACTGCTTTTGAGGCAAGAAATTTGAAAAAACATTTATATTGCGCATATCTTTACAAAAATACATTTTAAACCATATACGTTTCACCAATATTGGTGGACGATAAGATACTGAAAAGTGTACGACAAAAAAATGTGTGCCGTATTTAGGAAATAGTTTTAATTTAATTCAATAGTATACATTTAGCTTTGCAAACTGAAAAAAATATTATTCTCATACCTTCAATACTTTTCGAAATATTTAAAATCAAGTTTTGACTATAAAATTAAATTTTCTACATCTTTTCTTTTTGGCGAAATTTTCTTTGCTTCAAATGTTTCTTAATTTTTTTTCTATGCAATCACAATAGAATGATTCGCCTTCCTAATCTGACTTATTACATATAAAACTCTAATCAGCCATAGCTGTTGGAATTATACGCCCGTAGTTACCACGATAAGATTCAAAAGTAACAAATAACCAAAATTAAGGCGGCCACTATACAATACAATTGAATATCTGTCCCTAGCGGTTGACCTTGAATGATGTGCTATCCGCCCTCTTATCTCGGAAACGGTTCAACGTATTAAAAAACTGTTAAAGCAAAAGTTGTAGGCAATTTTATCCTCTACAATATTGCTAATAAATACAAATAGCGAAAAACCCATAGGAAACGAGATATTTGCAAAAAATATTTGAAAAATATGAATTTTCATTACCTTTGACCTCAGATTTTAACATTCGCGTACGCCCTACCATATGTAGGTTTTGGGAAAACTTTTAGGATGCCAAAATAGAAGTTTATACGAGTTTATAGCTGGGTATCTCAAACTCCGAGGTGAACTTACTAAGATGACTGGACTAACAACTCTCCAGGTTTAAAAACCGTCAGCGGCCGGTTTGAGTAAATTTTGAACCAAAATCGAGGGTTTTTTCAGCAAACTCTAGTAGTCGCCACTGGCATTAATAACTGTGTGTCTACAGGCCTCTGGGCGGAGCATATTTCCTGACAATCACCAGTCGAGGATATGTTAAGCTTGTGATCTTGCTAACAAAGTGGAATTTATATGATTTGGCCTTCTTTTTAGGGTTTCGTACACCAAAGGTGAAAAGAAACCCTATTGTTTTCGCTACGCTGTCCGTCTGGCCGTCTGTCCGCAACAGGGTATTTTCTCGAGAACTGTAAGAGCTACGGACCTGAAATTTGGACAGAGTGTGTAGACCCTTGGCCGCTTCAACAACAAATACATGAGAATTGGAAATTAAAGGGTGTGCCAAAACGAGCAACGAAAAATATTAAAATCCCATGTAATATACATACAATTGTATGTATATGCACTTGAAATTTGTAAAGTTAGTGCATTTTTATACAGACTACAACAATTAACACTAAAGTTTAAAAAATTTTAATTAAAGGGTGTACCATCAGTGAATGTAATTTCGACTATGTAATTTTGATAACTTGCTGTATCTTGGAAACCGTAAGAGCAAACTTCTAGAAATTTTCAAAAACGGCAAAACAAAAAAATCTCAAAATTATAAAATCGCCAAAATAAAAAAAAATCGCCAAAACGAAAAAAGCACCAAATTAAAAAAATTCTAAATCGAAAATAAATCGCAAAAACCCGGAAAAATCGCCAAAATGAAAAAATCGCCAAAATGAAAAAAAAAATCGCCAAAATAAAAAAATCGCCAAAATGAAAAAAAATCGCCAAAATGAAAAAAATCGCCAAAATGAAAAAATTGCCAAAATGAAAAAAATCGCCAAAATGAAAAAAAAATCGCCAAAATGAAAAAAAAATCGCCAAAATTAAAAAAAAATCGCCAAAATTAAAAAAATCTCCAAAACGAGAAAAAAGCGAAAAATAATCCAAAAAAAATTATTTTAGCTGAAAAAACGTAAAAAAACACTGTTTTAAAAAAAATGCTCAAATCCCAACGTACGGAACCCTTCGTGCGCGAGTCAAAGTCGCACTTTACTGAATTTATTTATTTTATCGTTTGAATAAATTGTTTCGATGGTATGGTGATATTTTCTTCCTAGCTTCTAATTAATTTACATAAGTCGGCAAGAACGGCCCAATAGTGGGCCAAGAAAAAAATCTGAAAATTAATTATATTGCCAGCTCTTTTAGGGCGAATTCGTTATAACGGAACCCAACAGTATAGCACACAATTATTATGCATTATGCATTAATATTCTCTTTCATGAGCCCCTCAGCACATGAGTGTTATTTATGATGATATCGAAATTATAATTCATACGCCAGCAAACTTTTAGCATAACTTCCAAGTATAGTGTTTCCTCTAATCTAGTATTTATTACCGGTGTTGATATCCTTCAACTTACTTACCTAGTTTTAATTAGGATTCGAACAGTCATCAAGCTGAAATAACAAACAAAACAAAATGAATTTATTTCAAATAAATAAAATGAATTATGTCTTGTGAATCATGCTATGAATGAATAAAAGATGTTATCATTCATATACATATGTATGTTGTATGTTTATTCATAAGCTACACATATAGTATCTGATTTATTTCGCTGATGTTACAGTTTTACTTATTATTTGCTCTAAATCTTATTGTATTGCTTTAAATATTAACAAATTCCCAGAATTCTATTAATTTTAGCGTAAAATAAAATGAACTAAATATTATGTGGCATTAATTTACATTTTAGGAATTGAATTAAGTAATGAATAAATTTTTGATTTTCACGGACATTTAGTTTTGAAATATTTGTATGCATTGCTGGCAAATTTTTTATTTGCATAACTTAATTGAATGGATATTTTTGATTGCCGTTTTATATCTTTTAAAATTTTTTATTTGTTTTAATTTTTTTTTTTTCGTTTTAAGCTGATTTTGCAATGATACTTAAAAAGCTCCATTTAAATTAAACATAAACGAATTATTTAATTTATTTATTTAAAGCATTATGAATTTATAATTCAAGGAATAACTTTTGTTAAACAAGTTAGTTGTTCATTGATTGTTGCAATAAATATGTATACATATCGAGCCATAACCGTCAAAAAAAAAGCTTAAGCGACACATGTTTTCAATTTCGTTTTTACTAAAAATCTATTATTTACGATCGTATGTAATCGATTGTCAAAAAAATTAAGTTCGAAAATTATGGCGGTTACGGTATGATATTCATAATCGTAGGAATGTTCTGGTTTTGCTAGATCTGCAATATTTGCACCAGCAATCTACAACCATATATAAATATACATATGGGCATTTCCACAGGAATGTTAACTTTTTGTAGCGTGCGACACCAAGCAAATATGCTTGTTTTTTTCTTCAAAGAAAACGAAACTTTTTTTTACTTCTTTATATATTTGTGTAGGCCGTCAGCAGCTCTACGTTAGGTACAATTTTATGAAGAATCGAGTCACATCGTTCAGAAATTCAAGGTTAATTGCTTGCTGTTGCACGTGACAAAGAAGTGGAATTTCTCGGAGAAATCCTCATATGTATATAATTCTACAGTACGTGTGTATGCCACTGAACTCTTCCTAAACGGCTGGACCGATTTGAATGAGTTTTTTTATATGCGTTTGGCCAGTGCCCTGGATGGCTAAGATTTACAAATCAGCCCTGCAGATGGCGCTGCAGTCACAAAAGACTAGATTTGTTAAACAAAGTATCTACTTTCCTGCACGTTAATAGGTAATTTTGTATTCAGCACTTTTAATTATGTTATTTGTTGTAACCACAAATGAAAAAATAAATAATGCTCAATAATTCCTAATACCCTCATATTAATCTGGAAAAAGTTTATTAACAAATTTGACATCAAAGCCAAGTAGGCACTTTGATATATTATTTAGATTTTCCTAAATTAATACATTTTCGCAGAAAATTAACGTTACAAACAAAAGCCAATGAAATAAAATTGCGTAGTTTGTCTTTTCGTTGAAAGGATATTTTACTATTTCAAGGACCTTTTCACAATATACAATTAAAAGCTAACAGAGAATTTAAGGGCAAGTTTTGTATGAAAAACTTGCTGTTAAAGTTCATACATTTTGAAAAGGGACTTGAATCGAATTTTATTCTATTCCCACAGAAAAATTAACAAGCCGCCAATAGCAATCGAACCACGATAAGATTTGTTGCAAAGTTTTGCAAATTATGCAATATATATTACATTGATAAGCCAAATGTTTAAAGATAATAAGTTTGTGATCATTCTGAAAGTTTTAACCATAGATAATTTAAGAGCGATTGAAGTATTACAAAAACTTTGTTTCGTTGACAACGTATCAGAGAAACATTGTAAAATTCAGTCGAATGATGGCTAATTAAAACTGGAAGAAATGAAGGGCGCTTCAATAAGCGTGTTATTTTTTGAATGAAATACAGTTGTTTCCATAAAAAAATTATTTAATTTTTCAAGGCATTCCCTTTTCAGCTGTAAACAGTTTGGAACGCTTATCCAATTTTTTTATGTAAGATTTGTCGAGATCATCAAAATAAATATATATTCACGTATGTGAAGAAAAACGATTTAGGAACAAAAACAATTTGAAAACGAAAAAAAGGTGTAATATGTTTCCTATAGTCGTTTTGTCAATAATTTTAAAACTTCTTTTTAATAGTTTTTCCAAACATTTTTGATAAATTTCTTTTCACAGCCGCATTATGTGGTTTTTAAGTTTATCTCGGTCATACATTTTGACTCGATTGAGGAACTCTAAATGGGTCAAAGTCAGATTTTTCAAAATTTGACCCTTCAAGAAAATTTGACCCTTCGGATCAAAAGTCGGGACATCAAAATACATTTTAGAGGTATGGTTCCTTGGGCAAAGTTTCTTATTTTGATCCCTAGAACACGATTTTCCTTGTAATTTGAGCGATTTTTTTTGCCTCCATACAATGCTCCCTGACTTGGTTGATTTTTTAACCGACTTCAAAAAAAGGAAGAGGTTAACAGTGCGTCTCTATTTTTTTTTTTTGGTGTTACTTCATAACTCGGTACATTTTAGACCGATTTTAAAATACACCCTCCCTTTTTGTCTGAGAGGGTGTATAGCTTCCCATTAGTGCCATTGTAAAAAAAGTGGGCGGGAACACGCCCACATATTTTTTTCATTTAATTTTATAATATTCTACTTAATAAATTGTTGCGAAACCTATAAAACACCTTTTGTTCTTGGAATTACACAATTTGAGAGTTGAAAAATTGGGCGGGGTTAGGCCCATTAAAATTTATTATAATATTTCATGCAGTTCTACTAAACCGATTTTTATGAAACTTACCACACACCTTGAGCTCTCGATACATTAGATGTTCTAAAAAAACTCGATTAAAAAAAAAGGTATTGAGTTAGGTCCTTTCTATATTAAGGTAACTATATACATATCCTAGCTAGCATTTTGTATCATAATCGAAGCTTTTGCGAATCATAAAGCAGTAAGATACTAGTAAGACTCATAAAGAAGTTCTTTTATGGTACCAATAAGTAGTTTAGGTGTATTTAAAAAAAATTCACTTATAATACAGTCTCATGAATAATATTTGATAGAAAAATATTTTAAACCAAACAAAAATTTTTTTTTAATACATTTTTTTAATATCACAACAATTTTGCATCAAAATATTCGTAAATTTAGCTATAAAATTTATGAATTTAATTTTATCTAAAGAGAAAAGTTTTGCTTTCGAAATCTCGTTTAATTTTTCTCAAATTCAAATCTCAAGATTATAATTTCTACAACGCAAAATGGCATAACATTACTGCTACTCCAGTAACATGAAAATTTAAGTAAAGTAATTTAAATATAAATAATTTAAAATTTATATTCTGCTCTTAGCAATTTTAAATATAACACCGCATTAAAATACCACTGAAAGTATATTCTTTCCACTACCTCGCTTAATTTGTCTCTAATTTTATGTTCAGATAAGCAAAATGCTTTAGAATTTAATCTTGATTTAAAATGAAAACTTATTAAATTAAATTACCTTCCAACCAAGCACCTGAAAAATTCCTAAAAATATGAAACTTTATTAAAGCAGAATTTCCTAGCTGGACAAAGCAGTAAGAGTTGTTTTAGAAATTATTTATTGTAAAGTAAAATTTGAGCTGTTGTTGGGTTTAATGTAAAACAAAATTAGTCTTAATTTATTATACAAAATGAAATATGAGCAAAAACTTTTAGGGCCATTATCACAACTTAAAGTTAGTTAAAAGTAGGATTTTGTCGGACGTGTAAAACGCTATTCATTATTATAAATTTAAGGATACATTTGCTTTTAACTAAGCGCTCCCTTTAGGTTAAGCTAAAGTGGTGCGGATGAAAAACTTTTTATACGTCCGAAAAAATCCTACTTTTAACTAACTTTAAGTTGGAATAATGGCCCTTAGTGTAATAAGCATAATTATCATTTGAGTGTAACAGCCCAGTTTTTTTTTTTTTTTTTCATATACATATTTATTTATTGTATCTTCAAAAATGAACTAACAATAAGTAATCAAATCTTAAATCTAAATATAATTATTAGGCCCGACCAATATCGGACATAAGCTTAGTGATAGTTATAAATAATACATAAGTAGTGATAATCAAAAAGAAGTATTTTTAAGCAGTCCCATCTGGAGTGTTGGGTATAAGAGCCCTTGTGTCCCTCTTTTTTAAGCGGATGTGTCCAGTAAAGCTCAAAATATTACGGGCAAGCGGATTAGGATGTGACTCGAGTTTTGTTAAATATTTGCCTGCGTATTTTGCAATTTCTTCACTCACTAGTGGCATATTTAAATCACGATGAATATTTGAATTTTTAACGTACCATGGAGCAGATGTTATCAAACGTAAAATTTTGTTTTGCCTTCGTTGGATTCTCTCGACATTTGAAGCTGAAGCAGTGCCCCACAGCTGAATTCCATAGCACCATATTGGCTTCAAAAGCGACTTGTATATCAAAAGTTTGCAGTCTAGGCTGAGTGTTGAATTTCTGCCAATTAACCAATATATTTGAGTCAATTTAAGTTTCATTTGGGTTAACTTAGAGTCAATATGATATTTCCATGTAAGCCTTCGATCAAGGTGTATACCAAGGTATATCACTTGAGAATGTTGAGGAATATTTTGATTGTTGATTCGAATGGGGGAACAGGTATCTTTTCTTAGGGTAAACGTTATATGAACACACTTTTGTTCATTGACTTTAATTCTCCATAAGTTCAACCATATTTCAAGCTGGGTGATGTGTGCTTGGAGATTGCGGGATGCCTCATCAGGATTTTTGTGAATACTCAAACAGGCTGTATCATCGGCAAATGTAGAAGTGTGGATGTTATTGCTCACAGGCATATCACAAGTATATATTAGATACAAGACTGGCCCCAGAATACTACCCTGTGGCACACCAGAAGATATAGATTCGGGTACACTCATGAAGTCTCCTTCCACAACGGTAAATGTCCTATCAACAATATAACTTTCCAAAAGCTTTTGTATATTTATTGGTAGGTATGTCTTCAATTTTAAAACTAGGCCTTTGTGCCATACTTTGTCAAATGCCTGAGAAACATCAATAAAAAGGGCAGAACAATACTTCTTTTCTTCAAAAGTGCTCCTTATAATTTGAACCAATCTATGCGTTTGCTCAATAGTGCTATGCTGACTTCTAAAGCCAAATTGATGGTCCGGGATGCACCCAGTATCAGCTAAAATTGTGGACAATTTAGTCATGAGCAGCTTTTCGAAAAGCTTTGAAATTGTTGACAGTAAGCTTATAGGCCTATATGACTCAGCCTTGGTAAGATCTTTGCCTGGCTTTGGAATCATTTTAATCTTGGCAAGTTTCCAGTTATGTGGAAAATACTGCATTCGTAAAATGGCATTAAAAATAAATAGCAAAATTCTTATTGCAATATGAGGCAAGTTCATCAGCATCTTGTTACTAATGCCATCAATACCTGGAGCTTTCTTAGGGTCGAGTTCAGCAACTATTTTTTGTAGTTCACGCATCTTAAACCTTAAGGGACGAGGGGGTAGAGAGACTACACTCGGTAAATCGGCAGCACCCGTACATGAATTGGGAGTGAATACAGATTTTAAATGCTCAGAAAATAAGTTACCTTTCTCACTATCGCTTCTTGCCCAGCCTCCAGTCGAAGTACGCAATGGTGATTTGAGATCAACGGGTCTTTTAAGATTTCTAGTAGCGCGCCATAAAGAGTAATTAGATGTTGACGTTACATCAAGCAGCTCTTTGAGTCGTTTAGTACATTCTTTAAGTCTGATTTTATTTAGGGCTGATCGGTGTTGTTGCCATTCTCTTCTAGCTCTCCTTTTTTCACATACAAGACGTTCAATTTCCGTAGAATAAATACTATTAAAGCCAGTCTGCGGATAGGAAGTAGTGGCATGTTCAGCAGCCTGTTTGATATATTCGTTAAGATTGGCAATATTAAATTCAATATCATCAGGTGATCTTAGCTGAATGTTTTCTACGCAGTGACTACTAATATATTTTTTGAATCCTAGCCAGTTGACCCTATTAATCGTTTTCGCATATGAGTTAGTTAAATCACTCCTTAGTGGGTTGAAAATTGTAACTATTGTGGGAGAGTGATCGGAGGACAGATCTACAGAGCTCTCTACGTGAATTAAGTCCCTATGGATATTTTTCGTGATGCCAAAATCTATAACATCTGGAATTTTTCTTACGTCAGTAGGCCAGTAAGTAGGCTCCCCACTCGAAATGACATCTAAGCCCATTTTTGAAATTGTATTAAACAACGCTCTACCTCTAGCTGTAACAAGACGCGAGCCCCAGTACGTATGTTTTGCATTGTAGTCACCAGCTGCCACGAAACAAGATCCAAGAGATTTGTAGAACTTCTCATACTGATCTTCGGTAACTGAAAATCTGGGAGGTGAGTAAATTGATGATATCACGAAGTTCGCACAAAAATTTTCTACGAAAATATTCGTAGCTTGCATATATTCTTCACTAACGTTCTCAAGGATATAGTGCTTGAGTCTTGACTTAATTAGAATTGCTGATCCACCGCATGCTCTCCCTCTCGGGTCCTTTGAATCATATAGAGTGTAACCATTTATTTTAAAGCAGCTTTAACAGCCCAGTGAAAAATTTTTTGTTTGCCAAATTCGGATAGAATTCAAGTAAAAAATCTGCATAAGATGTTGAATTCCAATATCAGATTGTTTCTTAAACTCTGTGATAAAACTCCCGGCACAAAAAAATAGAGAATTGTTTAACTTTTCTGATTTTTGCTAGACCTTGAAGTGTTTGTTCTTTGTAGTTTATTTGCTGAATTTTTTGAAAATGTTTCAATCTTTTCTAAAAAGCATGAGGCTGGCTTTGGCTGAAGTAGATATCACGTTGGCTACAAAACCGGAGGTCCTGGGCTCGAACCCGGTCTCTTACAGTTATTAAAAATAACAACAGCACACATTTTTCTGATGAACATCAGTGTCCCTTTGTATCAGTTGTTGTAGGAAAAAGTTCTAGTGCTGAAGACCGGCTTCAGCGGTGCTAATCCTAATGTAACAGCAGAAGTAAATAGTTTCAAAAATTTAATACGACTCATTGACACTAGAGGCGCTGCAGAGTTGTAAAATAACGAACGTTTCCTCTATCTCCTCCTTCACCACCTGTCTTCTCTATTACTATTCCTTCCCTATCACCCTTTCACTATTTCTTCTTCAACTTAGATCAACACAAAGGGATCATTGTATTGGATTCAGGTGAGCTGGACTCTAAATTTCATCCTTCCTTACCAGCATCCTGCTAACCTAACCTAACCTAACCTAACCTTCTAACAAGCATTGAGTATTTCAAGATGTGAAGATTGTCTGTCGGGGTTCCACTCTACGCTACTTTGACCACCAGGCTAGTAAACTTCCTTACTTCCTGTCTTGTGTTAAAAATGAAATTAAAACTAAATGACTGGCATATTTTTCTTAAACACTCAGAAATGTAGATTTCATATTTAAACATTTCCCTGCATGAAACTGCATCATTAGATTTTTGAAAATTGTGTGGTCGAAAGATATCATTTTCCACACCAAAGTCCCACTGTGCACTATCACTGATTATGTATGTTGAAAAAACTGATTGAAATGTGGACCTAATTTAAACCAGCAAGAAGGTGTCCCTTAATGAAATGTCAAATTCATGACAATTTTTATTTATTTATCAAATAACCAACAGCTGTATGAACTTTTATGGCTTTAATTGGTTGTAATTTCACAAAGTTTTCAAGCTGACTTATAAAAGCTTTATTTAAAACTTATGATTTTATTCAACAAGCTGTTTACAATTTTCCTGTTCCTTTTTTTTATTTGCCTTCAGTTTAACACTTAATCGCTTTTATGTTTGTTTTCATAACTGAACTCAGAAAATAAACTATAAAAAAAGTTAATAATAAGAACCTCTTGTGTACGCGGTTTTTTTTTTTGTTTCTTTAGCAATTAAAACTTTTCACATTTTTACACCTTTTCTTGAAACGTTCTGCTTATGCTTCAGTTTTTACTTTCAGAGCAATACATAAAAAGAATTTTAACATGAGAAAAAAAAGATTTTTTCAAGTCTTTGAAACATTAGAGAGCAGAGAAATAAAAGATTCAGTAGTGTAATAAATAACTGAATGGGTGTGAGAACTTTTGCTAACGACAGCATTGACGTTAACATGAGGCTGGTGAAAGCTTTTCTTTATATTCTTTAAGCATTAAATGAGCAATTGTCTACGGATGGGAAGGATCCTCGTAAATTCAGTCTTTGCAGCAACTCAATTTTTTTTAAGTGTAAAATATTATGTCAAATAAGCGTATTTATACTATTCGTGGAAACACCAGGTCAATTCTTCTAAATTTTTCTTACTTAAACAAAACATAAATAAATAATTCTGCCAAAAAAAAAACGAGTTCAATGCAAAGATCTGTTAAAAGAAGAAGAAGTTGCGTATGTATAAAATTCGTGGAAACTCCAGGTCAATTCTTTCAAATTTTTCTTACTTAAACAAAATCTAAATAAATAAAACGACTTCAATGCAAAGATCTGTTAGAAGAAGATACGAAGAAGTTCGTGAAATATAAAATAAAATTTGAATGGGCGTGCTTCCGCCCATTTTTTAAATGCAAGATTGTGGGTGTTTTCAGAGCTCAGGGTGCGTGTTAAGTCTTGTAAAAATCTGTAAATCAGAACCACTTAAAATGAAATATTAAACTTTAATGGACGTGACTCCGCCCATTTTTTTAAATGCAGGATTGTGTATATTTTTGAGCTCAAGGTGTCAATGTGCTAGCATGAACCTTCACTGAAAGGTAGACTTCGTCTAACACTACGGGGTTAAATAGATGATGTTCACCAGTTGAAATAGCTATTGGATTGTATTCGACTGTGCCGGTAGTTGGTGAGAATTTCTCTTGAAGAACTCGCTGTGGGTGTGAGCAAGCACACTTGCAGCGCGTGGGAGAATAGTCGTAGCTTTTCCGTATTAAATCAATACTAGTAATTGACGTGACGCGGTCAGCCAGACGCTATTTTAGGTACTGTTGTTATACAACAGAAGCTGTTCCGACTACGGTCTTGGCAGCAAGAGTTTAGATAGTTTAAATTATCTCAGCAAAAGTAAGTGTTCATAGTGCAGGGACAACTACATACATATGTTCGTAGATTGCAACCTTTGTGTTCTATGGAAGGCACTTAGCGCCTTCTAAGCTTGCATGAGGGCAATGGCTGGACACTCACCTTTACCCGGTGCTTAGATTACCATGAGATTAGGCCGTAAAGGCAGGTGCTCACGTTAGTATGAATCTACAATTTTCTTATATTTTCTTATATTTTCTTATATTTTTTGCCATTATTTTTTTATATTTATACTAGAGTGTATACATTTATTACTAATTTATTTTTGCCATCAGTCTCACTGTACTATGGTGAAGGTTATAAACGAAAGAAAAAGAATAAAATAATAAAAAAAAATTAATTATAACAGAAAATTAAGAACAGGCATGGCAAAGCAATTAACTCCAAGACTTTCAACAGGCAGACAAACCATCTTTAATTGTCTCCTCCACCACACTCACATTAAATATCGTAAAATCTGAATCTGACAATAAACTTAAAAGGATATAAGCGAAGGAAAAAGACCAAACGCATTAAAACTGCCAATTCAACCGAAGTTTTATGTTTTCTTAATAAGAAAGCAGGAGAATTATGTTAAGTCAAAAGTATGTTAACATCAATTTCGCATAGACAGCTCTATGCACACACATACACACACACGCACACACTAACGCATACACTAACGCACACACTCACGCACACACACACACACACACCACCCACCAAGCGTTTATCACCATCTTTAGCACATAAACCACAACTTTAGATGTAAAATCCTTGTTATTGAAGTTCCTTTTCCTAAAACGAATACAAGAAGAGGGTGAGTGATTTTAGCTTGTCTGCCTCCTTAATTGCTTAGATTTGCTTTGAGGCAGTGAAAGAAAATAAAACTGAACGAAGGAGTCCATCTTCCCTAATTTTTTTTTTTTTTTTTTTTTTTTTTTAGACATAATTAATTATATACATATTTTTAGAGTGCTCACAGAAAACTTTTAATAATACCAGGGGCTATTTTTCATGATATGAACAATAAAAACCAGAAAATTTTAAAATATGACAGTTTCACTAAGAATTGAAATTCCCATTTTATTCCAAACGTATTTAACAAATTAATATTTATATCGCGAATAATTTGTTAACGGGGCTCGTGTACAGTATTTGCATGATTAATTAATGGAATATCTTAAAGAAGGCAACCAAAGTTGAACTTAATTTTAATCAGGGAAAATTACTTATTTTCCTATGTCACCATGCACATTAATATTAAAATTTAAAAACTATTATGTATAAAAAAAACATGATAGTGTGCGATATGCACACTAAATCATAAGTAGTTGCAACTAAAATTATTAAATTGGTTTTATTTGTTCATAAACAATAAATCATTGAACAAATCTCTAACCATCATAAAAATTTAATTTTTTTTAAACACTCAGGAAATTAATGCCTACTACTATTGCTAAGTGTTACCTTCTTTAGGAAAGCATTAGTATAGAGAAGACAGGTCTTGACGGAAGAGAAAGAGCAAAGTTTCATTCCTTTACACCACTGCTTTTTCCTAGTTATTATTAGTGAAGTTTTGCAGCGCCTCTGGTGTCAATGAGGCGTATTAGATTTTTCTAAACTGTGTTTAGTAGCCAATTTATTGGTTTTTTACTTCGCTGATGATTCTGCTATACAATAACGATGAAGGAGGGCGCTCTGATGTTACATTACGACTAGTATTCGCTGAAGCCTGAACTACACCGACCAGTGTCTATGGCGTCATCACTTAAACTTTCCTACAACAACTGATACAAAGGGACACTAATGCGTATGAGCAAAATGCATGGTGTTGTTTTTTAATGACTGTGGGAAAACGGCCTCAAGCCCCAGGACTTACGGTTTTGTAGTTAACGTGCTAACTACCTCAGCCAACGCCACCCTCAACAACAACAAGTTAAATTTGCAATACACCCTTCATGACCAATATAAAATACCTTTATGTCTGTATAAAAATTGTTTTGCCACTCCAGGATATCTGAGGTTTTCTAGCTTGTAGCTGTTTATGATTTAGTGTACGTTACGTAGAAAAAGTGGACCAATAAATCCGTAACCTTTTGGAACGTAAGTTCCTTATGGTGCGCCATGCATGTAAAACACAAAATTTTGATAATACTGGCGAATACTGGTTACAAATACTGGTAACAACTACATAGCGTAATGATGCTGTCACTACGAATATTTTTGATTTTGAGTGCTGCCGTAATTTTCCGGGAAGTGCTGGAAAAATCCTGGGATTTTGGGGACTTTAAGCCTAGTTTTTGATTATATGGTTTGTGGCCTTGGTAAGAGGTTTGTTTGTTGCGCTTTAACGGCTGAACCACGCTACCGATTTTGATGAAATTTGGAACACAGATAGATCTAAGTCTAGATGAGCACATACGCTATATGTTTTTTAAGAACTAGGATTACCAGGTGTGGTAGGGGAAAATTGCTGCCTTTCAGAGACTTTCCAACCGATTTTGATGAAATTCAAAACATAAATAGATATAAGTCCAAAAGAAGACAGGCGTTAGATTTTTCAAAATTATGACTAAGAGGGGAGCTAAGGGGACATTTCTTTCTCTTTGAAACTATCTATCGCATTTTGATGAAATTCGAAACAAAGATAGATTTGAGTATAGGAAAGCACATGGCTATACAATTTTTCAAAAATAGGTGCACAAGCATGGGTAGGGGGCAATTTCTTTTTGAAACTGTTTTCTGTGAACTGTATGCACTTTGTGCAACCTTTCTTCTGCTTTTTTTTAATGAGAAATCATATTATTTCTCAATGTAGTTTCTTTTGAACTTTATACAGCTTTTTTTTTTTTTATAAAGAGAAGTAACACTCAGGCAATTAATGCCTACTACTATTACTAGGTGTTACCTTCTTTTAGGAAAGGGATAGTGATAGAGAATACAGGTGGTGAAGGGAGAGATAGAGGAAAGCTTCATTCTTTTACAGCTCTGCTTTTTTGCACGTTTTTGATAATGCAGTGTTGCTGCGCCATCTGGTGTCAAATGAGGCGTATTAAATTTTTGAAGCTGTGTTTTGTAGCCATTTTATTGATTATTTTACTTCGCCGATGATTTTTGCTACACAACGAAGGAGGGCGCTCTGATGTTACATTAGGACTAGTATCTTCTGAAGTCGGTATAGTTAAGTGACCAGTGACTATGCCTTCATCACTTGAACTTTCCTACAACAACTGATACAAAGGGACACTAATGCACATCAGAAAAATGCGTGGTGTTGTTATTCAATGACTGTTGGATACAGGTATTGAACCCAGGACCTTCGGTTTTGTAGTCAACGTGCTAACTACTTCAGCCAACGCCACTTTGCCCAAGTTCCTCTAATTTTCTTATTCCTTCCAATAAATAAGGTTTTCTTAGGTCATCAAAATATGGATTTGCTTGCGAGATGATCACGTGGTTGAAGTCCAACCCCTCTCCCAACTGAGCCATTTCTTCAAGTTTGGAAACAATATATATTCATTCGGTGCTAAATCCGCAAAAAGGGTGAATGATGGTGCAATTATTAACCGAATTTACGGATTTTTATCATAGAAATTGTATACTTGTGCACCGTTGCAATGTTCTGGTGGAAAATAAATTTTTTCTTGGCCAAATGCGGTGGCTTTATTTTTATTTTTATTAATAATATTAACGAGCACACGAAATTCACTTTTTTCCATATTTCTGCTATTAATGGATGTCAAACGTTAACTGAAGAACGCAGCTTGCTAAAATTTTGACAGTACTTAAGCGAGAGTTTCATGTTGCACTCTCAGGTAAGAGGCGTGAAATTCAAAACCTGTTGACTAAACTTGCTAGTGCTGTAACTATCAAGCAGATGACTTCGAAAGTCCGAGTTTATTCCCTGGCCGGACTGAGTTATATCAACGCCATGGATTTTATTGATATGCAATAGTAGTTATTCAAATATATACCGTAGCACCCTTCTTCGTCGATATTTGCACCAATTCATGGTCAACAAAGGAAAATAATTCAGAAAATGGCTACGTGCTAAAAATAAGACAATTACTTAACACCAGAGGCGTTGCAATGCTAAAAAAAATATATAACAAAATGGAAACGACAAAAATGAATCAGTTTTTCTTCTTCTTTTTATCTTTATCTATCGCTTTTCTACCCCCAGTAAACACAAAGAGACCTATTATTTGGATCCGCGTGAGATGAAACCGCAGTAACCTGCTAATCTAATCTAACTCGTTATGAATCAACTTTATCGATTCATGTCGATTTTAAAAATGGCTTTATGAAAAATGGACCCAAACAAAACTGAAAAATTTAAGGTGTTAATCGGTCTGTTCGTTACGATCTTAACTATTTACGTAGAGAAAGTGCAAGCGTTTTAAATATTTATGTATGCAGCAACAACTGCTTGTAGCTTTTGCATAAAATTGTATTAAGCCATCTAACTGTGTGACATATACGGAGCTTCAAACTATTTGAACCTTCTCTTGCCCTAAAATAACTTCATTTTGTAGCAATATCAGTTTCATCAAATTTATTGTCATCTTCTGCCAAGTTCGCGTTAGTATAGTGATAAGTTTCTCTGGGATATTCAAAGGGTGCCCCTGTAGCTGAGTGGTAGCGATGCTAGCTTCTCAGTCCAGAGGTCGTAAGTTCGATTCCCACCATAGACCCTGGGTGTTTTCCGCAGACAAGCTAATCGCTTAGCGGGTTGTGTTGTGTGTTAAAAAAAAAAATAAATAAAATAAAATTACCGAAAAACCCAAATAAGAAAGGTTTATATTAACTAACTTGGATTAAAAGTAATGTTGTAATTCGATTCTATTTTTGCTGCAACTTCTTACAAACAAAAAATGTGTTCTGTAACTCCGAAAAGTAAGGTTGCAATAAGGAAGACCTCATTTTCGATAACGAGCTAATGCGACCATGTTTTTCTGTTTGATATTATGTCATGCGCTATCGAACAATGTTAAAATATGTTTCGATATCGTATGCCATAATCTCAAACTGAAAAAACGTGATCGAATCAGCTCGATATAGAAAGCTCATGATTAGACCAGACCCGTGGATAAAATGTGTTACAATAATAAATAAATATATATTCTTGGGTCCATATCTTACCACCAGTTTTATTTCCGCGGATACTAACAGTAATATAATATCCGAGTGTACTCCTTCGTTATTATTTTGTAGCAGAACAAATCGGCAAAGTACAATAACAACTCCAATGGCTACTAAACACTGCTTCAAAAATTAAGTACGCCTCATTGACGCCAGAGGCGCTGCAGCACTGCCGTAACAAAAAATAACGTCAAAAAATAGAGTTGTAAACAGAAGGAATCCTTTCACTATCTCTTCCTTTAGAACCTAAATTCTCTATCACTATCCCTTTCCTAACGAAGGCATTTCCTTGTAGTAGTACTAGATAATAATTTCTCGAGTATTACATATTTTTTTTAAGAAAATGTGTTGCTTTCAAAGGAAAACATACACAATATTTTTAAATTGACCCTGATTTTCAAATTGTATATTTCTACAAAGTTTGTTTTGTTTGTTTTAAAGGCTTAATAAATGTTTTACTTCAACATTGTGAAACATGGATCTAAATTAAATACCTGCTCCCCCCAAAACCATTCGAAACTTTTTTATTTTGCCAACAATAATGTCCTGTTTTTTATGTAAACAACGAAACTGGATCTTTTCCTCTATTTTCCCACTATGTAATTTATTTGACAAAATTAACTAAACAAAAAGTAAATGTATAAATAAATAAATAAAATAAGAACTTCCAACAAGATAGACTCTTAAAGTTATGTTTTTTTGTTGGCTGTTTGTGGCCTTGTTAGTTTGGTGAAAAGATTTTGATACTAAAACAATAGACAACAATATCCGGTATTTGTTATTTTGTCGCCTCAGGGTAATAATATTTTAACAAAAACTCAATGTTGTTATATAAGTTTGCATTTATTGTTAGAAACTTTTCTAACTTAATGTTTTTCCTCTACTTGCTAAAAGAAACAATAAATAAAAAAAATAATAACAGTCATGAGTTATGCAAATAAGCACATTTCTAAAGTGAATCTTCATAAAAATAAAAAAATTACCGAAGCCTATAACAAGCTATTTTAAATTTAGGTTGTTTGTGTAATTCATAGATCAAACAGCACACGTGCGCTTCAAAGGTTGATTTTTTTAAGTACGGTAGAACGAAACTGTCATACTGCGCTCACTTTGTGACATTTACTATCAGTATACTTCGAAAAACTATCATGAATATAATGACGCTGGCATAATGCTACCTAGGTAAATAAAATTACTTGGAAAATCAGCTATCATCATCCCTGGCCAGATTTTCTGATTGCATTAGAATAGTTAATTAAATGGTTGGGGTTGGCTGAAGTACTTGGCACGTTGACTACAATCTGAAGATCCTCGGTTCGAGCCCAGTTTCGGGCAGTCATTAAATAACAACACCACGTATTTTAAGGGTCCGTTTGTGTCAGTCGTTATAGGAAAGTTCAAGTGATGAAGGCATTGTGAATCGTCACTGAACTCCCGGTGTAGTTCAGCGGATACTAATCCTAATGCAATATCACAGCGCCCTCTTTTGTCGGTATTGTGTAGCACAATCATCGGCAAAGTAAAAATTAATAAAACTGGCCACTAAAGACAGCTTCATTGACACTAGAGGCGCTGCAATACTGCAATTTTTAAAAACGTGGAAAAAGCAGAGGTGTAAAAGAATGAAGCCTTCCTCTATATCTTCCCTCATGACCTGTCTTCTCTGCCACGACCTTCATAAAGAAGCTAACCTCTATTAATAGTAGTAGGCATTCATTGTCTGATGATTACCTAATGCCTATTAACACTAGAGGCGCCGCAAAGATGTTATTAAATGTGACAAACCGCGATGTAACAGAATTGTAAAAACCAGAAATAAAAAAGTTAGATTTATTATTATTGTTCGAACTTAATTTCTTTCTATATTTATGATTTGATTAGGCTAAAGTTTGTATTGCTTTTTAAGCCAAATTATATGTGATAATTATTAGTGAACAAATAACACCAAAGTTAATTGTAAATATTTTGACAAACATGCTAGTAGAACGGAACAACTAGCTGTTTTCGAAGGCGACTACACCTTCATTATCAGCGTTCTTTTGTGTTTGGTCTACTGTGTGTGGTGTCAGTTAATGTAGATTTCTGCTTTATGAATTGTTTTGATTCATCGTATTACAATTTACTGAAAGCTTTTTGGTAATAAAAGCTCAATTTCACCATCTCTAAATTTGCAACAGTCTTGCCATTGTCGTTTGTTCTGTACTTATTATGCACAAAGACAAACTTTTTGGGTTTATTTTTATTTATTTAATTATTGCCACAACCCCATATCTATTAATTTTAGTTAGTTTTTTTTTTTTTTTTGTTACTAAATTATAAATATAGAAACAAATGAAGTTCGAACAATAATAATTATTATATTTATTATAACTAAAACCTTGAATTAATTGAAAAAAGTTCCCATTATGTTCGCTACGATATCCGTTTATCCTTCACAGGCTGTTTTCTCGAGAACTGTAAGAGCTACGTACCTTCACAGTATCTGTAAAGCCTTGGCAGCTACAGCAGCAAATATATGACAATTAAAAATTAAAGGGTGTTGCAAAGCGAGCAACGAAATATATTGAAATCCTAATGTAATATACAGACAATTATATATAGAGACTTTAAATTTTCAAAATTGGTGTATTTTTAAACATGCTACACTACCAAGCAAAAAAGTAAGGAAAACGAAGTAGAAAAAGCACCACATCTACTGAATCAAACCACTTCAAATTTAAGTAAAAAACCAATGAATTTTACATTGACGTGTCATGGGAAGGAAGTGGATTACTTTTGGCATTTTTTTAACTCAATAAAAATCATGTTTGCGGTGCTATAAAAATCTGCAATTTGGGTGTGAAAATAATTCACATCACAAAAGTAGTTAAAAATTGCTTTTTATTCAGTGACTAAAATCACTTGTATGTGGTTTGAAAAGCAAAAAGTTAGCTAATTTAATTTTTTGTTATTTTATTCCATTGTTATTTTTAATAATAACAAGGTCTCTAAAAAATATATACAATTTGTTAAGTGAACAAGCAAAAAAAGAAATAAGGAAAATACTAGTTTTATTTAATTACTTTAATATTAAAAAATTTTAAAATTTTCCAGCTCTGTTTTTTCTAATTCTCTATTTTTCTAATTCTCTATACCCAAGTTTTCTTTCCATAACATAAAAAATATATATATAAATTAATATATAAAAAAAAATATTAGACCTAGTTAATTTTATATACATATCACAAAAATTGTAACTTTCCCAACCCTGGAATCATATTTTAAAATTTTTCTGATTTTTTAAACTAATCTTTTTCTTTTAAGAATGTATGATATTTTAAATTTATAGATAAAAAGGAAAAATTTTTTTAGTAGCTTATTTTTATATAACAAAAAAAAAGTTAAAGTTCCCAACCCTGGAAATTTTTTTAATATTTTTTATATATTTAATACAAATTTTATTCGTACTGAAATATAAAATAAATTTATTTAACAAAAAATCAAAAAATTTCTGTTATCTAGTTACTTTTGTATGGCAAGATCAAGCTTAAGTTTTCCAGCTCTGAAACCGTCTGCTCGATTTTGCTGATTTTCAATAATAATCTATCTAATTTCTAATACACCAGTCCAAGACCGAAGTCTCTAGCTTTGCTGGAAGCTTCGGAAAACCGCACAGAGAAAACAGTGTCTACTAAATACCTCATAAAATACAACAAAATTAATAAGAAATCTCTATGGTTTTTTTTTCAATAAGGAAATCTTATTAATTTCATAGAGAAAACCTTTTTGAAAAAATAAAGAAGAAATCTTGTAGTTCTTATGAGGTTATCTTATTAATTTTTTCAATAAAAAAAATAAAAAAAATTGCGTCTTTATTCTCTGTACTTACATATGTATTTTAATTAAAAATCTATACCATATACATATGTATGTATGTATGTAGTATATTGCAGATGTATTTATTTATACATACATACATACACATTATGTTATATTCTTAACTAACTTACTCACCAAGTATTGAACCAGCAAACTTCTACCTGATAGACAAGCACTCTACCCAATATGCTAACAAGCAGCCCGAATAACCATTGAAATTATTGTGCAAACATTCTTATACAAAAATGAAAAAGATCATAAAAAAATTGTCTGTATGTCTATTTATAGAAACGAAATAACAAGACACCTCATAAAATCAAGAAGATTTCCTTATTAAAAAAAATCAATAAGATGCTTTACACATAATCATATAGAAACCTACTAAAATCAAGAAGAAAACCTTTTTAAAAAAATCAATTAGGCAACCTAATAAAATCAATAAGAAATCCATATAGTTTACAATTTATAAGAAAACCTAATAGAATCAAGAAGTTTTTCTCTATGGATTGAGTATGGAAATTGAGCAAAAAAAGTTGTGAATAATAAGTTTTCTTCTTGATTTTATGTGGTTTTCTTCTTGATAAAATTAATAAGACTTACCACAGAAAAACAATAAGCCTAATAACGTTTCATAGAGAAAATCTTATTGATTCTATGAGGAAGTTTTTTTCTCTGTGCGATTTCAGGACGGACAAACGGACATCGCTTATTCGCCTTCCCTATTCATGAGGATACAGAATATATATATGCCCAGCAAAAAATTTCAAAAAAGGTAATCGGGTTTGGAATTAAGCATTTTTGGTGAAAGCTGTTCCTTATTGGATTACCAACTTAATGATTTTAACAAGGCGTGAGACTAAAATAATCGATTCTTGAGAAGTACTTACTTTTTTTATTTGGCAACTTGTTCACGTAATCTATTTAATCTAAAAAAATTATTCTACTCATTTAGCAATTTGTACATAATTTTTCTAAATTTTAGGTAATGTGATTTGTAAGCGAGTAATGAAATTTGGTAATCAGAAAAGTAAGTCCATATATGGCAAGTAGTTCTGATGGTAATGTGTAATTTTTTTTGCTGGGTGGGTATTTCTCCAGGGATGTCTACTTTTTGTCGCGTTCGACACCAAGCAAATGTGCTTGTTTTTTTTTTTCAAATAAAACGAAACTTTTTTTTACTTCTTTATACATTTGTGTAGGGCGTCAGCAGCTCTACTTTAGGTAAAATTTTATGAAAAATTTAGTCACATGGTTCAGAAATACAAGGTTATTTGCTTGCGGTCGCACGGGACAAAAAATTTTAATTTTTCGGAGAAATGCCCATATTTTATTGGTCGCATATGCATATTATGGAAATTACACACGGAATAAAAAACCTATATATACCCTTTACCATTCTTGGTAAAGGGTATAACAACTGATTAGCAGGTACACTCACTTCTCGCTATCTTGTTGAGTGCTAAATGTAAGCACATAAGAAAGCTTTTGGAGCTTTTTATCTATTCACTTGAGCTATGAAATGGTCACCACTGATAAAATCCATGCTTCGCTGCAAACGAACAATATATTAAAACAGGAAAGCTCAAAACGACAACCGTATCATATAAAGAATTTGTGTAAAACTTGCAATAACAAATTTAATTAAATATATTAAAATTTCACATCAAAGAGCTGAATTTTAGTGAGCCAACTTAAAGAATATAGTACTCGTATGTTTGTCTGCACATTGCTACTCGCATTTTTTCAACTGTTGCTGATTGTGTGAAATACTTTTACTATTCAATAAAAAGAATTCATATCCGGTAGTCAAATAAAATAAAAGAAAACAAATAAAAAATTGTATTCAATCGCAATGGAAATAAAAATAATACGAGTACAAGCACTTGGAGCCAAATCGTAAGTGACAATAAACTGCAAACAATAACGACACAATACTTCCGTTTTGATAGTAAAATCGTGCTTGTAATTTATATACCTGGCAGCAATGGCAACCGAATAACAAAGAAAAAACCTTAAATAAAAATACTCAAACACGAAAACACCCACAATTCACAAGAAACTATTATTTCAATAAAAGAAAAGAAAAGAAAAGAAAAAAAAGAAATGCGACAACATTGATGATGACACATTACCAATATGTATTACCATCAGTGCGATTCTAGTCGAAGGTAGAAGAGATAAATTTCTGTTTGAAGAAAATCTCTTACGAGCATCACGTTAAAAGGCAAATGTTGATATTTTGCTTTTTAAAAATATATAACAAGGATTTTGATGGAAAGCATAAAATGAAATTACAAACGACTTTAGTAAAGCTGCTATCAGAATGCTTGAAAATGTTAAATTATATTAATACGAGTATTATGTAAATAAAATATTTAAATGGAATGATTGCTTTACAAATAGAATTGCATGTACTCAATTTGCCAAATCAAATAATGATTTACAATCTACTGGTAAATTTGCACAAGCCATTTATTTAGATACAATTCACCAAAAATTGTAAGGATATATGTATATAGACAAAAAAAATTCGCTATATCAAACTTTAAGATCGGACTGTAAATATGGAAGATATAACGAAAAAACTAAAAGGAGACCAAAAAAAAATTTTTTTTGAAATGTCCTTGGAACAATACTTTATATTCGCTGGTGTACGGAGAACTTTTTTTTGCCTGTTGGGCGAGATATATGTAGGTTTATCATTCCGTTTGTAACTTTCATAATATTTATATTCTGGGTCCTTATAAATCGCGTAGTCGAATAAGCGATGTCCGTCTGTTCATCCTTTTTCCCCCCAGACCCCAAAACAGTTAGAGACTTCGCTCTTGGACTGATGTAACAGTATTTCTCTTAAATAAATCAGCAAAATCACCGGAACCACGGCTGCTAAGTTTAAACTTCTTTGTGTATTAAAATAAAAAAAACACATTTTGTTTTTTTTTTTTTTAATTATTAACCATATTTATATAAAAAAAATCCAAATTCAAGAGTTGAGAATTTATATGCTCACCCCTATAAATATTAAAATGTACATACATAAATCTGTCTTAGTAATTTAAAAGAAACTTACATGCATTTTAACACATTATGGAATTTGGTGACATCGCAATAGTGTGTACTAGTGGTAACGTTTGTCATTTCCGATATTTTTGTTTGTGTGACATTGCTTTCCACATAACATCGCAATAGTGTGTACTAGTGGTAACGTTTGTCATTTCCGATATTTTTGTTTGTGTGACATTGCTTTCCACATAAAATATAATATAAAAATATATAAGGGTTTCGTTGCCTGAAGTAGTTAGCACATTGACTACAAAACCGAAGGTCCTGGATTCAATCCCTGTATCCAACAGTCATTACGTAACAACACCACTCATTTTTCTGATGTGCATTAGTGTCCCTTTGTATCAGTTGTTGTAGGAAATTTCAAGTGATGAAGGCATAATCACTGGTCACTGAACTATACCGACTTCATCAGATACTAATCCTAATGTAACATCACAGCGCCCTCCTTCGTTGTGTAGCAGAATCATCGGTGAAGTAAAATAATCAATAAAATGGCTACAAAAACACAGCTTCAAAAAATTAATACACCTCATTTAACATCAGAGAGGCGCTGCAACACTGCATTATGAACAAAAAAAAAACATGCAAAAAGCAGAGTTGTAAAAGAATGAAGCTTTTCTTTATTTCTTCCTTCACCACCTGTCTTCTCTATCACTATCCATTTCCTAAAGAAGGTAACATCTAGTAATAGAAAAGTGGGCAGAAATGTTTCTGTTGCCCTCGTCTCTCTCTCTCTCCCAAAAACTAATCAGCTCAGCAATAAGACTTGCATAGTGTAAATTAAGACTTAAGACGTGTACTTATTGATTTACACAGTTTCTAATCATTTCGGATTCTATAAAATTTTCTATTAGTTATGCATGAGACTTTTTATAAATGAATGAATTAGTCAAACGGAAAACACGGGACACTGGGACCAAAGTAGATCTATTGTATCCCCTGCCAGGTGCTAGAGCAGCTCATCTAGACCTACTCTCCTGATGAATCTCAGGATTGCCAGTGGGTCTAAAGTTGGCAGTTCCCAATTCTCCAACAGGTGCTTGCTCAATTGGCTATATCTTCTGTGGCATAACGCTTCACAGTCCTTCAGAATATGTTTCAGAATATGTTTCATATTCGTAATCACACAATCTGCACATGCTGTTACTATCAATACCAAGTCTGTTGGGGTGTTTTGTCAGTCTACAATGGCCCGTGAGGAAGCGTGTGAGGAAGCCTGTGAGCATTCATATATTGCTTTTACTCAGGGACATAAATCTATGAAAAAATTTTGGTTATACGTTACAATAATTAGTTTTGCATGCCTCAATCCTGGGAGATTAAGCCAGAGATGTTCCCTATTACTCTTGATATCCGTCACTATATCTTCCCGGATTTTGTCCTACCCGAGTCCACAAAACGTTTCTGGTCCGACCCTGGGTCTACTTGCCCCCCTCCTGGCCATTTTGCTTGCATTTTCATTTCTTAACACACCGGCGTGTCCAGGAACCCAGCAGAGTGTGACGTTATTCATGCTGTTTAGCTGATTAAGCTTAATGCTGCATTCCCACGCTAACTTCGAGGTAAAGTCATTTGAGCTAAGCGCTTTAATGGCAGCCTGGCTATCCGAGCAAATGGCTTTTTCTTTCCCAAGGTAGCACATCTCTCAATGGCATAAACTTCCGATTGAAAAATGCTAGGAAATTTTCCCAACGACTCGTGGTAGTTAGCCCTTGGTCCTACAACTCCCACACCTGAAACTGCCTGCGCTCTAGAGTCATCAGTGTACCACCTGATGGTGCCAGTTCCAAAGAAACATCGGGGTTCTATTTCCATCCTATTCCCTTCTATTGGGCAGAACAGTTCCAAACCTCTTGTTGAATTCATATACTTTAATCATCACGTCAGAGGGCTGCGCAAGTAGGGGAAATCGTCTTGCCAGGGAGGATTGTTCCCATTGGCTAATTAGACAGTCCCTGTCTGTGCTTTTGCCCGCGATGATGATTACTGTTTGTCTGGCAGCAGTCTCTATCACAAATGTCAATGAGAACTTTCATAGCCGTCGCGGCGCGCCGCGCAGAGGGATTTGTTCATACAATGTTTGGCAAAAAATATATGGAGTGCTCGTACAATGTTGAAATAAAATAAAGTTTCATCAAAATTGGCCACGCCCACTACCCACGCCCATAAAACCCAAAATTTATTTTTGGCCCAAAGTTTTTGAAATTTGGCACAGAGCCTATTATTACCTCATTTAAGAATAAAATAAAGTTTCATCAAAATTGGTCGTGCCCACTACTCACCGCCCATAGAACCCAAAATTTATTTTTGGCCCAAAAGTTTTTAAAATTTGGTACAGAGTTTTTATTACCTCAATTAACGCCCACCACTCACCGCCCATATAACCCATATTATATTTTTTCCCACAACTTTTTGTTTCTTTTATAAATAAATTTCAATACAGAATTTCATGAATTTGGAGACAAATTTTATGATTTTATAAAAGATTATGAATTATTTAAACTTTTTTTTCTAATTGATAGTATGGAGTCTTACCTTTCATTTTATTATAGCGGGAGTACCTAGCACGACCGGGCAACTTGTTTTTTTCTTCCAAGGAAGTTTGAAATCACGGCACATTATAGAACAAATTTTATTCTATCATATCTTTTAAACCATATGGGCGAACTTTATATATTTGTTTTTAAATACGCAGAAAAGTTTATATTTGAAAAATATCACCATTTAAATCAGAGCAATAAAATTATCTTATGTACAAACACTATAGAAGTGCGTTAACAGTTTTCAATATTTTGGACCAAAATTTACATGTGACTTTACTGCATTATTTTAAAGACAAATACCATTTATGGATTCTTCATACTGAATCAATTTTCTACAAAACTGCATCATTACACTTTTAAATTTTATGCGTCGAAAAAATTACTTATTGCACAAAAAATCCCACTGTGCGCCGTAGGACACTTCCTCACAGCCCCTGTTATACAAAGGCATGCTAGCCTGAAACTGTTTAACTTAATAAATACGTGTCTAAATCAAACAGTTTATCATTGGTAATTAGTGGTTGCGCTTTTTCGGCCTCATGTGTGCCAGATGTGTACTCGGCATTAGAAGCTAAAAATTATCCTGCATTTGAGTAATAAAAACTCATTTGAAACACAACAGAAATCTCAGTTTAACATTTTGTAAGCGGGAAATAGTTTAAGTGTCAACTACACACCTTCGTCCTCAAGATCTTGTTTTGAAAGCGAGTCAGATTACGCAAAAGAAAAGAGAAAAAAAAGGAAATTTTTATTGTATTATTTAAAAGACTTCCTTCTAATCATAAAATACTGTTTATTACTGAACATTTCTGTACAAAAACACACACACACACACGCACACAAACACACTCTTAATATATGCATGTTTATTTACAGTTTAAGTGAACATACGCACAAACATATACATACGAGGGCGGTTCGGAAACTTCTTAGCCTATCAATGAAAGAGAATAGTTAGTTTTTCAAAAATATTTTCATTTTTCAATATAATCTCCTGAAACTTCAATACACTTAGTCCAACGCTTTTCTAGCAATTCTATCCCTTGATTAAAATAGTTTTCCGCAAGGTCTTCAAAATAGTGGTTTACAACTGTAATTGCATCTTCATTTGAGGTAAAACGCTTGCCAGCAAGGAATTTGTTTAGATTTGGGAACAGGTAAAAGTCACTGGGAGCCAAATCAGGAGAATAAGGTGGGTGGTCAAGCAACTCGTACTTTAATTCGTTGATTTTAGCCATTGTTAAAACACTCTTGTGCGCTGGTGCGTTGTCTTGATGAAAAATTATTTTTTTGTGTTGTAAGCCAGGACGTTTTTCTCGAATTTGTACATTTAATTGATCCAAAAGGTTGCAATAGTACTCTGAATTTATTGTTTTACCCTTTTGCAGATAGTCAATCAATAAAATACCTTTGAAGTCCCAAAAAACCGTTGCCGTAACCTTACCAGCCGATTGAATTGTTTTTGCCTTCTTTGGGGCACTTCCTCCAGCTTCAGTCCATTGTTTGGATTGTTCTTTTGTCTCTGGAGTATAGTGGTGGATCCATGTATCATCAACAGTTATGAAACGACGCTTAAAATCCATTTTATTTCGCTTAAAACGATCCAAACAAGCTTGAGAAATGTTCATTCTTATGCGTTTTTGGTCGACTGTTAACAAATGCGGTACCCATCTTGCAGAAAGCTTTTTCATCTGTAGTTCTTCATGCAAAATTAAATGGACTCGATCATTTGAGATTCCCATGATATTAGCTATTTCACGCACTTTTATTCGTCGATCATTTAATACCATATCATGCACTTTGGCTACAATTTCTGTTGTTGTTGCTGTTTTTGGACGTCCACTACGTGGTTCATCTTCAATGCTTGTACGACCACGTTTAAGTTCGGCAACCCAATTTTTTACTGTTGCATATGAAGGAGCACTTTCATCTAACACATTCACCATATCATTATGAATTTCTTGTCCCGATAAACCTTTTTAATGTAAATATTTGATGACACCACACATTTCTAATTTTTCCATTGTTAAAAAATCGCGGATGCGTCTTTTGTGAACACCTGTTTCTATATGAAGGAGTTGCCAGATCGAAAGAAAATTTGACATGTGTTCATAGCAGAGATGGAAGTTTCCAAAACACTTAACTTTTTTCTGTTTATACCGCATTTTTTGTGCTAGACTAAGAAGTTTCCGAACCGCCCTCGTATATATATCAGCCAATAAACATACATACAATTAAACTACACATCACATTCACACTTGCAGATGCCAGTATCAGGCAAAAAAGCATGCTAAGACTTGCCATAAAAATAAATATTTTTTTTTTTATGATTTTCTCTGTTTTATTTAGAAGGACAAAAGAGGGAAAAAAGTCTATAGAAAAGTATTTAACGAGTATGTAAACAAAGTTTTGTTCCATTTAATATGACAGAGATATAGAGTAAAAACAACAACAATTACTACTAAATAATGTCAAATAAAGGAGAAGAAATAATAGAGACAAATATGACAATACGAACGTTTATTTTTTTTATTTTTGTTATTCTTAACACATTTTTAAGTGTGTTGTGCTTGAATTAAACGTGTTTATGAGAAAGAATCTCATTTTTTATTGTGCACAAATAAAAGATTTTTCAATGGGGACACAATATCACTTTTATTACATTGCAAATGAAGATTTGAAGTGGTTTTTGTATTATCATTTGATAACATCGTGACATTACATAGCGTCTATAACTGATATTAACTCTGATATAATAACAGAGAAAAAGTCGGCAAAGTAAGCAAAAAAATATATACATATGTATATATATATTAATATTAAAATCTGTGTAGGGGAAAACGTACTATTGAAAATACCACAATATTTCATAATTATCATGCGGCCGTGCAGTAAACATCTCCGTTTATTCCCAGTAAAAAAAGACACTCCAAAAAAGTCATGAAAATGTAGAGTTTGCGAGCTGGAAGTAGTGCAAATTTCGATCCGTTCTAATGATTTTTACATAGGGTTGTCATTGCAAGAAGTTCTCTTTTTCGATGCCTTGTTACCGAATTGGAAGCGATTTTAAGAAAAATTTCCTTTTTTGTGTTATATGATAATATTTTCATCTAGGAAAAATGGTAAATGGTTACCTATTTCACCAATTCGTTTCTTTTTATATGAATTTAAGCCCGAAACAGTGTTTTTATGTAAATTTAAGTAAATTACTTTTACATTTTAGACTAAAATTAGTTCATAAATTTCTGTCAAAAAATCGATGTTTTAAAAATTCTAGTGATTATTTTCTAAAACTATGGAGGAATTACAAGATTTTGTATAACTAAAATAATCTTATAATTGGTTTTCTGCTAACTGTCGGCATTTTAAAAATAAAGATTTTTTGGAAGCAATGAAAATGTAGTTCCTTCAGAATGACTTCCAATTTTTTTTACTGGGTTGTAATAGTAATGTGTGTTTCTTATAAATTTTGGCATTTTCTTAATACATCGTCTATAATTAAAACATTTCAGCATTAGTTGCATTAAAAAATATTAATTTTCACTTTAATACACAAAATTCTTCTCATGTATTTATGTATGTGTGGATTTTTGACACTTGATATCATAATATTGTTTTCTAAATATATATTATAAAAACAATATTATATCTGATATAACATTAATATAATACTAATATTGCAGTCCACACGTAATATGATTCTCTCTGCTATGAAATTTGACGTTTGCTGATAGAAATATATTTGTTATTATATCAGGTATATATTACGTTTATACGCGGCACTATTTGCAAATAAAATTATTTGCAAATAAATTAACTCACTGTTTATAAGGCATAGCAAAAGTACACAAACTTGGCTAGCACTTCTATAGAAAACTTTCTTATGTTGACAAAAAAAAAAATAGTGTAAATGTGCAAAATATTAAACAGTTATTTGTTTTAATTGTCATTATTTGCTTATTGCAATGTTTTTGTTGCAATATTTATCCATTTATTGTTTTTTGTTATCAAACATTTGTAAGCGTGGCAACCTCAAGCGTTTTATTTGCAAATAGTGCGTTAATCGTGAATAGTTTTCTGAATTAGTAAGTCACAATAAAAACAATAATATGGCAACAATTTACAGTTTTATTTGCAAATAAGCCCTGCGTATAAACGTAGTAATAGACGCTATGTTAGGCAATACAAATATTTTTGCTATATAGGGTAAACGTACCGAAAGTCGGCACGCACCAGTACCCGGTATTTTTTTAATAAAAATTTATATAAATAAGAATAAATGTCCTTTAATATATAGATAAGATCTGGGGTCTAAACGTCGCTTTCGACAATGACAATGCATCGCATCATCTCAAACTGGACAAACCTGATAGAATCAGTTCATTATCGAAAGCGACAATGATTTTGATTAGAAATATACTTACTTCTCTCCAAACAATGAGTTAATTTGGCAGAGAGGAGTATTTTGATATATTTTTAGTCTCTTTCCGTGACTGTTTGCAAAGTGTGCGATTGCGCTTTGTTTTTTTTTAGAAATTGTTCAGTATTTTCTCATACAAATTTTAAATAGTGCAAAATAGTGTCTCAATCATCTCTCTTGTTATTAAAAAAATAATTTAAAATGAGCTTACCTACACAGTAGTCGGAATAGTAAGGCTACTTCATACTGTATATAAGGCATAAAGTTTCCTAAGGTCGGCATCAAGTTTTATTATGCGTTTATTGAACTGTTTGTTTTTTTTTTGTTTAAAGAGAATTAACACTAAAGCAATTATTCCTAGTACTATTACTAGATGTTACCTTATTTAGGAAAAATATAGTAATAGGAGGGAAGATAGGTAGTGAAGGAAGATATAGAGGAAAGCTTCATTCTTTTACAATTCTGCTGTTTTGCACGTTTTTTTTTTTTATTAATAAAGCAGTGTTGCAGCGCCTCTAGTGTCAATGAGGCGTATTGAATTTCGAAGCCATTTAATTGTTAAGCAGTATCTATGCCTGCATCACTTGAACTTTCCTACAACAACTAATACAAAGTTACAATAATGCACTTCCGGAAAATTTGTGGTATTGATATTTTTTAATGGCTGTCGGAACCGGGCTCGAACCCACTACCTTCGGTTTCGTAGTCAACGTGCTAACTACTACTTTAGCCTACACCACCCTCATTTCAGATGATATAATTGCGTCATGCAATAACATAAAATAATATAATTCTAAATATGACCACTTTGAAGAGGCGTTATGTGACATTATACAGAATCGAAATCTAGTGCTTACTCCTGGGATCAGCAAATCATATTAGACTCAAAGTTGTTGTAGAAACGGCATTAACAGGTGACTATCTACAAGGGAATAAAAAGTATTAATAGTTTATCAAAGATCAGTTGTAGCATTACTGAGGCTAGCATGCCTCTGTACAACAGCAGCTATGACGATTTGTCTTACGGCCGCTCACATCTCCAACAAAGAAGTACTGACAGGAACTGTTTAATTAACAAATGGAAACACTTATCCCTGACAAGACACTGATGATTTCAAAATTCCTACCATCTTTCTTTAATAGTTTATGCCATTGAGATATGCGCACAATTTTATCCTGACAGGGGCTAATGAAGAGGAGAAAAAGTCCTCTTCTCGAGTAGTCAGATTATCATTAAAGCATAGTCGCTCAAAGTGGCACTAAGTTCATATGAGTATACTTTGCGGTTAACTTGCGAATTAAGCTTAATCACCTTAATCGTATACACTCTGCTGCATTCCGAAACACGTTGAAGTTGAAGAAGCTTACCCATAGTCGGACCACAACCATTTTCGATTTTTTATGCTTTAGATCGTATACCAAAATCTCTCTGGATCGCGGCAAACTAAAACTAATAATTATAACGTATAACAGAAACAGTTTCAATCTCTCACGTCCTTCAGTAAAAATAATCTAAGAATACTCACTTGTAATGATATTATTTCACGCACAGTTTTTAATGGGGGCTTTATGAAATATCCTACCCGTGTTTGCCGGCGCTAATTAACGCCACTGGCTGAAGTTTAAAATAAAATAGCAAATGAATGCTTTTATATAAAAAAAGATTTCTATGAGTAGTTGAATGCTCTATAGAATATAAGTAATTAAAACAGCCGATTTTAGGCTTGACTTATGATTGATTTTTATTTCCAAAATTGATCGCTTATATACTAATATAACTATATTAAAATATAATACTAATTCCATTCCTTATAACTAAACAATAACAAATCATTAACAAATATTCCTTAACTACAAAACTACAATAAATAACTTAATATAATTTACAGTAGTGAACATTAATATAAGGTTTATTCTTCCAGTATTTTAAGTAGTATGTTAAGACTTGGTAGATACTCTACAATATGTCCCACAAGAGATGGGCTAAATATGTCGATATATGGAAATATCGTTAGTTAGGAAAATAAATATCGATATATGTATATCGCCTATATTTCAAAGCATCGATTCTTATTTACGAATATTGTAAATAGAAGTTTAGCAATTTTTTAATTGTATACGAGCGTTTTTTTGTTTTAAAAAACTGGCGTGAATTGTCATGAAAAAATACTATTGTTCCCAAGTATGATCTTGGGAAATATATATGAAATGTTAACCTCAATATTTAAAATTTTCATGCGAATAGGACAAGTTTATTTATGGCATTTTCGGCCCATTGTGTTAGCAGCAATATTTGCTATTAACTTTGTACTTTTTCCGCACATTACAGCTTGCCAAAAAAATTTTCAAAATTCACAATATGTATTTCTGATTGATATTCAATGAAATTTTCGACTTAATTTCCCTCTTTACACCTTGTCTTTTTGATGTGAGTGCTCATCAATCAAATTGTTTGACGGCGTATTTTCATGTTTTAACATTGCATACGAGACATCCCCATTATACACACAACATTTTTGCGGACAATATTTTTTTGTACGCACATAATTCCATGCGGATTCACACAATAGGTGGCATTTGTGTATGCTTTGAAAAAGAAAAAGACGAAAAATTTCTTTGCGATTGAAGCAAAAAGGAAAGTCGGTTGCTTAGTAGCGTTAAAATTTTTGTGCTTTATGTTAAACTTGATTATTATTTGCTTAAAGTTTTTTTATTGGTCTTGCATATTTAACCTTCTGTAATTCACTGTGAGAGTCGATGTGGTAATATCTGCTGGTTTTATGATTACTTTGACATCAGTCATGAGCATGGCTTTGCACAGATCGACAACTTGTTGTTCGCACCAAATTGATTAAGTCATTTAATTGTGGATTTGTGTTCCAAGGCTGTGTAACTTTTTGGAGTCTCGCACTTCTGCTTGTTGGTCAAAGTCTTCGATGATTTTTGTCCTCGTACTAAAAAACAAAGTCTGAAACCTACTCTAAAAATAGAATTGGCGTATGAGTTATATTTATTACTGGAACCTTACAAAATAACACTCATACGCCAGCGGTGTCACAATAAAAATTAACAGCTTTTTCAGCTACAGTAGAATCACGATTATGCGGATCAAATAAAACCAGGGGTATTCCTTATAATCGAAAATCCGGATAATCGATTTCAAAGCAAATCAAATCAAAAAATCAATTTACATACATTTAAATTTGTCATGTTTGTCATTTGTCAATTTTTATTTATTTATTTAGTCGTTTAGATAATACCACATGCAAAAAACGAGCTATAACGTTAGATAATGAATTACATAATACCTATGTAATTTAATTTTTTGCTTGGAATGATGAGTCCGCATAATCGGGATTCTACTGTATTTTAAACGTTTTCTTTAAAATTTAAAAATAATAAAGTGAAGTGTACACAAATGCACCGTTATCTGGACAATGGTCATAAGTAAAGTTTTATAGCTATGCTATTTATGTCACGACACAGGAGCTAGTACGTGATTTTTTGTAACAAAAATAATCGACATTATTACAGTTATAAATTTATTTTTGTGTTGATTTCTTTGTACATACTTAAAACCAGAATACGAAAATAAACGCAATAAATTGTTTGATTTTGTTTTGCTTCGTTCTTGGAAGTGAGTGAAACAAAAACAAAACAAAAATAATGAGAAGGATTACTGAATATTTGTTTTGTGTTATCTTTGCACAAGAAAACAAACCAGAGAACACAGCTGATCAGCTGTAAGCTGGCTAACAGCCGCCACCGGCCGCAAACAACACATTAATTTAAACGTACGTTGCTAGAAAAGAAAATAATGGGAAATAAATGGAAACGTTTTAAAATATTTACGGCGAATTTGACATCAGCATATAATATTAATTTATTGCATTCTTATTTAACACATTAAGTTTGTGTTATGTAGCGAAGCAGCATAGCTATAACCGGGTGTCCTAAGACACCTTCCTGTCTTTTTTTATATTTTATATTTTTGCAAAGGAGAATTTGTGCATCTGATTATTTGAAGACTTGAACGTTGGAGATAAACCAAATTCTATATTGCTATTGTGTTGATATTAGCTTCGGGCCGTAATTTTTCTTTTTCTTTTCTTTTTGATCAGGACGAATATTTTGTGTTTAAAAGCCTGTGCTTTTGTTAGTAACCTAGAAACAAGTTACATCAGATTGCAATTGTACGGCGCATTCAAACAGAAAAATGTGTTCTTTAAAGTTTTCTATAAAACACTAATAACGTAAAAGTATCTCTTCTTGCTTTATTTTCTTTTATTAATTTATTTTAAAAAGCCTTGAAAGATCAAAAGAAATGATAATGTTTTTGTTTAATATTAAGCTTATGAAATATTTTAATTTAAATAACATCTGTAATTTCTTTATAATTTTCTTTGCAAGCATAAAAATAAAATTATCTATTCAATTTAGGCTACAAAAACAAATTTATGGCATATAAAACAACAAGGTTAATTAAGGAATGTTTTATGTTTTTTCTTAAATTTTATTTAACTTTGATTTATGTACATATTTATAAAACCTAAATTTCCTTTTGTTTTTTTTTTGTTCGTGATTATTTTTTAATAAGTCGAGCCTTATTTTCGATTTTATCGTAAACGACAAAAATTAAATATTTCAGGAGAAGGTTTTTTTTAAATATTCAAGTATGTTTTTGTACGTAAATTATCGCTAACGATAAAATTTTACAGCGAATATGTTAAAAGTCATCAACAATTTTAATATTTTGATAATTCCAAAGTATGGGTGGGGCCCATAAAATTTTAATTTCAATAAAAAAGTATATTTTCGATAACATGTTGCTTACGATCAAATCGAAAATAAGGCTCGAAATATCTGAATACAGTAATTGGTATTGATATTACAGTACGTGAAATAACTATACCTGGACACTTAAGATTGAAATTAAATGTTTTTAGCATTTATGTCAGTACTAGAGCTGCAAAACTTTCGATAGTACTATCGATAGTATTGATAGTTTTGTTTTATATGAAATATTGATAGTTTTTGCCCTATCGATACAATCGACAAAAAAAAAGTAATTAAAATAGTAAAAGTCGAAGTAACCTTGAAGCAAAATATTCGCCGATGATTTACGCCTGCATTTGTACGTTAATTACATACATAAATATTTCTACAAGTCGAAGTGTTATTGGAAAAATAGTATCCAAAAGCATCTTCATAAACTCGACGACAAATGCAAATTTCAGTGAAAGTCTCATTGCGGCGGCCGCCAATCGTCTGGGCTTTATTTTGATAAATCTTGCTGCAATGAAAATGTTGAGGACTCTAGTGTTTTTCGAACCATTGAAAAATATTAACTATGCTGAATCTAGTTTATGTGGCAACATTTATAAAACCATTCGATACTACCGATAATATCGATAGTTATACATCAAACTGTCGATTTATTTCAAAACCAAAGATTATGATATGTTCATAAATACAAGTTTTTGAAAGAGCGAGGAATTTATAGTGGGTTAGTTTGTTGAGAGTGGCGTTGGCTGAAGTAGTTAGCACGTTGACTACAAAACCGAAGGTCCTGCTTTCAATTCCTGTATCCAGCAGTCATCAAATAACAACACCACGCATTTTTCTGTTGTGCATTAGTGTCCCTTTGTATCAGTTGTTGTAGGAATGTTCAAGTGATGAAGGCATAGTCACTGGTCACTGAACTATACCGACTTCAGCAGATACTAGTCCTAATGTAACATCAGAGCGCCCTCCTTCGTTGTGTAGCAAAATCATCGGCGAAGTAAAATAATCAATAAAATGGCTACAAGATACAGCTTCAAAAAATTAATACGCCCCATTTAACATCAGAGAGGCGCTGCAACACTGCATTATTAAAAACGTGCAAAAAGCAGAGTTGTAAAAGAATGAAGCTTTCCTCTATCTCTTCCTTCACCACCTATCTTCTCTATCACTATCCCTTTCTCAAAAAAGGTAACACCTAGTAATAGTAGCAGGCATTTATTGCCTGAGTGTTACTTCTCTTAAAAAAAATCAAGGCAATAACGTAAACGAACAAATTTAACATTTTCCATTAAAGTTAAGTTTTATAAATAAAAATTTAAATTTTACAACCAATTTTTCTACTTCTAAAGGTTGCGTACACCATAGGTGAAAAGGAACCCTATTGTTTTCGCTACGCTGTCCGTCTGTCTGTCTGTCTGTCTGTCCGTCACAGGCTATTTTCTTGAGAACCATGAGAGCTATGGACCTGAACAGAGGGTGTATAACTTTGGGCGCTACAACAACAAATACACTTCACTTCACATAAAGAGGTGCAGTGTTCTACCAATCCATTTGAGGTCACTGCTCTCGAGATAGTTAATGGAAAGGTTAATGTTGTACTTTTTATTAAAGGTTTAACAGTTGAGAAAAAGAGTATATACAAAGAAAAGTCGAAAAAGTTCCGTTAGACTTAGTCCACAGAGAAAAAACTGCCTAATGGAATTAAGAAGATTTTCTCTATGAAACGGTTTTAGGCTAAGGGGTATCCCAGCAGAAAGAAGCGCAAAATTTTTTTATATAGATTCCTTATTGTTTTTATGTGGTGAATCTTATTAATTTTGTCAAGAAGAAAACCACATGAAATCAAGAAGAAATCTTATTATTCACAACTTTTTTTTACTCAATTTGCGTTATTTTTGGCACAAAAAAAAACCATAGAGAAAAACTTCTTGATTCTATTAGGTTTTCTTATAAATTGTAAACTATAGGGATTTCTATTTGCTTTTATTAGGTTTTCTCATTGATTTTTTTAAAAAGGGTTGCTTCTTGATTTTATGAGGTTCCTATATGATTATGTGTAAAGCATCTCATTGATTTTTTTTAATAAGGAAATCTTCTTGATTTTATGAGCTGTCTTGTTCTTTCATATCTAAAAATAGACATAGAGACAATTTTTTTCATGATCTTTTTAATTTTTGTATAAGAATGTTTGCACAATAATTTGAATGGTTATTGAGGCTGCTTGTTAGCATATTGGTTAGAGTGCTTGTCTATCAGTCAGAAGTTTGCTGGTTCAATACTTGCTGAGTAAGTTAGTTAAGAACATATCATAATATATATAATACCTAAGTACAGAAAATAAAGACACAATATTTTTTTTATTAGGTCGCCTAATAAAAACAAGAAAAAAATAAAAACCAGAAAATTTCTTCTAGATTTTTTCAAAAGGTTTTCCTTATTAAATTAATAAGATTTCCTTATTGAAAAAAACCATAGAGATATCTTATTACTTTTGTTGTATTTTATGAGGTATTTATTAGGCACTGTTTTTTCTGTATCTGGCCTTCTTTTTACAATTTGTGAAAAAAAATGTGAATTATTTTTGTGCCACTTGAATAGGTGCAGTGATAAAAAGTGGTTGTGCGGTCATTTGCGTAAATTTTAACTACAAAATAGCTGAGCATTTTTTAAAAACAAACATCAAAAATAGTTTGCTATCATTTTTAATTGAAAATTGGTTTGGTAAATCATTAACGGTGAAAGAGAAGGTGAACATTGATGCTGTGAAATGTCTATAAAACTCAACAAAAGTGCTAACGTGTATGCCATTACTTAAAAAATAAAAAAAATATGAAGGGAAAAAATGAAGGGAAGGCAAACAGTGGACACAACAACTACGGAAAGGCGAAATATTCTAAGAGTAGCCTCCAATTCGAGTGCCTCTGCTGCAAAAATTAAAGCTAACGGTGGTTCCACTGCTAGTCTTTTTAATCTTAAAAAGTTAATAAATACGGCAAAAGACTTGAAATAAATTAAATTGCAGAAAAAGCTACCAAGCAACGTAAGGCATTACAGTTGAATTTTTGTAAAGAATACATGATTTGAAAGATTAGCATAAACTAGTTTTCTCAGATGAAAAAATTTTATTTTAATGGACCCGATTCCGTTAACTATTATTTCAATGATTTTAGGAAGGAGGAAGGATTTTTAGCCCGTTGCCATTGTCGTAGACTTGGAATTTCAAACCACGAAAATTGCAGCAAATTCTTATAAACTTTTAAGATTTGTTTGTACCCATCCCATGGACTTTCTAACAAGATACCCAGCCAAAAATGGTGCTTCGCTGGAAGCACCTATATAAGTGGTCTTGTGGTAGGCAAGCGCTTACCCGATGCATGAAATTTTGCATGATTTTTATTTAGGATTCCTGGCGTAGAAGCTCTGCTACGGCGATCTAAAATGTGATTCTTTCATGTCTGCCGGAGTGACCTGAATTCGGCAAAAATATTCGTCTATCTGGAAGCATGTCTTTTTCATATGTATATAAATAAAAAATTTACTCTTTAGATCAGAATTTTATATCTACTCTTAAAGATTAACTTCCAATACTTTATTTTGTTTTTAATTTATTACATATACATATATAAAATACAATAGCAAATCAAATACTTTTTGTTTGCGCGTTGAATCAGGACTCGATCCCAGGATCTCCGTATGTTAGGCTAGAACACTACCTTTTGAACTATAGAAGCACATATTTAGTTTTGTACACAATTCAATTAAAAAATAAAAAATCAAAACGCGAAGTAAAAATTTCATTCGCATCCAAATTTGTATAAAGGTGAGCGAGAGATGATGATCTATAAAAAAACTTTAAGAGTTTGAGTATAAACAGCCGACTGACGTCATAGTATTTGTGTTATAGTGTTTGTGTGCAACCTCGTAAGGCAGAGGGGATGCGCTTCCGAAGCGCTTATTTTTGTGTTATATTAAAATACACTAAAAAAACAGTAAAAGAAGCTATAAAAATGCAGTAGAGACTTTTATTAACAAGCAATTGCTTTTAAATCTCGATTATTTTTTTGTTGCGATATACAAATTTATAATTATATGCCCTTACTATTTTCGGTGAAGGTTATAGAAATTATTATTTATAAATTAATCGCCACTTTAGATACAATCGAACCCAATGTGAATTCAGATGGCAAAAGCATCATATTTTATATGTTTAATTTTTTTTATTTGTTGAATGTTCATACATACATACTCGTATCATAGAAACACATTCGCACCTTGATTCACTGTGTGAGTAAGCATGTGTATTGTGGATATTTATTTGAGGCTTTAGGGCATTCAATTATGGCTGCCACTTTACACAGTCAACAATTAAATTTTTGGGCAAATACATTATTATGTTAATTTTATATAATATTTATTTTGTAAATTAAACTGTTATTTAAAGGGAAATAAATTATTCATGCACAAAGCATGTCTAAAGGGCGAGAATTTTGGTATTTAAAATTTTGTTGCTAGAAAATTAGTTTTATTACATATAATTTTTCAAGACTTTCACAAATAATGAACAGCTTGCTTGTGTTTGACGTGGGCTATGAAATCTTGACGTTTTCGTAAATATAAAAGGAAACATGCATAATTTTTATTTAATCTATTACAAAAATGCCAAGATTTCTAACGTCTTACAGAAACAGGCTGGAAATGTTTTAATTCTTTTTTTACACAAATTAGGTATTTTTATTTGTTTTATCTTTCAGTAAGTGAAAAGGACGAAGCCAAAATGTGAAGAAAGTGTAAGGACATTTGGGCAGTTAGGCCCTAACTGCCTAAATCCCTACAAAAAGGTGATATTCATATGGAAATAAAAACAAAAGTAAAAAACAGATTAAAAACGTAATTTTTTCATACAAGCTCTTAACCCATTAAGGCCCAACCACATCGTTCCCGTTGATGTACATCGGTGAAACTTGTTAGCCTTAGACCCAATATGAGACTAACAAAATTTTAAGAAAATGTAATCCACGTTATTAAAAAAAATATCTTATTGCCAAAAACTAAAATATAAAAAAGTCAGTTAGTTTGTAAACTAAAATTTATTTTCTTATGCTGAGTTTTAATAAAAATTAATATGGATATCGCTGAGAGGTGATAAAAATGAGCCTTGCCAAAATGTACCACAAGTCCTGAATGGGTTAACGAAAGAAAAGTAAATAAATTCTGACAATGTTTGTGGTGTTTCATAACTTCGAGAACTTGTATGAACAACAAAACCAAATTTTCAAAAATGTTGTTTTTATTTTCATGTAATTAACAATTAGGCTATGGCTCGATTTTGAATGGCAACGCAACCTGAGTTGCCTTATCAACTGCCAACCCAAATTAAATTAAAGTATTTGTGTACTAAGTATGGCAGGCTACTTTCTCCAGTTGCCAACTTTAGCATATGAAAATAATGTAAGCAAAGCTGCAAAGTGCCATAATTTTTAAGAATCTTTTTTTTAATCAGAAATAATTTCTTAATCAGGCTTGAGTTCAGTAATTTCAATTCTTATTGAATGAAATATTTTTATTAATTAATGTGAGTATCTAAAGAAGAGAAGAAAAATGAAACTAGACTTTATTAGCTGGGGGAAATACCGCTATTTTTCTGTGCAGTCACGCACTTCATCAGCACCCATGTCTATCTACTGGGGGTAGAGATTATTACTAACATCAGCTATTTAACTTAAATTTCTATGAAATGGAATATGAGAATTGATTGTGTATACAATTATTGATTTGCCTTTGGCAAACACATTTGTAAGTATCACTATTCATTTTCTGTTTTTCCATTTTCTATTTAGGTTAGCACGAAGTTATATCACTCTACCTATGTATGTTTAACTATTCTTACTTATCTTTTACGATCATCACATTAATTATTTTTAATTATTCGATGCACCATCGGTACATACATATAAGTATTATTGTAGAGGCTTTATGTTACTTTGTTTTTGCTTTCTACAGTTGACTCCGCTTTTCAGCATTCTGAAGCAGTGATAGCCAAGTGAACAGTGATCGCTAAGTGAACATATTTTTGTCACGTGCCCATGATGAATTAAATGAGACATTTTTTTAGATTTAATTGAATTGAAATTCTCATATTCCATTTCATAGAAATTTAAGTTAAATAGCTGATGTTAATAATAATCTCTACCCCCAGTAGATAGACATGGGTGCTGATGAAGTGCGTGGCTGCACAGAAAAATATCGGTATTTCCCCCAGCTAATAAAGTCTAGTTTAATTTTTCTTCTCTTCTTTAGATACTCACATTAATTAATAAAAATATTTCATTCAATAAGAATTGAAATTACTGAACTCAAGCCTGATTAAGAAATTATTTCTGATTAAAATTCACTACAGTTCAATTAAATCTAAAAAAATGTCTCATTTAATCTTTTTTTTAGCTTTAAAGCAAATTTTTTTTGCTTTTCCAAGAATGTGAAAAATTTTTTAGTCAACTGAAATAAACGACTTGGCCCACGATATCGGCAAAAAAAAAACATTCGTTCGGGAACTTGTATTCAAAGCAACAAAAATTTAGAATTTTTTTATCGGCATTTGCTTCAAAAACTATGAAGCAGCTATAAATTCTGGTTGGCAATATGAATGCAATTTGGCAGCTGAAATTAAAATTTCTTACTTGTCAATTGTTTGATAATGAGAGCAATCATTAATAAAATTCCGCGAGAAATATTTCTCGGGCAACAATTTCAAACAATAGGAAGTGATAGGGAAAACAAAAAAATTATAATTGGAAAAGAGAGACACATTTTTCGCCGAATTTTATTCATGATTACCCTGAACATAATTTTGGCAAATGGCAATGCAACTAAAGTTTACTTGCCATCCATTATCGAGCCATCTGGGCCTCATTTTTTACATTTTTTATTTATCTATTTTTAATTTAAAAATACTATTATTTGACCTTTTATTATTTATTTATAGTTTATTTAAGCGTTAGGTCCCAAATGATAATTTTTTATTTATTCGATATTTCGCTACAACGTTAGAATTTAATCTTGGACTAGAACTAGAAATTACAAAAAGTAATTAAAAGTTTTAAAGTAAAAACTTCACACTTAAATATATTTTTTTAATACTCAAAACTAAACATCTACCAGTAAAAAACGACACTCCATGTCATGAAAATGTAGAGTTTGCGATCCGAAAGTAGTGCAAATTTTGGATAATTTCTAATGATTTTTCTATGGGGTTGTTGTCATTGCAAGAAGTTCTCTTTTTCAATGCCTAGTCATCGAATTGGAACCGTTTTGAAGAAATATTTTCTTTTTGGACCTCTATAATAATATTTTCATCTAGGATAAATAGTAAGAAGTTACCCATTTTTAATTTTTTTTCTTTTTATACGAATTTAAACGTACAACAGGGTTTTAAAGTAAATTTAAGTAAAAAGCTTTTAAATTTTACACCAAAATTAGTTCATAAATTTCTCTAAAAAAATCGAATTTTTAAAAGTTATGATGAGTATTTTCTAAAACGATGGAGGAGTTACAAGGTTTCATAACACTAAAATAAACTTCCACTTACTTTTCTGCTAATTATCGGCAAAATAAAAATATCGATTTCTTGGAAGCAATGAAAATGTAGTTCCTTCAGAACGATTTCCAATTTTTTTTACAAGGATGTTAAAAATGTAAATGAATCCGAAAAAAATCGACTTGAAAAGAACTTGCGAGTTTGTTTTTTTTTTTTTTTTTTTTTGATCAGGTGAGGTGAAGTTAAATTACATTTTTGTTTGTTTTAAGGAACAAATAATACCACGGATGCTTTCAATTGTAATACCAGTCGAACGGAACAACATGGCATTTTCATAGTCCGATACACCTTAGCCAGTAGCGTTCATGTTTTTTGTCCAATATGTGTGATAACATTTAATGCAAGCTTTTTTGTAGCACAAATCTTATTAATTGTTTCATCGGTTGTTTTAAAAAACTACCACAAACTAAAGAGCTTTTTCAGCTCTATTTAAATATTTAAATATTTGTTAAATATTGTACAAATTATTTTTTTGAAATTTGGAAGACCATTTGGGACCATTGTGATTAAAAGTTGGTTTTTCCAAAAAATAAAATAAATAAATAAATAATTCTAAGTCCAAGCCCATCTTAAAAAAATTGCAAAATATTTTACAATCATATTGCACGGAAGTGGCCTCGAACAGAGTTATGGCAAATGTTTTTTTTATAAAGAAAACATTTGGTAAGCAAAAAGGAATTATCCAGAAGCGTTTAGCTATAGGAGTAGATGTACACACGAATGCCCATACAAGCACACATAAGAACTATAGCAGCAACAATAACGAAATAGCTTCTGCTTGTTAACAATATACACATACAGACGAAGAAAATAAATAAATTAAACAACCACCATATCCGGATTCTTCTATGATGATGATGTACACACGTATGCACGTATGCAGATAGTAAACCCATGCAGTAATTGCGCGATTGAAAACAAGCATTGGAGATACTGCTGAGATTATCTAGAAGTTGCTGTCACATTCTGGAAGTCTTGTGTGAAGTATACAATGGACGACTCATCTGCTGGCAGTTGATTCTATCAAAAAATCAGTCGTAGTTTTGTTCAGTTGGCTAGTTGTCGATCTTCTTAGCAACACGTGAAGTGTAAAGAGTAAAGTGAACAACGCAGCTGATAGTCGTGCATAAGTGTGTTAAAGTTAAGCCAGTAATTCATTGTTGTTGTACAAACCGTGAGCGTCTGCAAAGTGAGTCTTTTGTCTGACGAACATGAGAGAGATAGGGTTATTTATTCAATACCAACGCAGCCAGTTGTGTGAGAGGTGTGTATAAAACAGCGCAGTAAACGTAGTGGTATTCAATTGTGTATCATTTAAGTCCCTGCTGGCCAAAGAGGGAAGTTTATTCGTGTTCATTTCATTAATTTGTATACGAAGCCGATTACATTTCGGCACTGTAATCTCTTGATTAGTATTAGTATATTAATTTTGTAAATAAAATAGTGGAATTCTTAACCATAATCAGTACACTGGGGTTTTTATTCATTTGCAAATCTTCCAGTCCACGGAAAAGCATTTTTAAGGGGCAAAAACATAATATTAAGGTTTTCAGCGCTCTAGGTTACATTAACATTAATGGTAAGTTGTCACACGGTTGATTTTGTAGTCGATTGTAAACCCATCTTACGGAACGCTTTTGTACACCCAAATGATCATTCCAAATGGAAATCACTGAGCCATTAGAGATGCCTGTGGCTTTCATAATTTCTCCCACCTTTAATCTCCGCTCGACAAGCACCATATGAAAACTTTTTCAATTGTTTTCAGACTGTGCAGCAGCTTCCGAGGTTGTACGACCACAATGAAATTGAATTACTTTACTTTTTAACATTAAAGTCGGTGGCGGTTTGAGTGATGATCATTTCCCACAAAAGGTGGTGCTTAATGAGCACACGAATTTCACTTTATACACAATTTGCTTCTCAAATCTATCAAGGGATGTCGATCACAAAACAAAATGACACATTTTGTGCAAACGTTGACAGGAAATAAATGGAACATGAATTTATCGACCAGCCCCACAGTGGGTTGAATCAGCCTCAAAGTTGCTATTAATTCATGGAAAGGTGGAAAATAGTTTTTTATTTTTTTTACTGATAACAAAAATTTAATTTTTAAAAAAACATTGGAATATTTTTTTGATTTTTGTTTTTTATTAAAGAAATAACAAAAATTAAAAATTTAAAAAACCCCCGATATATCTAGAAAATATGTGATATCTTCTAAACGGCTGGACCGATTTTCTTCAAACATAGTTAAGAACCTTCTGGATCAAGTCACCTTTCAAACAGAAAATACTAAATCAAAATCGGTCGTTTGGGCTGTACGTGGACACGGACAGACACACAGATGCACAGATACACAGATACACACACTACAAACTTATAACACCCCTTTTCTTGGTCGGGGGTTAAAAATATGTATTTAGGAATTATTTTTATATAAATTATGGACAACAATTATAATCTTCATTGTCTCCTTCACCATAGTCATCATGATCATCATGGTCATCATCATAATTATCATTATCATCATCATCACCATTTTCATTATCGGAGTTACTGGAAGTAGCTTCCTTAAAACTTAAAGGGCTATTAGATAGGCGTACTTGTCTTAAGACATGTACGATGGCATACCAAGTCTCACTGTCTAATAGCATGTAAGTTAATCAAGGACGAAACCTTGATTGAAAAAAATTACTGTCAGGCCACATAAGTGGCCTGACAGCCTGTGTACTCACACAACTGTATTAAATAAAACCAAAAACCGATTTATGTTGTTTAAGCTTCGAAATCCCAATTCGAATTGAATTTTATTTTATTAATTTTGATTAATTATAATTCCTTAAAATTACTGTGGGAAAATGCTTACACTTCTATTTTACATGGTTTGATTTTATTAAGCATTTTAAATACGGATCATATTACAACACGCGCAGACATTTATTTTGTTTGTTGCAATATGATTTCACAATAAGGTTCAATATACTCATTTCTAGGTCATACTTATTTATTAAGAATGTTAGCACAAATAATAAGGGTATTAACTTTTATTAAGAATATTAGCGGAAATAATAAGGGTATTAACTCCCCCCCGTTTAAGTATCAGCGTCCCGCTGATTAGACCGATTCTTTGACGCTTGGTTCGGGTGACTGTATTGCTGGGACTTTCAGCGTTGCGAATATTCTTTTCCAAAGGACTACTATAATGATTGCAATGACGGCTAGTAAAAAATAGCCAGTCAAGTGTGACCAGAATGACAGATGCAAATGGTATTTTAGATGCCCAATATGTTTATTATTCTTTTCGTGAAGTTCATGCAAAAGATTCACGTCGAGCTTACGTTCCTTTTCATAAACATTAGCGAGCAAAGGAGGTAGAGCTTGTACACTGGTTATCTTTTCATTTTTAAATTTCCTGTCCCCAATTTCAATTGTTTCGTTAAAAATTTTTACTAAGTACGTACCCTCTAGGCTTCTGTTGCCGTTCTGCGAGTGAATGATACCTTTAAAATTTGTGACAAATATAATGTCGTCTTCTAGTTGTTCAATCACAACCTCTTTGTTTGACACGAAGGTACAATTTGCGTTGATACCTCTCAAGATTCTTGGCAAGCAGTCGTCATTATTAAGCTTCTTTAATTGCTGTGTGTTGCAAATTGTTGTATTACTTATCATCATGCAGCCCCCACCAATGCCATAAACGTTGTCATGGTTCAGCAGGACTGAGCCATATTTCAAATCAAGTTGCCTGTTTTCAATTATGGATGCCTTAATCGTAATTCTTTCGTATTTCTTTGAATTAACTTTTGGTATTGACAGAACATACAGTAGGGAAGTTCCGTTCGAAAATATACTCGGCCTACCGTATTCAATAGCCTATATCTCGTTGCTGTATGGTAGTGAATCTACTTCGGAGACTATTCGATGAATTTCTTCCATATCTAAAAGATTGGTATTGATTATGCCACTTTTCGCCAGCTGACAGGCTCGTACAACCTCTTCAATATCCTCTTTTACAATAAACAGCTGGTTTAACGACTCCTTGGTAAATTCTTCCGCTTCAGACTTAGATATTTTGTTATTGAAAGTTTTAATTAAATCATTCATTCTCTCCACAATCTCGCTAGTTGTATCGAATAACTTGTTATTTATAGCATATTGGTGTTCGTTGTTATCTATTAGCTTCTCTTGACTTTGTAATACTTGGTTCCAGTCCGCTGCATCGGGATTCCCTGCAATCCATTTCCACGCTGAACCAATCCAATCTATAGATCTTTTATTTCTTTTGATATTCTTGATTGAATTTATTCGATCGTAGGACTTTTGAAGGTAGTATTGAAACGCTTCTTTGTTAAGTTCATTGTTTTCAGTGGAAAAAAAGACTTCAGCAGTAGTATTCAGCATTCTTTCTAGTTTTTCGAGGTTTATAACATGCACAATATTGAGATAGCCGCTTATTATCCAACCTTCTCCATTTTTTACAGTCACAATAGGTGATTGGTATTCGAATACCTGATAGGCACCAACGATGGGGAGTAATAGGAGTATGCTTAAGTGATAAAATTTCAGATTAAAATATAATCAAATTTATAAATGAATTTAATAGATTTTCCCACTTTTATATGTAAAATTTATATAATTTATAATTTATTTATATAAAAAATTTAGTAAGTTCATAGTTTTCTTATTTTTTTGTTACAATTTTCTCTTTTTTTTTTTTTTTTTTTTTTAATTTTTAAATATAATTAGTAAAAATTGGGCTTATGGTTTATTACAAAAAAAAAAATTTATTAACAAATTGGATTTGAATTTTTATATGACCTGTTAGATAAATTCTTTGTTCAAATTAGTTTCCAATTTTAAATTTAGCCTTATGGCCCTTAGTCGATTACAATCTTTAGTTATTAAGTATTTGTTTGTAAAATTTCATATGTTTTACAACATTGGCTTTGATTTTCTTTTTTGTTAAGCCTTATTATGTGATTTCTTTAAAAAACAATTATCATTTACTCATAACTTTTTTTCTTATCTTAATTTTTCCTTAACTGAGTGTGCTCGGGTATAGGCTTTTTTACATGGGATTTATGGTATTTTCTTCCTTTTTGTGTATAAAACGTTACCCGATTGTCCCTGGAAACCTTGTGCTGTTTATAAAGTGGTTTATGCTTTGGTTTAATTTGTTTGTCCCTGACAAGGACATTTTGGTTCTCTTCTAAAGCTATTGGGACTGATCTATTCTTATTCAATCGGTCATTAGTGGTTTTTTGATTACTCTCAATAAGACCACGAATGTCCTGGTTTACCTGATCACGGAAATTAACCAATTGTTGGTAATTAAATCTTTCAGATCTGTTAAAAAATATGTCGGAAGGCTTCTTTTTTATAACTGAATGTATTGTGTTATTATAACGGTCTACGGCAAGGTATATCATATCCTTAGGATTGAGGTTCTTTATTTCTTTAGATATGCAACGATAAATTTCTATTAGCGTTGAGTGGAACCTCTCCACCTGCCCATTAACCTCACTTTTCTGCGTAGGTGTAAGATAAATTTCAATATTTAGAGATCTAATAAAGTTTAATGTTGTAGGGGTAAGGAAGCCCCTTTCATTATCCGAAACGATTATGCGTGGTGCTGTAAAGTAGTGAAGGAGTTTGGTTAATTTAGCTCTTAAGTGAATAGCCGAACGATTTTTAATGTGAAAGAGTTTGGCGAACTTTGAAAATTTATCTATGCAACTTATGAATTTAAACCCTTGGAGCTCGAAAATATCCACATGCAAGATTTCACAAGGATACGTAGGGATAGGCGTTGGATGTATTTTAGGCTTAATGGGGTGTCTTTCGTACTTATTCAACCTGCATATTTCGCAATTCTTTGTGTAATTGTGAATAAGGCTCGCCATGCGGGGAAAATAATAATTTTCTAATATTTGCAAGCCGTTTTCTTTGGGGTTGCGATGAGCTCTCTTATGTTCATTTTCTATTATTTCACAGACCCTTTCTGGATTATTGACATCCTCCACTACACGTTGAGTGATTCTAAGCTTATAGGAAACAAAATGATTTAAATAAACTCTATTTAGCAATGGGATAAAACATTCAGGAATTTTTATGCCGTTCACACAGCTTGGATTTAAGCATCCTTTTAGTGTTTGTGTCAAAGTTTGGGAAGAGATTTGGTCTAAAGTAGCATGATGCCTAGTAAACCCTGGATGTGGTTGTATACTACTGTGTAACTCTTTGCCCTGTCGTATTATAATTTGGTTTTTAAAAACGTTTAGAGGAGCTTCCACATGAGGAATTAGGTCACTAGAATCTTGTTGGGCACTGTGGGCTGTACCGTTATCATCTCCTTGAGACTCATCAGCTGTTATAGTTTCGGAATCACCTTCTGAGGCTGTAATTGTTTCCTCATCATTGAGCATATAGACTTGATTTATGTTTGATTCTAATCTAGATAATGCGTCAGCCACAACATTCGACTTGCCAGGTTTATACACTAGTTCATAATTATATTCCTCAATTCTAGCTTTCCACCTCTTCAATTTGGCGTTATGATTCTGGTTCCCCAGAGCATAGGTAAGCGGTTGATGATCAGTAAAGATTTTTATTTTTTTGGCACCGTAAAGGTATGAGCGTAAATTGTCTAAAGTCCAAACAATGGCCAACATTTCCTTCTCGTTGGTCGCGTAATTTTCTTCAGCTGCTTTTAGCGAACGGGAAATGAATACAATGGGTTTATCAGCCCCTGCAAAGTCTTGAGACAAAACCGCTCCAATATCAAAATTGGAAGCATCGGTAGTCAAATTAAAAGGACGGTCGAAATCAGGAAATGCCAAAACTTCGGATGACACTAATAAGATTTTCAATTCATTGAAAGCCTTCAGTGTCTCCTCCGTCAGTGTGACCGGTACTTTCCTAGATCTGTTAGCCTTAACCTGTGCGTTTTCGCCTCGAGTCAGATTGGTTAAGGGCTTGGCGACCTTTGCATAATCTCTGATAAACTTCCTATAATAGGAAGTCATACCGAGGAAACTTTTTTTAAGTCCTTCAATGTACTAGGCGGAGCCAGATTTTGTATAGCTTGAACCTTCTGGGGGTCTGCTCGTATTCCATCTTCTGAGACAATATACCCCAAAAATTATACCTCAGTTTGGAGGAAATGGGTTTTCTCCAGATTTACCTTGAGGCGAGATTCTAATAGTTTCTCAAATATGGTTTCTACATTCCTTAAATGATCATCAACATCACGACCATAGACAATGATGTCGTCTATATACACATAGCATATCTTCCCAATGTGCTCTTTTAATACGTCGTCAATCATTCTCTGGAAAATAGACGGCGCATTTTTCAAACCAAAGGGTAAACGCAAAAATTCAAATTTCCCATTTAAGGTCGAAAATGCAGTTTTATGTATGTCAGAATCTTTCATTGGAATTTGATGGAATCCCGAAGTTAAGTCCAACGTTGTAAAATATTTGGCCTTGCCTAAGCTTGCCAAAGTTGAATTGATGTCCGGTATTGGGTAGGTGTCAGAGATGGTTACCGCATTTAATCTTTTAAAGTCAATCACCATTCTGTATTGTTTTTCTCCATTCGGTTTGGGCTTCTTTGGTACAACCCATATTGGAGAATTATAAGGGCTTCTTGAGGGTCTTATTATATTTTGAGCTAGTAATTCCGAAATCTGCTCCTCCACAATGGGTCGCATATTCGCTGGGTAAGGATAACTTTTGGTGTAGATCGGCTCATCGGTGCTTGTTTTGATCTCAGCTCGTATAGAGGTAGTGACCATTTCACCTGCCTCGAGTGGACCAAATAGTGCATCGTATCTATCAATTAAGTTTTTTAATTTATGAGCCACCTCTTCTGGAAGGTTTTGCGATATAAAATTTATCTCCCGAGAAAATTTCTCATTTAGAGGCAGAACTACACCCGTACTAAGCGTCAGGGTATTATTTTCCCTGTTGATAATGGCACCTAAGGCCTTTAGAGTGTCGTCGCCTATAATGCCATCAAACGTTTTTAACCCAGGAAGTATGTAAAATGTTATGTTATCCTTAATTCCTATGGATTCGAAAAATCTTCCCTGTATTTTCTCATTTATTTCTAATGTTCCCCCAGCTGTTTTTATGGGAACCGGTTCTCTTAGTTGAGTGCCCATAGCGCATAAATGGGAAGCTACAAAATTTTTATTCGCGCCAGTGTCTATGAGAAATTTTAAGGGTACCCTAGTTTTTGTTATTAATTTATGTATGGAACACTGGAAGGGAGGCCCCTGTCATAAAATTTATATCAGGAAGGGTTGCCTCACTCTCTTGTGTTTCTTCGCCATCATATTCTGCGTATTGGTCATTTGCCAAAGTGTCAGAAGTAGGAAGGCGGTGTTGCATAAAGGTATTAAAAAACTTTTGCCGTTTGAACGGATTCCTAAAATTATCTGACCTGGAACCCATTTTAAATCCTGAAGGCCTATTCATATAATTAACTGCCCTGGATTGCATAGAATTATCTACCTCCATTTTCTCCGCTGGTTTTGGCCCTAGAGGCCTTGGCGGCAATGTTTGCGGTACTGAAGAATTGTTCCATGGTCTAAATTTTCCTCCTTGAAATTTATTATATGGTCTCGCTGGAAATTGTGGTCTATATTCAAAACGCGGCATTGCGTTCATAGGAACAGTTATCTGATTCCGACTAACTGGATGCAAATTGGTGCTTCTTAAACTCAGGTTTTGCATTTCTAGGCACATGGCATATGCCTCCGGTAGTGTCTTGGGTCTTTGCACAATTAATAATCTTGAAAGCTCTCCGTTTAAGCCACGAACAAAAACGTCCAATGCCCTATTACGATACGTTTCTATAAGCGCATCTACGGTTTCCTTAGAATAAGTTTCAGTTCTTATCTTATTTATGATTAAGGAGAATTGGCGATTTACCGTTGCATAAAATTCGTCAATCTTAGAGTTTTTCTGTGTCAGTTGGTTCAGTTGGTGTTCAAGGGTACTTATATCCCTTTTATCGGCGTAATGAAGTGATAGGCATTCCTTCATTTTAAGCCAATCCGGCTCAAATACGTTATAGGATACCAGTGCTGTGTCAGCACCTCCCCTTATCTTCTGTCGAATGCTCTGTAATATTGCCCTGTATATGGGCTTGTTTCGGACTATCTCATAGTCACGCAAAATAGATTCCACGCTGTGGATCCATGACACATAATGAGTTGGGTTGCCATCAAAAGGCTGTAACTCTTTCACTCGGTCAGGTAGTTGAGATATTTCTCTTAGCTCATATTCAGTTCGAGGAGCTGGAGGTGGTTGAGGGCCAGCCTCCGGTGGAGTAGGACCCTTCTCCATATCCTTGATCTTAGCTTCCAGGACTTTCACCTGGGCAAGAGTTGCATTGAGAGCCCCGGTCATTTCAAGGACTTGCTTTTGTAACGCTTCCATTCTAAAAATTCTTTTAAGGATACCTTTTTTGGAAACTTCCGTAAATCGTAAACTCAGAAAATATTGAAAATTATAAAAGCAAAGAACAGAACAGTATTTGTTGGAATATTTAAGTCAGATTCAATTTAAAATCATAAAGATATTTAGAGAATTTTACACGAGCACAAGACTTCCAGCACAATTAGAGCACTTAAAAAATATTTAAAGGAATCTATAATTTTTTCCTTAAGGGTATCTACCTGAACATCGGTGATGCTGGGAATTTGTGAAAAATATCTAGGAAATTTTTTCTAAAATGAAATGAAGAAAATGGATTTAATAAGAAAATTTATTTAATAATTAATTTCCTTTTTTTACTCGAATTTGGCTCGTGATTTAAGTTGGGAATAAAACCAAAAACAAAAGAATTTTCATATGCTCTTTTATTAATTTTTGTTTAGTGAGAAGGTTATTTTCATTTGCAATTTATTTCTTTTTTTTTATTTTCATTCTCTATGAATTTTATTTAAATCTTATTTGCAATGTGCTGTAAAATTTTTATATCTCATTATATTTTATTTTAATTTTATAATCCTTGAGTGGAGGATCGTGTGGTCCTTTTTCGAGCGGCTACGGCCGACGTACTAAGGCACGATTTGTGAGACAAATGTGTGAATGCACCAACCTTAATCCCTTATTACCAGGCAAAAAGTGAGGATTAGTTCCCATTAAGTGATGTAGGTTCAAATGTTGACTACAACTTACAGGATTTCCGCTAAGTAGCACAGGTTCTTATGTTTACTGCGACTTGCAGAGGAAGCCCACTTTAGCCTTCTGTAATCTCAATTTAATGAAAAGGATGTTGCGAAGGTGGATTGCACATTTTCTCAACAGGATTAGTGATTATTGTTTATTTTGTGACAATTCTAATTTTTTACGCACTGGAGTGCTCGGAGTTCGAGATCGCAGCACGCTGAAACCATTGGTTTCATATTGGTCACTTTATTTAGTTATAGCACATTGCTCCTTCTCTACGGAAGGATTTATATTTTTCCTTTTTGAGAATATATTTTTTTCATTTGGTGCAACTAGTATTAGTATAAAATTAACTTCCATTTCCTTTTAGTTTTGTTCGGAAATAATTTTATTTCCGACATGTTTCTAGGAAATGGGAAAATAATTAATAAACTGTCATATGACTAAATATTAATTCGTGTTAAAAAATATAATTTTTATTATATTTATAGTTAGTTTAAATGTTATAACTTAAAGTTTTACCTTTTTTCAGAGTCCTTTGTTTCAGTAAAAAGATTTAATAATTTGTATTACCTTTTTCATTTTTAAGGTATTTTAACCTTCTCACATAACTATTTTATAACTTTATTCCTGCTCTGGAATTTCTTTCTTACATTCACCAAAGCATTTATTTTTTGCACTTTTATTTTTTAAATAATTTTTTCTTTATCTTCAATAGAGCATTTTACCTTTTTTTCTTTTTTCACTTTATCAAAGCATTTAATTTTTTTTTTAATCACTTTTATTTTGTTTTGGATTTTTCATCCCACTTTTCACTGAGCCAATTCTTTTTTTTTATATAAGGATCCGGCGCATATCCTTTTTCGCGACTGGCCGGTCCCTGCTCGGGCGCCAGTTAATCAAGGACGAAACCTTGATTGAAAAAAATTACTGTCAGGCCACATAAGTGGCCTGACAGCCTGTGTACTCACACAACTGTATTAAATAAAACCAAAAACCGATTTATGTTGTTTAAGCTTCGAAATCCCAATTCGAATTGAATTTTATTTTATTAATTTTGATTAATTATAATTCCTTAAAATTACTGTGGGAAAATGCTTACACTTCTATTTTACATAGTTTGATTTTATTAAGCATTTTAAATACGGATCATATTACAACACGCGCAGACATTTATTTTGTTTGTTGCAATATGATTTCACAATAAGGTTCAATATACTCATTTCTAGGTCATACTTATTTATTAAGAATGTTAGCACAAATAATAAGGGTATTAACTTTTATTAAGAATATTAGCGGAAATAATAAGGGTATTAACTTGTATACGAATACGTTAGACATGTATGTTGGTTTTCAAAAAATTTTGATCTTCTGATGTCTGTCGCACAATTAATATGAATCGAATGCCGTTAGCGTTCGATAGTGTAATAGCAAAACCCAAAGTATGCCATCGTACATGTCTTATGACAAGTATGCCTGTCTAATAGCCCTTTGAAATATTTAAAAAACCGCATTAAATTCAGATGATTTTTTTCGAATACAAAAGCTGATATTTTTAGTTCTATTCCACCAAATATTGAAAATACTCTAATTTTGAAACATTTTTAACAATATCAACAAAAATATTTTTTCAAACAGAAAAAAAAGAACTTGAAATGTGTTGAATTTAAATTTTTTCACTGTTACCAAAACCACGAAAAAAAACGTTGCACTTGGACTAGTGCTGGGATACTATCGATAGTACTATCGATAATATCGATAGTTTTAAAATATCGAAAATATCGATAGGAAAAAATATCGATATCGATATTATTGAAAATGCAGTTTTGAAAACGTGAGGTGTTATACAATTTTTTTAACTGACATCAGGACAATTTTTTAAAAGATGTCACCTAAAATAATGTTCGTAGATACATTCATACATATTAAAATAAACGTAAGAAAATAAACTTTCAATAAAGTGATAAATAAAACTAATTGTGACCTGATGAAAAATTAGTTGTATTTTTCTCTCTCAAGTACAAACATTCAGTCGATAGTAATATCGATAGTATCGATAGTGAAATCTGATCTATCGGTAGATATCGATAGTAGAAAATATCGATAGTATCCCAGCACTAACTTGGACAGCACACCTGCAGCAAAAGTAAGCAACACTAAACATTGATTTTGATCACTAGTGATGCGGAATTTTATCTATTTCTACTCGACATAAAACTTTATTCGAAAATAATAACTTGAAAATATTAATTAATAGCGACTTTGGACTTGATTCAACCCAATGTGCGCCCTCGTATATATTTTCTCTACTAGGCATAATATTACGTGCTGCTAAGATTATGCTCGTAATATATACTTTACATTAGTGCCCCTTTATTACTTCGAAGTGAAAAATGGAAATGGAAAACTTTCGTTTTTTTACGTTCTTGTAGAAAAGCTACTTAAATACGTTTCTAATATAAGTTTTGTAAAAATTTGTTGCCTGTAACACTTTTGGTGATCAAAAATTCTTAAAAACCAAATACCCAAGAAAAAAAATCATTAAAAAAAATGCATAACACGTTATAGAATATATTAAAACTAAAATTTAACAACTCTCAAAGAAACTTTATTTAATGAATTAATTTTAATAATTTTAAAAGTCCTTAAAAACAAAAAAAAACGGCTTAGGCAAAAGTGAATAAAATTAATATTGCTTTAAGATACTTGTTATGCTAATTTTCTCTCGACCCAAAGATATTATCAGAAATATTCATACTCGTTGTCAAAAGTTTTACAGCATAGAAATATTCATTTCCTACGAATTTGCCCATCTGTGAGCATTACAATATATTTGTCATTCATCATTCTGCAGTCTATTAAAAAAGTTTATATAGTAAACTTTTTATTATATTAAAGTCACACAATTTGCTCAACACTGTGCAGTATGATTGAATCCATAGCTATTAAGTAATAATTAGTAATCGTAATGATTACTAATTTGATTACTTTTTTTTAAAGGTGAAGTAATGATTAAATTAGGATTATATTCAGTTTCGCACGATTACTAATAATGGAAAAGTAATCTGAATTACTTAAAATTACTTAAAATAATCAAAAAGAATCAAAAGTAATCAAAAAATAATCCGATTACTTTTGATTCCTTTTCATTATTTTTAGTAATTATAAGTAATTCAGATTACTTTTCGATTATTAGTAATCGTAATCAATTATTTATCAGCAATTACATATTTTGAAGACAATTATAAATTCATTACAATTCTTTTTAAAATGTAATCTAATTGATTACTAATCGTAGTCGAAATTTAACAGCTCTGATTGAATCAAAGCGTTTTGGAAATAATTCATTTAGAACTATTGCATGACGGATATGGAAAAATTTCAGCAGTTTTGTAGATGTATTCATTTAAGATTAAAATCGAATGCCCTTTGTAGTAAGTGATGGACGGACAGCCGAAAAGTTTGAGTTGAAAAGACAATTACGTTAAAAGCTTAACTAATATCAAGTAAGTGTACTAAAAGTATGTTTCCAGGGGCCAGATTTAGACAAATCATGGTGATTTGAGCAAATCGTGTTAATTTATAGCTGATACCTGCATATGGCTAAATCACCTCAAAGTAGTGGAATTATTTTAAGTTATTTCGAAAATAATATTTTTCGAACTAGATTTATCTGTGCAACCCTGCTTTTGCTTTTAAAATTACAATTTCGAAAAAATTACATTTAAGGAATATTTAATAAATTTTAAATCTTAATTACATGTGGATAAAATTCACATTACAGCTGCTGCAATCACATTATAAGGTACATGCAAAAATTGAATACAAAACTTCGAACAATAAATCAATCATAAGCTCTTTGGAAACGCTTCGAAGTGATTTACTTAAACCTCCTTAATTTAAAGTCGGTGGAAACATACTCGTAATACTACTTGCTATTAGCGTGACAAACAAATTTTCTCAAAACAAAAATAAGTTATTTGTAAATAGTTTTTGTTTTTAAAAATTTTTATTTGAAAATGATTTTTCATATACAACTTTAAGCGATACACAGAGCTTGTGAATAGAGCAATTGTTCTGTAGTTGCAAAACTTTTTATGATTAAAAATATTTCTGAAACTTGGGTTAATTCTATGAAACGAAGTTTGCATATAGCTTGTTAATTATGAAAAATAAAAATATTATAATATTTTAGCATAAAGCTTTTTCTTAGCATTTTGAAATACAATTTTAAAGCCGATTAGCTGAAGTGTCTTTATAAAGAAAATCAAGTTTTCTATGAAGCTTGTATATCAGTCAAATTATATATTTTATTATTAAGAATTTTCCAGTATACTTTTAAAGCTGGTTAGTCGAACATTTTTTATATATAATAAAGAGGTTTTATAGCACTTTTAAATAATTCAATTTAAATATATTCGAAATTTTTTATGCTTTAGCATTTTCTAGCATTATTTTAAAGCCACGTTTCATAAATTTTCGTTTATTATTTACAGAATGATGTTTTTTTTTTGGTGTTCGTAAACTATTTAAATTGAAAAAAAATTATAAAAATAATATTTAAATATTTGGTATATTTTTGGCATTTCCTAGTCGATCAGCTGAAACTTTCGTCTACGTAAAAGTATAATTTTATAGTACATATTTCTAAATTATGAATTTTTGTTTTTAGCATTTTTATCTAAAATTTAAAAAAAAAATTAGCAAAATAAATATTTTTTTAGCATTTAGCATCTTTTTAGCATTTCCTAAACGATTAGCTGAGTTAGTTTTAAAAACATAATGACTGTTCTTTTTTGTATTTGTGAATAATTATAAACATATATTTCAATATTTTTAGCATTTAGAATCTCTTTAGCATTTCCTAAACGATTAGTTAGCTGAATTATTTTTATAAACATAAATGACGGTTTTTGGGTATTTTTGAATAATGAAAACCAAATCTTTAAATATATATTATAGCATTTAGCATCTCTTTAGCATTTTCTAGCAGATTGGCTGACATGTTCTTATAATGGTGATGGTTTTTTTTTGGTGTTTGTGAATTAAGAAAAACAATGATTTGAATATTTTTTTTTAACATTTAACATTAATTTAACTAAAATTATTTTATGCACAAAATTATGGTTTTGTGGTTTTTGTAAATTATGAAATTTGTGAAAAAAAAACTAAAAATATTAATAAAATATTTTTATTTAGCATTTAGCATATTTTTAGCATTTCCCAAAAAGGTTAGATGAATTATTTGTATAAACATTAGGGCGGTTCTTCTTTTGTGCTTGTGAATAATTAAAAAGAAATATTTGAATATTTTTAGCATTTAGCATTTAGCATCTCTTTAGCATTTCCGAAACGATTAGCTAGCTGAATTATTTTTATAAGCAAAATGGTGTTTGTGAGTTAAGAAAAATAATTACTTGCATATTTTCTTTTTATTTTTAGCATCTTTTTAGCATTTTCTAAACCATTAGCTGAATTATTTTTATAAATAAAATCACGGTTTTTTGGTGTTTGTGAATTAAGAAAAATAAATATTTTAATATTTTTTTAGCATTTAGCATCTTTTTAGCATTTCCTTAACGATTAGCTGGAATTTTGTTAGAAACATAATGACGGTTTATGGTGTTGGATAGTAGCGGAAAACAAATCGTTGAATACATTTTAGCATTTAGCATTTAGCATCTTTTTAGCATTTCCATAACGATTCGCTAGCTGAGTTATTTTTATAAGCAAAATGGTGTTTGTGAATTAAGAAAAATAATTACTTTCATATTTTATTTTTACATTTAGCATCTTTTTAGCATTTCCTTAACGATTGCTTTGCTGAATTATTTTTATAAACAAAGTGACGGATTTTTGGTGTTTGTGAATTAAGAAAAATAAATATTTCAATATTTTTTATTAGCATTTATCATCGTTTTAGCATTTCCCAGCCGATTAGCTGGAATTTCGTTAGAAACATAAAGACGGCTCTTTGGTGTTGGTTAGTAGCGAAAAACAAATCTTTGAATATATTTTAGCATTTAGCATCTTTTTAGCATTTCCTAGCACATTAGCGCTAAATTATGAAAAATAAATATGTTTGAGTTGTTTAGCATGTAGCATCTTTTTAGAATTTTATAGCATAGTATTTTAAAACCGATTAGCTGAAATTTTTTTACGGGGCTTGTAAACTACGAAAAATAAATATATTATAATTTTTTAGCATATTTTAAAACCGATTCGCTGAAATATTTTATTAATAAACTAAGGGTTTAGTGGGGCTTGTAAATTATGAAAGCACATGTATTATTATATGTTTAGCATTCAACATCCTTTTGGTATCTGATATCAATATTTTAAAGAGGATTAGCTGGATTTTATGGGGCTTGTAAACTATGAAAAACACATATTTTTATTTTTTTTTAGCATTTAGCATCTCTTTAGCATTATCTTGAAACCGATTTAGTTTAAAAATTTGTTACTAAAAGGGTTCATTCTACCGTATTTAGTACCAAGGTAAAAGAGGTGATGATGACCCAATACGATTTTAATGATATTTTGACCGTCGAAAGCTTTTGTCTTTGGAAAATGTTGTTAACGATCATGGATTTATAAAAAAATAACATTTTAGACGCATGTTCGAACAGAAAAATTAAGTTCTCAAACTCTTTTCTCTAACGAAAAATAAATCATGTTATCTGATCTTGATGTCTCCCCATTGAATGTAAAAATCTTCTATGTGATGGAAATTTCTTATCGTGGAAATTGTCTTATTTATGGCTTCAAAGTAAAATTAATATACATATTTATTGCAAAAATAAAATAAATTTCCTTAAAACTTACAACTAATATGCATATTTATTAAGAAATTATATTTACATTATCAGCAAAGAATAATGTTAAAAATAGTTATTTAATAAAAATTAACTTTATCCCATTATACCGCATATAAATAACAAACAGTGGAATTAAGAATATTCAAAATTATTTATAGCAAATAATTAATTTTAACTCTAATTTATGTATACATATGTATGTAATTTAGTAAACCAAAACTTAGTTTTCTACACCCACGTTTATTTATTTATATACTCGTGTTTACATGTTTCTGATAAAATTTATTATCCAGAAAAAGCTTGGAAAGCTTCCATGCTAATTAGCATAAATAAGACCTTAATATAATATTTGTTTTTCGTTTATATAATATTTTATTTTATGCAAAAAAAATCGTTCGGGGGAAAACATAAATTAATGGATTTTAGTTAAGAATTTTTTTTTAAGAAAAGTATTTTGCTTGTGTTCATTCATTTAAAGGAAACTTGATTCAAGTAAAGCACGTTAAGCCTTCTTTGTATGGGTTGGAAGGAAGCAGTATATAATAAATAAAATCATGTTTACTGTCCAGGCAGCTAAAAACCCATATGCATATTTGAGTTCATTTTAATAAACATTTTATAAAAAGTTTTCTAAAAAATGTATTTGGTCAGATAAAAAAAATTTAAAAATTAATTTATTAACTTTCACTCACAATTTCAAAGATATTTATGCTGGCTGGCATAAGTCTGTATGTTGGGATATATCTATACAATAAAATTTCAAGGAGTGAAGAGTTACCTTCCCCCATATTTTAAATTTAAAATGTATAGAATATATTGAATATACAAATCAGGGTTGGCAAAATTGGTACAATTGAACTTTTTTTGGTACACAGAGAAAACAATGCCTACTAAATACCTCATAAAATAGAACAAAATTAATAAGAAATCTCTATGATTTTTTTTCAATAAGGAAATCTTATTAATTTCATAGGGAAAACCTTTTTGAAAAATTCAAGAAGAAATCTTCTAGTTTTAGATAACGTAATCTTATTGATTTTTTCAAAAAAAAAAAAAATAAAAAAATTGCGTCTTTATTCTCTGTACTTAGTATTTTCATTTAAATTCTATACATATGTATGTATGTATGTAGTATATTGTAGATATTATTTATTTATACATGCATACATACATACATATTATGTTATATTCTTAACTAACTTACTCACCAAGTATTGAACCAGCAAACTTCTACCTGATAGACCAGCACTCTAACCAATATGCTAACAAGCAGCCTGAATAACCATTAAAATTATTGTGCAAACATTCTTATACAAAAATGAAAAAGATCATGAAAAAAATTTTCTATATGTCTATTTATAGATATGAAATAACAAGACACCTCATAAAATCAAGAAGATTTCCTTATTAAAAAAAAGCAATAAGATGCTTTACACATAATCATATAGGAATCAATAACAAAACCTTTTTAAAAAAATTAATAAGGCAACCTAATAAAATCAATAAGAAATCCCTATAGTTTATAATTTATAAGAGAACCTAATAGAATCAAGAAGTTTTTCTCTATGGATTGTTTTTTTTTTGTGCAAAAAATAACGGGAATTGAGTAAAAAAAAGCTGTGAATAATAAGATTTCTTCTTGATTTTATTTGGTTTTCTTCTTGATAAAATTAATAAGATTTACCACATAAAAACAATAGGGAATCTCTATAAAAAAAAATTTGCGCTTCTTTCTTTCAGTCTAAAAACGTTTCATAGAGAAAATCTTCTTGATTCTATTAGGCAGTTATTTCTTTGTGTACTATTTACACTCGGAAAGTACAATAGTACATCCATGACTTATCTAGCAAATTTTAGAAATCTCCCCAGTTTCACTCCGCATATATTTTCAAACAATTGCACATGCCATGTGTTGCCGTTGAAAATTTTGAAAAAGAATCATAAAAAGGGTATTTGGGAGAAAAAAAGGGTCAAAAAAGGGTATTTTAAAGTGGGGCCAAGTTTTTTGTGAACAAAAAAAATAACTCATATATCAGTTAAAAAACAAGCACAGATTTTAACAATTAATTAAATATATTATATTAAAATAATAATACATTACAACAAAATAAATTTAATTAACAAACTTTAATTATAAATCAATGTTAACCCTCTAACTGGCCGCATCGTAAAAATTATCGTATATGAAGCTAATAATATTTTTTTAAAGTGGATATAGTCAGTCAGTTTTAATTTACAGGTGAAAAAAAAATGTTAGGAACGAACGCCTGGTAAAGAATAGTGATGACTGGCTGTAGACGGTCTTGCCGGTTTGCATGAAATGAAAAATCACATTTAAATTTTATTTATAAAAAGTTTTAGTAAGATTAAAGATGAAAGTGAATTAAAATACATACATATTTTTAATTGTGCTACTCCCGGAAATAATTCGCATTTGGAATCAGGGATTTGGATGCCAGATTTTTTGCAATATTTTCACCATTTATTGGCTTTTCTATCGACCAAAACAGTAAAATGATCGGCACCATCGAACCGAATAACGCCAACTGCACGAACAGCTCTTTTTCCAATACCTAATATGCTAGACTGTGCTTCGTCCAATTTTTGAGCATACATTTTGTTAAAATGTTGCAAAGGGATAAATTAAAAAAAAATTAAATAAATTATCAAAAGTGATACTTTAGTGTCACAACGGCAACGCTGCACATGCCAATTTCCACTTTTGATCAATGAAACGCATATTCTTATCACTTGATAACAGTCTTGTAAAAGCAAAACGCAGCGAGAAAATAAAAAAATGTGAACTCGTACGTCCATATCCAAATTCGAATGCTAGATCATGTGCTATTACGAGTAATTTGTGTATGTATTTTAAATTGCAGCTTAAGCAGATGTAGCCCATATGCTTTAACATCCCAACTTGCAAGGAAATTTGTGAAAACGATTTGGTATCCGGAACAAAGTGGATTGTTTTAATAAAAACAAATAAAAATATGTAATTTGATCTAAAAACTTTTAATACATTAAGGTACAATTTTAAAATTCTCAATGCCATCCCTGATAAATATATTTTGAGACACAGAGAGAGAGAGAGAGAGAGAGAGAGAGAGAGAGTGAACGGCCTTTCTCGAAGAGCGTCATCTGCTTGATATTTAACGCACTAACAACTTCAGCTGGCAGTAGACTTGGGTCCAACAGATCTTTTTGAACTAGTTTGAGAGCGTTTGAATCAAAAGTTGTTTCAAACCCATTTAATTTACATTGAAGTTTTTGACCGGACTTGTGTCCAACTGTAGGAACTAGTTCAAAAAGAACTGTTGGACACAAGTTTAGCTGGCAGCATTCAATATTTTTAGGAGCCTTTAAAAAATTTAACATTTACAAATTAGTGTTTTTGGGAATTGTTACAATTAAGTTTAACATCTTTTCTCTCAATCTCAAATTATTCGTTTTTATTATTCAGTAATTTTTTTTTTAAATATAAAATACATTGAAGTTGATTATTGAGGGGTAAGATCAGTAATGCTACATTTTTTTGATCTAAAAGCACATCAAAATTTAAAATAAATTCAGTAAAGAGCGACTTTGACTCGCGCACGAATGGTGCCGTACGTTGGGCTTTGAGCACAACGTTTTTTCAGCTGAAATAATTTTTTTTGTTTTTTTTTCCTTTTTTTCATTTTGGCGATTTTTAAATTTTGGCGATTTTTCCGGTTTTTCGCGATTTATTTTCGTTTTAGAATTTTTTTTTAATTTCGTGCTTTTTTTTCGATTTGGCGATTTTTTTTTTTTGGATTTTGGCGATTTTTTTCGGTTTGGCGATCTTATAATTTTTGGGATTTTTTTGTTTTACCGTTTTTGAAAATTTCAAGAAGTTTGCTTCTACGGTTTCCAAGATACAGCAAGTTGTCAAAATTACATAGCAAAATTACATTAACTGATGATACACCCTTTAATGAAAATTTTTTTAAATTGTAGTGTTAATTGTTGTAGTCTGTATAAAAATACACTAACCTTACAAAATTCAAGTATATATTACATGGGACTTTAGAATTTTTCGTTGCTCGTTTTGGAACATCCTTTAACTCTCCCTTTTCTCATGTATTTGTTGTTGTAGCGGCCAAAGGTCTACACACTGTGTCCGAATTTCAGGCCCGTAGCTCTTACGGTTCTCGAGAAAATACCCTGTGACAGACGGACGGACAGATGTACAGAGTAGCGAAAACAATAGGGTTTCTTTTCACCTTTGGTAAGTACTTTTTAAGAATCGATTCTTTTAGTCTTACGCGTTATTCAAATCATTAAGTTGGTAATCCAGTAAGGAATAGCTTTCACCAAAACTGCTTAATTCCAAACCCGTTTACCTTTTTTGAAAATTTTTGCTGGGCATTTACGTATAATGGCATTCTGAACCTCAACAGGAATAATTTACGGCTCGTTAGTGGTTTTTTTTCTGGTTACTTTGGACTGAACTAACCTCTGAGGAAAAGTAATTCCCCGTCCAGACTTTAAATTTTTGTTGCAGCACATTTTTTTTAGTGCAAAAGAGCGAGAGAGGAATACAAAAAGAATTGCTGCAACAAAAATTGCAAGTCTGGACTGGGACTAATCAAGTACGTTCACCCTTGTATCGTTTATGTTTGGAAGATGATGAGACGACGGTACACATTCTTTGTGAGTGTATCGTCTTATAAGACAGTAGAAGGCGTGTTTTTCATTCTAAGTTTCTGTGTTCAGATAACATCAGGCGGGCTTCTCCAACATCTGTGCTGACTTTCATAAGGAAAGTCATACAGAGATTGATTTAATTTCATTTACAGATCTATGGTTCAAAAGATTCATCAGGTGTCGCAGTGCCGGTCTATAAACCAGATCTTCCCTCTATTCTAAGGGTCTCGAACATCCACGAATAAATATAATACATATGTCAGATCTAAGCACTATAGTGTTGCATGTTTTGTCAACTGCTGAGTATTGTAGTATGCATATTTCACTTTTACAACCATAAGAATAAAAATATCTTACCTGATTTTTATTTGGAATAATAAAGCCTCACTTGTTAACTGTAAGAAAATAATAATAAACGAAAAAAAAAGAAAAGAACTTTAGTAAAATATCACTTGTAAGTGGAAGAATTTATCTTAGCTTTATGTTAATTGAAATCAAATATTTATGGCGTGGTTGTCTTCTTTTCTTATTACTCTCTTTTTTGTTCTTAAATAAAACATAATTTTTTTATAGAGGATTAGAACACTTGCCACATAAAGTATCACGATGTACATACTATCATACATACATACGAGTAATAGAAGTATAAAATATTTATTTATTGTGTATACGTTATACTTGTTGCCCCAAAATACTTGTACTATCAATTTTTGTAGTCTTATTTTTATCTGGCTGCCTGCACGCTTATGAAGTTGTTCTGTAGCCAAAGTCAAAAATTCAGCCCTTCTGAAGGCTTAATTAATTCTTTTTTTTTTTTGCAATTTGTGAATATTACGAGTATTTTTCTGAATAAAAAGAAAAAAAGAAAATTAATGTCTAATATGACCAACGCCTAAAGGAGTATTTTCAACCTAGAATTTAGAAAACTTTTATAACACACTGCAACAGGAAAAAATATAACCATATACGGACCCCACTAAGTGTTAAAAGACCAAAAAAAAAAAAGACCCATGTCTCGCAGTTTTGTCCCAAGTCACGCACTTTTTCTTTGGGGCCTTGGTGTCATTTTTGCATTTTCTAAGGGTCATATCTTGCAAACCGTTCGAAATTTTGATTTACTCTCTGAGTCAAAGTTATAGCTCTTATAATAAAGAACAAAAATTGTGAACCTATAAAAACAAAAACACTTCATGTTCAAGATCAAAATCGCAAAAAATTAAAAAAAAAATTTATTTTTTTTTTACCTTTTTTTCCCTTGCTCAGGTCCAAAATTCAAGGAAACAATTAACTACAAAAATGTACCTAAGACCTCAGTAAACAACTTTCTAGAACATACGAACTTCCTAGGAATGATTCTTAATACTGTTTTGGATAGCGCTTAGATAGCCGCAAAAGTGAAAAATTTCCAAATAAATTAAATTTAAAAATATTCGGGAAATTTTTCACTTTTGCGGCTATCTAAGCGCTACCCAAAACGGTGTTAAGAATCATTCCTAGGAAGTTCGTATGTTCTAGAAAGTTGTTTATTGAGACCGTTGGTACATTTTTGCAGTTAATTGCTTCCTTGAATTTTAAACGGTTTGCTACCTATGGACGTGAACAGGGGAAAAAAGGTAAAAATAATCGATTTTTTTTAAGTTTTTTGCGTTTTTGGTCTTTAAAATGAAGTTTTTTTGATTTTATATGTTGACAATTGCTTATGAGATGAGCTACAAATTTGCCTCAGATAGTAAATCAAAATTTCGAACGGTTTGCAAGATATGACCCTTAGAAAGTGCAAAAATGACACCAAGGCCCCAAATCTTTTAGGGCCCATAAAAGAAAAAGTGCGTGACTTGGGGCAAAACTGGAAGACATGGGTCTCTTTTTTTGGTCTTTTATCACGTAGTGGTGTCCGTATATGGTTATATATTTTTTGTGTTGCACTGTGTAAGAAAAGAGCAATATAATTTCCTTCAAATTTAAATGATAGTATAACTTTTTCATAATTTTTATTAACGATATAAAATCTAAAAAAATCCTTTTAAATGTTTTATCTTTCCAGTGTTTTATTATACCTTGTTTAATTTGTTGGATTCTGTGTTGCAAGCGGTATCAAAAATAGCAAAGGCAGGTAGCCAAAAAACCAGAGTATACCACATGTAACAGCTGCAAATGTCCTATGTATAGCTAGAAGTTTCCAAGATCCACTCTTAGTGTCCTGGTATGATATTCGGCAGTATAAATCTGATTAGAAACGTTTGCACTTGAAAGTGAAAAATACGACAAAATAACTCTTTTAAGAGATAAAAAGAAATTGTCGAAGGCCAAAAACACACACACTTTAAAACTTATTACGATGACGTGAAAGCTGTTCTTCAGCCGAAAGCTCCCTTATGACCTTATGGACATTTTTTGGCATGCCGTCGCCGCTGGTCTCCACGTGTTTCTCTTAACTGGATTACTAAGCAGGAAAGAAACAAAAATGATCGCTAAAATATCAGCTGTTTGTAATGTGCCCTGCAGGTAAGAAATACATCCGACTTTGTATAGAAAATTACCTCATCCTTATTTGTATATCAGCAAAAACGAATGCAATTACGACTTGAAGCCACAAAATTGGTGTGCTGAAACATTCAGTCACAAAAAATGCAGCTTTTTCAACTCGCAAGCAAAAACTTATGAGCAGTGTTGCCAATTTAGCACTTTTAGTGTTTTTTACTTAAAGCAAATTTTTTGTTTGTTTTTTTTTCTGCTTGTCAAAATATTTACAATTTATTTATTTTATTGGCCTGCAGTCTGTTAGTTGTCTTGGTTTCGAAAATAAAAAATAAAACTTTTTAAAAAATTACTAACGGCCGCACAGTGTTGTGAGGCGGCCAAAAATAGTATAATGAAATGTTTGAAACTCGAAAATATTTTAATGCTTTTTAGAAGCGTAAAAAACGTCTTATTGCGCTTTTTTAGTAGCAGCTCATCTGAAAATACGTTATTTTCTTATTGGTTGGATTGAAGTATAAAATTGTTCCGAGGAAGATGTTGCACAAAAATTAAAAAAAAATTAGAAAATCGACTGGGAATAAAACTAGGAGATAAAGATGAAAAAAAAAATAAGACGATTAAAATCAAAAATAGCCAGCTATAGTAAATTGAAGAAATACGGAAAGAAATCCATGCAGGATATACAAAATTATATAATTAGACAAGAATATGAATCCCCAAATCTGGAAGTTGATGATGATATTGATGACTATGGCAGCGAAGATTCGTATGTGGATGGAAAATGTCTCAATAAAGTGAATACTACAGAGAAATATAAAACAATAAATAATAATTTTTTAACCCCCGACCAAAAAAAGGGGTGTTATAAGTTTGTAGTGAATGTCTGTGTATCTGTGTGTCTGTCCACGTACAGCCCAAACGGCTGGACCGATTTTGATTTATTTTTTTCTGTTTGAAAGGTGACTTGATCGAGAGGGATCTTAGCTATATCATAACCTATGATCGGTCCAGCCGTTTAGAAGATATCACATCTTTTCTAGATATATCGGGGGTTTTTACAATTTTTTATTTTTGTTATTTTAAATTTTATAAAATAATAACAAAAATTAAAAAGCTTAAAAACACCAGAATATATCTAGAGAAGATGTGATATCTTCTAAACGGCTGGACCGATCATAGGTTATAATATAGCTAAGATCCCTCTCGATCAAGTCACCTTTCAAACAGAGAAAACTAAATCGAAATCGGTTCAGCCGTTTGGTGTGTACGTGGACACGGACAGACACACAGATACAAAAGACACAAACTACAAAATCATAATACCCTTTTTCTTAGTCGGGGGTTAAAAACACTTTAAAAATATGTTTTCAATGCCATTCGACAACACTGTGAAGGATATTATTATTTACGTCCTTGCTACGAATAGAAAAAAATTTAAATGCACATTAAGCTTGTTATAAGTGATGGAATTTAATTAAGATTTTTTTTCACATATATTTTTTTAATTTTTGGAACCAGGACATTTATTCTCCGATTTTAATGAAACTTGGCCCAACATTTTAGTGTACAAAATTCCATAAATATACAAAGTTTCATGAAGCTCGAACTTTTTTTCCTATACTTTATGACATTTTTTTAATTTCAGAATATATGGGAAGGATGCGAATCCTTGCACAGAAATTTTTAAAATTTAATAAAAATTAAAACATATGCGCCAAATTTGAACTTTTTACAATAACTCCTTCTATTTTTGGCAGCTCGTTGTCTGAAAACACGACACTGTGGGCCGTCATTACAACTTGCTGTTACAGGATTTTGTCCGAAAGATAAATGGGCTTGCATCAACCTTCATTTATTTATATAATAATACTACTCTTAACAATAAAAAAATGGAAGTTGTAACAATGCAAAGCTACTTATCGGGCGGACAAAATTCTACCCTTAACTAACGACATTATTGTAATAATGGCCCTAAGAGCTTTTACCAACAATTCTATTTGCATATCAATTCAAGAAAATAAATTTTAATTTGAATACATTTTTTTTTAAATTATGTAAAAGTAAATAAAAATTAAAATTAATTTTTCTATATTAAACTTAGAGCAAAATGTAGTTAACGCAAAGCTTAAAGCGTCATTACTGTGATTGTTGGTTTTTTTTTTATTAATTTTCTTTTTCTCCTTGATTTTGACAAATCCTGAATACTCTACAGTGTCTTTTTGCTGTATACTTATTGTACAGTAATTCATATACAATACATATAAAAATACACTGTTGTGTATAAGTATGTTTATATGTATATATTTATGTATCCATATTTATTTTTACTAATATATACACAAATAAATAACCACCAACGAAAATATCAAACGACTTGAGACGGCTAAATGCTCAAGGGCGAAAAATATGAAAAGGAAAGAACGGAAAATAAAGAAGAAGTCTCTGTGAAATGAGAAGCATTTCCTCAAACCTGCAGGACTTATTAAAGTTACTGACATAAGAAGAAAGATGAAGCAAAAATAATGAGACAGTTGAAATAAGTCAAACGAAGTGGCCGTGAAATATACTTAAAACTTAAATCCGTTTGTTATTGGCAAGAGAAGTTGTGTTGCGCTAAGTTATATATATCGTTACCGTAATATAGAAAGGCCCTAACTCCTTTTTTTTTGAAAATCGAGTTTTTTGTGCATATCGATAGAAGAACATCTAATGTATTGAAAAATTGAAAAATCGCGATTTAAAATAAATAATTACTCAGAACCTTTCTATATTAAGGTAACGATATACATATGTATACTCTTGAAACTTTTTGGTGGAAGGGCGACTTAATACATGGCTGAATTCTCTCTGTCGCCTTTAACAATCTATTTTTACATTCGCCGATTTTCCTTTCTTGTCTTTCTTCCGCTTTTTTTAAGGACAATCAATTATTGTATTTGTTTAAAATGACATCGATTATTAAACAATTCATTTGGGTTTTTTTCAAACTTCTTTACATTTCACTCAACTTGTTCGCTGTTCAGAACTAAAGATAATTACTCTTTTTTATTTGAGACGCAGAATACAAATCAATATTCTGCTTTTTTTCAACAGCTATAGTTTTCGACATATGGGCAATTCCACAGAATTTCACTTATGATGTCATGTACGATGTCTAATCCATTTAGATTTTTTCTTATCTTTTAACAAAGTTATAGCTATTTACGCTTCTCAAAAGTTCATAAAGAAAACTTTATGCTCCTTTCACGGTGTTCAACTTTTAAACTAGTTTAGTTGGGATTGATAAATTGTCATTGCCATTCTCAACTAAATTAACAGTTGACTTTTTACATTTACAACTCTGCTTAAATTTGGCCTGATCAAAGGGTTGAGTATACAGAACTGCTTTTTAGTAGTTGGGTCTGTGGTTGGGCTTTTCTAGTTGGTTGGTTGGTGTGATATAAAAAGCATTATTGCCTTCTGTCAAACTTGATATTCTAAGTTGGTAACGCGATGACAATTTTAATTACAAAACACTTGTGGTTTATAATACACACACACATTTTGATCGTGTGTAAGTTGACCAAACAAAATTTAGTTGAGAACCATGATAGGAGCTTTAAATTTTCTCTAAAATACGTGACATTCTGTGGAATTGCCCATATACTGGGCAACGACAACAATTAACGCACTTGCATTTGTAATTTTGTTTTTTTTTTATTTATACATATAATAAAATAATGTACTCGTATGCTTAAAGGCATTTAAAACTAAAAAATTCTGCATGGTTGTTGCATTATATATTTATAAATTTCTCAAAAATTATATTTATATATGTATGTATATGAATTTATTTAAATACTTTTTTAATACATAAATAAATATGTACCTACAACACAAATATTTCCCTCATACCAGTATGATTTCAAATTATAATGAATTTGATGCATATGCATTAGAGTGGGTATTTTTTTTTTCGACCGAGCGGTTGTCAAAATCGTAATCTACATCAAATTCTAAGAATGCTTGCCCAAGAAAAAATGGGTCTAAAATCAAAATCGAGCTTCCCATTTTTAACGAGAAACTTTTGTTTTCGTATATGAAAATTTTTTTTTAATTTGCCTAAATTGTATTGAATATTAAATACTTAAAGAAAAACTTCTCGTTAAAAATGGGAAGCTCGATTTTGATTTTAGACCCATGGTTCCTTGGGCAAACCTTCTTAGAATTCATCGTATATTACGATTTTGACAACCGCATCGTGAACTTTTTTTAGTCCATACAAATGACCCACTCTAACTAATATACATATTTACTAGAGATTTGCGCGTGTCGAACTTTTCCAACACAACACGATCCAAACACGTACGAAACGCACATGCAAAAATTGTCCCATGACACATGACACAACACGCATGAAATAATTTTTGAGTATTCAAATACATATTTCGGTTTTTGTTTGTATGTCAAATTTATAGACTTGGGTCGAACTCATTCAGTTGGTCGTTTTGGACACAAACCAATGATCAAACCCATGTAATTTAAATGGGTTTGATCAAAGGTTTGTGTCAAAAACGACCGACTGAATGAGTTCGACCCAAGTCTACAAATTTATGTAGTCTGTCTTGGATATATGTATCAGTGATCGGTAATGAATAGTTTTTTGGCTATTCATACTGACTCATGAAATTTTAAACATATGTGAGTAGACTCACGATGACATTGACTTATAAGTATAGGTTAAAATAAATATGAATGCGACGTCGACATCATAGTCATACCACACTCATACTCATAAATCAGCTCAGTTTGATTTCTAATTTCAGAAAAATACTTATACTACTCACATTGATTCAGCTCACTCAACTCATGCATGTGTGTTTATTTAAAAGGTTAGTGATTAAACAGTTTGCAAGTAGTATACAATAATAGTAAATAGCGTTGTTTTAAAATTAGTGAAAAGAAAACAGAAAAAAAGCAACAGAGAAACACCTAACCTCATAATGAGAACTTTAATGTTCGTATGCTAAGTTCGCATTGTGAATCATACTCATTTTGCATCATCCATAGGCATTGAGTTAAGGAGAATCGAAATCAACAACGTCATACATGTTGCTAAGTATGAGTTCGATGCGCACTTCAAACTTTCGAGTGAATATGATTCATAGAAAACATTGCAATAAGTATGAGTTTGACTTGGGTCGAACTCGTTCACTAGTTCATTTTTGCCACAAACCAATGATCAAACTAATGTAATTTAAATGGGTTTGATCATTGGTTTGTGGCAAAAATGAACTAGTGAACGAGTTCGACCCAAGTCTAGTATGAGTGCGCATAAGTACAAGAAATTATAAATCATGATTCCACTCTATTCACTTTTTCGCTACTCATTTCTGTTCTCTGATGCATATACATATTTACTAGAGATGCGTGCGTGTTGAGTTTTTCCAACACTTGCGAAAATTTTTCCCAACATGATGCAACACACATGGCTTCCAATTCAATAGTAAAAAAATATTTTTGAATATTTAAATACATATTTCGGTTTTTTGTATGCCAAATTTATGTAGTCTTGGACGTATGTATGTATGTATATATATGTAAGTATATTTTTTATTTTTGCTTATATATTTAATTTTTTTTTTTTGAGAAGCAGTAACTTGTCAAGATTTACTCTCGACAAGATCATAAGATTAATTCATAAGTGGAGAATACTCTCCCACTAGTCGTAGAACTTAAGCTTAAATTAGACATGGCATAACCATAACCAAACTAATGGGCTATACTGTGTCTAAATATTTATTCCGCTCCGCTATTGCGAAAAGCTTTTTTTCTGCGGTGGCAAAATTTGCAATTAATCATTCCGTTGTTGCGGTATTTTTCTTTATTTTGCAGGAATGAATAATTGCAATTTGTATATCGATCGATAGTTCTTTCCCTCGAATTTTCCTTTTCGTGCGGAATCAATAATACCACCTACTGTGTTTGATTATAGGTGACACGCCATAACGCCATAGCCATAAGCACATAAACCAATGGATTTGTGACTTTGGCACGTCTAATTTAAGGTTTACAGTGCAGATATAATTATATTTAATTGGTATGGTATTCAGAATCTCTACAATTAAATGTATTTTGCAAGCGTCGCTTTTCAAACTGTTGTGACAACAGCTGATACTATCGGTTTATGTACAGGGCCTGTTTTTCAAAACTTACAAATGTTGTAATACAAGTAAAATACTTGTGAAAATATATTATTTATATAAAAAATATGTATGTCCCAGAACTTTAAGCTTAAGAGGCCCATACACTATCAAAAAATTTGCTCGGGGTTTTGCGTGTTTGATAATACAAAATATAAAATTTTTAGTTAGTTTTATTATTATTGTTCGAACTTCATTTGTTTCTACTCGTATATTTATAACTTGATTAGGCTAAAGTTCGTACCGCTTTGTAAGCCAAATTACACGTGATAATTATTAATGAACACATAACACCAAAGTTAATTATAAATATTCTGACAAACACTTAGTAGAACGGAACAACTAGCTGTTTTCGAAGGTCACTACACCTTCATCATCAGCGTTCTCTTTGTGTTTGGTCCAGCGTGTGTGGTGTCAGTTGATGTAGATTTCTGCTTTATATACTCAGTTTTTATTTAAATTTTTTCTCCAATGGAAATTCATCCATACATATTTTACACTTAAAATCGTTGCGTGGTTTTTCCCTTAAATTTTGCTCAACACAACACGGCCTAATAACCCATGAAATCAGATTTTATGTCACTGCAAAAAAAAAACACACGACACGCGCCCATCTTTATTTAGCCTGTACACAGCAAGATGCACTTTACATGTGCTATGAACTTGCATCAATAACCACAAGAGTTTAATGTTGCGGTCAAGTTGGCATGTTCGAGTGTGGTAAAATCTTTAAATACTTTTAAAGAAGTTAATTTATATCTTCAGAATGTATGTGTTTGCACGTACACGATGTCTTGCAGCAAGTTATTGGGGATGTTTCAAATACATACCCCTGAGTTGTGCGATGTGTAAGTGGGCTTGGGCGCGAACACAATTTTTAATTTTCTTTTATGATAATTTGAAAAAAAATCACTTTTATTATCAACATATTTGAAACTAGAAATAATTGTCATTGTAAAATTTTTGGAGTTCGTTCAAAAATTTCAACTGTGCGCAGGGGAGTGCCAAAACCTGGAAAATTTTTAATATAATTTATTTAACATTTAAGTTTTAGCTGTCTACATAAAAAAAATAGTTAAAAACCAATAATATCGAATAATGTATGACAACCCCAGCAAAAATTACTTCTCGCCAGAAGAAGTGAGATAATGTTATATAATCACTTGCTGTTGCGCATGAATAAGGCGTATTTATTTGTTCCAGATGATTCAGCTAGAAGCAATACATTCAGCTTCCAAAAAGTCATGAATGTGTTGCCTAATAGAAGTAATACTCAGATGCAAAAGTTGCTGGTTTACAAAAATTTTCTGTGATAACATTCTACTTTATTAGAGAGACAGTGTTTTGTTAGTGCTTTTTGGAAGCTTTTTTATGCAATGCATTTATGTCAGCAATTTTAACAGCTGTTCAAAACATACAACCTCGTTTATTTTTTTAAAAATGGAAAAAAGTGAATTTCGTGCGCTCATTAAACATTCACCCGTATTGCGTATGTCGAGTCGAATATTCGTGTACGAGAATTTTGTCATAGAATAAAGAAAACTTGTACAAGCTCTGTTTAATCAAATACAAAATTCTCGTAGACCAATATTCGACTCGACATCGAAATACGGGTGATTATTTTTGGCGAAAAAAAACCGTCAATCAAACCAATGAAAAGCTCGATAAGTACTATGGTGACTCTGCATCATCGATTTCAATGGTAAAAAAGTGGTTTACTGACTTTCGTTGTGGTCGTACAAGTACAAATGGCGCTGAACGTTCTGGAGGGCCTATTGAGGTTAGTACACCCGAAAATTTCGAAAAAAAAATCCGGGATATGGTGTTGGCCGGTCGAAGAGTAAAAGTGGGTGAGATCGTTGATGCCATAGGCATTTCATGTGGCGGTGTGGTTTCGATTTTAAATGATCAGCTGGGTTTAAGAAAGTTGTTTGCAAGATGGGTGCCGCGTTTGCTCTCAATTGACCATGAACGTAAAATTTTTTGTTTTTGCGGCGTTTTGTCACTGTGGATTATTGTACTCCGGAAACCAAGCAGCAGTCTAAACAATGCCTTCACCCAAAGAAAAAATATGGTTGAGGTAACCATAATCAAACAGCAACATACTATGATTGAATTATATGGTTGCAGTCAAATCATATTATTGTCAATGGAAAAGCAAAGTTTAAATAATATTATTTTCTGAGTTAATAATAATATTTTCTACTTTGTTATTCCTAATCTTATTGTTAGATGTGACTGAAATATAATTGACACTTACCATGCCATGTTTTAATATTATAATAATATTGTTAAATACGACCATAGTATTATTTTATGTAATAATAAAATTTGGTTTTTAATCATATATTTATTGGCAAATCTTTTGTTTAAAACAGCTGTGCGGTAAGTCCGAAATAAAAATAAATTAATATTGTTCAAATAAAATGTATGTATGTATGTTTAGAAATGTATAATTAAATATATGTGTGTACACCATGATACAATAATATAAAGGTACAACCACATTTGACGTATAAAATTAATTTTGACTTTTACCAAAATTGTTTGATTGCTGTTTTTTTGTAAAGAGAGAGGAAAACGTTGCCACACGAAATTACAGGGAACTTTTTTTTAGGAATGTTTTTGGAAATGTGTAATTTTAAGTTTAGAAATTATGGTTTAATACACATTTTTTTAAATGTTGTATTAATTGGATACGTGGATAACGAAATATGCATGTGTATAATATGATGTAGAATGGATGAGCGTGTTTCATGCATATAATACACATTTACATACACTTCGTGTGCAAATTTACTGCAGCTTACAGTAAGAATTAATGCTTTTTTGATGGGCTACATCTGAATAATCTGAACAAAAAAGACATGAAAAAGAAATAGTTAATGCATGGGTTCTATTGCTATGAATTGGTTCAATTTAGGTGCAGGACGCATGATTTTAACACAGGCGTGTCATTGACGAGCATGGGCTAACATTTAGCAAAACTGCTCATCATTCCAATGAGTGCTTAGAACCCATGATACGTTTATTCGTTTATATATACATACATATGTATGTTTAAACAGAGCATAACGAAGTGCCCGCGGGTGACCTTTTGCTTATAATTTTAGGCTCTAAGCAGGCATACATACTCTGATGATTGTATTTGAGGCAAACAGCTTTGAAAGCTGTTAAGTGTGCTGTTGTTTCCTTGCAAATTAAGAGGAAGCATTGTTCTCGCCGAGATCTGATTGGCAATTGTGCTCTCGTCGGTGTGAAAGCTCAATAGCTCTTTTAAAAAAGTTTGCACATTATGCATATGACTTGGACGCACCTGATGTAAAGCAATAAGCCAGAGTAGTACGAAGAGAAAGTCCCACCCTTGATTCAGAGGCTTTTCCGTTGGTAATTTCCCTTGAATTGTTTATGCTGATGTAAATTTTTTTTATAATTACAATTTAATACATATTCTTCAATATTTTTCAATAAATAAAAAAGAACGTCAAACAATTAATTAAAAATTCGGATTTCATAAATTAATAAGGTAGCATTAATTTTGAGAGTAAAAAATTGTCGGCACAAACGGCAGAAGGTTAATATGGCGACGAAAAGAGAGAACGGTTGTACCTTTATATTATTGTATCATGGTGTACACGAAATACAGACATATCTGTATAAAGAGATATACATACATAATAACATATGTATGCACATATTATTCTTATTATCTACCCTTTTGTTTATATTTTTTTTATTTATTTAACACCATGTGTGCACTACCAATAGCTTACAAACGAAACACTGAACTGACAGAAGATGTTTCTGAAAAAGATTTTTTAAAAACTTAACATTCTATAGTTTTGGGTAACATTATATTGTTATTATTTACATCATATTATTTTTAAACAATAATACAAATTATATTGTAGTCATAAGTCTGTTTATCGTAACGAAATTAATGTTTAAAATAACAATAACTAGTTTAAACGACCACACATTTGTTTCAGAGAACATAATATTGTTTTCTCAACCATTTTACAACCATATCTTTTCTATGCGTGTTTCTTCGGGTGAACCTGCTCCGAAGAAGGCCAAGAAGGTGAATTTGTCGGCCAATAAGGTGATGGCATGCACGCGGGATAATCCACATCGATTACCTTGAAAAGGGAAAAACTTATTAGACCGATTTAATGAGGATTTAAGAAGAAAACGACCCCATATGGCCAAGAAAAAAAGTATTTTTCATCAAGATAATGCAAAGTGCACACGTGTGCAGTCTCAATGGAAAAACTCTATGAATTGGGCTGCGAATTGGTATCCCATCCGCCATATTCTCCTGGTTTAGCCCCTAGTGACTACTTCCTATTTCAAAACCTTAAGAAATGGCTCGGTGGAAAGAGATTGAGCTCCAACGATGAAATTATTGACCAAACAAATGCCTATTTCAGGGACCTCGAAAAATCCTATTTTTTTGAAGGGATACAAAAACTGGGGAAACGTTGGATTAATTGTATTGAGTTAAAAGGAGCTTTTGTTGAAAAATAAATTTTTGTTTTGCAAATAAAAACTGTGTGTTTCATTTAAAAACACACGGACTTATTGATCCGCCCTCGTGGCTTGAGTTTAATTTAAAATTAAATGTTCCTCTAAATGATTCTGCTAAGTTTTGGCTTAATAATAATAATCAAAAAAGACATAACTCAACAATTTGTTGGACTGATTTATAAAATTTTCAAATTAATATACATATACGAATTAACAAGAACTATGGTTTTGAGTAGTAAATTATTTTGTAAAATTTTAATTTTGAGACACGTAACCAATGGAACTGTAAAAATTTTAGGAAAACAAAAATATTCCCAACTTGATTGCTATGATACTACATTAATTTCCAATACGCATTTCAACAGAAGAATATTATAATTAAATTTTGCGCACAAAACATTTTGCTAACAAGAATTTCTAGGAATCCGTATGAAATTCCATATAATTTTAAGCACTGTATTGTTTTCATTTGACTTAAATTAATTCTGCTTGTTAAGCAGAAAAGTATAAAAAATTCAAATAAAATAATAACGCAGATGCTAGTTTAGTTTTGAAAAGGTAAACAATTTATTTTAATATACTTATAAAATAAAGCAAATGAAATGCGACAGAAAATAAATTAAATATTTCCCATGAGAAAATTCGCTCATGCTAAGCAGATGTTATTTAAAATGATAAGAGGATAGAATTTTATTTGTTTATTTATTATTTATATATATTTTTCTAGTTTACAATAAATCGGCTTAAATATTAAAAATAATATTATTGCAGTGTAATAGTGTACAGACTCACTCCTACGTACAAAGTTTTTCAGTTACATACATACTCGTATTTATAGCAGCTTAAGTAAAGCAAGGAAAAATAATGTTTAGTCAAGGCCGACTATATCATACGCTTTAACAATTGTCAGCTGTTTTAATGCACCAACACCAGCACACATGCACTGATATTTAGATTTGAGGTAAACAGCTTTGAAAGCTTTTAAATTTGTTTTTGTTTCTTTGAAAAAAACAAAGAGCAATCACTGTTCCCTGTTGTGTTTGTTGTTGTGGCTGTTGTACTCTCATCGGTGTGAAAGCACAAAAGCTCTTTTATAAAAGTTTGCACATTGTGCAAATGGCTTGGACGCAGCTGCACTAAACACATTTATTACAGCAGGCTTTGTCAATACACGACTTCAAATGCCGCTGGCCAGCTATTTAATTATTTTGGAGACGGCAGCAGCATCCATGATAAGCTCTTGGATATTCAATTATAAATGGTGTTTTTTTTTTAGAGTGCCACAACTTTGGGTTGGCATCACTGCTTTATTTGCGCACCCATTTAACAGCTGATAGTTGCTTTTTGTTTAGTTTGCTTTGAAATTTCATTATAAATCGACTTACACTAGAGCAACGCGTGCTAAATGTTGAAATTTTTAATTAATATAAATGTTCTATTCGTCAAACTCATCGTGCACTTCTTCCATTTTCCGATGAAGCCCATTTCTGGTTGAATGGGTACATAAATAAGCAGAATTGTCGCATTACAACCCCAGAAAATTACTGTTTGGTGCGCTTTATAAGCTGGCGGAGTCACTGGCCCATATGTCTTCAACAACGATGATGCTCAGAATGTTACGAGTACTGTCAAATGTGAACGGTATAGGAACATGATTCGAAATTTTTTCGTACCTCAATTACGTGGCATTAATCTTGCAGGCCACACAGCGGGCGCTACAATTGATTTATTCAAAGAAACTTTTGATGAAAAAATAATTTCACCCAATAGCCCAATTAATTGGCCACCAAGATCATGTTATTTAATCCCATTGAATTATTTTCTTTGGGGTTATGTTAAATCACTTGTTTACGTTGATAAACCACAAACAATTGAACACCTGGAAATCAACATTCGAAGAGTTATCGGCGAAATACGGCCTCAAATGCTGCAAAAAGTTGTTAAAAATTGGTGTTCCAGATTGTGCCTTCTGCGTTCGAGAAGTGGCGACCACATGGCAGAAATCATATTTAAACATTAATTTTAACCACATGGCAGAAATCATATTTAAACAAAAATTTTCTTTCCAATAAAGCCCGTTTCATCAACTTCCGTATTCAGAAAAAATTGTTTTGTTTTACAAAAGGTTTACAAAACTAATTTTGTATGGAAATTTGTTTGTTAAACGTTTTGTAAACGTATCCATCCCTGCAAGACGACTATCAGCATGGCAAAATTGGTCAGATACTACCAGTTCTACAACAAGATTACAACACCAAAAAACACACACATTTGCTCAATACACAACCAATTGTGGGAAGCGTAGTTCGTAGATGAGTTGTTGGTAATTTCAATAAAAATATTTTTTATAAACAAATGTTTACACAGAAATTACCAACAACGTTTGTACGAACTACAACTCCTACAATAGGTTGTGAATGGAGCAATTTTGTTGGTAAAAAAGCTTTGAGGGCCAACTTTAAGTTAAAAAAAATTTTTAAATTTGTAAATTTTTTTTCTTTAGTTTTTTTATGACTGTACTTAGTATATGTATTAAATAATTTAATAGATATAAGCTCTTATTGTACATGCTTAGTAAAATAATTTCCATATAAATGCAATCTTGGTGTATACAAATTTTGGTATTTTGTTGGTTATTTTCTTCATTATTTTCTCAAATATTAATTTTAGCAAAAAACTTTCTGTGAAGGTAATGTTGTTGACTAAAAGAGCTAAAATATTGCCATATATCATATTCTTGTAAAATGTTTTTTTTTTAAAGATAGTCATATGCAAACAAATTACATTGAATAAATGGATTTGAAGGCCATTTTGAGGGGCGGACGCACCCCCTAAAATGAAGTTTTTTTTTATTTTTATTTTTTGCATAAAACTGAACCGATATGGGAGGAGAGAATATAAGAAAATAAAATAACGGCCACTCTAGTATACATATCGCTCATTTACTCAAAGAACGTCATAACTCAAAAAATTTCATTTTTGAGTTAATGATGCAGAGTTAATCCTCATATCGTTCTTCATATTGTGTAAAAATTTCATACAAATATCTTGTTTACTAAACTCTTGAAAATAAAATACAATTTTCTTTTTCCATTAAGCTGTTTGTAAATTGAAAGCTTTAAACGCCTTTTCTGACAAACTAGGTTGTTTGAGTTATGACGTTCTTTGAGTAAATGAGCGATATATATGCATAAATATATATATTTATATATTTAAAATTTTTACGCGTGTTAATTACTTCATGCCATGGCATAAAGTGTCATATTACATGGCTCTTGGTAAATATTAAAAAAAAAATACAAAACAAATTAAAATGTCATTCATTTTATCACGTACAAACATTAAACGTATACATTAATAATTTAAAAAACAACGTTATAATTTTCATGGTTATGATATGAAATTATATGTAAATATATATTTAATGTACGCAGATACTGAATATAATTGTCTCATTTTTCATTATAAAAGAAATCTGATTATTTACAATCTGTTACTTAAAACTTGCGAAAGGAAACCAAAGGAAATCAAAACAGAATTTATATTTTGGTGCTTAAGTGCAAAATATGAATTATTTTTATCAGGCGCACAATCTTTTGCAGCTTTTGAAAGCTGACCGACCGCCTTTCTCTGTTTTTTTTTATATAGAAAATGGCAAGCAAAGAAAGGAAGCTACAAAGTCAGTGTAATTAAAAGTGTATAATGAGTATACCCAGTTGGCCACGGCTTTCGTTAATGATACCGACTTCGGATATACACATCTCGAACATTTATCCTGCAAAACTATCGAGAGTGAGACTAAAAAAATTAATCGAAAAAAGTTTAGCAGTCGCTTAGTTTTGGCCCACAAAAAACACTCGATCTCGAATTTCGCTAGCAATACCAAAAGTGAGAGAATGTCGAACTAATTTTGATATCGCAAAAAGGCAGCAGAAAAAGTTAAAAATACTTTTTATTTTTTAATTTATTTATTTTAACTTACTTATTTTATTTTATTTATTTTTTTTAACACCTTAAGCTATACGCAGCAGGATTTGAATATGGTATCTCCATTGTAACAGACTAGCACACATCCACTAGGATATCGTTTTTTTCTGTTCAATTATTGCACATATGTCGGTATGTGTTCTTATGTATGTCATGCTTCGAACTTGGTACCTCTAGACTAACAGGCTGACACACTTTCACGCAGCTATCGTGAAACTATCGATATAAGTTCGAAATGCGGACCTTTAGCGAACATTCGAATTTGTTTTAGATTTGCGAACATATATCGAACAATTTTGTTTCGAAATTCCTTGGCTTTAGTGAGCATTCGTTTTTATCGAATCTCAGATCAAGTGGGTAATAGCTTAGGGTATTCAAATGCATTACTCAGTATATGTAAATGTGTGGGGGTGTATATGCGTGTGCTATGATAAGCCTGCAAAAACGTTTACAAGCGTAAAAAAGAACATTTATATATTAAAAGTAAAATTAGCCAGCAGGAATTACTTCATAAAAGGTCCTTATAGATTGGAGCGATAATTTTCAATAATTTTGCGGTTTATATATAAAGAAAAATAAAAACTTAATATGTCAACTGAAAAAAAAATATTAAAGGATTTACCCTCTGTTTTCGCAATCAAAAGCAGAAAATTTTTGTGAGAATCACTAATTTTTTTGGGCAATTTTCATAACAAGTTTTTCAACCAGACTCAGCTGTCTGATTAATGGAAACCGGAGGCTAATTTCGATTTTAAATCTTGATAAAAAAAAAAGATAATACCGAGGTTTCCTTAGGTAAACTGTTGCCTAGCAAAAATTATGATTTTTTTTAGAAAGAGAAGTAACACTCAGGCAATCAATGCCTGCCTACTACTATTACTAGGTGTTACCTTCTTTTAGGAAAGGGATAGTGATAGAGAAGACAGGTGGTGCAGGAAGAGAAAGAGGAAAGCTTCATTCTTTTACAAATCTGCTTTTGCACGTTTTTAATAATGCAGTGTTGCAGCACCTCTGATGTTAAATGAGGCGTATTAATTTTTTAAAGTTGTGTTTTGTAGCCATTTTATTGGTTATTTTACTTTGGCGATGATTCTGCTACAAAACGAAGGAGGGCGCTCTGATGTTACATTAGGATTAGTATCTGCTGAAGTAGGTTTAGTTCAGTGATCAGTGACTTGAACTTTCACTTCATCACTTGAACTTTCCTGCAACAACTGATACAAATAGACACTAATGTATATCAGAAAAATGCATGGTGTTGTTATTTAATGACTGTTGGATTGAAGCCAGCACCTTCGGTTTTGTAGTCAACGTGCTAACTACTTCAGCCAAGAAAGGTCTCAGTCTCTTCTTTCTATAGCCGTTTAAAAATTTAAAATCGGTTGATATTTAACTTAGTTAGAGGGTAATAGGTGCCTAGGGGTACGAAAAACCGGGTTTTTTTTACCCGTAGCTCAAGATTTTGGAGGTGTTTAGAAAATTTCAAATACAAATTATTCTTATACTCGACCATACCTACCAGAAAAATAGTAACACGTCCCAGGTATTTCCATTTCATCAAAATTTGTCACACAGTGTAATAATTTCGCATGTTTAATTTAAATAGCTGATTCTATCTGCCCAAGTAGATAAATATGGGTGCTAATGAAAGGCGTGGCGGCACAGAAAAATGCTGATATTTCCTCCAGCGAAAATCTAATTTAAATTTTCTTGCCTTCTTCACATTAATTAATAAAAAAATTTCATTGTATAAAAATTGAAAAGACCGATTAAGAAAATTATCTCTGATGAAAATTCAATATAGTTCAATTAAATTTAAATATGTATTAACTTTTTAATTGTTCACATTACCGCGACATCACTGTATAACTTTTCAGCTAAGACAGACACAAAGTTATAATAATTTTTTTTTTAAAACTCCTCAATATGTTGTACATACATATTTTTTCCACGAGAAGTTCAAAGGTAATTTGTGGAGCCTTTGAAGTAAAAAACCCAAATCTCAAAAAAAAGTTTTTATTTGTTACCAAACTCCAGATTGCGACAGATTGTATTATGATGTTTTTTGAGCTGGCTTGGAGAAATAGAACTTTTACTTACTTTTTGTTGCACTGGAGTCTGCGTAGGAGTGTAAACGTAGTGTTCATACGAAAGTTATCGGCATAAAACAGACACCTCACATAGTCCCACAAAAAAATTTTTCCAAAGATATGAAATCTAATAAAGGATATTAAAGGACAATTTGCGCGGATGAGTTATGCAATGTTAATCGTTCACCGAGTGGTTATTAGCTTATGCGCCATACTGCTGAAATAAAAGCTTCTTCACATTAAGTTCGTTGTTGTAGCAAAAAGTCTTCACAACTGTTTTTTCGCTGTTTTTCGACACAGAAAAAAGTATTCATCAATTTAGAGCTTAATTTATGAAATGCAATTTTTATTTAATAATATTCTACGTGGGTGGTTCATTAACTCAGTGACCTGTCAAGGTCATCAAAATAGGCATTTGCTTGTGAGATGATTCGTCGTTGGATTAAAAAAAAGTTTGAGAACAAGAAATAGTCATGGATTTTTACCATGAAATACAATTTTTATTTAATAATAATCTAACGAGGGTAGTTCATTAGCTCAGTGACCTGTCGGAGGTCATCAAAATGGGCATTTGCTTGTGAGATGATTCGTCGTTGGAGTAAAAAAAAGTTTGAGAACAAGAAATAGTCACTCAAAGCTAAATCTGGAGAAAAGGGCGGGTGAGGGAGCTATTGGTAGCCCAATTCATGGATTTTTGCCATGGAAACTACACATGTGTTTGTGCTCGATTGAGAGCAAAGGCGGCACCCACGCACATGAGTTAATGACCCGCCCTCGTATTTAAAATCCTTAAATTTCTGACAATTGATATCATTGTTTTGAAAAAAAAACACAAAATCAGATTTTTTTTATTGATTCAAACAATTCGACTATTGAAACTATTTCTATAATTTTTCTCTGCAAGATAGACTCACGCCTAGTATAGGTTAGGAAGGGTGGTGCTACGCCCCACTTCCACTCGGAGACCCCATTGGGTCCTTTGTGATTCCCTTCTATCGTCTAGTGTAAGTGATACTGAACTTTTTTAGTTTTATAAGAAATTCATCGGTTGCCAAGTTATATTTATTTCATCTCAAGTTTTCTTTTCCATTTCATATCTTTTCTGCAGCATATTTATCTTCAAGACAGCGATGATTTTAATTTACTTTCTCAGTATGATGATTTTAATTTACTTTCTCAGTATTTTTCTTGTTTATCATATTTAATCAATTTATTTCGAAAAAAAAAGTTAAGGTGGCCAGAAAGCAAAAAAAAAAAAGAACCCACGCTAAAAGGTTTTTATCCTTCCGTTTTCACTATAATTATCATTCTGCTTAAATGGATTTTTCAAAAAACAATAAATTGTAAAGCTTCTAATTTTAATATGAAAGAGAAAATGCGAAGGTAAGAAGTCGAGATTCTATTTTGTTTTTGCCATTTCCTCTTCAAACCTTTTAGAGAAGTCTTAATACTCTAGCCTGCAAATTAATTATAAATTAGTGTAGCTTTAGTTGCACTTAAATTTATCTTATTATTCTTTTCACTTATTGCTTTAATTTAAATATTAAGGAAAATTTTTGTATGAGTGCTTTAACAAAATTAAAATTTAATATAATGATAAATTGCTTTAAATTATTACTTCTTTTATGCCAGAACAAGTGAATAAGTACAGATGAAAGCTGTTATATACAATTTTGTCCAACCTGAAAATTGCCAAACAGTTATTACTTTTACGAGTACATTAAATCTCGAGGCTCGTTGCAGTCATGACGGGACACTGGACGGTCGAGTAGAAAGCAAAGAAGAAACAATATCCAGCTTTGTATCGCTCGAGACACACATTTGTAGGCAGTCATGTACTAGACGATCTTTCAGGTTTGTCTGAGATTGGGTTGAGTGACCTTTTCAGAGATGTCAACTCGACGGGTTGGATCTAAATACTTAGATACGGTTCTACATGTGTTGACACCGATCTGGATTCTACTTGAATGCCCGCGTGTTGTAGGCAGCCACGTAAACCAACCAACCAACTAGTACATTTACAAAGAGATTGTCGATTCCTCTGAACTATGAGTATGGTAAGAATAAAAAATCGGTGAGTTTTAAAACGCTGGTACAAGTTCTGATTTTCGAAATTTTACTATATGAGAAGATTTGAAAATTTCTATCTGTGCTATAACAGAAAAAGCACACATCGAGAAAACATTGTAACCCGCTCCAGAATACTTATGAATAACTATAATTTTGAAATAAATATTTTTTAATTTTCTAACAGGACTGAAAGACTTTGATGAAAGACATTGATGTGTTGGGTTTCTGGCTCAAATCAAGTTCTCAAATTATAACCTATCTTAGACGGAATGCTGTTTCCAATAGTTAAAAAGAAACATATATATATATGTCAGATGTTGGTAAGGCTTGCTTAGTTCTTGAGTTACGGTGCAAAATCACAAAAAAACTAAATATGGCGCCATCTGTCGGACGAACTTCAAACTACTCAGAAACACTCCTCACGCCCCATAGAGCGTGTATATAAAGTTTTGTCGAAATCGGTTCAGTAGTTATTGAGTTACGGTGCAAAAACACAAAAAAACTAAAAATTGCGCCATCTGTCGGACGAATCACTATTTCTGAAAGGGGCGTAGCATTTACCGGGATAGAATATATATAAAAACACGCACCGGTCTTTTACAAATATTTTGTGGGGTGGAAGGCGAAAATTTGTTGGGGCATTGAAGAGTTCACCCATAACAAATAAACGTACTTTTGTATTATATATAATAAGATATTAGATACTTTAGTTCCTATAAGGAGCATAGGGCGTCATGAGGTTTGGGTAATCAGATGGTTTAAGATGAGCAGCTGATTGGGCTACCGCATCCGATGCTCTAACTGGGGCTGCCAGCATGGCCTCTAGGCGGGCTGGCTTAGAAGCCTTATATCACGTTTATATAGCGAGCCCCTTGTTACAAGATCCGACGACCGCTTCCAGCTACCTCTAACATGAGGAACAGCCGCACAGTGGTTGCACTTATATGGGGAAGAGCGACAAAAATAGTTATATTAAAGATATAGTGTTGAAATTTGCACAGTATATTTCGGATATAATAACCACAATATTCTGAAAAAATGGGCGTGGTCACTTGCCTCTACCGCCCATTTTTTACATTTTTTTTATAATAGATAGATTTTAATTATATTTTATCCCTTCATGGAAATACATATTTCTCCGCAAATTAAATTTAGACTTTTATTGTTTTCAAATAAATATCAAAAATATAAAAAAGCTACTCTTGCAACAATTCAATTGTAGATTTTAGTAGCGTACTTTTCTTTTTACGTGGTAATTTTGGTTGACCTGAAATGAATGGATCCGAACTAAGCAATAATATATTTAGTAAATCCGTGTTTGTTGCAATTCTAGAAATCTTTCGTGTGTGTTGTAACCTATATCTTTTAATGTCTTTATTTTTCGCTTCTGCAGCTTCCTCTGAAAGCTCTCCAATTGAAACTATGGCGTCTTCAATTACGGCGGAAGCGTGTAAAAGAATCTTGTGTACTGAAGGTGGGAGATAGAACCAAGGGTATTTCTCTACAAGAGATTTAGCTGTATCAAGTGCAAATATTTTAAATTTGTCGATGTTTATTTTGTAGCCTGATGTCATAGCCTGCAGCAATACTGCACATCTGGTTATGAGCCCTTCATCAACGCCAGTTATCTTAGCAGCCAAACCAGGATTGTTAAAAAAACGTCTTGCGGTGTTGCCATCGTTAGACGTGCCGCTACCCCCTGGTCTAGGTCTGTCAACTAACAAAACCCATCTCGGATCTAAATTTGCTTTGAATTTCCCTTTTCCTATCCATAAATTTATTCTTGTCATCTGTTGATCTAATTTGCCATTTTTTTAGATCCAATCTATAAGCAACATGAATGAAATACTCAAAAAAGCGAATATATGAATGTAAGGGTGACAATCCAAACTCATAATTTTCTTTATGCACCACTTTTTGTAAACATGCTTCTATATCATTCATCTCTTTCGGATTTGCTTTACATATATAACATTTGGCAGATGACGTTTGGCTTAATGAATTGCACACTTTGCCATCGACCATAGTCAGTTGCAACTTGTGCTCAACATATATTTTCTTTTCAAATTTAGGATACTCTGTGTGTTTCAGCATATCAATTTTCTGCTTGAAATAATCTCTTTCTGCAATACAAACTTCGGATGTTTCTTTTTTAAATTGAAATCGAATCGGTCTACAATACCGAGTTGACGACGGCCGAGGGTTTTTCCATATTATTTTTGCATCTTCAGGCTTAGCAGATTTTGTCACTAATTGAAGGGGTACATAAGACGTTACAAATAAACTGTTGTCCTGTAGAGTATTGCTATTAAAACGTTGTTTATACTCATTATAACCGGAGCTACCATCAAAGCCCCATTTTCCTATCAAAACAATGTTGTTTATATTAATACCAGGTTCGTCTTTCCAGACTTCAAATTGTAAATCTAAAATACGTGAAGCTGTATGGTCAAGCAAATTTTGTAAATCTACTTCAGCTTTGGATTCACTCACGGCGATATATTTTGAATTTGGATAACTTTTTTTCTTTTCCCTCAATACCTTTTCGTAACTAGGGAATAAACTGAAGGAAACCTTAGAGTTTACAAAATTTCGAATATGCCAATACTGTTGCTTGGTTAAATTTGTGTCAATTATTAATGCAAGAACTTCAGCGGCATTTGATTCCGAACAACCTTGATTTGGTTCTGAACATAAGCCACGTAAGGTATCCGCTGCCGTTGCATCGGTTTCTGCCAACTTTGCTATTCTTCGTTGTTTTGTTCTTTTTGAGGAACTTGAGAAATCAGATGAAGGGCGACCACGTTTATTCGCTTTTAATACTTGTTCTTTAGGTGACCTAGATACGTTTTTCGGTTTTAAAGAAACAACCTCTTTTTTAGCTAACCAATCTGAATGATTTTTCAAAACGTCTGATTTTAAGCGGTGATTCTTTTTCCAAATGTCAACAATTCTTTTACATAAATATTGTACACATTTCAGTAATTCACAAAACGCGCCTTCTTCGCACTCAAAATTAATTAATTTGATTATTTCATCATAAACTTGCTGTGATTTCGCCGAATATGAACCCTTCTTAGAGCACCAAAGCGCGAAAATTGTCATTCGTGAAAATATGCATTGACGGGATGTTTCTATTATATCGAATAGAGAAAAAAATAACTATCAATAACAACAAAAATGTCATTCTTATTAAATCAAACGAGATACACAACAAATTTTAGAATACAATAGAACACAATAAACTTGGAGGTTAAGCTAGTATATTGAATATATAGAAAAAACCTGCAAAAAACTGCACTTGAATTAAACATAATTTTTAACTATAGATGTGTGTCAATATTTACAAACCCATTTGGTCTTTGGCTTTCATTGGGAAACTAACTAAAACTCTAAGTATTTTTAACAAAGAATATCAAATATTGTTAATTAAAACACTTCTTAAAAATTAGTACTTTACAAAAACTACAACACAGTTTATTAAGTTATTATTTTTTAAAAATAATACCAATACCATTCACATTAATTTCCATTTTGATTAATTTAATTTTGCACTTTAATTAAAGATATTTTAACAATTTAATATTCACTTTGTTTTCAATGTCGCTTAATCAACTTTCTACTTCTATATAAAATCGCATTTTAATTGTTTGCATCTAAAAATTACCGTTAGAAATTATCAAAACAAATTCAGAAGAGAGAAATTTGATGACATTAGCGACTATTTATTTCGCTACAAACCCAATATAGAAAATTTTATTTTTTTATTTTTGTCGTATGGGCGCAACCACTGTGAGCCGCTGGCAATACCCAGCGCCAATTACTTGCCTTGACGTTCCAAGTATCGTACGCACTCAGAATGTGTTAGGAGTCCGGCGCCACCCGAAAACCCTCTGAGACTCTCCAATTGGAACAGCTGATTGTCCGTGAATGCTTTGGCAGCTACTCCGCTTATCTACGCAGCTTTCCATTATCCGCAACCTGTGGACGCGCCCGGTAGCATTCTTTAGGTTAAAGTAAAGTTCTAATAACGAAAATCTTTTTATTCGTCCGATAAAATCTTACTTTTAACTAACGCCAAGTTGTAATAATGGCTATTATTATTAACATAATCAATTTAATATACCGATATAAAGAATAAAAAACTATAGTTCAAAATTGTTTAATGACATTTAAAAATATTCGACGGCCGTATTTAAATAGAGAAATTCCCTATTGTGCATAATAGTCTTTTATCATAAAGACATGCAGAGGCATACAACTAATTACAAACCAAGCGTCGTTTTAAGAATGACAATATTACTTTTATTATGAAATATTTTTAAATACAAGTTTCAATTAATCAAAAAGCCTAATTTAAAAACAGAAAACTTCTTATATCGTCTCCTAAAATTTGCGTTGATTCACTATCCAATCGCATAATTGATGTGTCATATGTATGTGTATTGCATCGTCTCATGTCGACTTCGTTAATAAAGACAAGAAGTCTTTAAATTTAAATGGATTTTTCTAAAATGATATACATATATACATATATACATAATTATAATAATTTAATGTGATTTTCTTATCTCTTATCCTTATCCTCTTAAATACATATATTTGTTTTTCTATGGTTATAAAATTAAGTTAAAAAAAAAATTAATATAGTTTCTCTCTTGTTGTTGGAATAATGGAAAAACTGTTAAAATCCTTGTTTGCAAAGTAATTAGGAGCATTAATGTTGACTTGTTTTTAAACAAAGTTACTAGTTACTTAACGCCTTATTGTATGCACTTCCTTTTGAGTCATTAAAAAACACTCGCTGTTTGTATTGTAAAACCGTTATATACTCATGTATACAGAGAGATATAGAGAGAAATAAGTATGAGTTTGTTTTACGTCAGCGTTGCCAGAATTGATTACACTGTACAACAAAATAACATTTTTTGGCTGTCCTTTAGATAAAATTACGCGGACTATATGGATTTCGATGCGTTAAATTCAAATCTGCTGTCAGTTTTGCTCTATCACGTAGAGATTTTTTTTTATGGGCGTGGCTAATTTTGGCCCCTAAATTAGTCGGCCATACTAATATATTTTACTATAACTCGAAAACCGCTATTTCGATTTTAATAAATAATAAACCAAAAGACGCGCCACAAAATTTTGTTAAAAAATATTATTAATCATTTTTTACCTATCTTTTATGGTTTCGGAGTTATTCAGAATTGAAAAAAGAAAAAAGTTTTTTTTATGCAAAAATCGCGTAATTTTTTTAAATGAAAATTACAATAAAAAAATCAGAAACTCACAAGTTTCATATTTATTAAATTTTTCTTAAAACCACATATCCTAGGAATAAAACAAGCTATAAAACGTGAAAATCAAGCAATAAATCTTGATTTTATTCACAATTTGAAGCAGGTACCTAAAAATGGAAAAATGTGTGTAATGCATTAAATGCAGTCACATTTACATCTGGCAGTGATGGGAAAGTTGGTACGATCGTACTTTTTTTGATACTATTTGACATGAAAAAGTACCGTAGTACTCCCCTAAGAAATTTGATACTCTCACGGGCAACTTAGAAATGCAGTCAGAAGACTCGCGCATGCATATATTTTGCCAAGAATTCAATTGTTTTTTCGACAAATAGAACGAAGCTTTATAAGTAAAGATCTTTTAGAAAAGTGTAACCACAATTAAATATCAACGAAAACCATATTTCATTCAATGATATTTTATGTGGCACAGAAGTTGATCTATTGAAACAACTGTTTTAAATCAGTTTAAAGAAAATGTTAAAAAGTTTATATTAAGTTCTAAGGGCAAAAGTGGACTTTGACAATAAAATGTTAGTTTGATTTAGTAAGTTTCCCCCTGAAAGTATTTTATCTGTTAAACCAATATCATTATACCACTTTTAATTAAAATGTTCCCAGGGAAAAGAAAAAAAGAAAAGAAAAATAATTTGAAATATTAACAACCAATATAGAGCATTGGCTTATATAAAAACGCATTAGATGAATACATGTTTCATGATATATCGAGAGTAGCTTACGGAATTTTATCCATGCCTCACTCCTCTGTAAATGTCGAAAGGATTTTCTCTTACCAAAATTTCATGAAAACAAAATATAAATCAACAGCCATCGTATTCTGTAACTCGCTAAAGCTAAATCTAATTTTCGGCTACGAATGCAATTTTCAAACGGGTATTGATTAATCAGGTAATGGCTTAAAAATGTAATTCGCCGAAATTTTATTGCTTTATGTCATCGCCAAAAATTTAAAATTTTCTATTTGTTCAGCATTTTAGCGGTCGAATTTAGCTTTAGCGAGCTATGGAATACGGGGGCAAGATTTATGTTCCAAAAGTATTAAGTCTAATCCAGGCTACACCTATTTGTATATTTGTACCTATGTGTTCCTTTTTTTTGTAAATGAATTTCTTATAATTTTTTGTTAATAAAATTTAAATAAGAAATATTATAATTTTTGGTACTCTCGGGATCAAAAAAGTACTAAAAAAATTTGTTTTTGATACCGAAATGCAAATCTCATTTCCCATCACTGACATCTGGTAATGCTATTGAAAGGGCATTGCGGGCAGGTAACAGAACTTTAAATTGTGAATAAAATCAAGATTTATTGCTGGATTTTCACGTTTTATAGCTTGTTTTATTCCTAGGATATGTGGTTTTAAGAAAAATGTAAAAGATATGAAACTTTTGAGTTTCTGATTTTTTTATTGCAATTTTCATGTAAAAAAATTACGCGATTTTTGCATAAAAAAAACTTTTTCTCTTTTAAATTCTGAATAACTCCGAAACCATTAAAGATAATTAAAAATTGATTATTAATTTTTTTAACAAAATTTTGTGGCGCGTCTTTTGGTTTATTATCTATTAAAATCGAAATAGCGGTTTTCGAGTTATAGTAAAATATATTAGTATGGCCGACTAATTTAGGGGCCAAAATTAGCCACGCCCATAAAAAAAATCTCTACGTGATAGAGAAAAATTGACAGCACCTCTTTTTGTATTATTCCGTTAATATATCCCGAATGGTACTCCAAACTTAAAAATACTTTCTGGATTATTAATTTACACAAAAAATCCGTTCATTTAAATAGATTCGCATTGCTGAGTATATCAGGGTATCTGACTATTATTGCAAAAATGTTAAAAATCGGGTGTTTTTAGTTTAGTCCTTGAAAATTATTTGATTTTATTTATTTTTTGCCAAGTATAACTAATTCGCGTGTATTTTTGTTTGCTCATTACAAAAATAGGTTAATTTCTTTTTTAGCCCCTCTAGTTTCGGAGATATTTCGCGTTACATGAAAAAAATACTTACAATTTTTCTTTTCGAAAGCCATAGGACTCTGTGAACAGAACTATTTTTCGCTTAATCATTTGGAAAATGATTTGTAATTTTTTATGGTAAAAAGTTTTTGCCGAAGCTTAACAAAAAAATCTCAATTTAATTAATGATATCTTGACGAAGGCCTTTAGAAACTTTTAAATCAGCAAAAAACATATTTTTGTACACAAATTTTCAAAGCATCATATGTTATTACTATTATCTACTCAAGTTAGTCTAAAATCATGCACTAGCTCTCTTAAAGAAATATTGATTTTTTTAGAGAAGTAACACTCAGGCAATGAATGAAGAATGCCTACTACTAATACTAGGTGTAACTTCTTTTTTAGGAAATGGATAGTGATAGAGAAAACAGTTGATGAAGGAAGATATAGAGGAAAGCCTCATTCTTTTACACCTCTGCTTTTTGCACGTTTTTAATAATGCATTGCTGCAGCGCCTCTGGCGTTAAATGAGGGGTGTTCAAATTTCTTTGAAACTGTCTTTAGTAGCCATTTTATTGGTTATTTTACTTCGCCGATAATACTGCAACACAACGAAGGATGTTACATTAGGATTATTATCTGCTGATGTCGGTATAGTTCAGTGATCAGTGACTTCGCCATCATCACTTGAACTTTCCTACAACTGATGCAAATGGGCACTGATGCGCATTAGAAAAATGCGCATTGTTGTTATTAAATGACTGTTGGATACTGAAGGAACATGATTTCTGTTTAGAACGGCCTTCAGAAGGCTGTGACGTATGTGATCCTATAAGTCGCAGTTTGTGCAGAATTATTCTTTTTAGCATATATTCATTGACGTAGCTATAAATTATTTCTATAAGGGGGGGGGGGGAGCATTATGAGTAGTGTTTTTTATGAATAATAATAAAAAATATATACATAATTACAAGCAATTTTTATTAATTCTAGGGGGTAAGGACTGCAACAATTCTTATGGGGGGGGCAATGCACACCCCAGAATGACCTTTCTACGCTTATGTATACATTGTGTTAGATCTTCCGTAAAACGCCCGCTATAATATTATTTGAGTAAATTGTTTCTGGAGAAAGATTATATGTTTCGAAAATGTGACGGTTGTGACCTCCTTATATGATGGATATGATTTATTATGAAAACTCGTAAACATTAAAAAGATATAGTTTGTTATTGATTTCATTCACATAATCAATACGAAGTTAAGCTAATAGGAATATATTTGCTATTGCAAATTAACTTATTCCACATCTATACCATAGCGGAATACTTTAGGCGAGTATGTTTTAAAGTAATTTTTATTAATTCAGATAAATGTGTACGCTGTGTGCCAATTATAGATGTATTCAAAACTCTTACAATTTAATATTATTTCCTTCAGTTTTCGGCTCTTTCGTTTTCTTTAGCCATAATTTTTTTTTTTCTCTCCTTACCATAATTTTTATTCATCATATTTTTCTTAATATTTCTTCTTTCCGTATACCTTTTTTTCTAAAACTTAATGCAGTTTATACTATTTTTCCTTTTCTATAAGTTTCTTCCTGCTTTTATTTTTTTATAGCCATTTAAAATAGCACTTCGGCGTTGGTGTGACGGGTGTGACCAAATATTTTTTCTAACTAATGACTCAAATATTACAATTTTGTTATGTTATTATTTGCACTTGTTTTCCAAAATAAAGTTAGAAAGGATCAAGTATTTTTTTGTGTAAAGTAACAGTTTCTGTAAACCTTTTTTTAATTTTTACTGTGACGGGTGTGACCGAAAGTTTTCATATTTCAATTAATCCACAAAACTCATTATAAGACATAGAAAGTCGAAACTTGTACAAAAAGTAAACACGAGTATAATACTATAATATAGTATAGTTTAGAATAAAAGAAAACGTTAAATAAGTAACAAACATTCTTCAAAGAGGAAGATAAGAGTGTTCATTGTCTGTCCATTTCCTAACATTTCCAAATTAATAAAAAATAGAAGAATTTTAATTTCTTTTTTATTGATCCGAAATTGTCAATCTCTTGTGGACATCAATCAGTTGAAAGATTTTTATTGAAAATAAGTAAATAATTTTTTGGTGCGTAGGTATGGTAATTTTGTTAAGAATTGCTTGACAGTTTCATTCCGAAAGTTTCTGGCAACGTTGTGTTCAGTCTTGCCACATTAAAAAAAAAAATTTGGCAGCCAAAATTATTAAAAAATTTAACCAAAATGAGAAGAAGAAAAACAACACTTGGCAAAATATTTACCCAAATAAGCGTAACCATCAAATACTCCAAAAAAATCGTTTTATTCAGATGAGTTTGGATAAGTTTGCTTGGCGACGCTGCCACCTTGAAATTTTGCCACAAATATGTAGTAATTTTCGCATATAAATTTTTCCCAAAAGTAAACAAAACGGCAACGCTGCTTTCTAGTGTTGTAACTTTTAGATCTGTAAATGCAAAATTCAAAGCAGTGATCGGCAGTAATTTTTTTTTTTTTTGCTAGTCATACTGACTCATGAAATTTTAAATATAAATATAACTGAGTACACATCATTTAAACTTAACTACTCTGTTTTACGTATACTCACGATCACATTGATTTATAAGTATAGGTTGAAATAAATATGAATGCGACGTCGACTATGATAGTCATTCCATAATCACACTCATAAATTACCTCATTTTGATTTCTAATTTACTCACATTGATTCAGCTCACTCAACTCATGCATGTATATTTATTTAAAAGTTTAGTCATTAAGCAGCTTGCAAGTAGTACACAGTAGTAGTAAATACTGTTGGTTTTCAATTCCTACAAAAAAAAAGCAACAGAGAAACATATAACCTCATAATGAGAACTTCAATGTTCGTATGAGAAGTTCTCATTGTGAATCATACTCATTTTGCATCGTCCATAAGCATGGAATTAAAGAGAGTGTAAATCAACGACGTCATAAATGTTGCTAAGTATGAGTTCGTGCGCACTTTAAACTTTCGAGTGAATATGATTCATAGACAACATTGCCATAAGTATGAGTGCGCATAAGTACAAGAAATTATAAGTCATTATTCAACTCTACTCACTTTTTCACTACTCATTGCTGTTCTCTGACTCAAAGCAATAATTTTTTATCACACGAAAGCAGCTTTACGCTGGAAAATACAGTTCATTTTAATGTAAATACATACAATTGGTTTGAATACTTTTTCCTTGAAATTAGACTTTTTTGTGTCATTCAGAGAAAAGTGCATTTGCAACAGTTGGTTCGTTAGTTATATTGAAATGCGTGGTTTCCCTGTACTAAAGAAAATTATAATAGTATATAAAAGAGTGTTTCTAACCAAACTGCAGTTTACCATGGTAAGTATACTTAAGTGTATTTATTTTTTGGTTTTGCATTATTTTCCTTTTACTATACACAGTATAATTTTGCTACAAACAAATGTTATAATTTTTTATATAAAATGCTTAATCAGATCATATGTTTTTTTATATATACATATATATGTGTACATATGTGTGTGTATTTTTAAAGTTGAGTTTTAAACAAAATGTATGTATGTACATATTTGTATGTATTTATATTTCATTGCGCATTTTATGCTGTTGATTTTTTTAATGATAATGCAGGCAGTCATTTAGAATATGTAGTTGTGAGTTTTGAAGCAGGTTTCCTGCCATAGGAATGGCGTTTTTGAAGTCTTCATTATACTTGTCTTACCGATTTTAGACACGATCAAAATGCTTGCTAAGACTGGTTATAGTATGAGTGAAATTTTTTTAGTGTGTGTGATTTTGTGCATGCTTGCTGTGTGTATAGTGTTAACCCATGAAGCCCGAACATATTTTTATTTTAATTATTTTTCTATTGTGAATAGTTGCCTGAAAACATCGGAATCAAAAGAAGAAAACTAGACAAGTATTTATACAAAAAAAAATTCAAAAAAACCCGCACAGAGAAAACAGTGCCTACTAAATACCTCATAAAATAGAACAAAATTAATAACAAATCTCTATGGTTTTTTTTTCAATAAGGAAATCTTATTAATTTCATAGAGAAAACCTTTTTGAAAAAATCAAGAAGAAATCTTGTAGTTTTTATGAGGTTATCTTATTGATTTTTTTAATAAAAAAGTAAAAAAAAAATGCGTCTTTATTCTCTGTACTTATGTATTTTCATTTCAATTCTATACCATATACATAGGTATGTATGTATGTAGTATGTTGTAGATGTTATTTATTTATACATACATACATACGTAAATACACATTAGGTTATATTCTTAACTAAGTCACTCACCAAGTATTAAACCAGCAAACTTCTACCTGATAGAAATTATTGTGCAAACATTCTTATACACAAATGAAAATGATCATAAAAAAATTGTCTCTATGTCTATTTATAGATATGAAATAACAAGAAACCTCATAAAAGCAAGAAGATTCCTTATTGAAAAAGTCAATAAGATGCTTTACACATACTCATATAGGAACCTACTAAAATCAAGAAGAAAACCTTTTTAAAAAAATCAAGAAGGCAACCTAATAAAATCAATAAGAAATCCCTATAGTTTACAATTTATAAGAAAACCTAATAGAATCAAGAAGTTTTTATCTATGGATTGTTTTTTTTTGGTGCCGAAAGTAACGGAAATTGAGTAAAAAAAGTTGTGAATAATAAGATTTCTTCTTGATTTTATGTGGTTTTCTTCTTGATAAAATTAATAAGATTTACCCATAAAAACAATAAGGAATCTCTATGAAAAAATCTTCGCTTCTTTCTGCTGGGATACCCCTTAGCCTAAAAACGATTTAGAAAATCTTCTTGGTTCTATGAGGCAGTTTTTCTCTGTGCGACTGCGACCAACTCTGAACCATTAAATATCCTAAATGGTCATTCAAAATGAAAAAGCATAAGAAAAACCTTAAAATTATTTTAAAATACCTGTCGATATAGTTCACCGACTTTTTATATTTTTCGTATTGAAAAAATGGTGTCTGTTTAATTTTGAGAACTGACACTCCCAGGATTAAGACAAATCGATTGATGTAAGAATCTTCAAAATCGGTCCACGGGTTCGGTTTATATAGTGCCGCAAAGGACACACATACATACATACACACATATATATGTAAATACATGCTTAGACTTATAAACACTACACCCTTTTGTGCGTTGCGCAGTCGGGTAAAAATTAAATGTTAGAACTTTGTATACCCTTCAACAAAAATGGTAACGGGTATATACATATAGGTTTGTCATTCCGTGTGTGATTTCCACAATATTAATATGCCCCTCTGTCCGTCTATCCGTCCGTCTGTCTACCTGTACTGGAAATCAATTTTCCGCAGCTCCCACAAAAGCTAGCGATTTTTATTTTAAACTGATTTGTCACAAATGGTCCGAAATAGTTTGGTATTGAAAATCAGCAAAATCGAAATGAGAGTTTCAGAGCTGGAAAATTTAAACTTTATTTTGCCATATAAAAGTAAATAGCTAAAACTATTTTTTTTTTTGTTAAATAAACCTATTTTATGTTTCAATCAGAATTAAATTGGTATTAAAAATATAAACAGATCGAAAGGACGATTTCAGGATTGGAAAACTGGAACCTTTTTCTTTGTTATATAAAAGTAGCATTCTATAACAAATTTTTTATTTTCCTATGTAAATTAAACATATTTTGTATTTCAATCAGAATTAAATTAGCATTACAAATACAAAAACAATCGAAAAGCGATTCCAGGGTTGGAAAACCGAAACTTTTTTTATTATGTAAAAGTAGCATTCTACAACTAATTTTTTATTTTTCTCTATAAATTAAACATATTTTGTATTTAAGAGAGAAAAAGATTGATACAAGAGATCAGAAAAATATAAATCATGATTCTAGGGTTGGAAAATGAATTCTTTTTTGTATATAAAAGAAACCAAGTGAAATTAATTTTTTCTTTTCCATTAGAATATAAATATAATGGATGTTTTAGAAAGAAAAATTCGGTACAAAAAATTAAAAAATATTAAAAACACAACTCCAGAGCTGGAAAACTGAAACTTTTTATGGTATATTTTTTTTTCTTAGAAAGGAATAACTTAGTATTAAAAATCAAAAAAATCAAAAATATGGTTTAGGAATGGAATTTTTTTTTATGTGTAAGTAAAACTTATTCGTTTTTTCTGTTAAATTAAATATATTTTATATAATAGAAATTAATAAATTTAATTAATAAATCAGCTCTTAGCCTGTAAAAATACTTATGACTTGATTAAAATCGGATGAATCGTTTAAGAGATAACGTTGACAAAAAATTTCCAAAAAAATTGTGTTATTTTTTCTAATAACTTCAAAAGTCTTCGTCAAAGTGATATTAACTGATTTTTATAGACTTAAAAAGTGTATCGAATGCCACAGATTTAACCCAAATCTCTACCTTATGCCCGCCATACACTACACAAGTTCTGTGCTCAAGTCTGGCACTGCGTAAACTAAGCTTGTGACACACACTATGCAAGTAAACTGTGCAGTTTTTATTTTAATGGGCCATAATGTAGGTGATTATTTGTACAATTCAAGGAACTCTGTCCAAAATATTTTTTCTGTGCTCATTTCTTGTATTGAACTCTTAAAAAATCACGAGACAACTGAGCGTTTGCAACATACACTACACAGGTTCACTGTACAGTTTTCGAACTTGAGCAAATATCAAAATCGTTTTGATATTTACTCAGTTCACTGCGTAAATAGCACAACCATCCCCATGCACTAGACAAACGCACTGTATAGTGCCAGACTTGTGCAGTGAACTTGTGTAGTGTATGGCCGGCATTAGCGGGAAGTTTCAGAGAGGGCCTACAAGGTCAACCGATTCCCATACTTTTTTTTTTGCAATAATTTAATTTATTTTTTGGAGTTATTTCATTTTCTTGCAAACTTCGTAACTAACTAGTTTCTGGAACACATTATTTTAGTATTATTCAGTCGTGGAGAACATTTGGGCCATTATTTGGAACTCGCTTAGTTTCATTTACCTCAATTTGAAATTTCTGCCTGTCTTTTCTTCTTAAAGCATTTCTGTATTACCGGTCTTTGGCCAGGTTTTTAGGTATGTCTCAAACATTCGTGAATATTTGCTACTCTCATATGTTTCGAACAAGTTTTTTTTTTCTTAAATCGCATAAGCCCCTAATACAGGGTGTTTTTTAGAGGTATAGAACTTCGTATTGAAATAAAACACAAGAAAATCGTTTTAATGTCCATCAATTTGGCTTTATTGGAAGGATAATTTTATGCCATTAATATTTAAATATGATTTCGGGCATATGGCCGCCGCGGCTGGCTCGAATAAAGCCAATTCTACAGGTCCAATTTTCGACCACTTTTTCGAGCATATGGGGCCGTATGTTGGCAATAACGTCACGAATGTTGGCTTCCAAGTCCCCTAACGTTTCTGGTTTGTTGGCGTAGATGAGCGACTTCACATATCCCCAAAGAAAATAATCCAATGGTGTCAAATCACACGATCTTGGTGGCCAATTGACAGGTCCATTCCGCGAAATTATGCGCTCATCGAATGTTTCCTTCAATAAATCGATTGTGACGTGCGCTGTGTGGCATGTAGCGCCGTCTTGTTGGAACCACAACTCATCCACATTCGAAATCTTCAAAATCTTCCATAAAGTTGATGGACAAAGCTCCAATTGCTGTGCACGGTGGCGAATCGATTCATTCGGGTCCTCTTCAACACTTTGCTCTACAGCGGCAATTGTTTCTTCGGTGCGCACTGTTCGACGTCTCTGCGGATGCGTATTATCACATAGAGTAAACGTAGTGCGAAAACGATCCATGGTTAACCGAATTAATTGCTCTGATGGACGATTATGTCGACCATAAAATGGACGGAGCTTGCGGTAAACTTCGCGAACTGAACCATTATTTTCGAAATAAATTTGCACGATTTGCAAGCGTTGTTCTTTTGTCAACCTGTTCATGATGAAATGGCAAACCAAACTAAATATTAATCACTTGACAGCTGACAAAATGGCCGCCAGTTAAAAAAGTGATGCCAACTTAAAGTTCTATACCTCAATAAAAAACACCCATTATGTATATTTGAAATTGTGATATAATATATTTGGGACATTGTGAAATGGGTCCCAAATATTGGTACCTATTTCATTTCGAGTCGTGGAACTAATTTAATTTTACTGGGAATTCCTCCTAAGGGACTTTTATATACATTAAATCTTTTTGAATTTAGCCTTATTTTCAGCATCTGTTAATATTCTAGTATAACTAAAGAATTTTTTTCTTTTTTTTTAAGAGAAGTATGTAACACTCAGTTAATGAGTGCCTACTACTATTACTAGGTGTTTGTTAGCTTCTTTAGGAAAGGGATAGTTAGAGAAGGCAGGTGATGAAGGCATAGATCGAGGAAAGCTTCATTATTTTACAACTCTGCCTTTTGCATGTTTTTAATAATGCAGTGTTGCAGCGCCTCTGGCGTCAATGAGGCGTATTAAATTTATGAAGCTGTGCTTAGTAGCCATTATATTTATTATTTTACCTCGCCGCTGATTCTGCTACACAATATAAAACAAGTATCAATTAAAAGTAAAAAACTAATAATTACATAATTTAATTAAACGATTTAATAAAATCCTCTTCGCTTAAAGCTATTGAGTTTTGTGGGTCAAATGTTAATCAGCCCTGACTGACTCTTTTTAATTTATTTTTCTCTTCTGTTGTATTCGTTTTAATTTTAATTTCTGTTGAGCTCTTTTGTTATTCTTTTCCCATTTTTTGTTTTAGTACTTGTTTTGAAACAGTGCAGCTCAGCCTTGGATTAACTTTTCATCATGATACCACAAAATATGTATATTGTGCGGGCAAGGAAAAAAACAAGTCCAATCTCTTCCATACAAATGTAAAACGTTTTTCATATTTCGATTTTATCATTTTTGTGTTTCCACTATTTTTGCTATAAATAATTAAAAGTAGCTAAGGCAAAAAAAAAAAATTATAAACACTCTTAACTGGCTGACAACATTTCAAGAGTGATTTTGTTTTCAATTCAATTTTTATTTTTAATATTTAGGGTTAATAACATAATAATGATTTTTGGTTTGTTAAGTGTTTTGTTAAATCAAACAATTTGTTCTCGATCATAAAAATCAACACTTGTGTAACAATAGAACCGAACAAAAGATACTCTAAGAAAGCGTTATAATTATTTGCAATAGGTTGCGACTATAAATAGAAAAATGAGGTCAACCGTTTAAGGAAAATACAAAAATACTCGAGAAGTGATTTTGCGAAAGCATGTGGATGTACGTATTTGTGTCACTTACTGTTGAAATAAACACATACACGACAGCACTCTACCGACTGAAAATGTCGCGCTAGAAACAATTCTGTGAGAATAAGGAAAAAGTGCTTAACTCATATTTTGCTATGTTGCAGTAAAGCACTTTTAAACTTTCAAGTAGATTTTTAAACGTTGATTTATTTTACAGTCAAATTGGGAAAAACATCGTTATACGCACTATAAATAATGCATTTAATTTTAACTATACCAAAGCATAACGTCCCTTTTCACAGTGTATGATTAAGAGTTAACATGAACTTTAACTACAAGTTCTTCATAAAAAATTGGCGGTAAAGTCCCTGTTAACTTTTAACTCTATATTGTGAAAAGGACCGTAATTAAGTTATTATTCCATGTGAGATTATAAGTCATTGCGACACAAAATAACCGAGAGTTTGCCCAGGTGTACTTTCGAATATGAAGATTTCAGGGGTGCCATTAACTCAAAATCAGCTTATCCCGACTTAAGCACTTTTTCTTTTTTTACCACAGAATTATCGCCGCATACTCACGCCTAGTTTTTGACTTAATATTTAAGTACGTAATTAGGTTAGTTTTATTTAATTTTAAATTGTATTTAAATACGATTTATTTTTTAGTATTTTATTAAAGTTCTTAATAAATTACATTGAAAGTACGGCAGCACTAAAAAATTTTTAAAAATATGCAAAGCTTTCCAAATAACAGCTGTTTCATGCAAAGAAATAAGTTGTATTATCAACATGTAGAAAACTTGAATTGCATAAAAAGAGCATTTTATGAAACCAAACAAGCATCAGAGTGTATTTTTCTGTTTAAATTAATTTTAATTATTATTGTTGTTCGATTTTTATTGGTTTTTATATATAAATAACACCAAAGTTAATTGTTAATTTTTTTGGCAAACACGTTAGTAGAACGGAACACTCAGCTGTTATCGAAGGCCACTATACCTTCATCATCAGCGTTCTTTGTGTTTGGTTCACTGCGTGTGGTATCAGTTGATGTAGATTTCTACTTTATATACTCACCCATTATTGCAAATGGAATATGTGAATTGGTTTTATTCATCGTATTCAATTTGCTGAAAGCTTTTTTGTAATAAAAGCTCAATTTTACCATCTTTAAATTCACAACAGTCTTGCTATTGTCGTTTCTATTTATTTATTACATGATATGAAACTATGTATTGTATTAATGTAGAAAGGCCCTAACTCATTATTTTTTTTGAAATCGAGATTTTTGCATTTTGCAATACATTAGATGCTCTTCTACGGAAATATACAAAAACCCCGATTTAAAAAAAAATTATTTAGGCCCTTTCTATATTAAGGTAACGATATGCATATTAAATATTTATGAAAATTAAACGAAATTCCTTTTAATGCGACCACATGATGCTTTCAATAAACACACTCACACGCACAAAAACATATGGTACGCTCATAAAGCTTAAATAGAATTTAAATACACAAGGTTGGGCATTTAAGTATTATTTAAATGTGCAGTGAAAAACACAAATTCGTATTTAAAAAGAAGTTAAAAATAATTACAATTTTATTGCCAAGTCAAAAATTTACCCTAAAACTATTTAGCCAATTAAGTACAAAATCTAATCAGCTGTTTACCTCAAAAAAATCTCTTTTACTGAAAGTGAGAGATGTTTTGTTTGATAAAAAAAATTCGAAAAAATTGATTTTTTTTAATTCAATAGTCTTTTTCAAATCGATTTTAGATATTCACTGATTTTTATAGACGTAGAAAGTGTATTGGGTGCTACAAATGTGATTAAAATCTGTATCTTAGCGAAAGGTTTCAGGGATGGCCTGAAAAGTCAGCAGATTTCTATTTATACATATATCAGACACCTGATGTCTTGCGACATAAATAAAGGAACGAAACTTAAGTTCAGGGACCGGGTAGCACAACCATGAATTTTGAAGTGTTCACCAATTCCAGTGTACACTTGTTGCTTTGTGCATCCGCAACGGCGAGAATGAATAATTTTGATAGTTATAGTGAACACTAGCGTCAAAATATATCACTGGAAAAAGTGTGGTAAATTGTGAACACTGAAATTGGTGAACATTTCAAAACTCATCGTTGCGGAATCTGGCCCCAGGTCAACCATTTGCTTTAGAGTAAAAGTTTTTGTCCTGACAAACCTTTTCTATATAAAAAACCTACATATAAATTGTTTCATGTCTCAAGACATCAAGTCGCAAAAATTAGATGAACCTAAGTCTGTCCTATCTTGCATTTATATATAAAGGGTGTTTTTTTAGAGTGTCACAACTTTGAGTTGGCATCACAGCTTTATTATTTATATTTTGAAAACTGGATAAAAATTTAAAAATTTTAATTTCTGATGCAGCCTATTTCTGGTTGAATGGGTACGTAGTCAATAAGCAGAATTGTCGCATTTGAAGTGAGGAGAATCCACAAGCTTTTGTCAAAACACCATTGCATCCACAGAAAATTACTGTTTTGGTGCCCTTTATTTTCTGGCGGAGTCATTGGCCCATATGTCTTCAAAAACAATAATGGTCAGAATGTTACTGCCATTGGTAAACGGTATAAGGAACATGGTTCGAAATTTGTTCGTACCTCAATTACGTGGCATTAATCTTGCTGATATATGGTTCCAACAGGCCAGAGCTACAGGCTACACAGGAGGCGCTACAATTCATTTCCTTAAAGAAACTTTTGACCCAATTAATTGGCCACCAAGATCGTGTTATTTAATCCCATTGGAGGATTTTCTTTGGTGTTATGTTCAGTCACTTGTCTACGCTGATAAACCGCAAACAATTGAACTTCAGCCTGGCGGCCACATGGCAGAAATCATATTTAAACATTTATTTCATCAAATTCCAATAAAGCCCGTTTCGTTGATATTGAAAATATATTTCCTTTGTTTTATTATGATTTCGACATGTGCCACTCTTTATACATATTTTTCGTTTTACGAAATAGTTTTCGTTTTACGAAATAGTTTTCGTTTTACGAAATATATTTCGATGTGTATGGCATGACTCAAACATTTTTTCTATATGTGTGAAAAAAAACTTTTTTTTTCCACGCAAATATTTTTATCTTAAATAAATGGGAGAACTCAACTTAAGTGTCGTTACTTTATTTATATCCCAAAGCAACGAATCGTTAAAATAATACATATAAAGCTAAGTCTGTTGTACCTGCCATACATTTTGATGTTTGCCTATCTGTGTATCTGTCGCCATCTGGTATCTATGCAATTTTAATATCAGCAAGTAAACTCTTCTCAAGATGCCAGTATGTCTTACATTAGCTTTCATGATATAATAAAGTACGAGTATTTTCAGTGTAACTTGAACTTTTGCAAATTATGCCTTATAACACTTATTGGGTTCACTTGAAAGAATCTGCAAGCTCTCTTGATTATTTAGTAAAACAGTTTTATGACCATTTATAGTATTCAAATCTGTTATTTGATATTTTATTTTCAAATAATAATAAAATGTTCCTTTATTACCCCAATGTTACAAACTTATTTATATTTTCCATGAAAAAGTTACTTTGCGAATTTTATTATTTTATTATTACACCAGATACTAAATAGTTATAACTTTAAGATTAAACGTAAGGAAAATTTATTTATTTTCATTTCTTATGAATAAAATAAAGAAAAACAAAGTTATTGTATTAAAAGTATCCAAAAGATTTTGAAATTAGTTAAAAAAAAAAGCAATATGAGTCCGATCACAGGGGGGATGTGTAAACATCTAGTAATGAAATTTTTTTTTAATATGTATATACATTTTTGACTCTACTGTATTTAAAAATCTATGGAAAACTGCATCTATAGTAGTGGAATTATTAGTTGTGGGGGGTTTGTGGAGAATTGCTCATATGCAAGTGGAAAACGTCAAATAAAACGTTTGATAAAGCTTGCGACTGTGGGTTTGCAAAATTTGTATTAAAATCTCCAGCCATAATAATTGGCATGAGATGGAGATTGCTACCCAACTGTCGTGCACCAAGTTCAGTGTAAGGCAACAGTACGTAATGAAGATATGTTATAATATAATATTATAAATTCTTTATAAAGACTGTTATATACCTTTTAAACAATTATTTGACATTTAAAAACGCTCTTTTATTTAAAAGTTAATATTTATTTTATTTATTTTATATTTTTCATTTTTTTTTTAACAAAATCATCCCCACTGGCAACACTATTACACTTCACAAGCAAATTTCTATTAAAATTAACATTGCTCCTAAAGGTATGCTTTAAAATTCGGTTGAGTGTATTTCTATGCAGCTGTTAAGTTTCGCTGTACTTCTTGTTGTCCGTATGATTACACTAACACACTCATACATAGCTCACACCGATTTGTTAACGCATCGCACATCTTACTCAAAATTTGTGATTGTATTGTGAAAAAGATTTTTACCCCTTAGCGTATAGAGATGTTTACACATCAAAAACTTCGTATGTTTATACATAGTAAGACTCTTAATATATTATGGCGAATCACAATATACAAACATAATCAGGCTTATCATAAATAAAATTCCCAACATGTGAACAATTGGTATCAAAAAACTTCATACGTTTGCGAAATATTTTGACAATTTATTAAGAAAATTATTTATAAAGATTTAGTTGGTGAAAAAAATTAAAATACGTAAGTTTTTAATTTAATTAGAATTGATGACAGGCAATTAAAATTCATGTAAACGAAAAATTTGATTCGGAAATGTTGTACATTTGGAATTCATGATACGAGGGCTACTATTTATATTTCGGGAATAGCAAATATTAATAAAAAATTTTAAATGAAAATGGCTTCACTAATTTTCAAAATATTCCCCTTGTCGATCAATATGCTTTTGCATTCCTTCAAACCATTTGTCCATTCCTCTTGAGACACCTTCAAAACATGGATTTTGAACGCTTCAACTGCTTCTTCGGCGCTCATAAATCGTTGACCACGCAGCTTACCTTTGATGAAGAATGATTCGCCTTCGGTGGCTAGTTTAACGAATTTCTCCGAAGATTTGCCACAAACAAATGATCATGTACCACTCAGAATTGACAGTTCTATATTGCTTAAGCGGAACAATGGCCACATGACCCATAAGGCTGAAGAAATAGGCTACCATTTGCTTCACTGTGCGTCTTCCACGAACATCTGTTAATGGAGTTAGCTCGTCTTGGAATAACCACACGATCAATTGCTGTTTTGTTTCCGGCTCATAAGCATATATCCATGAGTCGTCGCCTGTCACGATTTTTTACTCGTCTTTTGAAGCAGCACGTTTGAACTTTTTAATCATTTTCTTACACCACTTGACGCGAGCCTTTCTTTGAGCGATTGAATAATTAGGGCGTATCCAACGAGAACAATTTTTTACAGCAAAATCTAATCTATTGAAGTGGAACTAATGTACAATATATCACATGACGATCTTGCATTATCAGTTTAGGCACTGCATCGATGTTTTGTGGCACAACAACTGATTTTGGACAACCTGCATGGAATTCGTTGGCGATAGGACTACGGCCTCGATTGAATTCACTATAACAGCGATATATTGTGGTTTTTGATGGTGCTTTATTGCCATACAAAGAACTGAGTTCACGCCGAAAGTTGTGAAAAGTAATCCAATGAAAATCTTCTCTTGAAATTTCCATTTTTTTTTTGTCATATTGGTTTTCTGAACTCTTAAGGCTAAATAAATCCTAAAGCCTGAAAAAAATTTAACAAAACAAGTAGACCTCAACCCAAAAGAAAAATAAAATGCAAAATCGAATAATGATGAGTTTGAAGTCTTATTTCATGAACAGGTACAAAATGCATACAGACATTGTTCAACCAAAAATACAAGCAAAAATTTAAAATAAAATAAAGACTTTGTTTATTTAATAAAAATCCTAATATGCTTAAAATATTTAAAATATTGTTCACTGAAAGCAAATAAAAAAATTTAATTGAAATCAATGAAGCAAATTATCTAAATAACTCACAAATAAAATTGTATAATTCATATTATTTTAAATCTGTTAAAGAAACGTAAATTCATTCAAGTGTTATAATCCATATAATTCTAATTTGTTTTAATTTTATGAATACTTTTTGCTCAATCATAAAGAGGATTTAACTATTAAAAGCACAGATCCAAGTAATCTTTTTTATGACAGTTTGCTGTTATAGCATTTCATTTCAGCCATTTTTTGTTATGAGAAAGAAGAGTGTGCTGTCATATGGTCTGCCATGTTTTTTTTATAAGAACAGTTTGCTCTTTAATAGTCAACCAAAATTTATATTGAAAGAATTTGCTATAATATGACCAGTCATCAAGACGAATACTTAAAAAAACTTTGTGATACAATGAATTTTTCGGTATAATGAATGGCCCTGGTATTATATTGTTGGTTATACCAGGACTTGCCTGTATCAGCAAAAATAAAATTATAATAAATCGCTCATATGCAAAAAAAATCTCCAAAAGAATAAATGTTGCCAAAACATTTAAAAAAACGTCAAACCGTAAAAATAAAACAAAATCGCCAAAACGAAAAAAATCGCCAAAATGAAAAAGCTCCAAAATAAAAAACACGCCGAAAGAAAAACAGCTGAAAAAATAGCAAAAACCAGGGCAGATGTTGAATGTGAACCACACCTAAACGTCAAGTTTTTTTCTGCATTTCATTTGGCATTTCTCAATTTCAGACTAAGTAAAGTTGAACCATGGAAAGATACACAGTTGAGTTAGTCTGAAATTGAGAAATGCCAAATGAAATGCAGAAAAAAACTTGACGTTTAGGTCTGGTTCACATTCAACAGCGGCCCTTAAAGATTAACCACCCTTTAGTTTTGCAGACAATGAATTTAAAGTTTCCAATTTACATACACTTCAATGAAAATATAAAAATATTTTCTTTTCTCAAGACGTGAGTGTAAAAGCATTTTTTGTAAACGGATTTTTCTCCATTATTAATTCAAAAAATGCATTTTTTTTTGGAGATATGACTATGTTGCAACAAAGGAGGGATATGTAGTGTCCATACGGAACCCTTAGTGTGCGAGTCAAAATCGTACTTTACTGAATTTATTTCTTAAACATTTACACATCTTGTTAACAACAGTGTGCTCTCACTTAGGTAGCCATATTTTCTAACAGAGGTGTCGTATGGATAGCCGTCATTTTTAACCGACTTCATTATAGTATAAATTTGCTGACATGTTTCCTACAAAAACAGCGTGCTGTCGTATGGGCTGCCATATTTCCTATCGGAACGGTGTAATTTCATATGGTCAGCCATTATTTTTAAGTAACGACAGTGTCCTCTCACACATTTAGCCATATATTCTATGAGAACAGTGCGATGTCATATTATCTTTTTATAGGAACAAAGTGCTGGCACATGGTCAGCCATCTTTTTATCAGAACAATATGATGCCACATAATCATTCAGCTTTTCTATCGGAACAGTGTGCTGCCATAAAGCTAGAAATCTTTTTTTTTTTACAAGAACAAAAGGTTGTCATACAGTCAGCCATATTTTCTATCAGAACAGTGTGCTGTAACATAGTCAGCTATATATATTAATTGTTTGTATAAATAATGAAATTTAAAGCTTCAGTTATGGGTCTGCATGAAAACGTCCTGCAGAGTAATAAAACTTAAATTTTACTATGGAATTAAACTATTTTTGTGAATATTAATAAAATAAAAATTGATTCAGTAGAAAATCTGTGATATAAAAATTAATTGAAATTGCTGATAGAGCATAATTTTTTGATCATAAATGCTTCGATTGTTAAGTTCGATTCTTAGACTGAATGTTTGGCAATGATCATTTAGAAAATTTAAAAATTAGTGTGTTGTGGAACAAACGAATCAGTGGCCATGCGTTCCAAATCATTTTATGATATTTAATCAAAGAAATCGGAAGAAGCTATCTATCTATCTATCTATACTATATGTAAAACAGGATGGGTGTATGTATGTAACGTACGGACTCCAAAACGGCTGGACCGATTTTGATGAAATTTTCAGGGAATCTTCAGAATATTCAGGCGGGTGACACTGTGAAGTCAAATTTTTGATTTTCGGTCTGCGGGCGGAGGGGCGTTGCAAAATCCAATATTCATATTGCACCACAAATGTCATACATATATATATATATTTATTTTTTTTTGCGAGGAGGGGAGGGGAGGGTAGCGAAGCATACCGGGTTAAGCTAGCTCTATATAGAAGCAATGATTTTTTTATGTATTTAATATGCTCTGCCTAAAAGCAAGAGACATTACCTAATTTCCTAATTAATGATAAACATAATGAAATCATATTTTCAAAGGATTCTACACTGACATTTGTGTAAGAAACAACATAGCATAACAAAAGAAATACACAAAAATTAATCGATAATTTTCATAGCTCTCAGCTTTCATTTTCCTTTCCTTTCTTGTTAAGCATTACATTAAATAATTAATAAATGGGATTCTATTGAACAACATTGTCACGAGACCACTGTTAGCATTTAATACCATTCAATGTATCGAAAAACTATCTAAGGCAAAGTTATTGATAAAAGCTTTTTTCTTTTGAATTTTAGTGCATGAACTAAACTACTGTGCTCTAATTTCAATTCGCCTTAATGGCAAATAACAACCCAAAAAATAGTTAGTGCAAAAGAAATAATAACTAACTTGTATGTTTTAATAATATTTTCTCATTTGCTTTTAAATTTGTATAAAGATTTCCTTATTGGAATTAAATTTAATCTCAAAATCCCACAAACATCTTTGTTTATATCTTGGTTCTTTTTATTCTCATCTTTTTTTTTGCATTTTTAGAGGGAAATGTGTGGTAAAACGTTAAACTTATTCATAGACTGCTAGAAAAATGTCGCCATTTATAAAAATGTTTAACATGAGACATTTTTTTATTTTATTTTATTGCAAACACAAACATCATGATAAAATATATGAAACAAACACATACACTGTTCACAGGAATCCCAGCTAGCCAAAAGCTGTTTAATAGGCTATAGTGATTAACAGGGACGTGTACGTTTTTCCCTTTTTTTTTTAATTCATGATTTTATTTATTGTATCTTCATATATGAACTAACAATAAGTATTCAAGTCTTAAATCTAAAAATATAATTAGGCCCGACCGGTGTCAGACATAGACATTAGTAATTGTTATATATAATACATAAGTAGTGATAATCAAAAGGAAAAAAATAAAAAATAAAAGTATTTCAAGAAGTCCCATCTGGAGTGCTGTGAATAAGAGCCTTTGTGTCCTTCTTTTTTAGGCGGATGTGTCCAGTAAATTTCAAAATATTACTAAAGGCCGTTTTACACTATAATACAAGTATTAATACTTTTGTGGAAAATGCAACTCTGACATGTTGAGTTGTTATTGTCTTTTGAAATTTTTGAAACAGAAATTAGATTAGGGATGCATTTTCGTCAAAAGTATTAATACTTGTATTATAGTGTGAAACGGCCTTAAGCGGATTAGGATGTGACTCGAGTTTTGTTAAATATTTGCCTGCGTATTTTGTAATTTCTTCAATCACTAGTGGTATATTTAAATCACGATGTATATTTGAATTTTGTATATACCATGGTGCCGATGTTATCAAACGTAAAATTTTGTTTTGCCTTCGTTGGATTTTCTCGACATTAGAAGCTGAAGCAGTAACCCATAGCTGAATTCCATAGCACCATATAGGTTTTAAGAGCGACTTGAATATTAAAAGTTTGCAGTCTAGGCTGAGGGTTGAATTTCTACCAACCAGCCAATGTATCTGAGTTAGTTTAAGTTTCATTTGCGTTAGCTTAGAGTCAATGTGATATTTCCATGTGAGCCTTCTATCAAGATGTATACAAAGGTATTTCACATGTAAGTTTTGAGGAACAATTTGATTATTGATTGTAATGGGGGAACAAGTGTCTTTTCTTAAGGTAAATGTTACCTGAGCACACTTCTGTTCGTTTACCTTTATTCTCCACATGTTTAACCATAGTTCTAGCTGAGTAATATGTTGCTGAAGATATCGGGAAGACTCGTGAGGGTTTTCGTGCAAATGTAGATGTGTAAACTGGCCCCAGATTATTTCAGGCGTACTCATAAAGTTTCCCTCCACAACAATGAATTTCCGGGCAATAATGTAACTTTCCATCAGATTAAGAATGTTTATTGGTAGGTAAGTCTTTAATTTTAAAATTAGGCCTTCATGCCACACTTTATCAAATGCCTGAGAAACGTCAATGAACAGCGCAGAGCAATACTTTTTTTCTTCAAAAGTTTTTCTTATAAATTGAACCAATCTATGAGTTTGTTCAATGGTGCTATGCTGACTTCTAAATCCAAATTGATGATCCGGTATGCACTCATTATCCTGATAATGGCAATATAGTTGCGAATCAATGAATTTGCGTAAAAATGGCATCGATTTGTTATATGCACTTTTTGCATATTTTTGCATATTTTTCCGAAAATGCATATTTCTGCATAATTTGGTCATAAATGCATATTTTTGTCTCATATTTTGATTTAAATGCATAATTTTTGTCAAAAATTTAAATTTCAAAAAATATTATTGCTGGCAAGTTATTAATGCAAAATTGTTTGTTTTTTTTTTTGCAAATTTAGTCGCTTGCATTGTTGTAGACGTGGTTTGAAAAACTGCCAGCAAAACAGCACAGCACTAAAAAAAACTGCTTTTGCTGTGCTGCGAAAAGTTTATTTATTTTTTTAAACTTTTGTTGCTGTGCTGTGCTGTGCTGCGCACATGTTTGTACCTGAGTCACAGCACAGCTATATCGCCCGCTGTTGATGACTGTTCTGTTGCTTTAAGTTTGAAATTTCAAACAGTTCAGTCAAAGCACAGTTTCAAAAGTATCTGGTTCATTTTGTGCTATAACTGCCGTGGCTATTAATTCTCGTTTGTTTGTTGTTGTTGTTGTTGTTGTTGTTGTTGTTGTTTTACTTAATTGTTTAAGAAGTTTAGCCTACCTAAAACAAAGCGACAGCAAAACCAACAGTCGACTTTTTTGTGTGCTGTTGCTCTTGCTTTGACTTTAGCTGCGAAGATCTTCACAGCACCGCAACAACAGTTAAGCTAAACATTTTTTTTCGTTTAATAGCACATTCGACAGTCTTTCGTACGTGTTTTGTTTTGTGCTTTCGTTTTGCTATCGGTTTTGAAACTTTTGGCTGTCACAGTACAGTCAAAGCAAATGAAAAATAAAAAAATGTAAGCACTTGCAAATACTGGTTTTACAATTGAAGCACAGCCGCGAATAACGTTGTAAAAGACAATTTAAAAAAAAACCAGCTTTTTCACAGATTGCCATTAACATAACTCTCTTGCGTTGTTCAAACATCAAACCATCCAAAATTATGCATCTGATCGCCGTCAAAATACAATTACAATCAGTCAGTAGTGGAAAACTTTGTAAGTAACTAATAAATCATGCAAACAAAATTGTCGAAAATAATTGATAAATGTAGCAGAGATACAAAAAGAAAAGATAATGCTAGTTATCATTATTTTCGATACGCTAAAAAAATTTAAACGAGAAAAACAATCTTGCCTTAAATTTCGTTTTGTGGCTCTCCTGCAAAATTATTATTTTGTCAGTTAAAACGTTATTCGCGGCTCACCTTCAATTGTATATCGATGGTGCAAGCACACACACCTACGAAATTTAATGAAAATTGTCATTTTAATGATTTCAAGAGGAACTTGTCTGCTGGATATTGTTTTTAAAAATGGTAATAGATTTAAAAAACAAGTCTAATAGCTAATATTCAATTCATTGTAATGATGGAGTTCAATAAATATATTTACAACACTATATAAAAAAATCAGTTAATCATTTGAGCCGGTTACATCCATAGAAGTTACAAGGCATTTTCCAATGCACAAGTGCTTTCTAAGAACAAATTGATTGAACTCCATATTCGAAAATATAAAAAAAAATTTAATTTTTAAAAGAAAATAAATAAATAACTACACTTGACTTTTTTATCTCGAAAATGCGTGTTTGGTGATATTATTATAGAAAAAGTCGGTGTATAATATATAATCTTGTGTAAAAATTCAATATAAAAGGCTTGTACACGCACCTCTTGGGAAAATAAAATATTTTTATATCTTTATTTAGTTGTATGTAAACTGAAAAGTTTTCTTTTGAATACAAATTTTTTAAGTTTAATATTTATTAATGCACTAATAATCCCAAATTATTATTTTACCTTTACCCCAAAGGTTCCCTGATGATCTGCATTAGTCTTGCTTTACACTAAGCAAGTCTTATTGCTAAGCTGATTGGTTTGTAGGAGAGAGAGAGAGAGACGAGGGGAACACAAAAGTTTCTTTTCCTCTCGTATCTCTTTCCTAAAAAACTAATCAGCTTAACAATAAGACTTGCTGAGTGTAAATTAGGACTTATCAACAATGAAATGCGCTTATGATCCAGCTAAGCCCCTCAATAATAAATTTCAATGTATTTTTAATGATTTTACTGAATAAGTAAAATAATTATTATTAGTGCGTTAATAAATATTAAACTTAAATTGTAATAATTCCCAAAAATAAAACACTAAAATTTTTTTAAATTAAATGCATATTTTGTTGATTTTAATGCATATTTTGCGTTTTTGATGTCATATGTTAGGTGCCTAAAATGCCTCTTTTACCTCTTTCACCTCCCTGATGATTAATATACAACTCCTAAACCAATCTCCTGATGATTATTTGGAGAGAAATAGTGTACACTTTTGTAACGCAGCTTATTATTTAGCTGGGGTATAACTGAGTCAAGCCAGAATCTAGTCAAAGGTCTGCTTTGAATAGTATGTAGATGTTGTTATACTAACACAACCAGTTTTATATACGAACTAACGACTTCTAACGTCTACACTATTAAATAAATTCCGTGAAGTACGACTTTGACATTAACATTATTACATGGGATTTTAAAAATTTTCGTTGCTCGTTTTGGCACACCCTTTAATTTCCAACTCTCATGTATTTGTTGTTGTAGCGACCAAAGGTCTACACACTCTGTCCAAATTTCAGGGTCCGTAGCTCTTACGGTTCTCGAGAAAATAGCCTGTGACAGACAGACGGACAGCGTAGCGAAAACAATAGGTTTCCTTTTCACCTTTAGTGTACAATCCCTAAAAGAGTATGGAGTAAATCCGAGAGGTTATATTATATCCGGTTAATTCACGAAATACAATTAATACGAATATAAAATAAATTCGGGAGGCTTTATATTGGGCTACCATGTAGCTAACTACAACGAGCACGAAGTTAATTCGGGAGACTTCGTATTCAGCTACTCTACGAAATAATACTAATAATACGGGAAATAATTACTACGTTTATACACGCACTATTTGCAAATAAAATTATTTGCAAATAAATTAACTCACTGTTTATACGGCATAGCAAAAGTACACAAACTTGGTAACACTTCTATAGAAAGCTTACTTACGTTGAGAAAAAAATTAGTGTAAATGTACAAAATATCAAATAATTATTTGTTTTAATTGTCATTATTTGCTTCTATCAATGTTTTTTGTTGCAATATTTGTCCATTTATTGTTTTTGTTATTAAACATTTGTAAGCGTGGCAACCTCAAGCATTTTATTTGCAAATAGTGCGTTAATCGTGAATAGTTTTCTGAATTAGTAAGTCGCAATAAAAAGAATAATATGGCAACAATTTACAGTTTTATGTGCAAATAAGCCCTGCGTATAAACGTAGTAAATGTAAGGTAAACCTAAATACGGTTTATCTACGGGTTAAATACTTAGAACAAGAATCGATAAAGCTTTCGAACGACACTTTTAAGTGACTTGCTTGCAATTGTCGTTCGTAAGGTATCGTAATTTGTTGCCCGATTGTGTGCAAACGTTGATTACTTATGCCAAGTATAACATGATCTGAGTGAGAATCATATCTTCAGTTGGCAGGTTGTGGCTTGGTTTCAATCAGTGGTGGCATTTGCCTGTGTGTGTGTGTATGTCTTGCTTTGTACAGGTATACGGTAAAAGGTACGTGCAATTGCACTACGGTATACGGCAAAAAGTACTTGTAATGTCACGTTACACTTTATGTTCAACTTTCTATTAAAAATCTTTTCAATGTTTAATCGACGATACTTTTAACTAAAATATTTGTGTTAACTTTTATCTTCTTTTTTTTTTGAATAAGAATCCTGCCGGTTGTTTCATGTGTTTTATTTGTTATAAGAATTAAATATATATTAAAGACAAGCATTCAATTCAATGTATTTCATTAAAATTTAAATTAATAATTAAATTACTGGACTAAGCAACTGTTAAAATAATCGAATTCTTTTAATTAATTGAATTTTTCATAGATAATTCGCCATTCAAAGTTCTTGCAATGTAATGACAGATCGCTGCAGCACCATTTTGTGCTCGCAAAAGATAGAATTGATAGACGTTTAAGAAAGCAAAATTCCGACATTAAAATCTTTTTTAGCTTGTTTTGCATTCATTTATTTTTTTATTTTTTAATCCCCGACCAAAAAAAAGCGGTGTTATAAGTTTGTAGTGTGTGTCTGTGTATCTGTGTATCCGTGTGTCTCTCCGTGCCCACATACAGAGCAAAGGGGTGGACCGATTTTGATTTAGTTTTTTTCTGTTCGAAAGGTGACTTGAGAAGGTTCTTAACTATGTTTGAAGACAATCGGTCAAGCCGTTTAGAAGATATCACATCTTTTTTTTTAATTTTTAATTTTTGTTATTAATGACTTTCGAAATTATTTGTAAGTTTTAGAAAGAATTCCAACGTTCCCTTTTTATATTAGAGTCTGAACACAATGTAGCGATAATTTATTGCGGTGCGATTTTGAAGTAAAAAACCGCAGTGCGAAACGGTATAAAATTAAAATCTATTTTATTTTCTCTGCGGACTTTCTTATTCTCTCAATTTTTGACTCTGTTTCTCTTTCTGATGTTGCCATAGTTTTTGAATAATTGACGGTGTTCACAACATTATTGTGAACACAAAAATTATTTTGAAGTTCAAAAACTTTTGTCATAAAATATAAAAGTTTAAAAAATATATCAAATATATCTGCCAATGTATAAAATGTTAATAGCTTTTAGTTACTGCCATTACAAAATATTATATATATGTATGTATATATGTTCCCGTCGTTCCTATAAGGAGCATAGGGCCTCCATTACAAAATATTAAACAAAGAGTAAATTTTTAGAAAATTTTATAAAAATGTATCCACAAAAAAAAATTTAAACAAACAATGACAAGTATTGCCGTAGTCGTCTTCTATTGTATTATCTTTATTTTTCTCTCCCGCAACGAGAAACCGCACCGCACCGCAAACATTGTGTTTAGACTCTTAGGCTTTAATAAATAAACAGTGTTACCAAAATATATATTCAAAATTACACCTCGTAGGAGCCAAAATTACCCGATTTCAAAGGAATTATACCCAATATTAAAATAAATATTTGACACATTTCAAAAATCTTGTTTAAGGTCTACTTATGATTTGGTATCAGCCCCAGTGAAGTGCAACGTGTATTCAAAATACTTCAACTCAAATTTTCTCAAAATGAGCTTCCGATGGCAAAAAACTCTCCTATAGAATATTCATCTGTAATATAAATTTCGAATAAAAAAAATAATTTTTTCTTGTTTTGTATACATTTATTTTTATTCTGCTTTCTAAAAGTGTAATTTTTGGGTGAAAATAAATGCTAACTTTCATGTAAAAATAAGTAGTTCATTATAAATCTACCTCATATCTTATTGCTTATTACTATTATTGTTTTATCAGACGATAATTTATGATATTTTATTTTGTTTATTTATTATATTATATATGAATGTATTCGTGTGTGTTCTGGCTTTCACATCGTTTTCACATGTTTTCTTCTGAGTTCAGATGTTAAAACACATGCTACGCCTGTTAAAGTTGAAATTAGAAAATACAGATTAATAGTATGTGTTTGTCAAGCAAAATAGTGCGTATCTTACGGGAATTATACAATAATACTATTAGTCAGGTTTGGGATGGTAACACTCTATCTGAACATTTCACAGTCTCTCAAGGTGTTAAACAGGGTTGTTTACTCAGCCCAGTTTTGTTCTCCATTTACCTGAACGACATTGGCATTGTTATTGCCGGGACGGTTGTGAAAGTCCTACTTTATGCAGACGACATTGTTCTCCTTTCTGATTCACCAAAAGTGCTGCAGAGTATGATTGATTCTCTGTATGTTTATTGTAGTCAGTGGCGCCTAAGAATTAATCTCGATAAGTCTAAGATAATGATATTCAGAACTGGTACTAGAGTCAGCCAGAGTCTTTATTGGAAGTATGGAGACAACATGATTGATATTGTAAACGAATACAAATACCTTGGCATCAAATTAACTTACAATTTGTCATTTAAAAAACACCTTGAATCTAAACTTGCTCTATCAAAAACGGCTATAAATGCCACTTAGCCCAAAATAAATTTTTCAAGCAAACTTAAAATTTTCCATACTGCAGCAAAATCCATTATGTTTTATGGTGCTCAGGTTTGGGGCTATCTTAGCTTCGATAAAGTTCAGAAATTGTTGCGGTATTTTTTGAAGAAAATGTTATACCTTCCTAAAAATACACCTAATTATATGTTACATATTGAAACTGGTCTCCACTCGCTTTTTTTGGAGACTTTGAATTTACATTTTAGTTATGTCAGGAAGGTGTTAAATCTGCTTGTCAATAGACTGCCACGACTGCTTGCTGAAGAGACCTTTCGACATAACACTTGTTGGTTGCCTCATTGGAAATCATTATGCAGGGAAAACGGTATAACTCAGGATATTGAGATTTGGAGGACTAATATTAAATTTCTTCACAATCGAATACTCGAATCTTTAAGAATAACTGAATATGAAAAATTTGTTGCGAGTGCCAGAGACTAGATTTCATGATATGTATCCCACACTTCAATATGATATCATCCCGTACTTTTGCGATGGTAATTCATCACAAGTCGTTAGCTTGATACTAAAAGCTAGAGGAGGCCTGCTTAATTTAAACGCTCGTGCTTTTAGTGGAAACATTGTTGACATTTGTTCACTCTGTAACCGTAATGAACAGGAAAACACACATCATTTAATAGGCAGGTGCCCTATCTATGCCAGTTACCGTTTAAATTTGCTTGGGAAAAGATTTCTATCATCTGAAGAAGTTTATGAAGTATTAAACGGCAAGGATTACATGCGTCTTTACAAATATTTGTTAAATTGTTTAAAATACAGGAATCTTATTATATCTGAATTTCAGTAAAGGTATTATTATGCTAAAAATAAGTAGGTAGTAATCTTTTTATAATAGTTTGCCAATCAGACACGCAACATTTTAAGTTATGTCTTACTATGATTTATTTTATAAAATTCTTTTAACATTATGTTTTATACTACATATTTATGTTATTGTATATTTTACAATAAATCATATTCATTCATGCATTCATTCATTCATTCATTCATATTTTCTAATTTTTTTATTTTAAATGAATAAAATTTTGTAACAATTTGTTGTATGTGTTCTAGCATCCGAATTTAGATGAACACAATTTGGAAATTGACTATTTCACACTTTTAGATTTTCTCGTTTTCGATTTTGAGCAAAAAACTCGTATTTTTTCACTGTTAACAAGTGAAATTCGTATTTTTTTCATAAGACTGTTAACAAGTGAAAAGAAAATCGAAAACGAAAAAATCTAAAAGTTTGAAATCGTCAATTTCCAAATAGTGTTAGAACAAATACTATTAATTTCTATTTTCTAAATTTCAACATCCGAACTCACAAGAGAACGTGTGAAAACGATGTGAAAGCCAAAACACACACGATTTATTATATAAAACAAACGAATTTCAAATTACCCGCAAATTACACCTGAGAGCAATTACCCACGCGCTACACTTGCACATAAAAATTACACCTGATTCGGGTAATTACCCGCGATTCGGCAACACTGTAAATAAATGAAAAGTCTATAAATTTAATTTGTTTTTTTTTTCATATTTAACTCGCAAAATAAAAAGCCTGCTGAGTATTATACGAATTCCCAAACCGTTATCGAACGATTCTCTTAGAAATATCCCAATGACTCATATCAGATTAAGATTGAGGAGGCTCATACGATTCCTAATGTTGTTCTTCACAAAAGATTTGTAGGATAATCATTAAAAAAACCCTCAAATGATTGAAACTACGCCTTCCGCGGCTCTTGTATATGAATCGTCTAAATGTAACAGTTTCTCCCGTTCGAAGTACTCGTATCTTTCACGATTAAAATATGAGCTCGCCTGCGATTAAACAGGCTCTGCATACGATTCGCAATAGACTCTTCTGCGATTGAAAAAGGCTAGCTGGTATGCAACTGTGTATGTATGTATGTATGCGTCTTATTTTCTAGTGAACCAGCAAATATGTTTATACTTGAATTAACATTGAGAAGATTTAGTTCAATAAAAAAAAAAATAACAAAGATAAACATAAAAGAAAAGAAAGTACTGAGTCAAGACATGAGAAAAAATGTGTCAATGTGTCCAAACATAAAGAATGTGACGTACACAAAAACCAAAAGGGAATTGAGCATTTAAACAGAAAACAAATAAAAGGATGCCGAATTATTTCCGCCCCTCACTCAAGCGTTAAGGCATTCTTTAACTTAAATTCCATTTTTTTTTTATTTTTATTATTATTATTTTTAAAGAGAGTTCGAATTCGAACTGAATTTTTTATCCGTTTGGCAACTTTAATATTTTGCACAAAGTTTCATTTGAATTTTTTTATGATTGTGTGTATTCTTTGTATTACGAACGCAGCCTGCGTTTTCGCAAGTTGTTAAATTAGTGACGAAGCTTCGTTAATCGATTTGTATTTGTTTCGCTTCAAAAAGTGTGAATCAAAAAATTTAAGCATAAAAAGCTGTAGAAAGTTGCCTTAATGTTCTAAACATTTTTTTTAATTTTTGCTAAATGTGAAAGTTTTATTCAACATATAGCAACAGCATTGATCAGACTGGAGTAGTTTGGCCGTAAATATAGGGTGTTCCACTAAGAGGTTTTATTTTGAATAGCCCGTCTTTTTAGCAGTTATCATGACTCAGTCTGTAACTACTGGACAGATGACAACCTAAAACTACGCCATTAACAAAAATAGAACAGTAGAAATACCAATGTAGAATCAACATAGAATAATGTTGATTTTAAATCGCAATAAATTTCATTGATTCATTTAGTACATATTCTACAAAGTAAGTTTGGAATTACATAGTTGAGCCCCATTTATGATTTCTCGTCGAACTTGGAAATTCTGTATTTCAGAAACAATTTGTTATGGCCATAATTGGAATAACTATATTGATGTGGGCCAAGTTTATTTACAAAAAGACAATGTTACGTGTCACACAAGTATCGTTTGCACGAAAATATTCCTGACCGAGAAATATCTGTAAGAGGAGTTCACAATTGGCCAACCGAGATTTTGTGATTTAACACTTTTAGTTCTAGTTTCTTACTAACTAGTTAAACTTAGTTTAAAAAGACGTTTCAGTTAACCAAGAAACAAATTGAAACAGGGTTCAACCGTCTCTGCTGTTTTTCAGTGATGGATTAACAGTTGCCAATTTAGCTAAAAATGTCATACTTTTTTCAATCTAGATGTGGAATTGTTGAAAATATTTTAATTAATTATTTAAACTTATTAAAAAAAAACTTCAATATCTGTCTTCTGAGATTTTTGAGGATTAAAAAATAAATAAATAATATATATTTAAAAATAGTGACTAAAAAATATCTAACGAAATATTTGAAGGAATTCAATTCATTATACACATAAAAAATTATTTGGACATGTACTTATCTCTTTTATTTTTCTCACAATTGTCGCATCCGAGTTATTATAGGTTATTTCAGTCAGCCGAAGAAAAACGTTGCATTGTACCGAGAGTGTGATCCAGGCTTAAGGACCTGCAATCATAGCCATTGAACCCATAAGCTGATACCGTTGCACTATTAATGGCATACTTGTCTCTTTAAAATTAAATAAATATGCGATGATTTTGCTTAAAAACTCTCGTAATTTTACATATAATTATGGAATATCTTGAGGGTGGCGTTGGCTGAAGTAGTTAGCACGTTGACTACAAAAAACGAAGGTCCTGGGTTCGAGCCCGGTCTCCGACAGTCATTAAAAATAACAACACAACGCATTTTTCTGATGTGCATTAGTGTCCTTTGTATCAGTTGTTGTGGGAAAAGTTCTAGTGATGCAGGTATAAGGCACTGGTCACTAAAAACTATACCGACTTCATCAGATAATAATCCTAATGTAACATCAGAACGCCCTCCTTCGTTGTGTAGCAGAATAATTGGCGAAGTAAAATAATCAATAAAATGGCTACTAAATTCAAAATTTAATACGCCTAATTTGACACCAGATGGCGCTGCAACACTACATTATCAAAAAATGTGCAAAGAGCAGAGTTGTAAAAGAATGAAGCCTTCCTCTATCTCTTCCTTCACCACCTGTCATCTCTATCACTATCATTTCCCTATCACCCTCTCTCACTATATTAGCTTCAATTAACAGGTAACACAAAGGGATCATTGTATTGGAACCAAGTGAGCTGGACTCTAAATTTCACCCTTCCTTACCAGCAACCTGCTACCCTAACCTAACCTAACCTAACCTATGGAATATCTTATTGCAAGAACCTTTACTTCTTGCTTATCTTCTCGCCCTTTTTTTGGTCTAAAATTCCCACAATATTTAATTTTTATTTGCTTAAATTGTTTCATTTGCCGTAAGTTCCATCTGTTCCTATTTCACACATTCCACGGCGCAACAGCTGATTTAGAAAATACTCATACTTTTGTATTATTCTTCTTTTGCGTACGTTCTAGTTTTTTGAGCAACTGAATTCGACTTTTTACGATTTCTTCGTAACTGAATGCGGGAACGTAATCGAAATGCAGAATAGGGATAATTAGGCTTGTGTTATTACAAGTAACACTGTTCGTTTCTTAACCACCATCTCTCGTAAATCGAATACTAAATTCAGCCTGTGGTGAGGCAACTGAACTCATTTTCTACCTGAACTTTTTTCATACAAAAGGGCTTCCAATGAATTTCTTATATTGAAATATATATATATATATATATATATATATATATATATATATATATATATATATATATATATATATATATATATATATATATATATATATATATATATATATATATATATATATATCAGATCCTTCAGATAGTTCTATTTTCACCAAGTCTGTAAGCCCCAATCAAGATAATAGGCAAGAAGATGGACGTTATGACAATCCTACATTTGGATATGCTGCACCTGGAAGCCGAAAACCAGGTAGAAGTAAGCAAACACCTAATGATCACCAACAACCTGAAACCCAGCAACAAGAAAGAAAGAGTGAACAGGAGCCTAAAGGAGGGAAGTTAAATTACAAAAAAAAAAAGGTGAATCGTCTAGTGAACCTGAAGCTGACGGAAAAAGTGAATTGAGCTCTAACACAGCTGATGTAGCACAAAAAAGATTCTTAGAGGACGTTTTAGCAAAAATAAAAGAAGACAAACCAATATACAAATGGTTAAAGGATAAAATTGAAGGTATAGAAGATAATCAAAACCTGGATGCACTAAAGGAAAAACTATCCAAAAAATATGGTCATAGGGATAATTATAGGGATAATTATCCTTTTATTTCAAATAAGACTATTCGTTTCTAAATCACCATCTCTCGCAAATCGAATACTAAACTCGGCCTGTGCTGAGGCGACTGAATTCATTTTGTACGTAAACTTTTTTTTATACATCAAATGGGCATCAAATGAATTTCTTATATTGAAATATATATATATAGGTATAGGTTCCTTTGGCTCCTTATAAGGAGCATAGGGCCTAGTGAAATAATAAACATAAATTAATTTGCTACTATGTAGGCATGTTTTTACATTAAGTTTTTAATAATCGCTTGTTGTAAACTTTTCAATAAAATCCAAATCCTTGATATCCTTTCGGTCGGACAATTGTAATTCGTGCCATAATTCAGGAATAGTTATTATTATTGCTTAAATTTTCTTTAAGTTTAAATTTAAAAAAATGTGAAGCGCTTAATGAAAAACCCTTTTTATAAATGTCATGGCATAGTAAAAGAGAAAATGTGTCAAAAATTATTTAAGTTTAAAAGTTTTTTTGGTTTCAAAGTTAATCGTATTTGCTAAAAAAAAATTAAGTATGGAATATTATTTTTATTAACAAAAGTTGAAAGTGTTTGCTTAACAAGAAGCTGCTGTGAAACTTGAAGGTGTCTTCTAATTTCCGTAAATTGTTTTTGTTTGCGCAAATGTTTTCTTCAGTTCATTATGAATTTATTATGAGTTTGTGCACAAATTTGTTTTTTTTTTGTTAATCATGAAAAGAAAATTAAAGTTAACTAGCGGTGGGTGAATAATCTCGTGAGTGTCTTATTTAAATTTTGTAAGGCGAATAAATGGGGTTTCGGTGAGACACGCGTTTTGCTTATTATTTCTTTTGGAACTCAATTTAAAGGTAAAAAAGGTAAAAAGATTTTTTTGTACGTGATATAGATTAGTTGTTTTATGCTTATACATATGTATATAAATTCGAATATTATACATATATATTGTCAAATGCTTGATAACTGAAATGAAATATGTTTAAGATTTTAAATGCATATTGCTGTAATAAAAGGAATACAGGATAAGGCAGTTGCTTAGCATATTTATAAAAAAATATGTTATTTTTGCTAAATTTAATTTAACGCGTGCCAATATGATTACGAATTCAAAAGAGTTTGTTAGTAATTAAGCATGTCTAGAAGCAATTCGCTGCTGCTATTTGAGCCACCACCTTTTGTAAGGTTTCTAACAAAATTTTAAATTCTTCAAAAAACAACATATTACATTCATACATGAAACAACTTTGATTCAAAATGATTCTTAATTTTGATTTAACAGTACTGGATAATATTAAATTAACATGTAATAAAGTTATTACAAAAGGAAAACTTGTTTGGAAGATTATGGTAAATCATGTTGAATTAACATGAATTACATATGACGGCAGTTATTAAATTAACCTTGTTTTCGTAGATTTTAATACGAAACTTTTTTAAGTGTTTACAGTTCAACAATTATGAAAATTCGCAAAACTAAAGCATTTTTGAGTAGTCGGGAAGCACCTTCTAGGCCAGCAAATGAATGTGTAACTGTTGAAAGAAATTTAGCTATTAAGAGAAGTTAGTGAGGTGAAAAATTGAACTAGTGAACTTCGCTAAAGGATAATATTGCTGTTGCAGGCCATAGCATCAATATGAATACGAATTGAATATATTTTGCTTGTTGTTCATTAAGCACGTCTTCTTGCTTTTTGCTGTTGCGTTGGGAACTCATCAGTAGACCTTAACCACAATACAAAAACAAAAAGCTTAAAAAACTTCAATATTATATAATTTTCTTTGTTTATAGTTGTATTAGTCCATGTGATAGCCGTCTATGTTCTGGCTTCCACATAATTTTCACGTGTTTTCTTGTGAGTTCGGATGTTTAAACACATGCTACACCTTTTTAAGTTGAAATTTAGAAAATACAAATTAATAGTATGCGTTCTACCATCCGAGTTTAGAAGAAAACAATTTCGAAATAGATGATTTTAAACTGTTAGATTTTTCGTTTTCACCTTTGACCAAAAAAATAAACCTCGAATTCTTTTCATTTGTTAATAGACTTCTGAAAGTAAAAACAAATGGCTGAAGTAGTTAGCACGTTGCTTACAAAACCGCAGGTCCTGGGTTTGACCCCGGTATTCAACAGCCATTAAATAACAACACCACGCATTTTTCTGATGTGCATTAGTGTCCCTTTGTACCAGGAAAGTAGGAAAGTTAAAGTCACTGGTTACTGAACTATAGCGTCGTCAGCAAATACTAATCCTAATGTAATATCAGAATTTTCGGCGAAGTAAAATAACCAATAAAATGGCTACTAAACACAGCTTGAAAAAAAAAGATTAATGCACCTCATTTAACACCAGAGGCGCTGCAACACTTCCTTATTAAAAAAACGTGCCAATAATACAGAGTTGTAAAATAATGAAGCTTTCCCCTATCTGTTCCTTCACCAGCTGTCTTCTCTATCACTAGCCCTTTCCCAAAGAAGGTAACACCTAGTAATAGTAATGGTAGTGAGTGTTACTTCTCTTAAAAAATAAAAAATCAATTTCAATGTATTTTTAATGAAAAAATATTTTATTTTATTTTTATAAGCTTTTAGAGATGGCAAAGATTCTGTATTGTCTGAAGGATAATAAAATAAGGTTGTAAATCGAAAACATGTATGTATGTACATAACAACTATGAATAACTCCTTTAAAATAAATTATTTAAACAGCTCTTTATATGAATCATAAGTGAAAGGAATGTGGCAAAAAGTTGTTTATGTTATTTTTTTTCAGGTTTAGTTTAGACTTTCCCAAGGCTCAATTGCCTTAAGAAGTTTGCTGCACTTGACATTCATTAAGCCTTCACATTTGTTTAGTTTGTGCTGGAAGAACCACAAATGTAACACAATTTTGTGCGAAATTTCTTTCTCTTTTAATCATAATCAACATTGTCAACACTTCTGTTGTTATGAAATGTGAGTTTTTTATGCAAAATATGTATTAAATTTCAAAGTTAAAAATATTAATATACTAGTATAGTTATTTGTGAAAGCAGCTTTTTAGAAACAGCTAAGAAAGCATAATACAATTTAATAATTATTTAAGCTAAGGTTACTACAAGAAAATCAAAGAGTATAAAATTCACTGGTAATCCAATCAATTTTTTACTTCATTTATATACATACACACTGAAAATGTTCAACCTAAAATCTAAGTACACAAGATTAATTACCATTTTCGGCAATGATTTTACTTCATAGGTGTTTCATATTAATCTAACATGATTTAGAGTAATTTTCAAAGAAAATGTTTCATTTTAAAATAACTTTATTTCATGTTGATTTAACATTCCTGTACTGTACTGTAAATTAAAATTAAGAGTCATGTTGAATCCAACTTATTTCAAGTTGGAACAACGTCTGTTCCATACTGAAATAACACAAACAACTATGTTGAATCAAAATTATTTCAAGTTGAAACAACATGAATTTAATTTAATGTAGTCATTGTATTTTATTTATTATTTATCTTACGTGTGTTAATTGGCACAGGCATCAGAAAAGTTTTTGTATGTAATATAATTGGCTTCCCCGGCCAAGACTTGAACTTTAAACTCATCGCATGGTAGTCAACGCACTTACCGCTGCAGCCACAACAACCAAAAATATTTTTTAGATGCACACTAATATATACCATTATGAATAACATTTTAAGTCAACATTAGTTAATTGATTATTTAACATGAAATTTATCTAAAAAGTTGTATGTGACGCGCAAAATAGAAGGAGACCTAAGGGTAAAAACCGTTTTTCTTCAGGAGAGCCATTTTAAAGATTTAAATACGTGCATCTTTGGTGTACCATCACTGAGCGTGTTGGTATTGGTCTCATTTGAAAGCGACACATCTCATGACGTCAGAAACGTGTTGGTCAATCTTGAAAACGTGCGTAGGTCGTCCCTACCTCTTGTTTTGTGTAGTTGGTTTTTACTGTTTTCTACCTAGCGCGCTGTTTCCATGAGTTTGATATCAATTTTGCTCGCGTTTTTTCGAATCCAGGTTTATTTTCTGAAATTATTAATTGTGAATTATAATAAATACTCATTTATAATTCGTTTAAATCGTGAATATCACTCTGTTAGTACGAAAATTTTTTTCACAAAAAAAAAACGCGCATATTTCTGGGAGGGAACACTTTTGGGGCATGGGATCGGTCTCATTCGATGCTCTGTGGACATCTGACATCAAAAAAAAAAAAAAGTGAAAATTGATTTTTTTACCCTTAGGTCCCTTTCTCTTTGCGCTGTCCCACGTATAGATTAAAAAACTTGCATACAGGATTCGAACCTGCGACTCTCCGACTACAAGACTAGTACACTGCCTGCTAGCCAGCAAAAGTTTTTCGGCTATTTACGAAGATGAAAATAACAACAATACAAAAACAACTCACACAACTAAGCACGACAGTAACCAAGTTAGTTCACCTTTGTGTCGTTTATGCTTGGAAGCTGACGAGACGATGACACACATTTTTTGTGAGTGTATCGTATTATGTGACAGTAGAAGGCGTGTTTTTCATTCTGAGTTTCTTTGTTCAGATGATATTAAGCGGGCTTTTCCAATATGTACTGACTTTCATAAGGAGAGTCAGTTTGATTTAATTTAATTCACAGAGATATGGTACAAAAGATCCATCAGGTGTCGCAGTGCCGGTCTTTAAACCAGATCTTCCCCCCATTCTATATCTAAGAACGACAGTGTATTGCAGCTATGAACAAATCAAATAAATACGAACAAATTTAAAAACATTAGTTTTTGTAAGTTTAAATCAACATTTTTGCATGGTGATTTTACATTGGCATTTTTTTTGCTGAGTGTATGTATGAAATTTACTCTTAGAGCCAAATATACAAAGAGACGCTGATTAATCTTATTGTTCTGATTCTGATTAGAAACATATAAATATTTCACTGTTATTACTGTTATCTATGAGAAAGGAGAATAAAAAACGCAAAATTTTTTGACCAAAACAAAAACGAAGCGACTATCCCAAGATATCGACAACGTTCGACTCACAGTTACATTGGAAATAACAACAAATTTTTAAAATAAATAATGAATAATGATAAGTAAGCGCATAAATACGTATGACATTGAAGTATTTACTAACCTGATTGGGACCGATGTCGTGTAGCACTACCTATAGTGTTATACCATTGTGAAAACGTTTTGTTTAACTGAGCCTTAATAATATTCAGTTTTAGTTTAATTTAGTTCTAGAAGTCTAATTAATTTTTTAACCTTTATTTCATATACACGAATATATTTAATTTTTGGCGATAAAAATTCATCTGTTTTCACACACAGAGAAAACAATGCCTACTAAATACCTCAAAAAATAGAACAAAATTTATACAAAATCTCTATGGTGTTTTTTCAATAAGGAAATCTTATTAATTTCATAGAGAAAACCTTTTTGACAAAATAAAAAAGAAATCTTGTCTTTATTTTTTGTACTTATGTATTTTCATTTAAATTCTATACCATATACATATTTTTTTTTTCATATATATATTTATTTATTGTATCTTCAAAAATGAACTAACAATAAGTAATCAAATCTTAAATTTAAATATAATTATTAGGCCCGACCAGTATCGGACATAAATTTAGTGATAGCTATAAATAATACATGAGTAGTGATAATCAAAAAGGAAAAAAATACATACATATACATAAGTATGTATGTATGTAGTATATTGTAGATGTTATTTATTAATAAATACATACATACCTACATACATACATACATACACATTATGTTATATTCTTAACTATCTTACTCATCAAGTATTGAACCAGCAAACTTCTGACTGATAGACAAGCACTCTAATTAATATGCTAACAAGCAGCCCGAATAACCATTGAAATTATTGTGCAAACATTCTTATACAAAAATGAAAAAGATCATGAAAAAATTGTCTGTATGTCTATTTATAGAAACGAAATAACAAAACAGCTCATAAAATTAAGAAGATTTCCTTATTAAAAAAATCAATAAGATGCTTTACACATAATCATATAGGAACCTACTAAAGTCAAGAAAAACACCTTATTATTGTGCAAACATTCTTATACAAAAATGAAAAAGATCATGAAAAAATTGTCTGTATGTCTATTTATAGAAACGAAATAACAAATCAGCTCATAAAATCAAGAAGATTTCCTTATTAAAAAAATCAATAAGATGCTTTACACATAATCATATAGGAACCTACTAAAGTCAAGAAAAACACCTTATTGAAAAAATCAATAAGATAGCCTAATTAAATCAAGAAGAAACCCTTTTTAAAAAACCAATAAGGCAACCTAATAAAATCAATAAGAAATCCCTATAGTTTACAGTTTATAAGAAAACCTAATAGAATCAAGAAGTTTTTCTCTATGGATTGTTTTTTTGGTGCCAAAAATAACGCAAATTGAGTAAAAAAAAGTTGTGAATAATAAGTTTTCTTCTCGATTTTATGTGGTTTTCTTCTTGATAAAATTAATAAGATTTACCACATAAAAACAATAAGGAATCTCTATGAAAAAATCTTCGCTTCTTTCTGCTGAGATACCCCTTAGCCTAAAAACGTTTCATAGAGAAAATCTTCTTGATTCTATGAGGCAGTTTTTTCTCTGTGCATAATGGAAATTAATGATACAATGACTACAAAGGTCATATTTCTAGAAATCACTTTTAATTCTGCTGTTGTCTGACATTGTCTATATCACTTTAAAAAAAAATAAGTGACTTCCTCAAAAGTTTTTTTTTACTAAAGCATATACACACTTGGGTATATTTCCTTTCAATAAAATATCCAGTCGGTAGGAAGTTGTATTTGTTTGTGAGCACATTCTGACATTACCCGTATTAATTATGTTGTGAACTATAAACATCTTTTGTGATAAATTCCCTCTGGCGTGCGAGTAATTTATAAATACAATGGTTACACAAACTACCAGCTAATTCTCATACGCATTAATTTACTAATAAAACTTAAGCTAAAAGTTTTTCTTTTTATATTGTTCTATGAATAAGTAATTTTGGAGATGTAGATGTATACATAAACGAGAATAAAGGAAACTAAAACTTAATTTACTTGTATGTACATATATGTACTTCCTCAACATATAAGAAAAAGAACTAATTTTTATAATTAACATCTACATATAACGAAAACATCGTATGAGTATTTCAGCATACACACTTACTTCCAATTTTCTACTAAATAATTTTATAGTACATACAACAATGCTTGTCCTTATGAGAAGCAAACCCGTCAACATGTTTGCCAAAATTACTCCAACATTTTTATCTGTTATCTTTCATCATCAACATAATGAAATTATAAAACAAAACCCTTTTGTTTCATTACCTAACAAAATTAAACGTAAAAATACATACATATATACATACATTTAGTTTCTATATCACAAGCAGTCAATGCTCTTTCTACTAATTGTCTATATGAGAGTGGGTCGAAAAAAAGTTTGCCCCTACCTCCCAAGCGGAAGGATATTTTACCAACGATTCCAAAACTGCAAAAGCAATTTGCTTTCGTTTCGTTAAGAAACTTTGGAATAATAACACATTTGCATTCATCACTGAACAAAAATATCGTCCGTCTAAAGTTTTCGATTATGCCACTTCTGATTGCATATAGAACAAAATTATTAATTTTATAAAAACTTATTTCTCTGTCACTCAAATTTTAAAAAGCAAAACTTAAAAGATAAAGCTAAAAATTAAGCAGCCGTATAACAAAGCGAAAGACTTATCTTTTCAACATACTTCATACACCATTTATTATAATAGTTGAAAGCTGTACATTATAAAATTAGCAAGTTTCTAATGCGTGATTCGGGCAGACGTTTTTTTTCTAAACTTATTATAAGGGTTGCACTTGCCCATTTGGCACGTTGTTACACGGAATCAGAACAGAAGAAATAGGAACAACTTTGCCACTTTAAGCAAATATTGTGTTCATCACTTTTATGTTAAAAATACATACTATTCAAATAAATGAACATTGATAATATAAAGTACTTTTTAATTAAAAAAGTACCGTCTTTAATAAAAAAAAGTAAATTTTTTGATATAAAGTAATTTTTTTTTAATAAAAAGTATCTTTTTTTTTATTAAAAAGTACCTTTTTTTAATCAAAAGTACCCTCCTAATATGAAAAGTATATATAAAACAAAAAGTTCGTTTTTTTCAATAAAAAGTACCTTTTTAATATAAAGTACATACATATGTATATAATAAAAACTACGTTTTTAATAAAAAGTAATTTTTTTAATAAAAAGTATATACATATAACATAACAAATACCTTTTTAATTAAAAGTACATTTTTTATAAAAAGTACCATCTTATAAAAAGTATTATTTTTAATAAAAAGTACCTTTTAATTAAAAAGTACATTTTCAACAAAAATTACTTTTATTAGTAAAAAATAACTTTTTAATAAGAAGTATTTTTTTTTAATAAAAAGTACCGTTTTTAATAAAAAGTCTTTTATTTTAAATAAAAAGTCCCTTTGAAATAAAAATTATCTTTCTAATAAAAATTACCTTTCCAATAAAAAATACATTTTTAATAAAAAGTAAATATTTTATAAAAAGTAGCTTTAAAAAAAAGTGCCTCTTTAATATAAAAAGTACATTTTGTAATAGGAAGTGCATTTTTAATGAAAAAAAGTATATTTTTTAATAAAAAATAATACTTTTTAATAAAAATTACCTTTTAATATTTTTTTTTCTTTAATAATTTTTTTTTTCTTTAATATATTTAAACACTTTTCACGTTAAAGTATTAAATTATGACATTGATAAATAATATGTTGGATAAGAATATAAATGAGCAGAATATCTTCAGAATAAGTGGGAAAGTTATTCAAACAAATTTATCAATTTGAATTTCAAAATATTTTCGTAGGCTTATTAACAACAGCAATTTACTGCGTCGCGTTGCGTTGTTGAGAGATATTGGGAGCCAAATGATTGATTGATTGATTGTCGTGATTGATGAGCCATTCCTTTATTGAAAAGCACCTGCATTAATAATTTTTGAAACAGGGAACATTTATTAAAAATGAAAAAAAAGGAAGGGGAGATAAAAAACAATTAAGGAAACCTGAAATTTGAAAAATTAAGAAAGAACTTATCATCGGATTGACCAGTGGTCGATTATGAGCAAACGAGGTATTCATATAAGAGTCCGTTTAGATGAAGGGTGATGTAGCTACTTAAATCCATGAGCGTTTGCATAAAGACCTTTTTTGAGCTTTTTTATGTCTATTTGATTAAAGGCCTCATTAGTTTTTACTTTTCGTTGCTGTTTTGTGCCGTTATTTTCTGTATCAAATATTTTGCAATTACTTTTTCTGTGAAAAGAATCAGCTGGCAACATATAGAATTGATTACACTTGTATATAAAATATCAAAACACACTAATACCTACACACTTTTTTTTAGGACCAGCACTGAGGGCATAACTCCTACTCAAGCAATGCATTGTGCTAGAACAAGGAAAATAGGTTATAGGGAAAAAGGATAGAGGTAGTAGTGTCTGTGGACATTTGATTTAAACTTTTTGACAGGAGAGACCTCCGCACACGCAAATAAAAAATATGGTTGAGATAACCATAATCAAACAGCAACATACTATGATTCAATTATATGGTTGCAGTCAAATCATATTATTGTCAATGGAAAAGAAAAGTTTAAATAATATTATTTTCTGAGTTAATAATAATATTATCTACAAAAACAATTAACTTTGTTATACCTAATCTTATTATTGTAAATAAGACAACACTATTGTTAGATGTGACTAAAATATAATTGAGACTTACCATACCATGTTCTAATATTATAATAATATTGTTAAATATGACCATAGTATTATTTTATGTAATAATAATATTTTGTTTTTTAATCATATATTTATTGGCAAATCTTTTGTTCAAAACAGTTGTGCGCTAAATCCGAAATAAAAATAAATTAATATTGTTGAAATAAAATATATGTTTGTATGTATAGAAATGTATGCTAGCATATATGTATATACACGAAATACAAACACATCTGTATAAAAAGATATACATACATACATATGTACATATTATTTTTATTTATCTACCCTCTTGTTTATACTTTTTTTTAATTTATTTAACACCACGCGTGCACTACCGATAGCTTAAAAACGAAACACTGAACTGACAGAAGGTGTTTGTGAAAAAGATTTTTTTAAAAACTTAACATAGTATGGTTTTGGATAATATTATATTTCTATTTACATCATATTATTTTTACACAATAATACAAATTAAATTGAAGTCATAAATTTTTAACAAAACTATATTGTTAAACTCTAACCATATCGCACTTTCAATGAATATAATAATATAATTATTAAATTCAAACATTACTCTGTTTATCGTAACGAAATTAATGTTTAAAATAACAATAACTAGTTTTCAACGACCACACATTTGTTTCAGAGAACATAATATTGTTTTCTCAACCATTTTACAACCATATCTTTTCTTTGCGTGAAGGTAGTTGATTACACATACGTACAGTTCGGCTAAAAAAGGAATTCTCTCTGTAATGTGTAGTGCGATTCATTGGCAAATCGACCTCAAAGGGATGTGCTCTGAATTAGGCACGTGTTGTACGTATAAATATAAGGGTTTCAGGAACAAGTTCCCTAATTTCGTTGTAGTAACGATAGAACAGTGAAATGCACCCCACATTGCGTGGATGCTCCAATGAATCAATAGAATTGGATACTCTACTGTAACCGATGAGCTTCTTCGCCCTCTCCTGTACGCGGTCGAGCAGCGCCATAATAGACTTTGAAGCGCCGGCCCATACATGAGAGCTGTATTCCATTTTCGGTCGGATATAAGTGGCATAAATAGTAAGGAGATCAGATGGGGTAAAATATCGTTTGCACCGTTTCAAAAAGCCGAGGCACTTGAATGCTTCTTTTGCAATTTGAAAAATGTGTTCAGTCCATCGAACATCATACTGGATTTGCATGCTAAGAACAGCAAGAGCTTCTACCTCCCATAGTTACAGAGGCAGCAGCATTTTCGGTCATGCGTCTATATGTAACCATGCAACATTGGGTCTTACGGGCGTTAAAGTCGACCCTGTTCGCATGACCCCATTCAAAAATTTTTGCTAAATCATGGTTTAAAGTCTCATTCATTGTTTGTCGCATAGCCTCAACCTGCGGCACACCAGGTCTATTGCTGAATGAGAAAGAATGGCAAATACTACTGTCGTCCGCGAAAGAATAGATAGGGTTGAAAGTTTTACAGTTTTTTCTGTCACTTAACGTTGAATTTTATTTTCTATAGATTTGTTCGCAACAGAACAGAACGAAAAAGGAAAAACAAACCACACATACTGACTGTCAATTGAACAGAAACAAAACAGCTGATTCGTTCAGAACAGAACAGGAAGTACAGACTAATTCTGCCTTAATGTTTTTTATTCATTCATTTGTAGCAGCGTTGCCATAAAGAAATTAATTATTAGTTTGGAAAATGTAGGAGCAATATGTGCATACAGTTTTACATATTTAAATTTACCACCAAATACAACAATTCCTTATATTTATCTTCTTACTTTATTTGTTTTTAATTTTTATACTATAACTATTTATTTCATGCATGTTATAAAATATTGGTCTTACTGGCAACATTGCTTGTATATAGCATAACAAGAATGCGAGAGAAAAAAATATGTAAAAAAGAAGAGTTAAAATGGTCACTTCAATTCTCATTACGTGCGACTTTTACTACCCCGCAAATTTCTCTTCACTTCACGCCTACAAACACGAGTCCCAGGCGAAGTGTCGCAGCTAGGCCCCTTTAATCTAAACATACTCTGCATAAAATTTGTTAGCAATTGATTCAAACGTAGTCGTCCTATTACTTGAGAAAATGTGTGTGTTATCAAAAGTACGGAGTAGTGTATGGTGAAAAAAAGGACATAGCGCACGCTAAATCATAAAGAGTCACAACTCAAAATTATCAAAATGGTTTTGATTTTTTATAAACCAGTTAATTGAAGAACTCTATAACGACCTCAAAAATTTCTTTTGCAATACAGTCTTCTTGAAGAATATAAAATACCATTATGCTTGTGTTTATATCACATACTTTCGTCATTTGTACAGTAACTACAGTTGTTTGCAACTACTCAGCATCGAAAATTTTTTGAGTTGTGACTCTTTGTGATTTACTGTGCGATTGTGCTTTCACACCGACGAGAGGATAACATCCCCAACAACAACACAACAGGCAGCAATGCTTGCTCTTACTTTGCAAAGAAACAAGAACTAATTTAAGAGCTTTTGAAGCTGTTTACATAAAATTCGAATGTCAGTGTATGTGTGTTTGGACGTAGCCGATTTAAATGGTTAGATATTCACTATTTTCGTGATATATCGTTTCGATATTGAGCCAATCGGTCTAGTACTGTAGTAAACGGCACTGAACATGTTCGTTATGGTTAAATACAGGACCTATGAATTAGTGTAAATATAATGTTAATTGCTCCCTCAAATGTGACTCTGGAACCAGTCTCGTGACTATACTTAAAGATTAACCTCAGATTAACTGGTATAATATACGTTTGGCCCGGTGCGTACAAAGTAAACTCACTGGTTGGTCAATCGTATTTTAAGTTACGAGCGCTCTGGTCTACACAATATTTTACACCTATCAGAATTAGAATCTTGCTTGCCAAGACATATTTGGTTCCTTCCTTATTGTATGGGTGTGAATTATTTGCAAACTGCGACTCTGTTAGTCGAAGAAAATTAAATGTTTTATTTAACAATATTATACGGTATGTGTATGGATTGAGAAGATCTGATCATGTTTCCTCTGTTTCTAAGAACCTTTATGGTGTAAGCTTCGATAGCCTGTTAAAAATCCGCACTCTGGTTTTTCTGCATAAAATAATACACACTCAAACTCCCAAATACATTTTTGAAAATATACGTTTTTGTCAATCGCCACGAAACCGAAACATTATAATACCTCGACATCAATACCTGGTCTCCGAATGGCAGTTTTATGTGCATGCCGCTAGACTTTGGAATAATCTTCCACTATGTCAGCAAATGAACAGCAACGCTAATAGTTTCAAAAGATTTGTAGTTAACTCTTTTAAATAAAAATGTGTAGATAATTCTTTTATATTATATTATGTGGAATCTTCTAATATACATACATACATATAAATTTGTTTTTTTAATTATATTTTTTATATATTTTTATTAATTAACTTCTAATTCGAATGTAATAATTACAAATGCTTTTAATTTTTTATTTATTTTTTAACAAAATCCGTTTCTGTACTGTAAATATAAGATTAACTCTTGTTGTACAGGAAATAAACCAATAAGTAAATAAATAAATAAATAAATAAATAAAGCGAAATAAGAGAAGAAACTTAGTAAAAAAAAAAAAAAAAAAAAAAAAAAAAAAAAAAAAACCCATCCTAGGCCATCGCCATTTAAAAGAGACTGGTTTTCTTTATAGGAAGTGTTAGAACTCGGACTTGTCCCTATCACTTGAAGACCGGTCACGTGACTAGTGTTATGTCAGTTCGATTTTGTGCAGGGTATAAGTCTCAAGTGATTGTTAAAAATTCAAAAATAATCGAGCCGTGTCAGTGTCGGTGCTTCTACGGCCACAAAGAAATTCTGTAAACCACTTTTTTTACCATTAAAATTGGTAGTGCAGACCAGAGAAAGAAGTCGCGGCAAAATTATCGGCGGCGGCGGCGGGGCAGTGGTATTGAGACCGGCGCGCCAAGAGAATTTTCTGCGGCTTAAATTTATGTAAAGAGAAAATTTAAAATTGATTGAACATCGGTTTTCATAATTTTTTTTTTAATTTTACGATTTTGTCTCTCTCAGGCGATGCAGGATAATCAACAATAACCTACAGTGGCGGGCCGTTGGCTTCGAGCCAATCGACTTGTTTCTCTCGTGCGGAGTCCCCATTGTATTTATCAAGCTTAGCAATGATTTGATTTTCCATTTTCTGCTAAAATCACGCAGTAATCTGCTATGAATGACTACTAAACAATTTAAATATCGCAGCTTGCTCAAGTCTTAAGAGGTATCAATTTATTCAATTTGTCTGTTGACAGGAGCAGAGTTACCTGCTTCTCAAAAACGCATGACCTTATTGACCCGTCCTCGTATCTGAAGAAATTTTTTCAAAGGCACATTGTTATTACAATGATGATTTTTATTAAAATTAAAGAAATTTTATTTTTATGTTTATGATTTGAACAGGCTAAAGTTCGTATCGCTTTGTAAGCCAAATTTTGGTTTCTTTAATTTCTTACAAAATACAAAACTTATTTGAATGTGAAAACAAGCTTTATGCTAAACAGAACAAATTCTTTAAATCAATTAAATCGAAATAATGCTTGTAATGAGTGTTAGTGAATGCCAACAAACTTTTATTTGACATCGTAGACTACAGTTTAGAAAGTGTCTGACATGATAATCACATTTTTTGTTCCCTTAATTAGATTATACTGACATGGACTTCGTGCGGTGTTGACAAGATGGCGTGACATGTCAATGCAGCACGTGCGACATTTCTATTACACTGTATAGCATAAAAAAAAACTTAAAAAGGTTTTAGTGATTGATTCTGACAAGGGAAATCAGAGAAAAATATGCAAACGTGCTGCAGCATTTTGAAACTTTACGCCTGGGTGTTATTTGAAAGAAAAGTTTCTTTTTTCTTGCAGACTATTGTGGTGAATCGACACCGCAAACCATGTAAGTAATAAAGTTTTTGATATTGAAGTGACCTTTCCTGCTTTTACCAGGAACATTTTAACCCTCTTATTTTTCTTCTTATGTGGGTGTGTGGCCATCCAATGAAATGAAAGAGTCTGCGATTCACCATAAAGTTCAGTTATAGGTCTCTGAATACTATAGCAACTTATATTGATAAAATTCGTATATGGAGGACTCTTTAGCATACAATTTTGAGTTGGTAATAAATTTAATATTAGTACGACATATCGTCTGGTGGTTACTGGTTTGCCGCACAGTATATACATTTTTTTTTACAGAGAAGTAACACTCAGGCAATGAAATACTACTACTATTACTAGGTGTTATCTTCTTTAGGAAAGGGATAGTGATAGAGAAGACAGGCGGTGAAGGAAGATACAGAGAAAAGCTTCATTATTTTACAACTTGTTTGCACTTTTCTTTTTAATAATGCCGCGTTGTAGCGCCTCTGGTGTTAAATGAGGCGAACTATTATTTAATTTTTTTTTTGAAGCTGTGCTTGGTAGCCATTTTATCGGTTATTTTACTTTACCGATGATTCTGCTACACAACGAAGGAGGGCGCTCTGATGTTACATTAGGATTAGTATCTGCTGAAGTTGGTATAGGTCAGTGACCAGTGACTATGCCTTCATCACTTGAACTTTCCTACAACAACTGACACTAATGAACATCAGAAAAATGCGTGGTATTGTTATTTAATGACTGTTGGATACAGGGATTTAACCCAGTATCTTCGGTTTTGTAGTCAACGTGCTAACTACTTCAGCCAACGCCACCCTCAAATTAAGAATATATTATTAATGCGGCAAACCAATAACCACCCGCCGATATGAGCTTTCACACACATATATCTGATGTTATAGTTAAATTTCTAGTGTTATCAAAGTCAAATCTGATGTCCAATATTTATTTTTGTAGGACATTTGAAGCCTTAGAGGGTGCTTAGCCAGCAAAAATTACCGGTGAATGGAAGAGAGAGAGAGAGCGCATAACTCACTCTCGCTGACCAAACTGCTTCCGGATTACATGATTTTTCTATGGGTTGCCCCACTTGATAGATTTCGGACAACTGGCTTCTTTCTAAGCATGGTAGATGCATACAAATATTCTTTAACAAGCACTCTATAGTGTGAGGTAAATGAAATTGTTGTTGGTTTAAATTTATGGGACTGTCACTAGCGTACGATATCAATTTCGTAACCGCAAGAAGATGATGCATTTTATATAAAAAATGTATAGATATACTTCATAAAAATGGTTGGGTCCCCCTATCGGTAACAAATCTATTTATGTATTTCAAATTTTTTTCGAAAGGTACAAATTATTTTTTTAATATTATTACCAAAAGAGTTAGAGTGGTTAGGTGTGCCACAAAAATGTTTCTGTTGGAATTGAACAAAAATAAAAGAAAACTGCCGACTCTATCCATTATTTTAGGTTGAATTGGCACTCGCCCCAAGCGGAACTTGGTTGGATATACACATTATTTAAGGCAATCATGAATAAAATTTCGTGCGAAATTTTTCCCTTTTTCAATTAGAATTTTTTGTTTTCCCTATTACTTACAACAGCAAATTCAAATTGTCAGTACCTATTATCCACAAAACGCAACGATGTTGTTATGTGAGTGAAGATCATCCAATAAAATTCATTCCTAAAAACTATGACAGGTTATATATTTTTTTTTATTTAAATGGTACAAACTTCATGATGAATTTAAGGTTCTATTTTTTTGGAAAAATGTTCACTACAACCAAAATTTTTTTCCGACACATATAAAAATAAATAAAAATTATTTTGCAATATAAAGATTGGGTTTATGACGTAGGGTAAGGGAAGAGAAATAGACTGTCAATGGCATGGAATTTTTCTCGAGAGCGACTAGACCACACCCATTTTCTTGGTAATGTATTGATGTGACGTTGATGTTGACAACTGGAATAAGGGTGAATATGTGCCTCAATTGGGCTCAATTGTATGACTTGTGCTTATTTCGTTGATGTTCGTGATGTGTTAATAGCCGGCAAACTTCGTATTTTTAGAGAAAACTTCTTGCTGCTGGCTAGTAGGCAGTGTACTAGTCTTGCAGTCGAACCAAATCTTGGCTAGAAAAGCCAAACTATATACTACAAAACACACACACACACACACCTTTCCTGATGGCTAAGTGTGTGCCAATTAAATAAAATAAATAATAAAGTAATTAAGTTGTTTCCACTTGAAATGACTTCGATTCAGTATGGTTCTTCATGTTATTTCATTAGCAAATTAAAGTTATTTCAATTTGATACGAGTTTGATGCAACTTGATTCTGCATTTTGATTTAACAGTAGTGTGATATTAAATCAACATGAAATAAAGTTATTTCAAAAGCAAAAATTTTCTTTGAAGGTTACTATAATCATGTTAAATTAACATGAACCACATATAAAAATAAATTACTAAAAAAAAATTAAAAAAAAATATTATTTGACATATTGTCATAAGTTTATATTAATTGAAATTAGTTAGAATTTTTCTGTGTATACATTCATTACATGCTCACAACTTTAGAGTTCTTTTTTTTTTTGCCTTTTTCAAAAGGTATAATGTATTATATGGTTGAAATACTGCACAGAAATATTCCTTGTAGTATTTTATATAAAAATTTTAAGTCAGGCATAAAACACATACATAGATACAAAAACACAATTTTAGTCGCCTTAGTCAGAATCACTTGTTTGTTACGAGTACTTTGGAAGTGGTTGGATTGTGTTAAAAAGATTGCTATTCTTCCATGTCCTGCAACTCAATTATTTATCTTCCATTTTGATTATTTTAAATCTCTGTTGTAAATATAAATATTTTAAACTGTAGCAAAGAAATTGAAATCTATTTATGCCATGTGGTTATAAAGAACTTCAAACCAATAGTAAGTATAAAATTCATTTCATATATGTGTGGGCTTTTGCAGTGCATTTTATGGTTTAATAAAAAACATACATACATTTTAAATACAAAGCGTATTGTTTTCTATATAATTTCAATATTTTGTAAATACTAGGAAACCATTTATGTATATATGCCACCAAATTTTAATTAAATCCATGAATAAGGGTTCTCTCTGAAACATATTCAGATACACAGCAAACCATCCAACAACTTCAAAGGCTGTTGATTTTTGTATTCCCAAAACTATATTTTTGGTTTATATATATTTTTTGGTCTATAAAAAAGTTTTGTTTCATGGACGAAACTTACATCAAACATTTTTGCAGGAAATAAGTTGTATGAAATATTTGCTTCCCTATTATGAACTATAGAAACTTTATTATACTGATATGATATTTTTCCACAAATATTATACACATGAAAGAATTGCAGTTCGCACTTTAAAAACAAAAATTTTGTACACATTTTTAGTTTTATTTAAAATAATTAGGTATGTACGAGGGCGGTTCGGAAACTTCTTAGCCTATCAATGAAAGAGAATAGTTAGTTTTTCAAAAATATTTTTATTTTTCAATATAATCTCCTGAAACTTCAAAACACTTAGTCCAACGCTTTTCTAGCAATTCTATCCCTTGATTAAAATAGTTTTCCGCAAGGTCTTCAAAATAGTGGTTTACAACTGTAATTGCATCTTCATTTGAGGTAAAACGCTTGCCAGCAAGGAATTTTTTTAGATTTGGGAACAAGTAAAAGTCACTGGGAGCCAAATCAGGAGAATAAGGTGGGTGGTGAAGCAACTCGTACTTTAATTCGTTGATTTTACCCATTGTTAAAACACTCTTGTGCGCTGGTGCGTTGTCTTGATGAAAAATTTTTTTTTTGTGTTGTAAACCAGGACGTTTTTCTCGAATTTGTACATTTAATTGATCCAAAAGGTTGCAATAGTACTCTGAATTTATTGTTTTACCCTTTCGCAGATAGTCAATCAATAAAATACCTTTGAAGTCCCAAAAAACCGTTGCCATAACCTTACCAGGCGATTGAATTGTTTTTGCCTTCTTTGGGGCACTTCCTCCAGCTTCAGTCCATTGTTTGGATTGTTCTTTTGTCTCTGGAGTATAGTGGTGGATCCATGTCTCATCAACAGTTATGAAACGACGCTTAAAATCCATTTTATTTCGCTTAAAACGATCCAAACAAGCTTAAGAAATGTTCATTCTTATGCGTTTTTGGTCGACTGTTAACAAATGCGGCACCCATCTTGCAGAAAGCTTTTTCATCTGTAGTTCTTCATGCAAAATTAAATGGACTCGATCATTTGAGATGCCCATGATATTAGCTATTTCACGCACTTTTATTCGTCGATCATTTAATACCATATCATGCACTTTGGCTACAATTTCTGTTGTTGTTGCTGTTTTTGGACGTCCACTACGTGGTTCATCTTCAATGCTTGTACGACCACGTTTAAATTCAGCAACCCAATTTTTTACTGTTGCATATGAAGGAACACTTTCACCTAACACATTCACCATATCATTATGAATTTCTTGTCCCGATAAACCATTTTTATGTAAATATTTAATGACACCACGCATTTCTAATTTTTCCATTGTTAAAAAATCGCGGATGCGTCTTTTGTAAACACCTGTTTCTATATGAAGGAGTTGCCAGATCGAAACGAAATTTAACATGTGTTCATAGCAGAGATGGAAGTTTCCAAAACACTTAACTTTTTTCTGTTTATACCGCGCTTTTTGTATATATATAGGGCATTTACAGCAGCACAAAATCTAGCATATTTTGCTTAAAATCTTAATGAAAATCTATACCGTTTACACCAGCTTTTTTTTTTGACATTTATTAAGATTTTTCTTATACAAAACAAAATCCATCAACTGATTTGTTTTCACATTTCACACACTTTTTTATGCAGACCGTAGCTAATTCACTCACCTTTTGTTGTACAGTGTAGTAAAGAATAAATAAAAACATTAGATTTTTATTAAATTTCCTACAAATCTACTGAAAAATTAGATTTTGTTTTGTATGGGAAATCTGGAAAAGAGCAGCTTGATTTAGCTCGAAATCTCGAAAGTACTAGATTTTGAGACAGTGTAAATGCACTATTAGTGTGAATTACAACACTCTTATATTTTTCTTGCTCAAAATAACCTCATTTACACTTAGGGACTTCAATCTACATCTCCACAAAGTTTCGAAGTACGTTAGATGATGAAGAAATGCTTTTTTGTTGGCACTTTCTTCTTGTTTTTATTCTTCTTTGCATCTTGTGGGAAACTTCTATATATATTTTACTTCCCGTCGATATCCAGTATTGTTAGTAAAGTGTGTTTTTTATAGAGTGATACAATTTTGAGTTGGCATCACTGCTTTATTTGACCACCCATTTAACAGCTGATTGTTGCTTTTTGTTTAGTTTGCTTTAACATTTCATTATGGATCGACTTACACCAGAGCAACGCGTGCAAATTTTCGAAATTTTTAATCAAATTAATTGTTCTATTCATCAAACTCATCGTGCACTCCCTCCATTTTTCGATGAAGCCCATTTTTGGTTGAATGGGTACGTAAATAAACAAAATTTTCGCATTTGGAGTGAGGAGATTCCACAAGCTTTTGTCGAAACACCATTGCATCCACAGATGGTGCGCTTAATGGGTTGTCTTCAAAAACTATGATGGTCAGAATGTTACTGTCAATGGTGAACGGTATAGGAACATGATTTGAAGTTTTTTCGTACCTCAATTAGCTGGCATTAATCTTGCTGGTATGTGGTTCCAACAGGACGGAGCCACATGCCACACAGCGGGCGCTACAATTGATTTACTCAAGGAAACTTTTGACGAAAAAATAATTTCATGAAATGGTCCATTTAATTGGCCCCTAATATCGTGTGATTTAATCCCATTGGATTATTTTCTTTGGGGTTATGTAAATTCACTTGTGTACGTCGATAAACCACAAACAATTGAACACCTGGAAATAAATATTCGAAGAGTTATCGGCGAGATACGGCCGCAAATGCTGCGAAAAGTTTGTAGAAATTGGTGTTCCAGATTGCGCTTTGTACGCGCCGAAATCATATTTAAATATTAATGTCATAAAATTTTCTATCCAATAAAGACCCTTTCATTGATATCAAAAATATATTACTATGCTTTATTATGATTTAAACTTGTATCACTCTATTAAAACACCCTTTGTGTGTGACACAGAATTTTTTAAAACAATTATTTATACGGAGACAATAATGCATATGAGTCAAAACTATGTTTGCAAAAATTTATTCATTGCAAAGAAAACTTCACTATATGGAAATTCGTTATATGGAAATCAAAATATACTGAAATTTTAACAAATAACATAAATTTTAAATTTAAAAAAACCCCCGAATATATCTAGAGAAGATGTGATATCCTCTAAACGGCTGCATTGATTTTCTTAAATTATAAATCAAAATCGGTCCATCCGTTTGGTCTGTACGTGGACTCGGACAGACTCACAGATATACAGACACACACCACAAACTTATAGCACCCCTTTTTTTGGTCGGGTGTTAAAAAACTGGATTTTTTAAATCCATTTCTAATAGGGGGAGCTTCATTCTATAGAAGTTCACCATAGCGAAGTGCGACTGTATATATATAATCGATAAAGTTGGTGGTAATTTTTATACAGACTTGGAAAAAATGGCCCAAAAAAATGTTTATGATATAAATTCAATTCTTATTCTAAACAAGCCAATAAATAAATATTAAATTAACAAACGTAGTACCTGTCATCATTTTCTAAGAATAGTAAATCCAGAGTATTTTCAAATTTAAATGTAGTGGCGCTTTTTTCATATGTGAGGCAATTGTCTTGCATATACGCGTAACTTTCCTCTACTCAAACATTTTATTTAAAAATTAGCTTTCACATTCACTATGTTTTTTCTTAAATTAACACTTGTATTAAATATTTTTCGACACAATTTTATTAACACTTTTTTCATTAATCACCTTTTTTGCCATCTTTTTTTTAATTTTCTGCAGTAATTTTTTAAATTCTTAAATATATATTCCAATTATAATAAGCATACATATGCATATATTTAAATTCAATAACTTTGTTTTAATTTTTATTATACACTTATAGATAAACTTTTATATTATTAATTTTATTTTTCTTAAATTTTGCCATAATTTCTTAATCCTTTTAAGTAATTTATGAATGAGACTTTGATTTACTTTAAATTTATTAATTTCACTTTCATTTCATATAATTTTTCCATTTTCCGTCCGAGTACAACAACCGTTTCGCGTTAGGTTTGTCATCATACTGATTGTACTGTTAGACATAAACTGCCGTTGTTACCGACATTACAACAGCAGCAGCGACATTAAACATATTAATGTTTAAAGTATGTTAGTTGTACACAGCATATTTTGGGAGAGTTGCCATTTGCCAGGATTAAAACCGTGGCATGCTTCTTGGGAATTAATATTGTTACGCGAAATTTCTTAGGCCGGTTTTACATCGGTGTGCCAAATGCCACAAAAGCGTAAAAAAAGCATAACCAACTAATTACTAAAGAAAAACTGTTTGATTCAGACATGTATTTATTAGCTTAAATAGTTCCATACATAACTAATAGACAATTTTATAGAATCCAGCATGATTGGAAACTGTTTAAATCAATAAATACATGTCTGAACCAAACAGGTTTTCATTAGTAATTAGTTGGTTACGCTTTTTTGGGCAAATGACACACAATAAATGCCAGATGTAAACTCAGCCTTATTTATGTTGTATGGAAGTTCCAAGACATGGAAAAAATTATTATTTTTAAAAATAATCTAAGATAATCGATGAAAAGATCGAAATTTATTTAAACAGTAAATCTAGACAAATTTTGTTACTTTCTCCAAAGAAACACCCAAATTTTTTGTGGAATCGTAACTTTCAAACTTGAGGCTGGTATATTTATTTTATTTTTGCTAAAGGCTGATACTCACTATCCTACATAATTGTTCAACTTTTGAGCAAATGCAACCCTGATCTCATGAGTTGTTATTGTCTTTTAAAATTTTTTCATAAGCTCCATTAGATCAAGGTTGCATTTTCTCAAAAGTCTCATTCATTCAGGTACAAAACATTCAGGTAATCCAAACAATACTTTTTATACATTTTACATAAATTCTTTTTTTAAGTTTCAAAATATTTCGGATCCAAAATCTTCATCTTCATCTTCATTTGGTGCTTCTCTTGTACCCTGAAGTTAAGTTTCTCGTACCAGCAGTATTTTGCCAACATGCTAGTTTTCGATTTTCCGGAAAATCTTTTCTCAAACTAAGCAATGTCTTGATGAAATTGTTCCCCATGTTCATCAGAACCTGCTCCTAAATTTGCAGGAAAAACGTTCAGATATGAGTGCAGCAAGTAGAATTTAAGACACATGATACACTCATAGCCTTAATGCTGACAAAATGATCGAGATAGTCAGCACTTTTTTTGTTACCCAAAAAGTTCACACACGTTTTGGAATGCAAGCCAAGCTTATTTTTCTTTTAAATTCAGGAGTTCAATAAACGTTAGGTCTTAGAAAAGTTGTGTGATTTGGGGTCCCACGAACATTCCTTCTTTGATTTTAGCATCAGTTCTGTCATTAATTCATTTGAATCAGGACAGAACACTAAAATTCCGTCCTCCGAAAAAAATATTTTCCAGACTTTTATTTTCTGAGAAGACTTTTACTCCCTCTAATAGGCGCCTCCACTGGCGAAGTCGAGACTCAAGGAGCTTAAATTTACTCTTGGATAATTTTAAACCCCGAAAAGATCATTCAATGCCAGCTGAGTGAGGAAATGAGGTTCTCGAGGTATGTTCTGGTTGTAATTTATAGGTTTTTGGGGGCACTGGATTTGGCGAAGATTCGTCGTGTGGAGCTGGTCTTAGAGCTGAAGGAATATTCGGATATTAAATAGTGTGCTTAATTCTTCCATAGCGCTCATTGCTGGAAGCCATACAGTAGTAACAATCCTTGGGATGACAACTAGGTTCGCGCCAAACCATGGGCAAATGTCATTGATTTACGGGTCCCTTTAAGCCATTTGGTCAAGCTACTATAACAAGTAGTGCAGCAAATCTTTGGAGCCCAATGCCTGTCTTGGTCTCCAACTTGGCTATCAAAGTAGATTATAAACTCAGTTTTAAGAAGCTGCGAATTAGGTTTTCTTTGTGATTTTACTGTCTAGTACCCGCAAACATAGCAGAAGGTATCAGGATGATTTTTACACCCGCTTGGTATAGTTCAATAGTAAAACAAATTTCTTACTTAACTACAATTCACAGCGAAAAAAATGTCAGGCGTTTTAGTCAATTTAGACAATATGAGAACCCGGAATCCTCCTGCATAACACCGAGATATTGACTTTACGATCGCTAGAGATGCACTGAAGCTAGAGAAAAATTGTACTGCAGAGCTAATGAAAACTTGAACAGCTAAAATAGTTTTTTATAAATTCTAATTTGAATTCAGGGCCATAAAATCATCGAAGGAATCCTGGGGTGACAGCCTCTTCCTGCGCTAACCAAACACTGGTTAGTCAAAAATCAAAATCACAGCCCTAAAAACCTTTTTATTCACATGCAGTAGTAATACGGAATTCAACAGGTCAACCTTTTGCCAAAAGGTCTTTTGGGTTTTTCTTACTTCCCAGTAACTATTAATTTTTTTCCCCGATTATTCATTTTCTTGAAAAAGTTTTTAGTTGCTAGTTGTACAGAAGCCGAATCTAAAAGGACCTTAATCTTTTAAATTTGTTGGCAGCCTTCCAGCGTAGCCTTACACCATTCCTGTTTATTTACCTGTAGAGTTTCCTCAAGGAGAATTCATATCAGGAGATCTCAACAGCCAAAATTTCTAATTTCGCCGCTTGTCATTTGAACATTTATCAAATGTCAACACACATTTTTCAGTATATTTTTTTTAAGCGATCTCAAATAATAATTTTTCAAGGCCTTGAGTTGCCTCTTTAAGTTTCTAACTAGTTTATGGATGACAATATGTTCTTTCAAAGTTTTTAGCGTGCTTGAATGCTTAGATATAGTGTGACTTCCTTACTTTCAGTTACATTATCAATCACTAATTTCATGGCTTTCATAGTAGCCAGAATTGCAACCTTGGTAACCCACCGTACAATCGCTTGCAAGTTTTAAAAATTTGCGACCATTAGTTTCGTTCATGTAGACTTCAACACCCGTTACTACGTCTATATTAGACTCGCCGTTGAATCTCGCATAATTCTCGTAGAGACTGTATGATTTGACCCAAAATTCTCTACCAGGTATCACTAGTGGGCTGTCCAACAAAAGTCAGTATCGGCGACTTTGAAATTTGTAAGCCCAGATTTTGTGGAAGCAAGCTCCTCACGAGCAATTTCCTGTAGGATAATTGCGTGGCCTGTTAGTGCTGATCTAACTAAAATCGACTTAAAAAATGCTAAGCCAATGACCTTGAAGCCGCTTCAAATTAACAAATGACTTTTGTTCTTATGTTTTGTGTAGTTTTTAACATTTATACCAAGGTGTATCTAACTAGGTGGCAGCGCTACTTCAGCTGATAATTTTTTGCTCAATGTGCTTTGTAGCTGAAGAGTGTAAAAAACTTCGATTATGTTTTGTTTTTGGTACAATTATTTTTGTGCTTTTGACATTCTTCGGTTCTTAAACACATCTATGGTTGCCGTATTTTTGTACAACAAATCCTTACGCAGCCACCTGTATAATTAAACCATGATTTATACTTTTTCATTAAAAAAATAATGTGTAATAAGGCAAGTAAAAATACATAAGGGCATCACTCTTCTCAACTGTGGCAAATTAGCTCTTGCTACATTCGTGGCTGTGGTGAAAATGTAAGAGAATTAAACTCAGAAAGCCACAATGTCTTTGACCAACAAAGACATACATACGAAGTGTGCTTGTAAGCCACTAGGGAAGTAGGACAATAAGTGAAAATACATAGAATGTAAGCCAATATTGTTGAGGCAGGCTTATAAATATTTAAAAGAACCCAAATGTTTACTCCGAAACTATAGGGAATATACAAAAAAATATCAGGCAAATATCGGGGAACAATTGCTAATTAAATTTCCATAACAAAAACAAATCGTTCCACAATTTCAGATTCCAAATTAATTCGTATTTAATAAACTTTCAAGAAACAAAAATAAAACATCGAAAACATCGCATTTCAAGCACTTGCGCTTTTCACCTTAACTCTTCTTATGCTCTTGATGGCATCTTGTGCTCTTTTTACTCTCCATGCATATTCACCACGTTGTTAGATAAAATACCAACAAATATTTAAAAGAGAATATCTTCAGACGATAACAAAAGATTTGTTGTCAGTTTGTGTGTGTGTGTTGGAAAAAAAAATAAAGCACGTGCTTTTCAAAGTCAATGTTGCATAAACAAAACACGAAATGCCGGGTAAAACATTGTTTTCTCTTCCGTAGGCCATACACGCGCACACACACATACTCCCTTCAATAAAACATGCATATGTGTATGTGTGTACGTGTGAAGGCACATGTATCGTATTGTTTATTTAAGCTTAAATTGTATTTTATTGAAAGTCGTAAAATTTTTCCCTGGCTTAATGTTTACTTTGGAATTTTATTTGACTTTGATGAAACTTTCTTTTTAAAGGTGTTCATGGGCACAAAAAGTAACTTTTACTACGAAAAACTTAAATTTGCCGTAACATTAAACGAAAACAATAAATTCTGCGTGATAGACCCTAAAATACTTATTTTAGAAATTTTTTACTGTGAAGTAAAATAGAAAGGGGTCATTTAAAATATGTATTTTATTCTATTTGAAACTAAAGTGTGGTAGAATGCTCCCAGCAATTTAGTTCATTGATAGGGAGAAATCTTTTTGATTCAAAGAATTTTGCTAGCCATTTTAATCAAAATAATAAAAAATATTTTGTTTATATTACGTTTTATAAAAATAATTCATGCTCACTAAGCAAACATAATAATAAGAATATAAATAGCAGATATATAATGTGTAATTTTTGGGCTAAGGAACTGCTTAATATGTGCAATAATTTGACAGCTGTAATGGTTTACGTGACTGCTTGCTAGCTATAATCAATCAAATAGAGTCTTGAGATAGCATTTTGATAGATACCACACTACACGTGCGAGTAAACGCAGTTAGAAGTAGTGCTAGAAAACGAATGCTGAATTCAGCTATACAAATACATGAGACACCTCCGATAGGTTTACAAGTTTGTTTTGCGTCGTGACCAGAGCGTGGCATTTCCAGAGCAGGTGGAAAACTGACTCTTCTTTATCCTGTTCTTAAAAGCTGCAACAGAAAGTGTTGTGGGCACTAGCTAGCTACTAGCATATCTAACGATGGTCCAATGGTCTGTCAATACCGCGACCAGCAGTGAAATATTGTTTTAATTTTTGTTTACTATTTGCTCTGACCGACTACAGTTAAAGCACGGCCATGTTTTCTTTGCCACTCTACAGGTACTTAGCCTATTCCATCTACCATTTGCTTTCGGAAAATAGTATTTGAAAGTATTGTTCTTGACGGTATCAAATGGTATTGCGACAAACACTGCATTAGAAGCGTACAGAGCGTATCCGGAGCTGGTGGGCTCATCTTTTGGGGCAATGCGAAGCAAGTCGCTCTATAAGGATAATGATAGTCTTAGACTGACGACTGAACCTGGAAACTAATTTTTGAATTTACTAACTAGTATTAATAATGTTTGGTATTATCTTAGCAGATTATCAGAAGAAGTGATGCCTGCCTGACATGCGCCCTTCATACATTTAAGCTTAAATTTGACGTGACATAGCCATAATGCCACAGCCATAACACAACCAAAACTCAATTGGTTTCTATGGTGAGAGTTATGGTGTTATGGCGAGTCACGCATAACCAAATACAGTGTTGCCCATTAGTTCGGTTCGAACAGCTGTTTTCTATGGCTATGGTTATGGCACGTCTGATTGAGCCTTCAGCATCAATTAATGTAATTAATTCGAACAATAATGTATCATTTTAGCACCACACTTACCCTAAAGAATGGCAAAAAATCCTCAGAGACGTCACACATAAGAGCCAAAGGCAGTCATTTCATAGATTAATTGAAAAAAAAGTTTATAACCATGAAAACCGAAAGTACTTGCTTAAGTTGCACAATTCTACGTTAGGTTAGGAAAGGTGGTGCCAAAAATGCACCTCCACTCGGAGTCCCAATTGTGTCTATTGTGATAAAACTTCTACGTTACTAGGCAAAAAATCAATATCAAATAGATAACGGTGCTTCCGTACCGAGGCGTTAAAATTTAGCCCTTTATTTATTTTTTTTAAGAGAAGTAACACTCAGGCAATGAATGCCTACTACTATTACTAGGTATTACCTTCTTTAGGAAAGGTATAATGATAGCGAAGTAAGGTGTTAAAGGAAGAGATAGAGGAAAGCTTCATTCTTTTACAACTCTGCTTTTTGTACGTTTTTAATAATGCAATGTTGCAGCGCCTCTGGTGTTAAATGAGGTGTATTAATTTTTCTTTCAAGCTGTGTTTAGTAGACATTTTATTGGTTATTTTACTTCGCCCATAGTTCTGCTACACAACGAAGGAGGGCGCTCTGATGTTACATTAGCATTAGTATCTGCTGAAGTCGGTATTAAAGTCCTGCACAAGACTAAAACAAACACTAAACAACACTTATTGGCAATACAAACAAATGCCTTGCCAACAGTGTTGTTTAGCGTTGGTTTTAGAATATTTCTCTATAGTAAAGCCGTTGAAAATCTCTCATGTCTTGAAAAGTCTTATGAATGGTCTTGTGCTGGACATTAGTCGGTATAGTTCAGTGACCAGTGACTATGCCTTTATCACTTCAACTTTCCTACAACAACTGATACAAAGATAAACTAATGCACATCAGAAAAATGCGTGGTGTTGTTATTTAATGACTGTTGGATACCGCGGTCGAACCACGGACCTGAGGTTTTGTAGTCAATGTGCTAACTATTTCAGCCAACTCCGCAAATTTCGATCTTCGACCTTAGTCGACAGTACTGATCGAACGAATTTTCATTTGGTATTATGACGAGCATTCGACAAAGATAGTCCTTATTGTGATTTTTAAAATTTACCTAAAAATAGAAAACAATCGCTTATAATAATTTTTATACTAAAATACTTCTTCATGGAAAGCTAAATTCTGTTCGTTAGAAAATTCTTTGCTCAACCAAATTTTCGATGCTCATAATATGAATTGAACATTAGATTTTCAATGTTCGAGAACCAGCGAAGATTGAAAATCGAATGCAACTAATAATAAGAGACTTAATATATTTTGGTAGAAAATTTAAAAATAACCAGAAAAAATCTACAAACTTTGCGTAACTAAATCCCATTCATCGGGAGTAATTTTTAAAAGGTTAAAAGTCTAGCTAGGCATCCATCATGTTCAGGTATTTATTCAAATGTTTTGCTTAAATTTGTTAGTAAATTATTTGTGGAAGTGCTTTTGCTTTTAATGTTTATATTGAAAGTGCAAAAAAATATGGATAAAGTTATTAATTGGGCTCAATTGAGCAGAGATTTTATTTTTATTTTATTTATTTAAAGTTTAAACAAATGAGCGTTATGCTGCTCATCGTTACGAATTAGTAATAGTCTCACGCGTTGAGTTTTCCAATAACTAATAAGCGCTTAACGACTTCTGCTAACACTTGTATGGTTGTTGTTTGTCATTATTATTTTATCTACTTTCATTACATATGGACAAGTGTCGTGATTTTTAATGCGTGAGTCACGCATTAGTCACGCGTGATTGTGGTTGCATTTCTGTACAAAAATTATTTTAAAAAATAACGCGTGCGATTTTAGCTAACTTTCTTAGGCTTGTTAAAAAATAAAATTTTTGATAATTCGTATTCCAAGTCATTCATTGGAAGGCAGTTAATTCAGGAGCATGCGTGAATAAAATTATTATGTTTTGTTGGTTAAGTTCTGTTTATTTGCATTTTGTTCTTACTTCAGCGTTTTTTAAATAAGAAAAATCATGTTTATTAATTAATTAGTAATTACTTTGTACAAGGGGTGCTCGTCTACCGCTCTTATACCCTCCAGATTATAATGAAATATGCAGTTTGTTTTACGAGTAATCTACATCAAATTTAGTGTGCCTCATATACATATGTATGGGGGTATACGTCTCCCCCTCCTATACCGCCAGGATTTTTTTTAAACATGTACTTTGTTATAAGACCCACCCATATACAATTTACTGGCCCTGACTATTGCATTTGTGGAGATATGAATTGATCCGCGAAAAGAGGGATTTTGGCTCCACTGTGCGACATACAGCGTGTTCCAAAGTAGCTTTTTAAGTCAATACCCTCTGGGATAATGCAATTTTATACCGCTGGATTTTGATTTTGAGAACATTTATCCAAAAAAATTTTAGAACAACATTATGTTAAACTTTCATTCAACCAATTGAGAAGTCTAACTAATAGCATAGTTGCCAAAAGAACACAATACAATATTGATTGACAATTGACAGTGTAATAAGAAATAAATCAGAAAATAATAAAAACTATACATTGCTCTCGCAAGACCAGAGTGATATTAATCAATTGTTTTTTCGACAAGTTGGAGGCAGAAACTTTTATTACCATAATCATATTGGCACAGTTAGTATTACGAATACTTTTCGAGTTTGCTGTCCAGTAACATATTATTATTTTACTTATTTAGTAAAATAACTTTTTTTATTAAAAATCATCAAAATTGTTTATTGATGGGTTAGGAGGATCCACCTCCTAACCCATTTCACTGTTGCTAATGCAGATCAATAGGGAAGCTTTACCCAAAAATGTCTCAGCACAACAAGAGATATTATGTTAAACTTTCATTTAAACAAATTAGAAGTTTAACTACTCGTAATATCAAAGTTGAAACCAGAACTGAATAATCAACATGTTTATTTATTTCCCTACTTTATCATGACTACATTGGCTGACTTTTTTTCAGCTGGAATTGTAGCAAACAGGAACTGAATTGCACTACAAAATTTGTTATTCAAGTCGCTATAAGACAATTTCTACTCGTACCTAACAATTGCTTAAATTCACCATAGTCATGTTTGTAAAAGTTTAGGATGCGATAACATTAAAGTAAAAAACTTAAAAATGTTTCCGCAATTCATTCTTTTTTCTTTTGTAAAAAGAAAAGTGAAATAAATACTGTGACAATATTTGCATAACAGAGAAAAAGTAATGAAAAATTTGCATACTTTTGGGAGTTAAAAAGAATTAGATATTTGCACCTTTAAGTTTTTTTTGCAAAAAAAAATTATGTTAATTTGCCAATTTCCTCTAAGTTTTTTTTTCCTGTAGTAATCTCTTCATAGAAACATATCACGACAGCTAAAAAGGCACCACAGTCAAATTTATATGATTGGAATATTTTTAAAACCTTTATATAAAAGAGCTATTAAATATATTTTGTGCATACTTTTAGGAGCAACATATAAATATTTCGCGCCTTACAGTTGCATATTAAAAAGTTATTTGGAAAATTATTTTATGAAAGCATATGAATGTATGTGTGTATGAAAATAAGGGGGTGTTTTTAAGAATTAAAAAAAACAAAAGTGTATTATTCCCTTGTCAGGTATATATATGTTTGGAAAAAAAATTTTTTTTGTTTTTTGTTTTTTAATATTTTTTTGCTTCATATTTTTGCATAGCGTTAGTCTTGATTTTAACATAAATAGGGCCTATCACAAGATGTCGACAACATTTGACTTGACGCACACTTACATTTGAAACAGTGGTTATAGGAAAGTTCAATTGATGAAGGCATAGCCATTGGTTACTGAACTATACCGATTTCAGCAGATACTAAACGTAATGTAATATTAGAGTGTAGCAGAGTCGTCGGTGCAGTAAAATAAGCAATAAAATGGCTACTTAACACAGCTTCAAAAATAATTTAATACACCAGAGGCGCTGCAACACTTTATTAACAAAGAAAAAAGTGCAAAAGGCAGCGTTGTATGAAGTATGAAGCTTTTCTCTTATCTATTCCTTCACCAGCTGTCTTCCCTATCACTTTTCCTTTCCTTGGCTCTCACATTATCGGTCTTGGAATCAAATCTATACTTATAAAATATGTTTTGGAGATAAGTTAGCCATCTATTGTTAATATTTTCATATCAGAGAATGAAAAATATATCGTTTTAAGTACTCTTTGAGTATTGGCAGTCCAACAACTATGAATGCCTACAAATAAAAATAAAAAAACTCGCTCATATGCAAATACAGGCATTTATTTTAAACCGAATACGTATAGCTATAAACGTCCAACAACTATGTTTATAGATATTTGTTAAATTACACAGTAGAAACGACATCAACTGAAATTTATAGACTGTGTGAGCTACAATTGAACGCTTAAGTATAAAAATACCCTGACTATTAATCGGCTGCAAATGCGTATATACAAGGCTATTTTATTTACTCACACACGTAAAGCATGTTTTCAATAAGTTAAACACACACCGACACATTTTCCATTCTTTTTTATGTACACAAATGTATAAATATGGTGGCGAATGATGAATAAATATCCCGAGTATCATGCTTATATTTTTCTTGTTAGATTAAGTACCCATAGCCTGGGTTTAGGCATACTTGGGCTATCTTTTTATTTTTAGTTGTGAGAGAGAGTCAATTAATTTGAGACGGGTATTTTAAATGCTCTTGTATGTAGGAATTGGCTTTAGTGACAGTTGCTTTAGAGAAAATGTGTTAGAAAATCTAAAAAATTTTGTGATTTCTCAAATCCGAATCCGGGAATTCTTTAATTTTAAATCCCGTGATTTAAACTAAGCTTTCTCTTGTGATTTGTAGTATTCAGAGAGTTATAGTAAAATTTGCATGGCAAAAATTCTTAGGAAACATTTCAATGCCTTTAAGAGTACTTTTAGTATTATATTTTGAAAGAGTCAAAAAAAAGGGATGCGTGCAAAGTTACAGGGATAAACTGTTCCACAAATAAAAATTCTCAACAAAAGTTTTTGGGACACAGTTTACTTTAAATTTAGGGTTTTTATACATTTCTTCTTTTCTATCGCAATCAGTCTTGTGTTGTTGTTTTCGCGAAACTTATTTTAGGTTTTTAGACGTACCGTGTTATTAAAAGATACATAATTGAAAGATTCAAATGGTTGTCTAAAGTGTCATTATGTTTTAAAATTTTATATTTTTTTTGGTAAACCAAAAGCAATAACAATTATGTATGTTGAAATAATTTAAAACGGAATTGCTGCACATATTCGCATCGCTTTTGTTTTTAGAATAAATAGACTTTGCCAAAAAAAAATTAACTGAAAAAGTGCCTTTCCTCTATTTAATTAATTAATTAATGTCAAAACAGATGCAACCTCAGTTGTTGCCGGTGCAGCTGTAACAATCAGCATTCAGAGGCTGCAATTTTCTCATGATAAAGATTAAAATTAAAATGTTTGTTGGAAATTGCACTAGAGCAGATTAATGAAAGTAAAAACTGCAAAATTTTTCAATTTAGATAATAATGATGGGTGGTTGTTAACAGCGTGAAAGAAAATGAGGAATACAAAAGTTAAAATTTATAAAAATTAATATGTTAATCGAATGGTGTTATAAGTTACAGTTTTTTAGAAGTTTAAAAAAATAAAAGATATCCCTCAAAAATCTCCCGTAAGAAAATACAATTACAAGAACGAAATATTCGAAAATTAATCGATTATTTTTTGCCTAGAAATTTCCAAATGTTAAGTAATTACATTTTGCCTACAAATACTTAACTTGAAAAAATATGGTCAGTGGAACGTAAAATCAAAGTTAATTTATTGCAAATTTAAGTACGAGTCATCTTTTTTTCAAAGTTCTTGTTTATACTACCCTGCAGGAAATGGAACTGATACAAGAATAGTCACGTGATCGTCCCCCAAGTGATAGGGACCAGTTCGAGTTCTAACACTTCCTATGAAGCGGGCCAGTCACTTTCACATGTGGATGGCCTAGGGTGGGGTGCATTGATACTTTGTATACGCCTTGTGACTTGTCACTGAACTATCCCACAGGGACCTATTCGGAGTAGAATAATATAAATTACAGATAAATGTCGATCCAATATTTAACTGTAACAAATAACGCTTAGAACCTTTTTTATTGTTACAAATGCAATGACATTTTATTTTTAATCTGAAAATTTTTTGAGATTCCAATCGACAACCTCGTGCATGACAAGCCTGCACACTACCCACTCGACTACAGGGCCACTTATATTTCAAAAGTATAAATACAACTTAAGCTTAGGTTAATATTTAAGTATATTTACGAAACTGGTTCCAGAGTCACATTGTAGCGAGCAATTAACATTATATTTACATTATTCGATAGGTCCTGTATTCAACCACATCGAACATGTTCACTGCCGTTTACTATAGTACTAGACCGAGTCCGAATAAAATTGGCTCAAGACCAAGACGATACATCACGAAAATGGTGTATATGTAACCATTTACATGATATGTCTTTTTTCACCATACACTACTCCATGCCTTTTGATAACACTCACATTTTCTCAAGTCATAGGACGAATACACTTGGATAAAATGTCCCCAAATTTTCTGCAAGACAATTTCATTAATAACTGGAACCTACTAAAATAAGCACTTTCACATAGTGCTACAAATAAGTTGTGATTTTGTTCATTACGGGGAAGTGATGCTCGAAAAAATGAAAGTTACAAAATTACAATTATTTCGCTCTGCTCAAAAATAGTACTATCCCCCTGTTTCTGCAACGCAGACGGTCGAATTGAGTATAAAATTTGTATGGAAAGCACTAATTTTTCTGACCTGACTTGTGAAAACCGCACATATATCTTGAATTTTGTTATAAAAGTTATAACAATTACGGCCCCTGATAATGAAATTTTAAAGAATAAAATTGAAAATATTTAAAGCTTGTAACTTGAATGTGAGAGCTTCCCTAGTCGCAAATAAATATATAATTATTTCATTCTATTAGAATTGTGTCCAATATCTCTTTTTGAACTTGTTCGAATCAAAAGTCGTTTCGAACTCATCATGCATATTAGCATTGATATTTTGTATCCAACATCTCATTTTAGTTCATAAAAGCTGTTGGACACAACTCTACATTCTATCAAACATAAGCTAAAAATTAAAAATAAAAACACATAACATTTTGTGTGTTTCCTATATTCTCTGTCTCACTGTTGGCAAGTCGTATGCCATTGACAAGAATTTTAAAAGCTTTAACAATGTAAAAAGTGTAACGTGTGAATGGCACTTTGACTCATTAATAAATTAGGAAAACAATCATGGTCATAGTGAGAAACGGAAGTTTTATTGTTTGCCTCAAATTATAGTGATTTCAACTAATTGAAACTAAACAGGGGGTCGCTTGGGTGATTAGAATACACAACCAATTAAAATTTTGAAAAAAAAAAAAATTATATATAATTTTAATATTAGCAGCAAAAATTTTAATTTTGAACTTTTGCCTAATAAATAAATCCCGTTCTCATATTTAAATTTTTATTTATTATCTACAATTATTCTTAAAGAGAAGTTACCCTCTTTAGGGAGGGTAAAGTGATAGAAAATACAGTTGCTCCAGGAAAAAAGAAGAGAGGTGTCTTGGGACACCCGGTTATAGCTATGCTGCTCAGCTATATAAAACAAACTTAATATGCTAAATAGCAATGCAATAAAATTATATTATATGATGATGGCGAATTCACTCGAGCCATAACCGCTAAAATAGCTTAAGCGACACATTTTTTGGACTTCGTTTTTTTACGAAAATCGACTCTACGATCGCAAATAATCGATTTTGGTCAAAAAATGAAGTTCGAAAATTATGTTGCTTAAGCTATTTTGTCGGTTATGGCATGATACATCAATAAATAAACAAATAAATATAAGAAGCTTGTTTCTGGAAGTCCTGAAACCAAAGAAATAATCTGTAGTAACCTATATCACATAAAAAAAAACTCACTATGGGAAGACATTCAAACTACCCTCCAGGAAATGGAACTGACACAAGACTAGTCACGTGATTGGTCTTTAGGTGATAGGGACCAGTCCGAGTTCTAACACTTCCTATGAAGCGGACCAGTCACTTTTACATGGGAATGGCCTAGGATGGAGTTAATTGATACTTTGTATACGCCTTTTGACTTGTCACTGAACTATCCCACAGTGACCTATTCGGTGTAGAATAATATAATTATTTAAAAATGTCATTCCAACACTTAACTGTAACAATGAAAACCTATAATTTTTGTTTTTGTTGTTGTAAATTCAATTATAATTTATTTTTGAGCAGACATTCTTTGGGACTCGAACTGACAACCTCGTGCTTGCACACTAACCACTCGACGACAGAGGCACTCATATTTCAAAAGTATAAACACCTGTTAAGCTTAGTTTAATATCTAAGTATAGTTACGGGAGTTCTTCCAGAGTGACTTGACGGTCCATTTATATCGATTCATTGTCTTTCCCAGCTAAGTCTTTCTTATATATATACTAAAACAAAAAAAAAAACAAAAATATTCGTAATACATAATACATGCCCTAGCGAAGTCTTTCTTATATAGACATACCAAACAAAAAAAATATTCGTACGTAGTACATATAATACATAATATTCGTAATAGTGCCCTATTGAACTATGGATGCACTAATGGAGAATAAAAGTAAACGAACAAAAATGTGTTCAGGTAACATTTACCCTATGAAGCAAGAGATACTTGTTCCCAACTTGTTCTTCAACATACATACACCTTGATCCATCTAAGCGGAAACACCACATTGACTCTAACGAAAACAAATGAAGCTTAAATTAAGTCAGATACATTGAGTGATTAACTAGTAGAAATTCAGTCTAGATTGTAAACATTTAATATAATTTTAAAACATTTATGGTGCTACGAAATTCAGTTACGGGTAACCTAGCCACACATCCCGCTATTAAAATTTTCAATCTATTATTACATTTTTATTAAAATGTAACTGATACAAATTCAATCCAAATTTTTTTTAAGTGCAGTTATTGCTTCACTATCCAAATCCCTGTGTGCTTCGTAGTTCAGCTAATTTGTAGAATACAGTTCTCATTATTAACATTTCATTTTAAAATTAGCACTGCGTTATTTTCTGTCGGAATCGGCGTAATTTCAAGTTTGCGCTTGTATAGATTTATAAGAATTGACACGAACCTTGTGCTTTAACAGAGCTTTATTAGTGTCTTAACAGAGCTCTGTTAAGCTATAATGCATTTCTAAAGGACTTTTCCAGTAAATGAGGCAACCCAGACGGAAAAAAGCAATGCTCCTGTTTTATTATTGCCCATGAATCTATTTCTGAAAAGCATGAATTTGAACTAGATACTCTGAAGGATACGCACTTTTGGAATTCAATGCTGTCGGATAATATTGGTCGTAGATTAATGTCCGAGTGGTGCTCGAAAAACGTGCATACTCAGAATTTCTTGAAGTTCGAGTTTTCAGGAGTTCTTCAAAAAAACTTTAAATTTGCCCTACCTGTATTAACATTTTCTTATGTTAGAAACTGTGAAAACTGTGTATCTTAAGTACGAAAGAAACTGTATATATACATATGTGCATATGACACATCCCGCTTTCTAAAATATATTTATTTTAAAATCCTGCTTTCAGCTTCCAAAGTAGATAAAATCCAAAGAAAAAAACATATATTTATATTATTTGATAGGTCCTGGACTCAGCTACAATACTAGAACGTGTCCCAATAAGTAGAACGAGTCTGTTGAAGCTTTTTAGCTTTTAAGATGTTTAGTAATTCTTAATTACTTTATGGTAGATTTTATATAATTCCAATTTTTTTTTTTTCAAGAATTTGGTTGGACATTTTCTGATGAATTTGCATTAGCATTAGCATCGAGATTTTGGCATTTTTGAATATATTAGATATATCACGAAAATGGTGAATATGTAGCCATTTACACCATATATCTTCTTTTCACCATACACTACGCCTTAGTTTTTTTGAACACTCCCATTTTCTCAAGTCCTACGACGAGTACGCTTGGTTCAATTGTCACCAAATTTTCGGCAGGGTAATTACACAATTTGATTATGATGACTAAATGCCTTTTCCTTAACTACATACAAATTCTTTTAGTAGCAAGTGATAAAAGAAACATCTGCATCATATTTAACTACTGCCTATTAAAGCAATATGTAGTTTCAATATGTTTTATAAAATCTCTCACAATTCACTGGCTTCGCCCGATACCTTTACCATGTTAAAGTTAACTTTTTGTGCAAGCATATTTCATAACACGAATGTAAAAGCACATTTCGCTTTGCACAGAAACTATTTTACATTCATTCTGGAATCTCTAGCCATACAATTACCAACAATAGTTATCTACATATCATCTTAGTTTTTATTGTAATTCCTTCCGCAAATCCTTCTCTGAGGATATTTTTGTGCAGATCATCATTGTTTATTGGTACATTCATAAATTTTTACATTATTTATTCATTCAGCCGTTTATGTAGTTATTCGCTGAGCAATAGATTCATAAATTTGAAAAAATTGAGATGTATGCAAAAGTTTTTTATGAGTAATGCTCCATTTCTTGTAACAAGTTCATATATCCGGTATTTTATGTACAACACACGACGTTAAGATTATCATACAAAGCTAAGCAAATATATGTTCTTTATACTTGGTATAAATACAAGGAAATATACATACATGTATGTAGTAGAGATACAAATACATACAGAGACATATAAAGAGTCTTCCAAAAGGCACTTCGGAAATTTGACGGTTGAAGCTACATCTGTGTTGCCAAATAATCATAGACGGATAAAGCGTTCATTAAGATATGCCAATGATAAAACTCTTTTTTTATCAAAATGAGTGTTCTGTTTGAACAACGTGCCGGTCATTTTACGGTCGCCATAACCGCCATAATCTTCCTACCATCGCGGTTTGATGGACAAAATTTGAGTCTACTGGGTCCGTTAACAGTCAATCCTCACTTATACTTCGACCAAATGTAAAATTTACTGAAAATATAGCCGCTGTTGATAAGAGTGTGCAAAGGAATCCGACTTAGTCAATTTCGTAACGCTCCACAGAACTCTGCCTTTCGCAGACCACACCTCAGCGAATTTGGCGTTGTGACTTGAACCTGCACCAGTAGGTTAGGTAAGGCTAGAGGTAATCAATGTTGAATCCATTAAGGATTACACTTATGGTCTTATAGCACCACGATGTGCATTCTTAAGAGAAACGAAAAACACCTATTAAACTTGGTCAGTTTGGCAACTTAGTTTCCTCAATACATATCTCTTAAGTTTTTCCAATCTGATTCCCCACATGGAAGATTTGTCTTTTAATTTGACTGAGTGCTGGACAGTGGCACAAGTAGTGTTCGAGTGTTTCATCATAGAAAGCGTTCAATGACAGATCCTTTACAAAATTTGTTTTTACATACCTATCAATATGCAAAAGCATATCTATGTAATAAATAAATAAATATGAGAATTATGTTAATAAACGTGTGCAAATTCTTATGTACTTTAGTTTGATACATGTTTTTAAGATTATATGCGCAAATTTTGTGGTAAAACATGTACATGAAATCATGAAATCTTTGCAGCACTGTTTCCACCGTAAAATTACACAGATTTAAATTCGGGGTCATTTGGAACAATTTCGAAACTTAATTCTTAAGAATCAACCTTCAGTCTTTTCCAGAGGCTTAAAAAATAAAGATTTTTTCAGGTGTCTTATTTTTTTGAATGATTGTGAACTCAATCTGAGTAATATCGAAGTATACATATTTATTTCACACAAAGTCTGGGGTCTTATCGTCGCTTTCGATAACGAACTGATTCTATCGCTATCGAACAATGTAATAATATGGTTCGATATAGAATGCCATAATCTCAAACTGAAAAAAACGTGACCGAATCAGCTAGTTATCGAAAGCGACGATTAGACCCCTGTATTTATTTTGAAAATTGTATTTATTTATTTTAACATATTATACAGAGTAAATTTGCATAATATGGTGTTGCACAAATATGGGCGGAGTAACTAAGACCATATGCCCCAGATGTTATTAACAGTATTTTAAAAAAATTTTGTGACGGACTGTACGCGACCTATGTCTTCACATAAGAAGTAGCAACGTGGTTGTTAAAGAAACAGATCAGTCAACCAGTGCGAGCGAGACGAAAAACTATCGAAGGCCAAACAACACACACAAGCCTGACCGCACTTAAGAAATAAATACGTTGACGCGAGAGATGTTCTCCGACCCAGAGCTGCTTATCGAACTCATCACTAGATAAATTCAAAATATTTTTGATTGAAGCCTGCCATAGGCGTAGAAAGACCATTCTGCGAGGTGCATGTCCCCCTCAAAAATTGCTGTGCCCCAACCCCCTGAAAAATTATTAAAAATAGCATGTTTTAATGTTACTCATGAAAATCACTTGTCTTAATGCCCTGCCCTACCCTTTAAAAAATTATAGCTACGCCAATGAATCTTACTGATGAGTTCTATAAGCGGGAACGATTAACACAAAAAACAAACAAACCATTTTTCTAATTGTTTACGCATTTGTTAAAGTTGTCTTTGCCAGAGATGTGCAATTGCCATGAGTAATTCGTACGCCACCACAATATTTGGTGATCGTGATTATATTTTAAATAAATAAAGCGTGAGTGACAAATGTTTCTCACCACTTTCGACTTAAGACCGAGGCAGTTTTATAAATAAGTCAAAAGAATTCCATCAAACGATTTTGATTTATTTTGCGGCCTGTTAACCTTCTGGAAAAAGTTAAATGTTGCTCGGCGAACTTAGCACGTTCTACGTTTTAATAAATATGTAGGAAAAATATTTTTTAATTTATTCCGAAGATTTCCGACATGTAAAAGTTGTGATGCAAGTGAATGTATCGCTACATAGTAAATTACGCCTTTGCTTATAAACAGCTTGAATTTGTTCTGGAAAAACCTAGAAATCAAACTATCACTAAAACATTAAGATATGCTGCATCTTATTGTAATTATAAATGCAAAAAATAATGCCCCAAATATTTTAATATTGTGCACATACATATCGTTAGCTTAAACGGACAAAATATGGGACTAAGAAAATATCTATCGAATATGTATGCTATGAGTGTCATGTGAAGTGAAAATGTATGTGGAATACACAAGGCACCCGAATATCCAGGTTTTCGTTTATTTCTGCGAAATGTAACAAAACTTGTTATTAATAAAAACATTTTAAACTTAGGTACATCTTAAATCGGAATCGCGAGAACCCTATGACCTCGCCTAAATCCTTACAAAACTAAAAATCTCATGAACTTCACTAGGAAGCATTTGAAAAATCTAGTGGGCGCTTTCGGAACCCATGCTAAACGTCTGGGTTTCCCGTACAACGAATACTGCCTTAGTTCCAATGGTGAAGAGAACGGGGTGGTGTAGAGGAAGCGAGGCAGAGGAGTCTGCCTTGTTTCCGCTCGAAAGGATCGTCGTTTTTACTTTCTTGGCAAATTATCCTTTCAGCAGCACATCCGAGTTTTCGGAGGAGAGATTTAAAACGTTAAGCCTTTATATTTGGTACGCCAGATGACGTCCCCTGTGGGGTGTGCACATGTATGACATATTCTCTCCTCTCCTCTCCTCTCCTCTCCTCTCCTCTCCTCTCCTCTCCTCTCCTCTCCTCTCCTCTCCTCTCCTCTCCTCACCTCTCCTCTCCTCTCCTCTCCTCTCCTCTCCCCTCCTCTCCACTCCTCTCCTCACCATTCCACTCCACTCCTCTCCTCTCGTCTCGTCTCGTCTACTCTCCTCACCTCTCCACTCCTCTCCCCTCCGCTCCTCTCCACCAGCATCTATAATCTCTGAGAGTACACTCCACTATATAACTAACTTTTCACCTCTCCCCTCTACTCCTGTCGTCACTCTTTGCTTCCTACAGTGAAAGGAAAACCATCATGGTGGTTTTCCTTTCAGTGTAGGAGGGGCTAGCTTCTTATTTTTCTCTTACCATCAGCCTGCTACACTAAACAAACAGAACCTAAGCGTATCTTAAATATAACGATCAGATAATGACATTAACTACTAAAAAAAATACTAATACTCGGGGTATGCTCATACGTATGTATATGGACAGTTATTCGGACGAAATAAATACGAGTATATGCTTGATACTCAGAGTATTTATTCATAATACGCCCACTTTTGCAGTTGTATGCAAGAAATGTAATGGGAAATGTCCTTTGGCTGCTTTAAAACATTAATCAGATAATCAGGATGTAGGAGTTAAAATAAATATAACCTTTAAATAACTGATATAAAATTTTTTTTCGTAAAATGTATATAATTTAATTTGAAAAGCGATAAATGTAGAAAAATGATCCAATACTCGTAGTTAACAAGACGTTTAGAAAATGTATCATTTGAGCCTTGCTAATTTAAAACATCTAGTTGGAAACAGTATTAAGTTTAACAATTCAGCAAATTTTCTTTGATAAATGAGTAAAAACTTGCAGAGCAATAAAAACAAAAATAAGTCTTTATTAAGGCAGGAATACTTGCTTATGCGCAGTGTTAGAAACAAATGTTTCATCAACAATAAAATATGGATATGCGTGCCTTCAAATAATTCCTCATGTTAAGTTGTTTTTGCTTACCAGGGGAAGTTAATGTGTAATAATTTTGTCACATAGTTTTTTACTAACACAATATACATATGTATTTTATAATATTTCAAGGTACAAACTTGGAGTTCGGTTAGCAGAGAAAGTGATTTAAAAATCACCGTTTTTTTAATAAGCTTAATTTTTTATCTATAAAACTTTAAGTTGCCGGCAATACTGTTAAATATGTGCGGCATTTTAAGACGCGTTACTCGCTTTATGTTTACTATAGTTTGCCATTTCATTGCAAATATACTGACAACTAATCGAATATATTTCGTATCATTTTTACACAAAAATTCTAAAATAAATATATATATTTTTTAACAAATTGGGTTGTTGTGAGAAACTTTTCACAAAACATTGTTACAGAAGCACTTTTTCTCACATTCGTCCAATAATTGCTGGAAATTTATCTAAGTGATAGATGATTCTCGTAAAGATACACTTTTGTGAGAAACGCCATTTTGTGTTTCAATTCCCAATATTTGTGCTACAATTCCCTCGTTTCATGCGCGAAATTTTGTGATGCGAGAAATAAAGAAAAAAGCTACAGAAGATAGATGAAATAGTCTGAATACCTGTAAGGTCGTAAGGAAAATGTGGCCATGGCTACAGAAGATATATGAAATAGATGAATACCTGTAGGTTAGGTTAGGTTAGGTTAGCAGGCTGCTGGTAAGGAAGGGTGAAATTTAGAGTCCAGCTCGCTTGGGTCCAATACAATGATCCCTTTGTGCTACCTGTTAATTGAAGAGAAGATAGTGAGAAAGGGTGATAGGGAAGCAGTGATAGAGAAGACAGGTGGTGAAGGAAGAGATAGAGGAAAGCGTCATTCTTTTACATCTCTGCTCTTTGCAAATTTTTTTTTTTTTATAATGCAGTGTTGCAGCGCCATCTGGTGTCAAATGAGGCGTATTACATTTTGAAGCTGTGTTTAGTAGCCATTTTATTAGTTATTTTACTTCGCCGATGATTCTGCTACACAACGAAGGAGGGCGTTCTGATGTTACATTAGGATTAGTATCTGATGAAGTCGATATAGTTTTTAGTGACCAGTGCCTTATGCCTGCATCACTAGAGCTTTTTCCACAACAACTGATACAAAGGACACCAATGCACATCTGAAAAATGCGTGGTGTTGTTATTTTTAATGACTTGTCGGATACCGGGCTCGAACCCAGGACCTTCGGTTTTTGTAGTGAACGTGCTAACTACTTCAGCCAATGCCAACCTGAATACCTGTAGGTTCGTAAGGAAAATGTGGTAAGGATTCCACGACAAACACTGAAAATAAACAGTAAGAAAAAAAATAGGAAGAGTATTTCGCGGTTGACGGGCCGATCGCACTGAGCGATCGGCAGAAATGTTCTACTAACATTGGGTCTTCACATTGGCTTGTAGCTGTTAAGAACAGCACAAATAAGAGACAGATTCTCACGTGCTCTACGAGTGCCCGTCATTGCACACTACGCGATATAAATTTCAAGGCAAACACACACTAGACGCCCTATCAAACGTGATACGTGATTGGTTTAGGGGACCTCATGCGGTACCTAATTCAACGTGATGGATATTTTATGACTGATCACTGGATCTAGCATTGGATGCAGACTTCTCGCATAAGTGAAGACTTATTCTAAATGAATAGCTTGTAGCTAGGAAGCAGTTCTGTAAACCAACCAAATAATCCTCATATTTATATGACTAAAATGTTAACAAATTTATAATACTCACTCTATAAATTGAAGGATATTAATATGTGTCCTTTTAAAAAAAATCAACATTCTTAGCAACCTTTTAATGCCAACAAATCCTTAAATCGTTAAAGGTATTTGATTTCTCATATAAATAAAAACCATAGTATGTGCTTGAGCCTTTTCCTATTGTCTATTATTTTTGTGCAGAAAAAACTGTATGTATGTTTCAAAAAGGACATTCCATAGAGCTAAATTGCTGAATTGGAAAAGTGTGCTGACATCATGCTGGGATTATTGTAAGGCCATAACACCATTAACTCTGGTGTTGTTATTTTATTTCTTTTGAAGCTTCTTTTTTATTGCTGTTTATTTAAGTCACAGTTAATTTTGAAAAGGACAAATATTTGATGGATATTAAATAAATGAATTAAAGTTTTAGGGGCGAAAAATACAAACATAAAAATATTTTTTAAGGGTATTCAACACAATCGCTTCATGCTGCTGTTGTCTAATACGGTACCATACATATTTTCATATGCGGCAGATACAGTTAAGAATTTTACAGGACTTTTCAGACATTTATGTGTTCAAATTCTATTAGATGACCATCCTTCAATTTTAACTTAAAATGTTCTTTCATGACAAAAATTTTGCCTCAATTTGGTAATTTTGTGAAATAAAAATTTATAGCTTTTTCAAAAATCTTATTTCAATTTGTTTAGCAATCTGTACAGGGACATACAACCCTTCCATCCTTCAATTTTAACTTTAAATTTTCTTTCATGGCAAAAATTTTGCCTCAACTTGGCCATTTTGTGAAATAAAAATTTATAGCTTTTTTAAAACTCGTTGGTACAAGGACATACAACCCTTTCATATTTTACTTATAGCAATAAGCTATTCCCACTGTAACATGGCCTATTTCGAGCTAAAGATTATCCTAAAAGACTTAATTTTTACATAAAAGTCCTAATAAGCATTTTAAAAGTTATTTGCGTAAAGATATTTATTTATTATTATTCTTTTTTATAAAACCAATTTTAGTCTATTCGCAACCACCCACCAGAAGGAAGTGTAGGGCCGTAAATTTCAATAAAACATTTTATTTAATGAATTCAAAGATATTTTATTCAATGAAAGGAAAAAAGGAAGGAAGAATGACTTACTATTTCTTAAATAAAATAAATGTAAAATAAAATATTTTATGTGCTATTTCACAGCAGAATGTAAATATTTATTTGTGCTGCAAAGTATTAGTAATGAAATTTACGAATTGTCTAACCCTTGGCAAAGAAAAATATTTATAATTCTTTAATACCAATAAAGACCGACAACAAATATATATTTAAGGCAAATCCATGTCAGATGTCAGCAAACATTTTTCACTACATCTATTTTCACATCCCATATATGAATTTTTAAAATAAAATTGAGACGAACTTATGTTAAATAAACATGCCTTATAATGCTTATACATTTATTATTTTGAAGTACAGTTGCTATTCTGTTTTTATGGGAACCGAGAGGCAGCGTTAGTTACTTAAAAAAAATCCAAGTCACGCACAAAACAATTACATTACATTTTAATGAATGATTGCTTTTCGCCAAAAAAAAACAGCTGTTTTGCTGGAACATTAACAACGAGCAGCATGCCAAGTTGAACGAAACTCAAAATGAATGATAGCCTTAGCAGAGCGAAGATACAAATTTTGCTAAAATTCGCTTACATTAAAGTTTCGTTTTATTTAATAAGGTATTTTTGTTTATTTGTACGACATAACAAATTCTTTAAAATCTTATTGTTATTTAACGCAATTCGAAATGATTATGAATTTTAAAAATTTATTTGTTGTTGGTTAAGCACATCTGTAGATATATTTCATTGCTGCTAAAGGGACACATCACTAGACTTCAATCACAATGGGGACCATCAGCGCAAAAGCTATGTAACCCACATTGGTTTTTCTTTTGGTTGCTTTTTCTTACATTTTCAACTACCAAAAAAATAAAAAAAAGTAGAGTAAGTAATGTGGAGCAAAAAAAATCGTTTTTAAACAGAACATAACATAGCAAATTAATAGAGTAATTAAATAATTAAATAGAGAAATTAAGTAACTAAATAGTTTGGAATTATAAGATTTTTGCGCCACACGCAAAAATCGATTGAGAGACCCTAATGTTTGCAATGCTTATAAAATCAAAATTACTACACTCCAGCGCCGGCAAAGTTTTAAGGTGGAAGCGCTACCACACAAGCTAATGCCAGATGCAAAAATTACATCTGTTCAAAAAAACTGATTAGATTTATTGAAAACTAACGGCCTTATTTAATTTAATTATTATTTTTCGAACTGTATTTGTTTTATATTCTTATGAATTGAATAGGCTAAAGTTCGTAACGCTTTTTAAGCCAAATTACATGTGATAATTATTAATGAACAAATAACATCAAAGTTAGTTGTAAATATTCTGACAACAACACATAGTTGAACGGAACAGCCAGCCGTTTTCGAAGGCCACTAAACCTTCCTCATCAGCGTTCTTCTGTGTTTTTGGTCCACTGTGTGTGGTGTCAGTTGATGTAGATGTCTGCCTTATATACGTAACTTTATTGCAAATGGAATATGTGAATTTGTTTGATTCATTGCATTTCAATTTGCCAATGTGTTTCGTAATGTATACGCAAGTTACCATCTATATATATATACCATCTTCTATATATATTACCATCTTCTATATATATTACAACAGTCTTACCATTGTCGTTTTGTTCCTTACTAACTATACACATGTTTGTTAATTTGCTTATTTTTGTTCTACTTAAGACAAACTTTTTTTTGGCCTTATATATAAAAACTATTAAGGCTTTATTAAGGGTTTTAAAACAAAATTTTTCTTATTAAGCCTTTCTAAAGCCTAAATAGTTTTTATAAATAATGCTAGGGACACAACTGGGACGAACGACAACAGTCAACATTCGTATATAACATCTGAAGAAGGCCTTATAGAAGACTTTGGCTCTTTAGTTAAAAAAGGTGGGATACACATTCCACATTCCCTTCTATAAGACGGGAGAACAGAAGGAGTGAAGTAATTTGTTTTGCTCTTTTTGAAAAGAAATTCAGATACCGTTATAAAAAATAAAATTCCATATAAAAATACCAAATACAGAAAGATTAAAGAAACGAAAACGTTAATCATTTGTGTTCTTCGGATTATTATTATTCTGTTAGGGCTAATAAATCAGTCAATGATTATACGTATTTTACTTTTAAATCTTATTTAAACAAAAAAAATTGTTTCTCACCGCACAATTAAATCAAACTTAAATAGCCAACATTGTGCATTTAAGTGTTGTTTAAGTTTTACAAACATACCATATGTTTTGTGGATGTGTGTGTTTTTTGACGGCACGTACATGTACATCATGTGGTCGTACTAAAAAGAATTTCGTGTAATTTTCGCTAATATACAACAAATGTAACACATATTTTTATATCATGAAATATATAAATAGATAAAGTGCATTCTGATGCTCTCTTTGTGTCATAAAATGTGTTTTTTGCTATTTCACTTTTCTTATTTATATTGAACAGCTGTTCTTTGGAAAGCTTTCCATAATATTTGGAAATCGTGTAGTGCTACCGTACTTTCAACGTAATTTGATAATAACTTTAATTAGCCACTGAAAAAATGAAAGTGTATTTAAATACATTTTAATTTTTTTATGAAAATTAACTTAAACAATATTTAATTATTCACTGATTTATTAGCCATTATTTTCAGAAGTTTCCTTTCAATATATAGAATACCACAAGTGCTGAAATATAGGGTGTTTTTTATTGAGGTATAGAACTTTAAGTTGGCATCACTTTTTTAACTGGCGGCCATTTTGTCAGCTGTCAAGTGATTAATATTTAGTTTGGTTTGACATTTCATCATGAACAGGTTGACAAAAGAACAACGCTTGCAAATCGTGCAAATTTGCTTTATTCGAGCCAGCCGAATTGGCTTTATTCGAGCCAGCCGCGGCGGCCACATGCCCGAAATCATATTTAAACATTAATGGCATAAAATTATCCTTCCAATAAAGCCAAATTGATGGACATTAAAACGATTTTCTTGTGTTTTATTTCAATTCGAAGTTCTATACATCTAAAAAAACACCCTTTACAAGTAAAATAGTTGTGAAAATATATTTTTTATATGAATATAAAATATTTCCCAACTGTTTTTTACTTGTATTATAGCGCTTGTAAGTTTTGACATGCAGGTCCCAGCAATTGAAAACCTTTATTAAACCCCTATTAATATGACCTTTATTTGAAGGCCTTTTAACAGCCATTCTCTAGAAAGCCTTTAAGAGCCATGAATTTTTAAGGCCTTTTAGAATATCTTCAAAAGAAGCGAGAACGGAAAGTCTACCTGGCAATGACAACGTGTGTAAAAAAGATATGAATATGGGATGGACCGACCAGGCCTGGTACATCCAACAGAAGGAGTACAGAATCATTTTAGAAGGCATCCCTACCCTTTCTTTTTTCCGCTGGGTACGTGCTTCATCGCGAACATTTTTGATGGAATATTGCATTACATCTAGAAGAAGGCCTAACCATCGACTTATTGAAATCAACAATAACAATTGACGCCTTGGAAGGAAACATTGTTCTTGTTATTCATAACATATTGCCAGCACTTGGCGAAAAACTTTCATAAAATTGGACGTCCCGAATGATATTCGTCAAGAAGAAGGTGGCCATTTCCAATTTTAATGAAATGTTTGGACCTTTTGAATAACAAAATTGCTTGGATTGAAGTCAAATTATAGGTGTTGTTTTTTTACAATTTAAAGGTTCTATTGAACAATGTTTAGCCAACTGGTTCTTGTTGAGGTGACTTAAGAAAGATATACGTGTATCATTATCAGTATTAAAAAATTACATCTGAAACTCATTTTATGGCCTATTTAAAGTTGCACTCTTGTGTAGTAAAATAATGTAGAAAATCGTGTAATACTAAGATTTATGATACGAGTAAATAGTGTCTTCGGAACATTTATTCAGAACATTACAAGCAGCATTTTGTTTGTATATATTATTAAGCCTCTTACTCTTCTGGAAATGGGTATCTTTTTAGCAATTTTTTTGAGAAGAAACAAAAATAACCTTAAAAAATATATGTCATAAAATTTTACTTTAGGTCTCAGAGCAAACTTAAATCGAAAATCACAACTTTAACACCAGAAATAACTAACCAAAAACGTAAATATTAAACGATTTTCTAATTATTTTTTACTACACAAGTGTGCAACTTTAAATAGGCCGTAAAATGGGTTTCAGATGTAAACTTTTAAAACGCCGAAATTGAAATTGAAATTTCACATATGTTTATATTATCAGTTTCTGACTTCTCATGTGTAACCTACAACAAGCAACATAGGTTTTATTTAGGTAAAAAGAAAAAAATTACCTTCGGTTAGTTAGGTTAGGTTAAGTTGAAAGAGGAGCAGTAGTAATTGACCCATTTCGTTTTGGACTACACCTATGCTATTATAGTATATTGTGCGCTCTTGATAAGAAATATTGGGATGATACCCAATAAAAACAATTAAAATTTATTAACTTAATCAGAACCGTGTCTCCTCAATATACTTTCTATATCTGTTATGTTTTCTAGATAGAAGATTTGTCTTCTAATATGACTGAATGCTGCACAGTCAGTCACACAAGTAGTGTTCAACAACACCCAGGCGAGCCAGTTGAATTTTTAACTATGTATGTCTTGTTATTATGCTAACCAACCAAGTTCCGAAGTATTGACCTTTAAAATTTACCTTATCTAATATTTTTATTTAAATTCTATTCAGGGAAGTGAAATGGTAGTTTTAACTCTTATAGTGCTATGATGTTTTAAAAATTGTTTTCAATAATTTAATTTGAATATTGTGATTTTTGGCAATGCCCGTATGATACTATGACACTTAAAACTACCGTTTGAATTACCCAACTGTTATTTTTGTTTTTGTTTTTTTTTTGTCATAACTTTTATGTAAATTGAAGGCTTTTTAGGAAAATGTCTTAGTTTTATTGATGGTCATTTGTTTGCAACTTTATTTATTGTTTTTTCTTCCTTTTTTTGGGGAGTAAAGTTGCCTCAAGAAAATTGTCCTTTTGTGTACTTTGATAGTTTCTCTTTCATTTTCCAAATGTGTGAATGCACATAAATTTCTTTTCCCAAATTGAAAAGGGTCAGCAAATGGAATCAAAAAAAAGCAAATGATATTATAGTAAAATGTTAAAGTTTTATTTTTATTTTATAAATCGACGTTTTATTTTCATTTGTTTGATTAAAAAAAAGTTTGTTGTGCAAGCCCATAACATAATAATTTGCTTGGCATATGTTTTGCTTACGGTTTTGAAAAACTTAATGGATAAATATTTTATATGAAAAAAGTTTTATATTCTATGACTTATTCACAATAATTTAGAATGTTATCTGCTGGCCACTAGAAAATTAATGCTGGTCATACAAATTAGAATTGTATAAAATTGTTGTGGCAGGCATTTAATTTATAAAATTTTCGATGTAGTAAAACAAGCCAAAGAAAGCTTGTTGGTCAAAAAAGAATAAGTGCAGCTGTGTAGAGACTATTGTCAGATCTTACCATATTGTCAGATCTGACAATAAGCTGAGAATCTACTGACAATCAAAAATTGCCAAAAACAAGGCAGATCTCAGTGCACACGGTTGTATGTCATTTTTGAGAAAATCTTACAACTTATTGAAAAACGATTTTATGACAATAAATTTTTCTGGCAACTTCGTCATTTAAAAAAACGGTTTTCATGTGCAAAAGTTGTTGGATCAGCTGTTATGCGTTGCACAGTGGGATTTGTTCATACAATGTTTGGCAAAAAATATAAGGAGTGCTCGTAGAATGTTGAAATTTGGTAGAAAGCTTTTTATTACCTCAAGTAAGAATAAAATAAAGTTTCATCAAAATTTCCCACGCCCACTACCCACCGCCCATAGAACCCAAAATTTATTTTTGACCCAAAGTTTTTGAAATTTGGCACGGATGCTTACTACCTCAATTAAGAATAAAATAAAGTTTCATCAAAATTGTCCACGCCCACTACCCACCGCCCATAGAACCAAAAATTTATTTTTGGCCCAAAATTTTTTAAATTTGGCATAGAGCCTTTTATTACCTCAATTAAGAATAAAATAAAGTTTCATCAAAATTGGCCACGCCCACTACCCAGCGCCCATAGAACCCAAAATTTATTTTTGGTTCAAAGATTTTGAAATTTGACACAGACTCTTTATTAGCTCAATCATCGCCCATATAACCCATATTATATTTTTTTCCACAACTTTTTCAGGGCAATTATGAATAAAATTCCGAGGGAAATTTCTTCTTTTTCCAATTAGATTTTTTTATTTTCCCTATCATTTGCCATTAGTTGGAATTGTTCCCCGGGAAAAATTTCTCACGGAATTTTTTTCATAATTGCCTTTTTTTTACTTTTTCTTTACCAAAAGTAATTATTTTATAAATAAATTTCAATACATGCATGTAAATATAGACTTTTATTCATCATCTATCATTTCTGTAACTATGTATATCATCAAGTTCCAGAACCTGTTTACGGGTTTGACATCTAATGCTACTTATAAAAGGATCTGACGATACTAGAAGTCGATGAAAAACATCTGTATTTGTTGCAACTCTATCACACTTTCTGGAGAACCTTAATCTATAATTTCTATAATCTTTATTTCTGACTTCTTCAGAAAGCATGCCAATAGGAGGTATTGCCATATCCATGATATCTTTTCCGTGTGTCAGTATTTTGTGTACTGTTACTGGCCTATAATACCAACTATATTTTTCAACAAAAAGTTTTGCTGTATCTTGAGCAAAATTCTTGAACTTCAAGGAATTAATTTTTTTGCTACAAGTTATTATTTGTAGTATAATGCGAAATCTATCAATTAGTTGCTCCTCTGCAACAGTCACATCGGCAACAAGTGTGGGGTTAGAAAAGAAACGCCTGTACGTATTTCCATCGTTAGTAGACCCAGTTCCTTGTTGAACTGCATCCACTCGTATACCCATCTATTCTTTAAGGCCTTCTATTTTGCTATTTTGATAAATTGTTTTCTTTTTATTGTTGTTAAATCATATGATTTTGTTTTTAATCTATTCCAAATAAGTTATTGTTGTAACTAAATGTCATAAAAAAATATGCCATATCTTTTTGTAATTTTTTAAAATTAAAAATTTCATGAATTTGGGGACAAATTTTATGATTTTACAAAAGCTTATTAATTATTTAAACTTTTTTGTTTTAATTGATAGTATGGAGTCTTACCTTTCATTTTATTATAGCGGGAGCACCTAGCGCGATCGAGCAACTTTTTTTTTCTTCCAAGGAAGTTTGCAATCACGGCACATTATAGAACAAATTTTATTCTATCATATCTTTTAAACCATATGAGCGAACTTTATAATTTTTTTTTAATACGCAGAAAAGGCTATATTTGAAAAAAAAATCACTATTTAAATTAGAGCAATAAAATTATCTGACGTACAAACACTATAGAAGTGCGTAAACAGTTTTCAATATTTTGGACCAAATTATTTCAAAGACAAATAAACGTTTTTTTTAGGATATAATTTATGGATTCTTCATCTGAATCAATTTTCTACAAAACTGCATCATTATATATTTATAAATTTTATGTGTCAAAAAATTACTTATTGCTCAAAAAATCCCACTGTGCGTTGCCAGGCTCAAACTATTTGAGAGAAATGTTCAATTAGCAATTGTTTGTGCTGGTGTTAAATGTAAGAAGTGAAAATATAAATTGTTTTAAACCATAAATAAAAATTTTTAGCAATTTTGGGCTGTACTTTCCTGTGATAAAATTTTTATATAATATTTTAAAGAAATGTTTTGATTTAATAAAAATTTTTGAATTTTTTTCGCAAAGATTTTTCCCATGTTTGATAAAAAAAACATTGTTGAAAATTTTTTATTTTTCCATAATGTATTTAAAAAAAATGTGCATTCAACAAAACATTATATTTGAATAGAATATAAAGTTTGTTGAATTTAATGCTATTTTCGAGAATAACCGCTGCTAAATATTAAATTTTTTCTGTGTGTGCAGTGTTGCTCATAGAATAAGTTATTTTACAAGGATGCCATATTGTCAGATGCATAAATTTCGCACATCTGGCAATAATAATATGTCTGATAAATAGCCGGCAATAATTTTACAATGGTAACGACATTTTCTCACACGATGGTCGATTTATTGTCAGCTGTTAGCCTTGAAATGGACTGACAAGTCTTTCTGTTTTTCGGCAACGTAATTTGAAGCTGAGGGGCAATTTATGGCATTTGACTGGGATGAAAACTTAATAATATTTTCACATAAGCTTCATTGATTTATTTTTAAGATTCGTGCGATAAGGAGCACTGTAAAGTACCTCCAGTGCTTGAGGAATAGCCCACTTATACTCCAACTTATGTACTGAATTTAATATTGGTATCTTATCGATGATTTGTGGTTTAATAAATTCATAGAATTAAAGTGCTCATTGTCAGACCACTCAATTATTAAAAATGCCAGAAGTAATGGAAAAGCTTTTAGTATCAAATTGAAATCAAATCAAAGACTGTCTTCCAATATTTTTCACTTTAGAAAATTACGAAAACTTTATAATATTGTTTTTCCAAATTGCTTTCAACTCGTTAACTTTCTTTACTTTTATTTTCAATTGTTTCTTAAAATAGACCTTGATTTTCGTCCTTTAATTTTTTGTTTTCTTTTATAATTTTCTCCCACTTTTTTATTGGTAAATAACAAATTTTTTTATATGCCGACTTACATATACATACATATAAATAAACTTTTGATTTTAAAGTTTCGAAAAGAAGACAGCGAAATAAAGAGTCCATGTAATGGAAATGTCTTACTAAATGTAGATTAATGTTATGCACATCAGCAAGTAAATTCTTATTTTTATGGCTCCATTTTTACTTTCTCTGATGATGACTAAATTTGTTTAGCAAATAATAAAATCAGACACCAACAAGAAAAGAGATATATAAATACTGTCAAAATAAAGTGTAACGGCTTCCAAAAGATTTACACAGTTTAATGCGCTTAAGTCAGGGCAACAAAAGCAGGAAACTAAAAATACACAAAGGCAACCATACACACACAAACACACACACACACACAGAGAGATTTGTACGCATACAAACTAGGAGGCCATTTATGGAAACAACAAAAGAGCTAGTGATTCATTTATTCACACATTTGTCTACAGGCAACTCGCAAAAACTCAACTGAAAATGAAGGAAGTCCAAGCCATCAAATCAACAGGGACTGTAGATGTTGCTGGCTGCTACTAATGCTGATAATGATGATGATGATGATGATGATGATAATGATAATTGAGAAGAAGGTTAATTTATTGAATGCTACAAAAGAAAGAATTGCCTTAAGCCATCGAATATTGTTAAAGAAAAGGCAAATGTGTATGCGCCAAGTAACTAAATGACTACAACAATCCGCTTTGAGAAGTAAAAAAGTAAATCGAAATAAGAAATTAAATAGACTACATATATACGCATTGGAATGCCCAGTCTTATAACTAGTTTAACCAACTGGACCGTGACTTGAAGAAAAAAATTACTATTTTCTTCTGGTTAATCGCCCCGGAGTTGACAAAGTCAGCGGGAGCAATAAATTAATGGATAATGATTAAATGTTTGATAGCCAAGAGTGAAAATGAATAATCATCTAAGATATTATAAAAAACTTAAAGATTTCCCATTAAAGTTGAACTGAAAAGATGTAAAGTTTGTCGTAGGAAAATTTAACAATTTAAAGCACGACTTATGTAGTTCCCGAAAAGAATATAAAATAAGTCTTTCTCTCTTATTCATTGTCATTCATCCTAATTTCGTAATAGCACAACACACTCTCAGGTTAACAAATGAAATGCCTAAAACATTTAAGATCTTTTTGATAATGAGATTTTTTTCTTCTTATTTTTTTTATATTTTTATAGGACTTCTTCCCAAAATTAATATTTTACATTTTTGCTTTATGAAAGGTTAATTGTTTCTAAAAAATAAACTAAGATTGATGACACTGTGCAACAGTGCAAAAAAACATATGGACTTAATGGTAAAGGTTCGTTTCTACTATCCTATACTCAGTTTGATGATTTTGGTGACCAATTTGTTTTTTTTTTTTGGGTTCACAAAGATTTCGAAAATCAGTGCGCAATCAAAAGTTGGTGTCATCAGTTTTTGGCCAACAGCCCATTCAGTCGTAACTATAAATGGCAATAATGTAGCTAAGAGTTTACCGAACCAATCTCAATAATATTTTTTTTTCTAAAAAAAAAAAGATTTTTTTTCGCAAAAGCAAAGGAATAAGATTTTTAAATATTTTACGTCTCCAATATATCGCACTTCAATATTTGACAAAACTGTAGCCCTCTTGGTTAGAGGTAGGCAGCATAATAGTCTAGTAATCGGGAAGTCAATTCCTGCCTGGAACTCGTGAGTGTTTCTGCAGACAATCCTCAGTAACTTTGTAGTTTGTATTTATTAAAAACAGAAAACGGGCTAGGGCTTAAATAAAAATATTTGCGGTAACACAAAATAAAGGCAAGATATAAATTTAAAATAATTATTCACCTAAATACCCTAAATACCTCATTAACGTCACATTGTACCTTGAAAATTTTCATATTTGCATAATCGACAAGACTCGCAAAAAAAAGCAAACAAGAGTTATGGGTTCTTACTTAAGATTCGAAATAGAAAACTAAATATTAAATTGAGACCAAAATTACAACAAGGGCGTGGAAAGTGTTCAGTAGATGCCCATTTCAATGCGTTTCCAAATTATTAAACATAGAAAACTTGTATATACTAAATTTTTTCATAATTATAATTCTCCTGTGAACAATTTTTATTAAAAGCTAGCTGAGCCCGGCAAAAGTTGTCTTTATTTTTCCTCTAACTACAAATTACTCCACATAGAGTCATTTATTGGGCCAACACAGGAAAATTTCAGTTCCACAGCTTTTATAGTTTCGTTACTAACAAACACACACACACACACAACGATAAAGTATGTTTTTCCTATGAAGGGTCGTTTTGCGTAAAATTTCTCATATCGCAATTACTCCTCTAAGGAGGTTCAACTAAAAATTTTTATATTTTTCCTGCTTGCCAAAGTAAAAACGATACATCGTTTGCTCTACTCTTTGCAAAAAAAAAAACAGGGGTCTAATCGTCGCTTTCGATAACGAGCTGATTCGATCATGTTTTTTCAGTTTGAGATTATTGCATTCGATATCGAAGCATATCATTACATTATTCGATAGCGAATGCCATAATCTCAAACTGAAAAACGGGATCGAATCAGCTCGTTATCGAAAGCGACGATTAGGCCCCAGTTGTATGCCTTTTTGTGATATAAGCAGTTTTTCTCCATAAGTGAGAACGTGCAAATTTTAAGTTGATCGTCTTTAGAGGAATAAAAGTGATATGTAGAATGCTGAATATAAGGAAGTAGCGAATGTTCGCATTCAAAAATTATTCGCTTAGTAAACACAAAAAAAAATTTGAGATTCTTTCATGAGCATAGTTTCGGATTAAACAACATCAAAAACACAAGAATAATTTTAGGCTAGCATGAAAAGCAAACAAACACACATATATACTTACAAGTGAGAATTCTAAGCAAACTTTTACCATTTTTGCGGAAAATTCTCCTACACAGAGAAAAGCTGCCCCATAGAATCAAGAAGATTTTCTCTATGAACCGTTTTTAGGCTAAGGGGTATTCCAGCAGAAAGAAGCGAAGATTTTTTCATAGAGATTCCTTATTGTTTTTAAATCTTATTAATTTTATCAAGAAGAAAACCACATAAAATCAAGAAGAAATCTTATTATTCACAACTTTTTTTTACACAATTTCCTTTATTCTTGGCACCAAAAAAAAAACAATCCATAGATAAAAACTTCTTGATTCTATTAGGTTTTCTTATAAATTGTAAACTATAGGGATTCCTTATTGATTTTATTAGGTTGCCTTCTTATTTTTTTTAAAAGGTTTTCTTCTTGATTTTATTAGGTTGCCTTATTGATTTTTTTAATAAGGTTTTTTTCTTGATTTTATAAGGTGTATTGTTATTTCGTTTCTATAAATAGACATATAGACAATTTTTTCCATGATCTTTGCACAATAATTTCATGATGTTTGCACAATAATTTCAACCCTTATTCAGGCTGCTTGTTAGCATATTTGGTAGAGTGCTTGTCTATCAGGTAGAAGTTTGCTGGTTCAATACTTGGTGAGTAAGTTAGTTAAGAATATAACATAATGTGTTTGTATGTATGTATAAATAAATAACATCTGCAATATACTACATGCATACATACATATGTATATGGTATAGAATTTAAACGAAAATACATAAGAACAGAGAATAAAGGCGCAAGTTTTTTTTTATTTTTTTATTGAAAAAATCAATAAGATAACCTCATAAAAACTACAAGATTTCTTCTTGATTTTTTCAAAAAGGTTTTCTCTATGAAATTAATAAGATTTCCTTATTGAAAAAAACACCATAGAGATTTGTCATTAATTTTGTTCTATTTTATGAGGTATTTAGTAGGCACTGTTTTCTCTGTGTATAAATATGTTAGCATAAGTATCGAAATGAAACCAAAATCCAACAGTGCTTCGAAATATTTTTCAGTTTTTGAACAAGAAAACGTGAAGTGTTTGATTTGGCGTAAATATTTTATACTTAAGGCCAAAGCACGAGTGGTTTTATTGAAAACACAAGAATAAATAGAAATATAATGTTTTTCGCGAATTTAATTTTTACATTTGCGAATACAGTTTTTCTAACGAACGAATAAAGCTATTTTCCTACCCTTAAATTCATGAAATGGTAACACTGACATCATTTCGTCGGTTGGCTGGTTACTGATTTGATATATGGAACATTTAAAAATATTTAGTTATTAATTGATTATATATGAATAGTGTGTCCTCTTTCGAAATTCGTACTCAGCTTTCCGATATCTTGAATATATCAGGAGATATAGAGCTTCAATATTGCTTCATCTCCACAATTGTTAAATATTTTAAAAATTGTTTTACCGCAATCGTCAATTTTTTGGATATGTGGCACATTGCCAACGTAAAAGTATTAATATTGTTATTCGCAATTGTTATGATGCATATGCTACTCGAAGAATGTAAATCAAAGCAAAATACAAAAATCTAAGAACTGTTTTGAAGAATTCTGAAAGCAGTATTAAACAATTTTCTTATAAGTATTTCTTCGAAAAGAAACAATTCCTACATCGCGTGTGCCGCAGTTTTTTCTTCAACACATTAAGCATTGATCAAAACAGAATATACATATTACTGTTTTAAGAATCTAAAAGCTAAGGACACTGGCTAACCAATGCAAAGAAGAAAAGGAAAAAATTCCAAAAGATTTACTCCACCAAATAAATTGTTAGAAGTCAGAGAACAGATTTCCTGCAATAAATTCCCATTTATTTTTGATAATTGACATTTATTTTTTATTAATAAAATTTATTTAATTAAATTTGTATGTATGTATATTAAAACTGTCTTTTATTTCTTTCGTTGGTTTTCATTTAAAAGTCATGTTATGTGAATAAAATGTATATTTTCACCTTTTATATCTGCTTAAATATATACAGTAATTTAACCTACTTGAAGAAGTAGTGAACAATATTGTTGTTATGATTGGGACATGCGTTGGCAAAGATTTTTGTATTTTTTTCTTTAAATCCTAATAACTTTTAATATTAGATGTAAAAAGTTTATCAACTTTAAGTTTGAATAAGAAACATATCGTCACCTTAAATACAAACGGATGTAACTACACAAAATTTCAAAATCGAGTTTTTGATAGATTATGGTTCATTTTATCAAACTTCATGTTCACGCAAATACATATTTAGACCTCTGCGATCAAAAAGGACGACTTTATTAAAGAAATTCATACGAACGTAATAACGAATGCATCTATTTCTTATTGCAAATAATGTAACTAACATAAAATCTTAAATATATGTATATAAAAAGGAAATAAATGGTTAAAAACATATAAGTATTCATACTAAAAGTATATTTCGAAGAAAATTTTCAATAATGCTTTAATCGTATTGATTTTGAAACGCTTTCTGTTTCTCCTGTAAAAAATATTAAATTGTAGTTACGTTCGTTTGCATTTAAGGTGACGAAATGTATCTGTTACTTATATTGTTAAACAAAAAATTCTATCGTGTATTTTTTTATAAAACTAATTCTTCATCGATTTTCTCCAAAAAACACATTTTTGTTTCATACATCAAACCAGTAACTAACCGACGATTTGTCGTTTTCTCTGCAAACGCATACGTAGTGTAAAATCTTCCAATAAATATCGCTCATACGCATAAAAATATTCCTAAATTTCAACTCATCAGCCCGAAGATATGCTTTAAAAAATTTATAAAACGTATACTTGACATGTTCAAGGTATAAAATATTAATCATACGCACGTTGCTGCTTTAGAGCAAAACAAGCAAGAGCACAAAATTTTATTTAACAAAATGCAATAACATTTTTAGCAATTATTTGTTTTTTTTTTTTTATTCAGTTATAATCATTAACAATTAATTAATCACATTTCTAAAGTAGCAGCAGTAAAAAATTTACAGCATGGCATTTGAGCACTTATAAAATTTTCAATTTGATTGCAAGTCCCAAATAAATGAGTTTCATTTATTTAACAAAAAGATAGTAGAAGAGGTTTGATTTTGTATAGCAATTCTGTATTATTTACTACACACATTTTCATATATATATATGTATGTATGTTTATTATTTGAATTATATACAATGTATGTGTCCTGTCGGAATTTGTTGATATTTGTTTATTTAAATAATTTTTAAGAGAAGTAAAACTCAGGCATTTACTATGCTTATCAAATTCAATTTGCATGTGTGTTACCTCCTTTGGAAAATGGATAGTGGAGAGGGGATAAATTGTACTACACATTTACGTGAGCAGCCGCCGTTTTTGCCTTCATCTCACGGTGGTGAAGTTGAGCGACCCTCAGCGTCCCCATGCTCGCTTAGAAAGCATTATGTGACTTGCAAAGAACATATAGGTAGCAATCCTTTAGAATAGCTTTAACTGACTACGGATTTTTTATCTCTCGCTGCTCTTCCAAGATTAGGAGCAGCATCTGTTGAATAAAAACAACACTTAGAAAAGTATTTGGGTAAACCAAATGCTAGTGGTTGCAGTTGTTTAAGGTCATTCTTCCAGTAGTTTTGGTGGCAACCACAGCCGCTATGAAAACTTCTCTGTTTGCTCACACTTTCCGCTTGTCCTCCAGGAGAAGGCTTCACCAATCACCGGACACAATTTCCCTATCCATATTGGCGTTGGATCATTGCATGCGACTATACTTTCAAATACCTAATTGGCATTTTGAACATCATGTTTTCAACTCCTAAGTCAATTGTCTTTTGCTTGAGGGATGATCAGCATCCATTAAATCCCTATTTAATGTCAATTATTGTGTCAGTGTCAGTATTAAGCTACTCGTTAGACCTCGAAATTCACCCCAAAAGCTTCTCTTCTATCGCCTTTTGAACTCAGAGCAGTTCCAGGTGATCTTGCCCCTGTACAGGCAACGTAGCTACTATTTTAGAAAATAGATGTGCACATCCATTTCTCTGCTACTCCAGACATTGACTAGTAACATATAAATTTTATGGTAAACAGCCTAGTTGCCCAAAAATCTAAATTATCCAAACTACGGTTCTCGAGATTGCCACAACCGTTTTCTCTTAGATATAGTCTTGTGCAAAGTGCAGAAAGGACAGATGGTGAAGTATTAAATTATAAAGCTTAATTCGTTTTACAACTCTGCTATTGTGCGCTTTGTTAATTTCTAGAGCACAGTTGCAGCGCCTCTGGTATCAAGTGGGCACAATACTTTAAACTATGTAGGCATTTAAATAGCAATTTTACTACGTCGACGACTTATTGCTATAAATATCGACGAAAGAGGACGCTGCAATGTACACTAGCATAGACGCGAATGCATATCTGAAAAATCTATGACGTTGCTATACCTTAGTCTGACCAGGCATTGAACTCGGACATACAGTGGCCTTCCAGTCAGCGCACTAAGTATATACCTCACCCATAATATTTTTTTTAATTATTTATGTGAATAACATACGCTTCACTAGTTAAAAATTATCTCTTCATCTATTATTCAATATTGCTTTAAATTTAAATAATTCTTAAAAAGGCATTTATGCTCAGGTAAACATAACAAATAAAATTTTAATCCATCTGTTACAATATAAATTTACGAGTCACATATTTTATAGCCATTTACTGCCATATTTATTGATTGTTATTTGCTAACGAAATGATTTTCTCCATTTGTCTGCAAACGAATTCAAATAATTTACATTCTTCAACGAACGGCGAGCTTTTAGTGCGTAAACCAAATTTTTTAGACATAATTTATTAGCATACGACTGTTTGTCTGTTTGCTGCAGCATTTGTCTAAGAGCAAACATTCTTTGAAGATGATATTCAAATAATTTAAGGTATTTGTTTATCTGTTTTTGTTTTCTTCTCATTTCTAATTACTAAACGTAAGATATATGTATGTATATCAGTAACAGAAATATGTAGCAGGCATTTGTTAATTCGTACACAGAGAAAAAACTGCTTAATAGAATCAAGAAGATTTTCTCTATGAAACGTTTTTAGGCTAAGGGTATCCCAGCAGAAAGAAGCGAAGATTTTTTCATAGAGATTCCTTATTGGTTTTATGTGGTAAATCTTATTAATTTCATCAAGAAGAAAACCACATAAAATCAAAAAGAAATCTTATTATTCGAAACTTTTTTTAACTTCTTGATTCTATTGGGTTTTCTTTTAAATTGTAAACTATAAGGATTTCTTATTGATTTTATTAGGTTGCCTTATTGATTTTCTTAGACATAGAGACAATTTTTTTTCATGATCTTTTTCATTTTTGTATAAGAATGTTTGCACAATAATTTCAGTGGTTATTCAGGCTGCTTGTTAGCATATTCGTTAGAGTGCTTGTCTATCAGTCAGAAGTTTGCTGGTTCAATACCTGGTGAGGAAGTTAGTTAAGAATATAACACAGTGTGTATGTATGTATGTAAAAATAAATAACATCTAAAATATACTACATACATACATACATACATACATATGTATATGGTATAGAATTTAAATGAAAATATTTTTTTTATGTTTTTATGTCGCCCAATAAAAACAAGAAGAAACCCTTATTGAAAAAATCAATAAGATAACCTAATAAAAACTAGAAGATTTCTTTTTAATTTTTTCATAAATGTTTTCCTTATTAAATTAAAAAAAGAAAAAAACCATAGAGATATCTTATTAATTTTGTTCTATTTTATGAGGTATTTATTAGGCACTGTTTTCTCTGTGTACATGTTGTAGACAAAATTTAGAAATAAAATTGAATTTCAAATATTTCTCTTGGAAAACAAACAATTTGTAACAAATGGTAAAATGTGCATTGTGGCAGATAGAAAAACCAATTAAATAGGCAATTATTTGAAAATTAAAAAACAAAAACTCACTTTATTAAATAAATATGGAAAATGGCATTGCGCTATAATATGAAAATTATTCTTTGAACATTATGAAGGCTGAAGGACTACTTTAGTAGTTCAATTGGCCAATTAAGCATCTTCGACTATAGTCGAAAGTGCTGGACGAACGAATTTTAATTAGTGTCAACTATTTATAACCAAAATGCGCTTAATTGCAGCATTGTCAACTTATTTATTGTTTTTCTACTACTATGTCCTTTTATTTTTGCAATATTGCCTTCGAAATTATATCTTAACGGCCTGTCCCACCATATCACCAAAAATCGTTCGCTCGACAACTTGTATTGCAAACAACAACATATTTTCTAATGTTATTGTTGTTTATCGATCGAACGATTTCTGGTGACATCGTGGGACAGGTCGGTAAATACATAAAATCATTTAATTCAAAATGATCAAATGAATTTTTAAGGTTCAACAAAAAATGCGAAGAGCAATTGGCATAAAGGCATAATTTAAAAATTTAATTAACAATTTCTTATTTACAGACGTGTTTTTGTATAAGTTTTCCAAGAAGAAAATTGATGAGCAGAAAACAATTACTGCAAAATTTTAAAAGAAATCTTTTTAAAACATATATTTATCTGGTTTTCGTTGAACAGCATTCCCAACGCAACAACAATCAACCACATTTTTTCATCTCATTGAATATACGGCCATAAAAGTTTAATACATACAACAAAAATTAATGTTTCATGCCTTTTTATTATTTCTTCTATTTTAGTTACAATTTCGCTTACACGTTGGCAAACAATTACAGATATACATATATAAATGTGTGTGTGTATGTGTGTGTGTGTGTGCGTGTATGTACGTACACAAATAAACATAAATACCCTATAGGAACTCAAACCCATTTGTAAGTAACTTCAAACTGGTTTTTTAATAGCCACAACTGGTTGATTAAGAGACTTTTTTTCCATGTCACCGACTCACTATTTTAACACAGGCATGTCATAGGCGGTAGTCAATTGGTCATCTTTGCATGACTTTTTAATTGACTACTAACTACTTATTTTCCACCCGATTTGTAGTCACTAGCTAAATAATTAATTTATAAGTTAGTGTTTTTTCTCAACTGATTATTATGTTTACCACAGGGTATTTATGCACGGTGTATGTGTATGTGTGTGTGTCTAAATAAATATTAAATACTACAACAATGTAATTTTGCCTTTAACACCATGTGTTCAAAGAAATAAAAATGAAAACATCACATGTTTCCTTAACAGCAACACTTTGATACAATGAGGAAGGAAAAGCAAATTTCCCGCATTTCATTAGCTGAAACAACAAATTTTTTGCTATTATTAGAGGATTTATTTTGAATGGAATTTTTTTTTCATTGTTTGATTTATCAAATAATCGAATTTAAGGCATTTGTTTTACAAGACTGCACAACAAAGTTAAGGTTTTTTTTACAAAATAAGCAGGTTGTAACGATTAATGCGTCTTATTCAATTAAATTCCGAAACTCTTCCGCCTTTTTGCACACTATTACTCGTATGATGAATCGACATAGGAAAATTTTTAAACTTTGAATTTAAAGCCTGGTACGGACTTCATACGGAATTTCAACTTCTCATACAAACTGTACGAAAATTCAGTTTGATAAATTTCATAAAGGAATTTCCATTTGCTAGTACGGACTTTCAAAAGAAAACTACACGGAATTTTTAAAAATTATTGCCTATCTTAGGGATGTTATAAATATAAGTGGAGACTTTTTTCAGTCAACTGATACAAAAATTAATGTTCAAACAATTGTTTGGTGCCGGAATTTTTGATATTTCTAATTTTCATCAAATTGTAATTAATTTTTAGTGTTTTTGTGCATTGTAAATTCATAAATAAACGAATTTGTGTTTATGCAAATATAATTCTACACAAAAGGCTAGACTATTATTTTTCCGTGTAGAAATAAATGTAAATTTACAAACCTGAAATTCCGTATGAACTCCGTACCGGGCTTAAGGTAGTGTTCCGCAATTTTTTTTTTTTTTTTTTTTTTGTAAAAATCCTGTTAGGAATACTTTTTTGGTAAAATATTTTAACTCTCTTTCGAAAAATGGGGCAAAAATTACGCTTAAATTGGAATATCATGGTTTAAGCCTGGTATGGACTTCATACGGAATACAAACTGTATGTAAAAAAAATAACAAGTACTGAACAAGTTAATTTTATTTTTTATTTTATTTTTTATTTTATTTTTATTTTTCAACAAACACAACAAAACCCGTGAAGCGATTAGCTTGTCTGCGAAAAACATCTAGGGTTTATGGCGGACTAAGAGGCTAGCATCGCTACCACTCAGCCCAAACGGGAATTCTGGTTGGTAAATTTCATAAAAAAATTTCCATTTACTAGTACGGAAAAGAAAAATACACGGAATTTTTTCAATTTATTGCCTATCTTAGGGATGTTATAAACATAAGTGGAGAATTTTTTCAGTCAACTGTAACAAATATTAATGTTCAAACAATTGTTTGGTCACTGAATTTTTAACATTTCTAATTTTCATCAAATTGCAATTAATCTTTAGTATTTTTGTGCGTTGTAAATTCAAAAATAAACGAAGTTGTGTGTATGAAAATATAATTCTACACAAAAGGCTATACGATTACTTTTCCGTGTAGAAATAAGTGCACATTTACAAACCTAAAATTCCGTAAGAACTCCATACCGGGCTTTAAACTGTTTTACAAAAATATTTGCCATAAAATTCAAAAACAATTATTGTTAATAATAATTATTTTGACTGCACCCGGTCAAAAATACTTTTGTGGTAAATACTCTATTCTCGCAGAAGCATTTTTATTTTACATTTCTGTGGCAATAAAGCAAAAGTGCTTAAGTCATATTTGACAGTTTTGCAGGAGAGCACTTTTAAGTGCTCAAGTGGATTTTTAGAAATTTATTTCTTTACAATGCATAAAAGCACTAAAAACTAATTACAATTTGATAAAAATTGGAAATGTCAAAAATTCCCCCACCAAACAATTGTTTGAACATTAATTTTTGTTTCAGTTGAATGAAAAAAGTCTCCACTTATACAACATCCCCATACAACATCCCTATTTACAACATCCCTAAGGTAGGCAATAAATTTCAAAAATTGCGTGCACTTTTATTTTGAAAGTCCGTACTAGCAAATGGAAATTTCTTTATGAAATTTATCAACCTGAATTTCCGTATTATTTTTGTTACATACAGTTTGTAGGAGAACCTGAAATTCCGTATGCTACTCCGTACCAGGATTTAACTTAGATTTTCAATAATTTTTCATATTAAAATACTGTATCGAAAGTGAAATTCTGTTCGATAGAAAATTCGTTACTCAACAAAAATTTCGATGCTCATAATAATGTGAGTTGACATTATATTTTTGATAACCAAGGAAGATCGAACATTGAACGCAACTCATACCGGCCTGTTCTGTAAATTGAGTCGTTTTAAAAACGCTCGATTTGGAAGAAATAAATCGGCTAAAATCGATTTTTTTCAGACTTTTTTGTATTTTTCTGTATTTTTTGAGTTTTGAAATATCATATCTGAAATTAATTTATTATGTATGATTTATTTATTTCTGGAAATTTATTCGTTTTAATTTTACAGAATATGGCGCATAATAAGGGACACAAAACGATTTTATGCGGAAAATTTATTTTATGCAGAAAGTCACGAACAGCCCTTGTATTATTGAAATAGTTTCAAAAGTACAATGGAAAGATTCGGAGCTACCGAAATGATAATTTAACAAAATACTAACATCCATAATCATAAAAAAAAATTAAATAAATTTGAAGTCCATTTTAAGAAAATTTTGTATCAAAAATTTTAATCAAAACACATTTGAAACTCATTTTAGATTTTATGAATATGGGGTTAAGAATGTTACTATAGTACATATTGAGCATTTCAAATAAACAGAATATCATCTAAAATTATGACTAACCAATGACATACAAGCATACACGCTTATACATATCGATGGCTTAATATAAAAAGGGCGTATCTCAATTTTTTTTTCGAATTGCGTTTTTAGCGGTTTTTGGGAGACAACGTATAATAGTATCCTTCTTGAAGATCTTAGTACGTTACTTAAAAAATTATTCCTGCATGTAAATGCTTTAGTTTTTCTTCAGTTTCTTGCTTCTCCTATAAAATATCGAAAATTTGAGTTCCGCCTTTCTTATATTAAGACATCGATATATATCGAGCCATAAGCGCTAAAATAGCTCAAGCGACACATTTTTAAATTTCGTTTTTTACGAAAATTTACAATGTACGATCGCAAATAATCTATTTTGGTTTAAAAATGAAGTTCGGAAATTATGTCGCTTAAACTTAAACTTTGTTGGGGGCTATGGCACGATATGTATAAGCATGTATGCTTATAGTCATAATTATGGACAATAGTCTGTTTGTTTAAAATGCACATTTCGTTCCAATATGTGCTACAAAAATATCCTTATTATTTTGTTAAAGTATAATTTCTTTATTATTTTGTAATATAAACAATAACATGGTAATTAGTTGGAACCAGGTATTTATGTCTGCCTTATTTGCACAACATTTCAATAGTCATGCAAATTACATATATTGTTTTTTGCAACTGCTCGAGTAAAGAATTATGTCAACGCGTCTACATACGGAATCATTACATTGCTTTGCTAATACGTACGAGTGAGTGCTTTGAGCAAAGTGCATGTTTTTGGCCTCTAATAAATATTGCACAATAAAAGTGTTAATATGTGCTACGAGTATTCAATGTAGGCATAATTATTGTTAGAGCAAATTATTGCCACTGTAATGACAACAACTACACTAGCACTAAACACCAGCAGCAAACAAATGTACATAAAAGCTTTTAAGCATTAAGCAACCGTCTGTCTGCGTGATTGTGTGAAAGGATATTGAGGTTCGTGTATGTGTGTGTGTAATAAAGTGACTGGTACACTTTATACTCGTACATACTGCAATGCGCCGGAAAGTGCTCAAAAGCCATAAAGGATGCAATTTTGTATTTTGTTAAATTTGTAGGCTTTATACAAAAACTAGTTATTTTATAGCAACTATTTTTGCTTTCATCAACTGTAATATTATCGTTTACAATTTACAAAACGTTAGCTTAAATGTAGCCACGCTTTGTTGAATTTTCCAGAAGACAGCAAATTAATATTTAAAAAAAAGATGCTACAAGTAACAGTAGTTATTAGATTTTATTTTTGTTTTCATTTATGGTAAAAGGTTTAAAAGATTTTGTAGGAAAATGGGTTTTGCTACACATAGTACAACGCATTTAACCCGCCAATGGTGACGCAAATTTGACTTTGATCAATGGTGACGCCGGTCTCACGCACCGGGATTTTCAACTGAAGATTTTTCGAAATGTGTTATTAATATTTCATGTTTTTTATATGTATGCTCTTTGAGAATAAAACAAAGATATTTAATAAGTTTAAGGTATTTTATTTCAATATTAACACAGAAAAAATTGGTTTATTAGAGAATTGAAAATAACAGCGATTTTAGTAATACATTTTTCAAAATTAAGAAAAAAAATAAAAAATCACATTTTTATAAAGGAATATAATGTTTTTTAGTCCTTCGACATTAGGAAATTTTACAAAATAAAAAAAAAAAAAAAAAAATTAATGAAAAATGTATACTGGGTTATTTTACTCATACACACAGTGACACACGGTCTCACGCACCGGGTTAGTAAATAAATGCATAACGTGCGCTCATGAAGCAGTTTTGTCATTAACTATTAATAGGGGATGCCCAATGAGGCAGCTATTCGAAATTGCAACAAAAAATAATAACAGGGAATAATGTTATTCTAATATTTTAACACACCCGGTCTCACATACCACTACGTCACCATTGGAGGGTTAATAACACAAGCAATTTTATTTCTCTTTCAATTAAATGTTTTTTTATTTTGGGTAATAAAATTTGGGCAAAGAAAAGGAAAATTAAAATATACATAATATATCGTTACCTTAATAGAGAAAGGCCTTAAATTGTTATCTTTTTGAAATAGAATTTTTTGTATATTTCGTTAGAAGAACATATACGGCCTTATGTATAAGAAAAAATTGGCATGAAGTTAGCATAAGTAAGGAAATTGAATTAGGTGTTAACGAGTGAGTTCCTCCATTTAACTTGATATTAAAAATGTTTGCATTATGTAGTTTTAACCCACTACTAAGTCTGAGTGTGACTTTTAATCTGAAGTTTTATGGCAAAACTCTTTCAAGATCATGTCAAATTTTGCCACATATGCTAACTTCATGCTAGTTTTTTCTTATATGTACATAAGGCCCTTAATGTATCGAAAAAAATGCAAAAAAATAATTGCCCCTGTTGTCTAAACCGATCGATTTTAGAAAACTAATTCCGACAATAGAAATATTTTTTAAATTTTTGAATTTTTTTTATTATATAGACTCTCAAATACCATATCTGACAGAAAATTATAGTGTATGATTTTAAACACGCCTCCAGGACTATTATTAATTTTTTGAAAACGAGAAATTTACTCGGATTCGGTTAGTGCCTTTCTACATTAAGCTAACGAGGGCCTCGTAGTTATATGAAATGCAACGACCCCATGTGGCCAAGAAAAATGTTATTTTTCATCAAGATAATGCAGGAGTGCACACGTGTGCAGTCTCAATGGCAAAACTCTATGAATTGGCTACGAAATTTTACCCCATCCGCCATATTCTCCGGACTACTTCCTATTTCCAAACCTAAAGAAATGGCTCGTTGGAAAGAGATTTAGCTCCAATGATGAAATTATTGACCAAACAAATGCCTATTTTAGGGACCTCGAAAAATCCTATTTTTTTTTGGAAGGGATACAAAAACTGGAGAAACGTGTATTGAGTTAAGCCTGGTACTCTGTTCGAAGTTGTGAAAATTTTTCAGCAACATTGATTATTTCGCGTGAAAAATTTGACACGTAACAAGTGATGCCCATTTTACTTTTTCGGAAAAAATTTTCGTATTTATTGGTTTGAAGTAGGCAACACTGATCAACTTTTGCTAACAAAAACATCAGCTGTCAATATTTCGCACGAAATAAATGCCAGTCTCATTATTTCACAGATAGCAAGAAAATGTTGCCAGATATATTTCATACATTTTTAACGAGTTGAAAAGAGTACAAGTTTTGCAACATTATTTCATGAAAATTTCACGTAAACTTTTTTTGTATGGAATATGTCAACATTTCGCGTGAAATTTTGAGCAGAGTACCAGGCTTTAGAAGGAGATTATGTTGAAAAATAATTTTGTTTTGCAAAAAAAAAAACTATGTTTCAACTTTTTCAACTTTAAGTTGACAACACTTTTTAACTGGCGGCCATTTTGTCAGCTGTCAAATGATTTATGTTTAGTTTGGTTTGACATTTCAACATGAATAGACTGACGCCTGAACAACTCTTCTAAATTGTGAAAATTTATTTTTAAAATCATGGTTCTGTTCAAAATACGTATCGCGCGTGTTACAGTCAACATAATTATCCAACAGCAATTAATTCGATTAACTATGAAACATTTTCGCACCATGTTTAATCTAAATAATAATGCTCATTCACAGAGCTGTCGTACAGTGCGTATGGAAGAAGTCATTGCTGCTGTAGAGCGTAGCGTAGATGAAGACCCGAGACAGTCTATAGAGTTTATAATCCGGCTATAGAGAAATGCTTACTGACTTTTTCGTTCACCAATTGAACAACCATGATTTGCAGGAGTTGTGTTTTCAACCAAACAGCGCAACTATGGACGTATGTATAAATATTAAGGAATCAGAAACTCTTGATGTTCTTGGCATGAAAATCCAGTGTGATATTCGATGGACTGAACACATTTTTCAAGTTACAAAAGAAGCATTCAATTGCCTCGGATTTTTGAAATGGTGCAAAGGATATTTCACCCCATCTGATCTCCTTAGTATTTATACCAGTTATATCCGGCCAAAAATGGAATACAACTCTCATGTATGGGCCGGCGCTTCAAAGTCTATTTTTGGACTGCTCGCCCGCATACAGAAGAGAGCACAGAAGCTCATCGGTGACAGTAGGGTATCCAACTCTATTAATTCATTGGAGCATCGACGCAATGTGGGGTGCATTTCCTTGTTCTATCGGTACTACAACAGAATGTATTAGGGAACTTGTTCCTGAAACCCAGCCATTTATACGCACAATACGTGCCTCATTCAGAGCACATCACTTTGTTGTCGATTGACCAATCGCACTACGCATTGCAGAGAGAATTCCTTTTTTATCTGCACTGTTCGTATGTGGAACCAACTACCTGTGGAAGTATTTCCTGTCACTATCAGCGTGAGAAGGTTTAAATCGAATGTCCACAGACACTACTCCCTCTATCCCGCTTCCCTATAAATTATTTGCCTAGTTCTAGTACAATGCGTGCGTTGAAATTCATTTTCATTAGATACCACATTCGGCAAATTTTGCCATGCTTTAGTTTCCAATGCCTTGGTCGGTTTCTATTTTGGAGCATGTTCCTTTCAAATAAAAGAAACTAACAACTCTAACAATGATATGCTCTAAGCGCTAGATATGATTAAATTCCAACTGAAAAAAGCTGCTGTTACTTATGTACAATGATTTTATACATATGTATACATATACATATATATGTACATGTATACGTATGTATGTACATATATGCAAATATGTATCTTCATATTGAACTATTTTTATTTATTTTTTTCATGCACCAGAATTAATTTTATTCTCTCAATCTTCCTTTAAGAGGCCATAAACTCTTACCGCCTTCACATTGCCCACAATTAAAGTAGTAGTTAATTCATCATCTTTATATTCCCGTTCAATTTTTGTCGGCCTCAAACCATGACCTGACTGTTCTTGTGTAAAAATATTGCCCTCCAAATGACAAACTGTTTTCACCATACGATTATCCAGCGTAGTTTCTTTGAACTCCTTATCCAATTTGAATTTAATGGTACTACAACGATAAGGAGTTTCCAGGGTAAATGTGAAGGTCTCATCGTCATTTCGCTGCAGTAGACATTGGCTGGTGACAGTGTTGCCCATCTTGCGCAGGATCAAACCGACACCCAATTCTCTCATGTATTCATCGAAATTGTCGCTGCTCTTTAGAATATACGTTTTACCCAGGAATTTTTGTGACATTTTCGAAAGTTATTGCCAAAAGTACAAAAGCTTTTTAATTTGGAATTTAAATATATTTTTTTGTTTATTAATGTTTTTTATCTTGCTTTCAGAATTTTGAGAAATTTATTTTTGACTTAAAGTATTTATGTCAAAACATTATACAGTGCTACATTTGAAAATGGTAGTTAGAACTTTTAACATAGACATAGAGATGTTCTATTGTTCATATGATCACATAGTACGTTTCCATTACTAGAGGTCTTCACTAGCCATGAATTTGGTATGCGCATTATGCTGGACATCGCAAATGGTTAATGGAGACCGCTCATGTCCATGTTTCGTCTATGCTCTGATATACATAGATGCCCGAACATAATTCTGAGCAATAATGTTCGCCATGAGATTCGCCGTCCGCAACTATTTCCAATAGAAACGAAGAGACCCAAAAAAATTGGTAAACATTCCATCTCTATTGAGCTACCGCAATCGGGTTAAACTACGGCTACACCTGATATATTTTTATTATGACATAGAAAAAAGAGCTAACATAAAAAAATATTTTTCAATATATAATTTTACTTTTGCTATGATAAAAATATATCAGGTGTAGACGTAGGGGTAAGCCATAAACTTGAGCATGGCATGAACATGACGCCGGCAGAGAAACTGTGAAATATTCATCAACTTCTTTGCTGTGGTGAATACGTGCGATGATCATGTTCAGGCATAGCAAATTTTGTGGCAATATTTACCAATTTTGTCTCTCTCTCTCTTTTCTTTTTGTTGCAAATATTTTTGGACGACGAATCTCATAGCGAACATTGTTGCTCAGACATATGTTCGCGCATACATGTCAGAGCATATGGGCGAAACATGAACATGAGCCATTAGCCATTTGCGATATCCGACATAATGCCCATACCAAGTTCATGGCTAGTGAAGACCGCTAGTTATGAGCAAAAGAAGTTGTTTTTAAAAAAATATTTCGAAGTGCTTATTTTATAAAGCAAGTGTTTTCATTCAAGATTAATTTATAAAAATTATTTTAATTTCAAGATAACTCAGGGGTCGATAAGTCCGTGACTTTTTGAAGGAAATAACGATTTTCGGATCAAAAAAATCATTTTATATTTCAATGTAGCACCACTGTAGAATTGAAAAAAAATTAAAAAGTACGCATTTCTTAAATTATGAAACCAACTGCTTTGAAAAGAATAACACACAGAAAAATTTCACATTCACCCTTACTCCATTTGTCGACACCAACGTCACTTTAACACAATACCAAAAAATTGGGGCTTGTTTACTCGCTCTCGAGAATAATTTTGTGCTAATGACAATATATTTCCGTTCCCTTAATTCTAGAAAATGGCATTAGCCTGCCAACAGGAGTCAGTTGTTTTCGAGAACGGGTATACAAGCCCCAATTTCTTAGTATTGTGTTAAAGTGATGTCGACGTCGACAAATGGAATAAGGGTGATTAAAATTTACGTAAACAAAGCTAATTTAACATTTCTGTGCAATGATTTTGCTTCATATGTGTTTCATGTTAATTCAACATGATGTACAGTAATATTCAAAGAAAATGTTTAATATTGAAGTAATTTTATTTCATATTGATTTAAGATTCCAATACAGTGACGTACAGTAATCTTCAAAGAAAATTTTTAATATTGAAATTACTTAATTTCATGTTGATTAAAGATTCCAGTACTGTTGAATCAAATTTAAGCAATCTTGTTGAATCAAAATTACCTTAAATTGGAACACCGTCAATTAGTTTCTGAAATGACACGAAAAACAATGGTGAATCAAAGTTATTTCAAGTTGAAGCAACATGAATTTAATTTAATGTAGCCATTGTATATTATTAGTTATTAAACTTACGTTGATGTGCGTATACGCACAGGCGTAAGAAAAATATTTCTTTGTTGGCTTTCCCGGCCAATATTTGACTTTTGACTCATTGCGTGGTAGTCGGCGCGCTTGCCGCTGCAGCCACAACAACATAATGAATAAAATTTTAATTCAACAACTGAGCACAACAGTGTATTGCAGCTAAACAAAGCAACACACTTAAGGAACATATAATTTTTTTCAAATTTAATATTATTTGCAATCAAAATTTTTGCATGGTGATTTTACATTGGTATTTGTTTCTGTGTGAAGAATTATTGGCTTTATATTTTGAGACACCTCGCAACAGGGTAACAAAGTAGCTCCCAAAAAATATCAAAGTTGGAAACTGCGGATATTGAAATTATTTCAGAACTTGTAACTTTTGTAAATTCTGGGTGAACAAGTCCATATACTCCTGCGAAGTATTTTGCCACAATATCCAAAAGACTTTTTTCGGCCTTCTGGGATATTTTTTTTTTGTTATTTTTAATAAAAATTTGTTCCCAATTTGTTGTTCAATGTTGAAAAAAATTTCCCTTCACATCGTCTGCATCGTCTTGTTGATTGTGTCCCACTCTCTAATAAAAATATTCAAAGCGCCATTTATTTTATAGCTTATTTAAGGTGTAAAAATAAAATTATTATTCTATTTCATTGCACTTAAATGCTAATGAAATTTTCAGCTTATGTTTATGATAAACGTGATGCTGCCATTTTTTATTTTTTTTTTTGCTAACAAATAAACAAACATTAATATCAATTCATGCAGTCAGGTGAAACAACATCCATAAAACATTAATAAATACATATTTTCATAAATTAAAATGTGTCCGTTTTATGTGAGACGTTTTATAAACAAACAGGGAGATATATTAATTTATTAAAATTAATAATGTTAGTAAGTTAACAAGGCTAGACAAAAAGGCATGGAAATCATTAATAATAATCTGTTTGGCAAAATGACACTTTTATTTTGTATATGGAAAACATAATGACGGTGGGTGGAGCAGATCATTTAGAAATTTTTGGGACTTTGACTGCAAAATCAAAAACCCTAAACTATTGAAAACAAAATTTTTTTTTTGTCACTGAGAACCAAATTAATCACATAGCAATGCTAAAGAAATAGGAGATCCCTATTACACGTTTGTAACAAACGTAGAGCGCACTGCGAAAGTGGCCATCTTCATTTATTTATTGGTCGTTACCAAGGCAAATTCATGACAGGTAAAGTTAATACTACAACAAAGTACAAACAATAAAAACAATATGGCATCAAGGAAATTTCATATAAGGTCCCAGCAAAAAATTTTCGAAATTTTGTAATGGGTAGTACTCTTTTAATGGCTTACAAAGTAACGAGTGGTACTTATTTATCTAATTATTTTATTTGCATAATAATGACTGTCATGTAATGAATAAAATAAGAACTTATTTATATCACTACGTGAAAGTACTTATTGTAGTACTTTCCAGTTAATAAGGAAATATGTATATCTAGAGAAATTTGTTACAAAATTTTATTCATTTAAAATAAAAAAATTAGAAAATATAGCAAATTAATTTTGAATAAGTTTAAGCAAAAATTAATCTATATTATTTTGCATATTTGTACGCAAAAAATAACCCATTAAATTTTGAGTACTTTTAGGCAATCAGTAATATATTAACTTTTGTATGTTTGTAGGCAAAAAGTATAGGTTACCGCATACTTTTTGAACTTCTCAAACAAAAATAATGGGTTATTCAGTCAAATTGTAAGTACTTACGACTGAGGAGTACATACACTTTTTTGCATTCTAGTAGGCAAAGTTTTTTGCTGGGGTATACTCCAAGGCGAATTCAGTATTAGGTGAACTCTTCCCTACAACAATTTAACAACATAAAAAATAACACGTAGTTTGCTATGCTACATAACCCATCTGTCAGAAGATTTATAAGCACATTTTGACATTTTTGTTCAAAATGCTCAATTTGGCATCAACAGCTGATAATCAGCCGGGCTGATAAGGTCACCTGATACTGAATTCGCTTGGGTATACTCAACTCAATTCGCTTTGGGAAATTTATACTTTAAATGTCAAAAAAATGTACTGAATAATGTGTGTTGACATCCAGCGTATATTCAAATTACCAGCGGCGAAAATAGTCACCTGATCCCTTGTGACCACCTAGTATGGAATCGTCTTATAGGGTATTTTGTTTTTGCCTTGAGAGGATCGTATGTCAAAAGCAGCTGATTGAAAATACTAAAGCAGAGACCTATGCCATGATGGCTCACAACCAGCTGAGCCGAGCCGTTGGTAATTTTAGTCAGCTACGCCGCCGATTTTCCATGTACAATATCTATTATATATATTACAATTATTTTATTTATTGCCACTAGAGAAGGCAAAAGAAACCATCCAGGGATATAATCATCGCTTTCGTTATCGAATGAAATTACGAAATATTTCAATGAGTTTATAAACTTACGGCATTCCCCCAAAAATTCTCTGGGAAAAAAATACAAAATAATATAATTATTTCTAGAGTAAAAAAAGTTTATCTTATGAGAAATATTGAAGTATATTTATTTGATATTCAGTCTTTAATGTGTAAGGAATATTTGCCTGTTTTGTTGGTTAAGCACCGTCTATATGCATTTCGTTCCTGCTTAAGGACCTCTTCAGTATACTACTGTAATCAAGTTTTCTTTTGCAAATATGCAACAATTCTTAAATCGTGGACTTCCGCTTACTCGATTTAAGAACGCAAAAACTGTACAAATTCCGTTTTTCTTTATATACATATATTTGTATGCGCCCTTAATTATGAAAGTGGTCTAAGTCATATATTTTTCTGGTCGAGATTTTAGTAGATTAAAAAGCAAATTTTGTAAATAGAAACGTTTTTTTCGTTTTGAAATTTGTATGGAAAAAATATTTTTTGAAACGAATTTTCGTTACTTTTCATACAAATTTGAAACGTTTAGAAACGAAATTTTTTACAAAATCTGCCTATAAATTTGAACAAATTAAAAAGTATTTTTATATTATGCAGCACTTTAATTAAGAGTTGTACTAGTCTCGATTTACATATGTGACGCGCAAAGTAGAAAGGGACCTAAGGGTAAAAACCGGTTTTGTTCAGGAGAGCCATTTTAAAGATTTAAATACGTGTATCTTTGGTGTACCATCAATTCCATAAAACGCGCATATCTCTGGGAGGGAACACTTTTGGGGCATGGGATCGGTCTCATTCGCTGCTCAGATTTTGTCCACATAAAAAAAGTGACTTTTGATTTTTTTTTTACCCTTAGGTCCCTTTCTCTATGCGCTGTTAGTTAATATTTCGAACTAAAAATGCACATGACTCAGACCACTTTTATAATTAAGGGCACATATTTTCCTTTATTTATACAATTTACAGAAATTTTGCAAATTATATAAAAGTTAACGAAGAACAGAGGGCGTCGATAAATTTCTTCTGCCGTACGGCTAGACTCTTCGTTTGATTCCAAGTCAGGTTACGAGATTTGCATTCGTTTTTCATCATTCTACTCCATGTGTGGCGGGGCCTTCCAGGATTCCTGTGACCCTGAGGATTCCAGTCTTATGCCTGCCCTGCGATTTCTTCATGTGACCTTCTTAGTATGTGACATATCCCAGGCCATTTACACCTGCAGATTTCAGATACAATTGGCTCGCAGTTACCCATCATTGAACAGTTGTTCGTTGGTTACCCGTTTTTCTTTACATGTGTTTTTTTTCTCACATTGTTATAGAACTAAATGGGAAATGAATTAAATTTCAATGGAAAGCGAAACCATAATGGAATCGAAATAAATTTGTGCATAACAACTTGTTACGTGTTTCAATCAAATTTAAATCGAAAACGATTTACATAACATACCTGATAGATTGCATTAAATATCTTATTTAAAATTCTCTGCTTAACTGTTTTCCACTCCACTGTTACTAAGCAAATGCCTGGCAGGAGAAACATTTATATTTAAACTCCAGCAATAAACGAACAGTATAAATTAATATGCAAATTTATAAATTTTTTCTTTTTTATACTCGTATGGGAATGTGTGTTTAAATATTTAAATGATTTTAAAGCATGTGCGCATTTGTATAAAATACATATTAAAAACAGGGGATATACGAGTGTATTTATTTCGCAATCATTGTACATACTTGTTTCACTATGCTTGTGAGTGTGCAAAAGATATGAATAAGCTCCCTGTAGGATGCTTGGGTTTAAGTTTCCCCAAGTCACCTTTTTCACCGCACATTTTTACATATCTAGTAGATTTTGTTAAAGTATTGATACACTTTCTTGTGATTTATACTAGAATGAATTATATAAAATTAATTCTTGCAGTAATTATTTATTAATTCTAAGATAAGGTATGTGTGCATTTCATCAGTGAAGTACTGGGACAATGTTTTACTAAATTAAATGATAATCACCTTTATCGAGAACTAGCTGAACCGGCAAACGTTGTCTTACCTTCAATGAATTTTTTTTCCTTCTGTGTTTTGCTTAAGCTGACCTAATCTATGATTCAAATTTCATCAAAATTGGTTACATATTTTCGGAGAGGCAGTGATTCTCCAAATGAAGAGGGAGCAGCGTACTCACGTTAAAATTGCTTTGTTTTACTTTTAAATGCAGAAACTATTGCTTTCTATTTTAGGGCGCTTACCGCCCCTGGACCCTCTCTTGACCCACCGTTAAAATTTTCCAGTCTTCATTTTGTTGGAAAAAGTTTTAAAATCGTACCAGCAGTTCCGGGTATCACCTCTTACAAACATACAAACTTTTCTGGGGAACTATTCATATTTCGGGAACTGGCAATAATGTCAATAGCTAAAATCTGGCAACACCATAATAAGGTTTGACATTTATAGCATAAACGTTACTCACAACATTTTGATGTACAAGTGCTATTTGTTTTGTTTACAGTGAATTCAGAAAATCAATTTGGCAAAAAAAAAAATGGAAATTTCAAGAGAAGATTTTCGTTGGATTATTTTTCACAACTTTCGACGTGGATTATCTCAACAAGAATGTGCCGATGAACTCAGTTCTTTGTATGGCGATAAAGCACCATCAAAAACTACATTATATCGCTGTTATAGTGAATTCAATTGTGGTCTTAGTCCTATCGCCAACGAATTCCGTGCAGGTTGTTCAGAATCTCTTGTTGTGCCACAAAATATCGATGCAGTGCGTGAACTGATAATGCAAGATCGTCATGTGACATATTCCCCCTGATTGCGAATGACGTCGTCGACGTTACATCAAGACGACAGTAAAAATTTTCACTTGTCTACTCTTTGTTGACAAAAACGGACTACTATTAACTTGCTACATTAATTTACAAAGCCTTAGAGAGTAACTGGTAAAAGATTGTCAATAAGAGACAATTGTTGCCAATAAAAAGTAGACAAGTGGCAATATTTACTGTCATCTTGATGTGACGTCTACGACGTCATTCACAATAAGGAGGATTTGGATTAGTTCCACTTCAATACATTCGATTTTGCGTGAACACTTAGTAGTGAAAAAATTTTGTTCTCAAAAAAGGCTCGCGTAAAGTGTCAGGAAGTTATTAAAAAGTTTAACCGTGGTGCTTCAAAAGACATGTACAAAATTGTGACAGGTGACGAATCATAGATATATGCTGATAAGCCGGAAACAAAACAAGAGCAATCGACCGTATGGGTACTGCAAGACGAGTTAAATCCCACAAAAGATGTTCGCGGAAGAAGCACAGCTAAGCAAATGATCGCCTATTTCTTCGACTGAATGTTTCAATTCTGTGCGGTACACGACCATTTGTTTTGCGGAAGTCTTCAGAAAAATTCGTAAAACTAACCCCCGAAGACGAATAATTTTTCATCATGACAATGCGAGCGCTCACACATCTTTCAAACAAGTGAGTTTTTGAGCAGTCAAAACATGGAATTGATGAAGCAGTCTTGACTTGGCACCCAATGACTTCTTCTTGTTCCCAAAAAACTTTTTGTTATTATTTGCTATTGCCGAAATATAAATAGTAGCCCTCGTATAAGTACAAGTAAACATAAGGTTTTTGTAAAATGTGTTTCCTTTCCCTAAAATTGTGGTGGGTAATCGTGTATTTTTATCGTGTTAGTATATCATTTTGTTCGTTTTTTTTATCATTTTTTTTGTTAATGGGAAATATTTCACGTGAATATAGTCTTCACCTCTCAATCCCGATAAGGTTGAATATTGGAAAAGCATTGAATTTTAGTTTTCACAATACTTGGCCATCGACATGAAAAACAATCGGCCAAACGTAGATCGACGTTATCATTTGCTTGCTAGCAAATCATCATAATCACTTTAAACATTGAATATCTTACTACTTGCCAAAGTTTGAACCACCTGTGAAAAACACCTGTTTGCCAACGTTGGTCCGATTCTTTTCTGCGTGGGAGGTTTATTTAACAATAAAAATATATAAAAAATTAGTTTTAGTTTCTACACTGAAAGAATTTTCGACCTAAATTCTATGAATTTCGAAATTAATCTAATGAAAAATTCATTAAAATTCAACCAACGTCACGCTTCGTTGGATTAATGAAACCAGTTTCGTCAAAATTATTTTACTGAAAACTTCATCAAATTTATTTGACAGTATAATTAATGCAATGCTATAACTTCATAGAAACAATAAAATGATTTCATGAAAAGTATGAAATAACTTAAATATAAAGGGGGTTCTTAATAATTAAAAAATATTGTTGTCATAAATCCAATAAAATATTCTTACGAAACCAGAATACCAACGAAGCAATTGCAATGAAATTCTTTCACAATATTCATGGAATTGTCAGTGGAACTGTGAAATTATCATTAGATTTGTAAAAAAAATTTTAATGAAATTGTTTCATTGGACTTATGAAGCAAAATTCTTTCGGTGTAGTTTCTAGCTACTTTTATATAGCAAGAAATATTTTGAATTTTCCAGCTGTGAAACCGTTTCAAGTTAACATATTATTATTAATTACTTTGCATTGGGGAGTACCCCTTCCCCCGGACACATCCTACCAGTTTTTCACATAACTTTGTATCGCGTCTTCAAATTAGCTCACACTAAATTTGAAGCCTCTTACTGTCATAGATTTATTTTTAATTATTTTGTATGGGACCTAACTCGGCAGATTTTCGCTGAATTTTATATTCTCGGGTATGTTCTGTATTTTACGTGAAATTAAATCGTTCGGAACTGCCATAGCATTATTATTATAAATACATATTTTCAACAACAATTCTATGGCAATTCCTCATGTTTTAATACCACGTGGAATACAAAACTTAACTAATACCAAATTTGAAGCCTCTCACTATTACAGCTCTCTAGATATTAGATTATTATTAATTAGTTTGTATGGTGAGTACCCCCTCCCGCAGTCATATTACGCCAGCATTTTATCCAACTTCGAAAATCGCTCTCTTTAAGTGAATTTAACCAAAAAAAAATCGATTATTATAAACAGGGAAAATCCTATATTAGCCATGGAAAACCCCACTGTGCGCTGGCTCGATTGTATTTTTCTGCGTGGGTAGTCACATACCTGGTAGATTGCAATCAGATAATGGCAATGAGTAGTGAAAAAGTGAGTAGAGTTGAATCATGACTTATAATTTCTTGTACTTATACGCATTCATACTTATTGCAATGTTGTCTATGAATCATATTCACCCGAAAGTTTGAAGTACGCATCGAACTCATAGTTAGTAACATTTATGACGTTATTGATTTATAGTCTCCTTGATTCAATGCATATGGACTATGCAAAATAAGTATGATGTACAATGAAGTTATGTGTTTCTCTGTTGCTTTTTTTTTGCACGAATTGAAAAACAAAGCTATTTACTACTATTGTGTACTAGTGTTTAATGACTAAACTTTTAAATGAACATACAAGCATGAGTTGACTGAGCTGAATCAGTGTGAGTAGTATACATATTTACCTGAAATTTGATATCAAACTTTGCTGATTTATGAGTGTGAGTGTGGTATGACTATCATGTCGACATCGCATTCATATTTATTTCAACCTATACTTATAAATCAATGTCATCGTGAGTATGCGTAAATCAGAATGGTTGAGTTTAAATGATGTCTACTGAGTTTTGTTTAAAAGTTCATGACTCAGTATGAATAGCGAAAAAACGACTCATTGCCGATCACTGATTGCAATAGTAGTCACTCATATGGTAAATGTCTATAGTTAAATGCATCGCTTGGGTTATAATTCCTCACTGGTACTAGTGACAAAATAATATTGAATCAGTGCTATTTTAGTATTGATAATTCCTACAGGGCTTGTGCAAGATTTCAATAGCTTAAAGCTGTATAAACATAAGGATTTATTTTAACGTTTGTGTTTATTTTTGCATTGTATAAAATATGTAAATGCAACTGTATTAGTTTATAATCACATATATACATGTGTACGTTGCTGATATGCCAACATACATACATACATATGTATATATGTATGTATATACTTTGTAGATTTGTGGTGCTAATAGTGGTAAATAAGTTTCGGTAGACTTAAACTTGTATGAGTAGGCTTCAACATATTTGTAGATTTTCAGAGCTTTAACTTTAATAAACTTGTTTGATTGTGAACAACAAAGAAGACAAAATCCCTCAAAAATCAATACGATTGGGATTTAACCATACGCCTGACAAGCGGCACTATTTGCAATTATATTTTATGAAGTGAATTCAAACCAGTTCAAATGAAAATAAAATGTAATTTAGTGCGAAACATTTTCAATGGAAGTGTAATAAACAAATGTGATAAGTAGGGTGAACGCGGGAGGAGTGTTATGGCAGCAGGTGAGCGCTAATAACAATAAATAATAAGGTCACATGACAGACGAAGAATAAACGGGTATGATCTGTATTCCACGTGAAGTAGAATTGTTGTTGGAAATATGTATTTATAATAAGAATGATATTGCAACTCGCACCGATTTAATTTCAAGTGGAATACAGAATATACCCGAAAATATTGGGCCTTATCGTGGTTGGCGTACTTCAACTACGGCTACTACATTTTAACAATAAATTAAAGGTTCAATTAGACATGCCATAACCATAACCACACAAAATAGCTGATCAAACAAACCTTATGGGCAACGAGTGCTGGATTTACGTATAGGCCCATGAGGCCCAGGCCTAGGGCGGCATGGTTTTAGGGGCGGCAAAATTTTAAGAACCCTAAGAATTAAAATTTTAAATAGTTTGATATTAATAATTTTTGTCAATCACTGAAAATTTTAGAATACGAATATAATTCTAACCTTACCCGTTAAGTTATCGGTCTTATGTATTTTTTTTTAGATTTATATGATACTCATAGTATTCTAAAACACTTGAGTATACCATAGTGCATTGTTGAGATTTAACGAAAAATCGGGTAAGTGTATTTTACATGTTTATTTACGAAACCGGAGCGGACTCTAGTTAGGAGGTATTTGACAAGCAGCGTTTAAAAAGTTCTGAACAATTGATTTTGCTTCTGCTTCTGAAAATGTAAACAGTCGCAGTCAAAGCGGAAGCATGAAACGAAAAATTATACACAACGGAGAATTGTTGGTGTGACTGACTGCTCCTTTAAATAAATTCGGATCTTAAATTTTCATTTTTTTACTAGACTATACCTTTTTTTTTTGCAAAAAGTGTTATTGAAATTAAACAGAGAAGTGTGCATTAATTATATGATTTTGGAAAAAAAAGTTGTGAAAGCGACAACTTTTTAGTTAAAAAGTGGCCTGTATGATCTATTAGGGTGCCTAGACACGTTCAGATTATATTGCCAAATATTGTTAGCAAAAAATTAGGAGTCCTTGTTAGTTATTCTGAAAGAAATTAAAAAATTTAAAATAAAAAAAAAAAAGTGCATGAAGAAATAATTTTTCGACGTAAAATGTTAACGAGATTTATTAAGTTAAGTGGACTCTTAGCTACATTATGGCCATATCTAGTAAACCACTATCACTAAGTCTAAATTAGCAGTTGGTCAAAAACTGACGACTCCATATTTTGAGGCATAGTGATTTTCGAAATCTTTAGAGATCAAAAAAAAAAAGTTGGTCACCAAAATCGCCAAACTGATTATAGAAGTTTACTTTCTTTTGGTAATACTATCGAAGCTTTACTGTCAGGACGGTGCGGATTTGTACGTGTAATGCACAGTATATTTTAACTGCCTTATTCATAAAAAATATTTCTGTTTAATAAGAGGTTTATAAAACAAATTTTATAAATTTCATATTTAATTTTAAATAGAAGAAATAGAGCAAAAAGGGCGGCATATCTTAGGGGGCTAGGGCGACATCAAACATAAATCCGCCACTGTGGGCAACGCTCTATTGGATTATAGGTGAGAAAAATGTTGGGATTTTCCCCCGCAAAAATTCTGGTTTAATTTTTCTGGTCATCTTTAGAAAATCACATTAATTAACAAAAAAAAAATCATTCCCTAAGTATTGAAGATACTGAACATGAGCCCGATCAAAAAGATATTCCTGATTAAAATTCATTCGGTGTAGCAAATCGTTTAAATTACCGATAGGTTATTAGTTTAGGGAACTCGGTGATTGGATGGTGAGCAGAACCAACTGTTCATGGGGAAGTAGGGAGAATTGTGGAGTTTCAAGGACTATGTGGCCAAAACTTGACTCAGCAAGATTCAAACTGCTAATGGATATGAATAAGAAGCTGATGCGAGTTTTGATAGCCACCCTGACTGGCCATTGCTCGGTCAGAGCAAGGACTAGCATATTAGAGATTGTCCAAATAACAGGAACCATCCGTGTTTTTCTAACAGTTTTTTTTCAGTTTATAGTTCTTCAGTTACTATTTTCAACTGCTGTAGAAGTCTTCCAGCTAAAATTTTATATAACTGTAGCGAAATCAAACAATGATTTTACAACGCTCCGCTTTACCCACCACAACTTGTTAATTGTCAAATTGTAATTTATTTTACATTGCCATCACTTGACTGACCCTCGAATTGTAATCTTGTATAAATTTCAGCAAATAAACCACACGTTCTTAGGCTTTTTCCCAGTTAATATGTTTCGCTTTCATTACCACGTATATAAAACAAAATACCAAAATGTTAATACATACTCGTATATTTTCAACAGACGACATTGTCAAGTCAACTGATAAATGAGGTCACGTTAAAATAATTGCGTAAATAAACTTTACAAATGGACACATATTGAAGGCAGTGAGTGAATGACCATAATACACAAGAAAGCGAAATAAAAGCAATAAATTTTCTTCCATTCAGGATTTAATTAATTATACACTCTTTCCCTTCTAGCAATGTCACCCCCCACAAAATGTTATTCATTTGACATAATTAAATTGTCATTATATTAATTGAGGTGAGAATTATCTTTAATTAATATTCGAACTTACTTAAAGTTAGAATAAAAATGTTACAATTGTATATTCTATCTACTCTGATGAGAGTATGTACACGCAAAGAAAAGATATGGTTGTAAAATGGTTGAGAAAACAATATTATGTTCTCTGAAACAAATGTGTGGTCGTTGAAAACTAGTTATTGTTATTTTAAACATTAATTTCGTTAAACACAGTAATATTTGAATTTAATAATTGCATTATTATATTCATAGAAAGTGCGATATGGTTAAAATTTAACAATATAGTTTTGTTAAAAATTTATGACTGCAATATAATTTGTATTATTGTGTAAAAATGAGACATTTTTAGATTTAGTTGAACTGTAGTGAATTTTAATCAGAAATAATTTCTTAATCAGGCTTGAGTTCAGTAATTTCAATTCTTATTGAATGAAATATTTTTATTAATTAATGTGAGTATCTAAAGAAGAGAAGAAAAATTAAACTAGACTTTATTAGCTGGGGGAAATATCGATATTTTTCTGTGCAGCCACGCACTTCATCAGCACCCATGTCTATCTACTGGGGTAGAGATTATTATTAACATCAGCTATTTAACTTAAATTTCTATGAAATGGAATATGAGAATTGATTGTGTATACAATTATTGATTTACCTTTGGCAAACACATTTGTAAGTATCACTATTCATTTTCTGTTTTTTCCCCTTTTCTATTTAGGTTAGCACGAAGTTATATCACTCTACCTATGTATGTTTTAACTATTCTTACTTATCTTTTTGTGTAAAAATAATATGATGTAAATAACAATATAATGTTATCCAAAACCATACTATTTTAAGTTTTTAAAACAATCTTTTTCAGAAACATCTTCTGTCAGTTCAGTGTTTCGTTTGTAATCTATAATCGATAGTGCACGCGTGGTGTTAAATAAATAAAAAAAAGTATAAACAAAAGGGTAGATAAATAAAAATAATATGTACATATGTATGTATGTATATCTCTTGTGTGTATGTATGTATATTTATTTCGTGTATACAGGTATATGTAAGGATACGTTTCTATACATACATACATTTTCTTTCAACAATATTAATTTATTTTTATTTCGGATTTACCGCACAGCTGTTTTAAACAAAAGATTTGCCAATAAATATATGATTAAAAAACAAAATATTATTATTACATAAAATAATACTATGGTCATATTTAACAATATTATTATAATATTAGAACATGGTATGGTAAGTCTCAATTATATTTTAGTCACATCTAACAATAGTGTTGTCTTATTTACAATAATAAGATTAGGTATAACATAGTTAATTGTTTTTGTAGATAATATTATTATTAACTCAGAAAATAATATTATTTAAACTTTGCTTTTCCATTGACAATAATATGATTTGACTGCAACCATATAATTCAATCATAGTATGTTGCTGTTTGATTATGGTTACCTCAACCATAATTTTTCTTTGCGTGTATGTTTGTAGTTAAGTGGACATCCTACACATATTTATATGTATCCCCATTCTATATACTTAAGTAGTGATTGCAAAAATATTTCTGGTTTTCGCATTTTTTTTTTTTTTTTTTTTGCAAAAATACTAACCCCATATTTCTACTTATTAAAAAGGTAATACTATAAAAAGATATTACAAAGAAATGTTTAGTTCAAAATTTTCGTTATTGCAGTAACCACATCGTTTCAAAATAGACCTCTTTTTGTTATAAATATCAAATTTAACGCTTTTTTTTCGCATATTCCAAAGCTGGAACCAAAAATGTCACCTTAAGACAAGATATGTTTTAAAATATTTCCAAAAATTGTACATATCTGCTCCCGGCGAAAAATTAGAAAAAAAAATGGAAAAATCCCCTTTTTGGGATTTAATGAAGTATTTTTGGGAATCGCCAGCAACTCAAAAGCAAATTGTATCTGTTTTTTACTTTCTGTGCATTAATTGCATCTAAGAGGGAATTGTCAGCCGATAACGTTGATAAATTCGAATTTTATAGCATTCCGTTGTGTAAGACCTCTGTGTTCTCGGAAAAATCTTTATGTGTGGTAAGCATATACTGCGCCTATTTTTCACAAATGCCTAAGAAAATACTCGCAATTATACTTGCACACTAGACCACCCATATTGCCGAAAGTATTTATTTTATTCGCTCCTTCCGATAGACTGTCCATAAAAAATCGCATGTGTGTAAAAATTGCACTGTTAGCGTGCAAACGGCCCAACTGCATTTAACTTTTCACCCAAAGAATTAACTACCTTCGCTATAAAAAGTTTTGGGAACATAACTATTAAATTCGTCGTTTTTAGAAAAAAAAATTATAACCAGTTTTGTTTAGAATAAGTAGCACAACATTTTTCCTGGTCAAAATTTTGCCCAAACTATGTCCTATCATGGTCCTTTAATGGGTTGAAACTTTTTTTTCAATGGCTCTCGTTAAAAATTGGATAGCTATAATCATAATCCGTCTTAACTATTTCGTAAGGTAGGATTTTTAGATTATATTACATACATATGTATTATATATTCGTATATTATATTTAGACCCAATATGTATTATTTAATATTATACGGTGCACGTAAAGTAAAATAAGCTTTTAAGAGCTTAAATTTTTTGTATCATTCCACCAATCGTGAGCAGTCCTATGTTGAGTTTACAACTTTCACTGTAAATATAGATAGTTGGTGTTTCTCAGAGAACAGCAATGAGTAGTGAAAAAGTGAGTAGAGTTGAATCATGACTTATATTTTCTTGTACTTATGCGCACTCATACTTATTGCAATGTTGTCTATGAATTTTATTCACTCAAAAGTTTGAAGTGCGCATCAAGCTCATTTATGACGTTGTTGATTTCGACTCTCCTTAACTCAATTCCTATGAACGATGCAAAATAAGTGTGACTTACAATGCGAACTTCACACACGAACATTAAAGTCCTCATTATGAGGTTGGGTGTTTCTCTGTTGCTTTTTTGTTTTTTTTTTTTTTTTTTGCAGGAATTGAAAAACAATTCTATTTACTACTATTGTATACTACTTGCAAAACGTTTAATGACTAAACTTTTAAATGAACATACATGCATGAGTTGAGTGAGCTGAATCAATGTGAGTAGTATAAGGTATGACTATGATGTCAACGTCGCATTCATGTTTATATCAACCTATACTTATAAATCAATGTCATCGAGGGTATGCGTAAATCAGAGTAGTTGAGTTTAAATGATGTCTACTCACTTATATTTAAAATTTCATGAGTCAGTATTAATAGCGAAAAAACGATTCATTGCCAATGTATATACTGTAAATAAGAGTGTCAAGTAAATAAATTGCTCTAATTTAAATTTTTTTTTACGAAGTACATACATTCCGCGTGCGTCTTTTATTCGCATTTTTTTGTATATAATTGTCACCTTTAATCTAGTCTGGTGTATACATATCGATCGGTTTAACTGAAATATTCTGCTCTAACCAAGTAACAAACAGAGCTTGGAGTTGGCTGAAGTAGTTAGCACGTTGACTACAAAACTGAAGGTCCTGAGTTCATGCTCGGTCTTCGACAGTCATTAAATAACCACACCACGCATTTTTCTGACGTGCATTACTGTCTCCTTGTATCAGTTGTTGTTGGCAAAGTTCTAGTGATGAAAGCATAGAGGCACTGGTCACTTAACTACACCCACCGGTTTCATCGGATGCTAATCTAATGTAACATCAGAGCGCCCTCCTTCGCCGGTATTGTGTAACAGAATCATCGTTGAAGTAAAATCATCAATAAAATGGCTATTAAACACAGCTTCAAAATTTAATGCGACTCATTTGACTTGACACCAGAGCGTGCAAAACGCCAAAAATGGTAAAAGAATGAAGCTTTCCTCTATCTCTTCTTTCACCTCCTGTGGTGCGTCTGTAAGTAATGAAAATGTTATTTGACAAAATTGTTGAAACAATACTTTCTATGTAGTCGTGTTAAGCTCCATGTATTTATTTGTAGTCATAAAGTACACTAATGGACATGTTCTATTCATTTCTTTTATTTTTTTATTATTTTGTTATAAATACTAAAACAGATATATAAAATGCTTTTTAAAATTAAAAAATTGTTTGAGTTTGTTTGCAGTTACTTTCTTGTTTTGGCTGTAGCATAAAACAAAATTGTGTGGCAGAACAAATTTGATGGTACTCTCGTATCATATTGTTAAAGCCATTTTTTTTAAAGATATTTTTATACACATGTATGTATGTATATATGCTTTTAAAATCAACAAAAATTGCTTTCGAATGTCTGTTTTACAGTTGCCGGCAAAAGTGTGTGGTCGAATGAAATGAACTGTGTGAACACAAACTTTTTATTTTAGTTTCGTTGTTGTTTTCGGTTTAAGTTGTTGAAAGAAAAATTTGGTTTTTGTTTAGCAAAAATATTCAATTATTGGGTGAACTAAAATTTGGGCTCATGGGCAAAAACTAAACCAAACATTGGCGTATACTCAAAGTAAAAACAAAATATACTTTAAGAGATTAAAAAGTAAAGTATTTTATATGATAATACTGGCTTTAGTTTTTGTACTCTATAAACATATAAAACTGAAAAAATCTATAGTTAGTTATTAAAATTTAATAACTTTTTCATAACATGTTAAAGTTTATCTGAGACCCATCACAGCCCTCTTATCCAATCTATTATCATCTTCACACAGAAAGATTTAATAACCCAGCAAAAAATTTCAAAAAAGGTAATGGGGTTTGGAATTAAGAATTTTTGGTGGAAGCTGTTCCTAACTGGATTACCAACTTAATGATTTCAACAAGGCGTGAGACTAAAATAATCGATTCTTGAGAAGTACTTATTTTTTTTATTTGGCAACTTGTTCACGTAATCTATTTAATCTAAAAACATTATTCTCCTCATTTAGCATTTTGTACATAATTTTTTTAAATTTTAGGTAATGTGATTTGTAAACGAGTAATGAAATTTGGTAATCAGAAAAGTAAGTCATTATATGGCAAGTAGTTCTGATGGTAATGTGTAATTTTTTGCTGGGAACTTAATTTTAATTTTTCGCTCATTATGTGTTTCACGTTAATTCAACATGATTTACCATAACTTGCACAAAAAATTTTTCCTTTTGAAATAACTTTGTTTTTTATGTTGATTTAATTATTAATTTAATTGATTTAATTATTACTTTAATTATTTAATTTTATGTAGATTCAATAATCCAGTACTGTTAAATGAAAATGAAGAATCATGTTGAATCAACGTTATTTCAAGCTAAAATAGTTCGAATTTGATACTGAAAGGGGCCCCTGTGGCTGAGTGGTAGCGATGCTAGCCTCTCAGTCCAGAGGTCGTGGGTTAGATTCCCACCATAGACCCTGATTGTTTTCCGCAGACAAGCGAATGCGGATTGTGTTTGTTCTTTAAAAAATATAACACGATATATCATGTTGAATTAACATTGTTTTTAGTGGAAACAACATGAATTTAATTTAACGTAGTCTGTCATTTTATTAATTATTTTGCTTAAGTAATGTGTATTGGCCCAGGCATCGTAAAAATGTGTGTTGTAGTTGGCTGCCCCAGCCAAGATTTCCCGTCGAACTCATCGAGTGATAGTCAACTCTCTTACTTCTTTAAGATTGTTTTGGCTGAATGCTCTTAAGATACACCATAAATAAATATCATCATGAATTAAATTTTAATTCAACATGATTTAATAGATGATTTAACATTAAATATATTTTAAAATAGCATTTGCCACGACTTTGTTCACATCCAGAAAGAAACTGAGTAGACTTTAAACTGTATCTATACCAATGTTATCAAAAAAAAAATGCCAACAGCACAAAATTTTTTCCGTTTTACCCTGTTCCGCGCATTTTTCTTAATTGTTTCTTTCATATGCTTCTTCTTCAGATAATAACAAATAAAGAAGGAAAGGGCGGTATCGGTCTAGTCATTCACGCTTGATGCCGTGACACAAAACGGTATTAATTTATATACACACAGAAAATTTTCAACTTAAAACCTACGTAAACAATGTTAGTTTAATCTTTTTCGGCAATGATTTTGCTTCATATGTGTTTCATGTTAATCTAACATGATTTATATTAATTTTCGAAGAAAATTTTTCCTTATGTAATAACTTTATTTCATGTTGATTTAACATTTAGATGCTGTTAAAATCAAAATGAAGAATCATGTTGAATCAAAGTAATTTCAAGTTGGAACAACATGAATTTAATTTAATGTATTAATTGTATTTTAATAATTATTTAACTTACGTGTGTTTGGCATATAAATTGGAACTCGGAACTCATCGCGTAGTAGTCAATGCGCTTACCCCTGCAGCCACAAAAACTTTAAATATTATTTAGATACACACTAAATATGTACATATATATATCATCATAAATAAAATTTAACATTGTTTAATTGATAATTTAACACACAATTTATTTGAAAAGTTTTAGTTAAAAAAAATACAAAATACTTTGACTTATCTCCAGGCTTCGAATCTGTGATTCTCCGACTACAAGACTACTTCACTGCCTACCAGTCAGCAGCAGATTGTAGACTGAGCACAAATTCAGTGCTCAAGTCTGGCACTGCGTAAACTAAGCTTGTGACACACACTATACAAGTAAACTGTGCATTTTTTATTTTAATTCGCCATAATGCTGGTGATTATTTGCATAATTCTAGTAACTCTGTCCAGAATATTTGTTCTGCGCTCATTTCTTGTTGTGAACTCTTAAAAATTCAGAAACAACTGAGCGTTTGCAACATACACTACACAAGTTCACTGTACAGTTTTCTAATTTGAGCAAATATCAAAATCATTTTGATATTTACTCAGTTCACTGCGTAAATAGCAGAACCACCCCCATATACTACATAAACGCACTGTACAGTGCCAGACTTGTGCAGTGAACTTGTGTAGTGTATGGCCGGCATGAGCACAACAGTGCATTGTAGCCATGAACAAAGCCAATAAACACCAACCCATTTTTAAACAACATACTAAGGGTTTTCATGAGAACTCTTAAAATTGCAATTTGTGCAATTGGGCAAACTTGCGAGGCCAAAAAGGCAAAAAGTTGTTGTTGACAAAATGCACAATTACACAGTTTAAGTTTACGAATCAAAATTATTGGGCAAACTTAACAGGTTTGTGTAAATAAATTTCTATACAATTTTTGACATTTTATTTACGAGAGTGTAAAAATGCACAATTTCACAATTGCACAGTTTGCGAGACTTTTGAACATTCTCATGAAAACCCTTATATTTCTAATATACGAGTATTTAATATGATTTCCATTTAAAATTTTCATGTTGATATTACATTGGCATTTTTTTCCTGTGTGTACTGTTGGTTTATTTTAATTCTTGATTTAAGTAAATATTTTATTTTGTGGGAAAACTAAGTTTTATTCTGGCCTTCCGCTTCAATCCTTTAAAAACAAAAAAAAAACTAAAAATATTTATGTACATATATCCATTTGTTAATCATAAGAAAGACATTTTTACTAAAGGGACAAAAATAAATAATCCACAAAACAACAAATATAATAATAATAATTATAATAGTTTCTTTATGGTCAGCATAAACGTAAATCTAGTTAAAAATTCCTACTAAATACAGAAACAAAATTAGGAAGCAAAAGTACAAATATTTATTTATTTATTTTTCTTTTAAGCAAAAGTTTTCTATTTCCTATTTCATTTCAGATAAAAACAAAAGCATTTTCATCTACAAATCGAGTTAAAAATTTTTGAATTAAATTAAAATCTCTGGACTTTTTTAATCAAATTGCAAAAGTATAAATATTTATGAACATATGTGTGAGTGAGTGTGCATAAGTCACAGTGGAAAGCAATTTGTAGAGCAAACTGGAAAACTTCTTCCCAACGTACTTCTTTGATGTACCTTAACAGGTAAGATTTGAAACAAAAACGAATTATCTATTTTTTAAATAATAAATCAATGTACGTTGGGACAAAAAAAGATCGAAAAGTTAGGCAACTGTCAACTTTTTGCGTATTTTGACAATCAGTTGGTATACTTTTCGTAATTAGTTTGATCAAACTCGCATGTAAATATGAAATTTTATTAAACTTTTGGCAAATTTACACATAAAAAACGAGTTAGTGGCATCGGAATTATGGAATTGTTTTAAGTAAGAAACACGGCCTTAAGGTCTAGAAAACAGCATGAGCCTATCAATAGCAGTCATTTGTTTTCGACAACGGATAGACAAGCTCCAATTGTTTGGTATTGTATTGATGTGATGTCGATGTTGTCAACTGCAATAAGGGTGATTAATTTTTTAGCTTCTTAACAAAGGCTTTTAATGAATTCTAGCGTTTTCTTACGATTTTAGAATTTCTTATTTTTATCTTCTTTTGCCACATTTTTGTATTTCTTACAGTTTCAGCGATTTTCAGTAATATTTTACAAAAAAAAAAAAAACATTTTGTCTTCTCTTTTATTGAGCAATATTATGAATATTCGTTTTCACAGAATCGTCTTAAATAATCTAAACTGGCAAATCGAATATTTTCCAATTCAGAGTCTGAACACAATGCAACGATAATTTATTGCGGTGCGGGTTTTCATACGATTTTGAAGTAAAAAACCGCAGTGCGGAACGGAATAAAATTAAAATCTATTTTATTTTCTCTGCGGACTTTCTTATTCTCTCAATTTTTGACACTCTTTCTTTTTCTGATGTTGCCACAGTTTTTGAATAATTGGCGGTGTTCACAACATTATTTTAACAAAAAGCATGATTTTTTTTGTCATAATATATAAAAGTTTAAAAAATATATCAAATATATCTGCGAATATATAAAATGTTAATAATTATTTGTTTTTAGTTACTGCCAATACAAAATATTCAACACAAAGAGTACTTTTTTATAAATATGTATACACAAAAAAAAATTAATAAAAATTTAAACAAACAATGACAAGTATTGCCGTAGCCGTCTTCCGTTGTATTATATTTATTTTTATTTCCCGCAACGAGAAATCGCACCGCACCGCAAACATTGTGTTTAGACTCTCAGTTTCTTTGTAAACAAAATTCGTTTCGAGTAAATATTTAAATTTCATTTTATTGACTGTGCCATCAGTAGCATTAAGATAAAAAAAAATTTCAAAGTTTTGCATTTTGTGATATGTCGTGTGTGAACTGCTGCAAACAATTTTCCAACAAATAGAATTTTCCTGCAAATGTATCTCTGTGTTAAACTGAGGTAACATTCTATTATTCTTTTCAAACAAGTCATGTTAAATAAACAACAAAAAAAATTTAAGAGATGATGTTAAAACACTCGAAAGAAAATGTTCACAATTACTCATATCATTGGCATAAAAGTGGTTAATGTTGGTCCTAATGTTTTTGGCAAGCAAAGCAAAGTGCTTTGAAATTTTCAAATTGACACTTGTGTCAGGAGAGCTTAAAATGAAGCACTATTATGGTTCTTAACAAATACTTAAAACTTCAACATTTCCTGCATTGCAATGGCTAATTTATGGTTTTCGTATGAGGTTACACTACACATCATAGAAATCTTCTAAACACGCACCTTCATTTTATTTGATTGGTTCCAACAAACAACAACTTACACAATCCATAGGAAAACATTGTGAGTTGCGTGGCTCATGATGATACAAAAGATTTGCTTGTCATAAACGTCTTTGAAATAGAGTAGGACTCTGACACAGAAAGAAAAGGGTTCATATTTGCCATACATATCATAAGGAAAGTATGTTTCTTTCCCTTCTTTTCTTTTTTTTTTTTTTTTTTTTTTGATAATAAAGCAAATATTTGAGAATATTTTTTTTTGTGTGTATTAGAAATATTGTGAAAAAATGTGTGTGGTTGAACTTTCACTTTTAAGCAAATATGTAAGTATAAATGACATAAAAAGGGAAAAATTTCAAAGCAGAGTCAACTGACTAAAAGAGGATGAGCAATATTAATAGCAACAATAAGTTTTTTATATTTCCTTTTCTTTAAACATTTAAATTTCATAAATTTTTGCAAGCATTAAAAAAATGTTTCTACTCATGCATGTTAACATGCAACTTTTATAGCTATGCTATTTATGTTACGACACAGCAGCTAGAACATGATTTTCGCAACAAAAATAATCGACACTATTACAGTTATAAATTTATTTTTGTTTTGATTTCTTTGTACTTAACCCTACGGCTACATCTGATATAGTTTTATCATAACAAAAGTCAAATTTTATATTGAAAAATATATGGAATTTGACATTTGTCATGATAAAAAATATATCAGTTGTAGAGACGTAGGCTAAAACCAGAGTACGAAAATAAATGAAATAAATTTTTTGATTTTGGTTTGTTTTGTTCTTTGAAGTGAGTGAAACAAAATCAATTTGTTTTTATACTATTTTTGCACATGAGCACAAACCAAACCACAAACAGCCGACTAACAGCCGCCGCTGGCCACAAACAATATATTAATTTAATCGTACTCGCTAGAAAATAAAATAATTTTAAATAAATTTCAATGTTTTGAAATATCTGCGGCGAATTTTACATTATCATATATGTAATGTAATCTTATTGCATTGTTATTTAACATATTAAGTTTGTTTTATATAGCTAAGCAGCATAGCTATAATGGGGTGCCCTAGCACACCTCTTTTCTTTCTTTCTTTGTTGCTTTCGTCATGGTCACATAAACGCATGTTGGTGTTGAAGTTAACGCTAAAAATTTATTTATAAATGCTTAATAAGAAAACTTTTGTATAAAAATTTGTTTTAAAAACCCTTTGTAAAGCCTTAATAAGTTTTATAAATAAGGCTGTAAATATATAGTTAGTAACTATATATTTTTCGATTTTAAAAGTAAAGTTAAATAAAACACACATAATGCTTGGATTTCGATGAAACTTTTATTTCATTATAATGCTTGGGCCTTCCCATTACGAACGACATAAAATTTCATTTAAACGACCGTCTCTAAATTGATTGTGGCAGTCGATCCTTTTGAGATAGTTTTAGTTTTCTTTTTGCAAACTTCGGGAGGTATCCGGCGATAACTTGGCGAATGTTGGCTTTCACTCCAATTTTGGAGGATTATTCTCGCAAAGTGTATTATTACCAAGCTGATCGTCAGCTGACTTTACCCCATCCGTCAAACTCCGTATAAAAGAGTATAAAATTGTAACCCGAGCTTTCAACATACAAATAAAACTAATTCTACAATAAATTTGTTTATATGTACGAGTATGTTGTTGTAATGATAATGCCAGTTGGTATTGATACAATTTGTATCCTCGTAGACACGGTCTTTAACGCAGGCCCATATAAAAAGTATAACGGCGTCAAATTGCATGATCTTGGTGATCAAGTCACGTCGTTCAAGCGTGAAATGAATCTTTCTGGAAACTTCTTGTGGTGTCGTCTTGTTTAAATCACAAATCGTATAGTTGATAATATTCAATTGCAGGCCAAATAAACTCGGTTATCATACTGCCATAGCGATCTGAATTGACGGCAGCAGATTATCCGCAGCTTTATTTTCGGCAGTGTGCACATTTTGATCATGCAGAGGCCTGACATCACATCTCTAGCGCTTCCAGTCTCCTCAAATTTCTTTACGATCTTGCCAATTCCTTGCACAGTAGGTCGATTAAGACGGCCGTAATCACGCCCGCATTGCTGGAAAAGTGACCACTTTTTTTTTAAGTAAGTCTTAACTATTTTTACTCATTCCCCGGTTGCTAAACCATCCATTAGAGTTCGACCGATTAATCGGCTTCGGCCTTCGGCCAAAAATTGGTAATCGGCCAACATTCGGCCTATGGCAAAAATCGGCCGATTAGCCGAAGCCGAATATTTTTCATTCCAAGCTTGAAAAATAAAATTATGTTTGGTCGTTGCTCGCAGACAGTTTCTATTGTGTTTACCGTTTAGAAAGGGTTGCTTTGAAATACAACCCTGTTGCTTTCTATTTTCTTTTACTTGGACGTTCTTGTGAGTGATCATATGAAAAAGCAATCTAGAAATTGCAAAATAGTTTTATTTTGCTTGTCATGTATCCAATAGATATTACAGCTATTTCAGTGATCTCAAAAAAGCCAACTTTTTTTTAAATTCTTATAAAACGTAAGTATCATTTTTAAAATTGAAGACATTCGGCTTCGGTTTTGGCCGAAGTTTAGGATTTTAGCCGAAGTTCGGCTTCGGCTTCGGACTCGGCCAAAAAAAAACGCATTCGGTCGATCTCTACCATCCATACTTGTTAATGAGAAGCCTTTCACTAAATAAATGACACTTCAGATGACAGGTATTTAACAGCTGACAGCCTTGCCAGACCGGAAACCAACCACTTAATGGAGAACTGGATAATGGAGTGACTACTAACACTGTACGACAAACACTAACATAAAAAAACAAAATTCTAACGACTGATTCTAATAAATCTGATCTGGTTCTGCTCTGCCAGGATTTCATTTCTTTTTTTTTATGAACAATACCTAAGGTAGAATCGCCCAAAACATCTACAACAAACACCAATTGTTAAAACGAACGAAAGCCCAGTTCTTTGGATCATTATTCATATTGTCAAACTACACTGAGGGAAAAACGTGCTAAAGTCAAGATCTTACGCTTAAAATCAAATCATTTCAATCTTAATAGTCTGTTAAATGCAAAAATTCTTGATTCAAGAATAAAATCTTAATATTTTTCAAGATCGCATTTAAGATTGTAATCTAGAATAAAATCTCATTTTAAGATCGAACTCAAGATTTTGTTCTTAATAAAAATCTTAAATTAAGATCATATTCGTAAAAATTTAAGAATATAATCTTTAAATTAAGACTACCTTCTTGGTTTTAAGAATGTGTTCTTAAAGCTTAAGACCACGTTCTTGATTTTAAGAATTATTTCTATAAATTAAGAGTTTATGCTTATTTTTATTTTTTTTCGGAACGAGAAGTGACACTCTGGCAATGAATGCCTACTAAAGGGTGTTTTTTTAGAGGTATAGAACTTCGAATTGAAATAAAACACAAGAAAATCGTTTTAATGTCCATCAATTTGGCTTTATTGGAAGGATAATTTTATGCCATTAATGTTTAAATATGATTTCGGGCATGTGGCCGCCGCGGCTGGCTCGAATAAAGCCAATTCTACAGGTCCAAATTTCAACCACTTTTTCGAGCATATAGGGCCGTATGTTGGCAATAACGCCACGAATGTTGGCTTCCAAGTCCCCTAACGTTTCTGGTTTGTTGGCGTAGACGAGCGACTTCACATATCCCCAAAGAAAATAATCCAATGGTGTCAAATCACACGATCTTGGTGGCCAATTGACAGGTCCATTCCGCGAAATTATGCGCTCATCGAATGTTTCCTTCAATAAATCGATTGTGACGTGCGCTGTGTGGCATGTAGCGCCGTCTTGTTGGAACCACAACTCATCCACATTCAAAATCTTCAAAATCTTCCATAAAGTTGATGGACAAAGCTCCAATTGCTGTGCACGGTGGCGAATCGATTCATTCGGGTCCTCTTCAACACTTTGCTCTACAGCGGCAATTGTTTCTTCGGTGCGCACTGTTCGACGTCTCTGCGGATGCGTATTATCACATAGAGTAAACGTAGTGCGAAAACGATCCATGGTTAACCGAATTAATTGCTCTGATGGACGATTATGTCGACCATAAAATGGACGGAGCTTGCGGTAAACTTCGCGAACTGAACCATTATTTTCGAAATAAATTTGCACGATTTGCAAGCGTTGTTCTTTTGTCAACCTGTTCATGGTGAAATGGCAAACCAAACTAAATATTAATCACTTGACAGCTGACAAAATGGCCGCCAGTTAAAAAAGTGATGCCAACTTAAAGTTCTATACCTCAATAAAAAACACCCATTACTATTACTAGGTGTTTGTTACCTTCTTTAATAAAGGAATAGTATAGAGAAGACAGGTGATGGTGAGGGAAGAGGTAGAGGAAAGTTGCATTCTTTTACAACTCTGCTTCTTGCACGTTTTTAATAATGAAGAACGTCAATTTTACTGATTAAATATTAAGATTTCTGCAATCTAAATTTAATAACAAAGTTCTTAAATCATTTTTCTCTTAGTGTAACCCAAATCCATTTTGAATTATCAATCATATAGAATCAAGGAACAATTGTGGAAAATAAATAAATTAAAAGCTCTGTTGGGCGATTCTACATTCTCTTTGGGCTTATCGATATTGTCGAAATTGTTGGCTGGGAAATCATTATTGTACAATGCTGTTAACACGGTGCAAAATATGCCTTTTTGTGCAATATAAATATAAAATAAGTTTTAAAGAAATTTCCAGAATAAATAATATATATATAAAACCACACATAATTCTTATTAAAAATAAGTTCGAGATATTGCATACAACCATTTGCTTTTATTTAATAGTTTGTGCAATTTTATTGTACAATACCAATTATTGCACAATAATATTGCAAGCGTACCTTAACTCTTCTTAACTTATATACATATATGTGTAAGTATATGAAAGCAAGATGAAATATTATTTCAAAACCGAAGGAAAAAAGAGTTGGCTGAAAAAAAAATTAAATGATTGAAACGAAAAAACGGATTGATTTCATACGTAAGAGACAAAGTCGTGGGAAACTCATAATTTATGACTTTTTATTGATAATTTCTTAAACGAACCAAAAAAAAAAAACAATATAAATGTCATGATTTTAAAACACGTCACGTGCGACATGTTACTTGAAACTGCTGTTTAATATTTAATGAAAACATATAAATATATATAAATCAAACCCATTTTGAACACACATCAGTGCACAACATTATAAAATAAATACTACTAAACAATGCCTTAAAGTTTTGCTGAAATCAACGTTTTAACCATTATTTTAAATTTTTGTCTCATGAAAACGAAAAATTGCTCAAAATCAAACTAGGACCATTTTAGAGCTGTAAGTTACACTTATGATCAATATAAAAATCTATTTTAGTTTGACTTTTTTCACTTTTCATTACTTTGCCATCAAATTTGCTATGAAATTATATTATATGTCTCTCAATTCGAACACTAAAAAAATATCCTACAAATTTAAATTGCATGCCAAGGGTTAAATAGAATTGTAACCTTTTTCTGGTATTTAAGCCAGAACTCGATGCTTGTTGTATTCAGAAACTTAGGGCAAATGATTTTGTATAATATTTGAACCCATTTTAAAACCTGTTAATGGTAACTCCTTACGAATGGGACGAAAAGGTCCTGTAGAAGTGTTAGAGAGTTAAAATTCAACGAAGAAATTTAAGTTAAAACTTTTACACAAAACTGCAGAGCAACCTTAACTCATATTCATATTATTTTCATTGCAAAAAAACTCATACCTTTATTTATTTATTTTCTGTAAAACTGAAATTTAACCACAAATATTTATTGTCACGTTCAAAGGTTTTCGTATGATTTCACAGAAACAACATTAGAAATATTAATTTTGTTTCCCCTTTGCTATTTATATCCTTTGTAAGGAATAGAGCAGACAATAGTTTTGTTAAAAATCGAGGTCAGGCTCACTTTTATTGTCGTTATGAACGTTTACTTAAAATGCTTATATTTTGTATATTGATTCAACTGACGAAATGTTACAGATATTTGAGGGGTATATAATTTGTATTTTTTTTAGCAGAGTGCATTAAATTTAGCATTAAAAGCTAGAATAACACAAGTGGAAAAACTTTTGCAAAAAGTTTTTTAGAAAAAATTTAAATTGTGCCAAGAAAAAGATTTTTCAACCAAAGACTAATTGAATGGCGAATGCACATCCAAAATTTTTTGTAAAATACATACTTCATTATATTTTGTTGCGTTCATTCTACAAATCGTTTGAAGGGACTTTTATTGCAGCTTAAATCAATATAGTGTTATTAATATATTTTAACACGTTGTTGGAGAAATGTGATTTTCAGGTATATATTAAATTTTTTTAAAGAAATATTACATTATATATAACTCAATTCTTTGCTAAGCCTACTCACGTGCAGAGAACAGCAATGAGTAGTGAAAAGGTGAGTAGAGTTGAATCATGACTCATACTTATTGCAATGTTGTCTATGACTCATATTCACTCGAAAGCTTGAAGTCCGCATCGAACTCATACTTAGCAACATTTATGATGTTGTTGTTTTCGACTCTACTTAACTCAATGCCTATAGAAGATACAAACTAAGTATGATTCACAATGCGAACTTCACATGCAAACATTAAAGTCTCATTAAGACGTTATGTGTTTCTCTGTTGTTTTTTTTTTTGTTTTTTTTCTGCAAGAATTGAAAAACAACGCTGCTTACTACTTTTAAATAAACATACATGCATGAGTTGAGTGAGCTGAATCATTGTGAATGAATCATTCTAAAATTAGAAATCAAACTATATGAGTGTGAATTTGGTATATTTATTTCAACCTATACTAATAAATCAATGTCATCGTGAGCAGGGTGGCCGATGACATTTTTCAAAAAGTGGCACCAAAAGAGGATTTATCAACAAAAAAGGGGGCATAATTAAAAAAAAACGAGAAAACTACACTAATTTTTTTTATTTTTAATGTATTTTTATATAATTCACTCAAAAAAGGGGGGAAAGGTGGAAAGGCAGTAAAAAAGTGGCAATACAGTTGTAAAAGTGGTAATTTGCCACTTTAGACGTCCAAACGGTCACGCTGATCGTGAGTATGCGTATATCATAGTAGTTGATTTTAAATGATGTCTACTCACTTATATTTAAAAGTTCATGAGTCAGTATGAATAGCGAAAAAACGATTCATTGCCGATCACTGCTCAGGAGGCATTAGCACTTTATTGATTTTGTGCAATTTTCATTTAAATTCTTGTAAAATTTTGTCGACGTGTAACGTGTAAATTTTGGCATTAAACCCTTTCAACTGCTCCGCATTAGTTAGTTTAACCGATTTTATTGTCAAAACTATTTGTCGCTATAGGTACATAATTAGTAAAAAAAAGAAACTACTTTTGTCTAACATAAGCAAAAGCTTTATTTGTTACAACTAGATATAAATATTTTTAAAATTAAATAAAAGTTTCCTTTTAATTTTAACTTTAATAATTTTTCATAAAGTTTATATTAAAGTTTTAAAGCATTTGGTCATAACAACAGCAATTACCAGCTAAAATGTTGCTTCATTCAAAGATGTGACTAAAGCCATATCCGAAGGACACATGATTAACGTAAAATGTTTGGACTAATGACAGACATACTAAATCACTTGCTAATGGAAGTTGTAAATTTGTGTGTATTGTGAAATTTGAAAATTATGCAAATACATATTGCCAGCTAAGGCTTAGGCAACAATCTACAGTGGGCCGATTCCTGTATAACCAATCAACGATGTCAAAATAATACTAGCTGGTTCGTTCGACAATTTGCATGGAAAACTTTATGAATGAATGAATTTATTATTATTTTTATAACTTTATATTATATTTCAAAAAATTAATTGAAAAAAAAAATTCAAGATCAATTAATCGGAATTAAAAAACTAAATATGTGCATTTCTTCGAGAAATTCCACTTTTTTGTCACGTGCGACAGTAAGCAATTGACCTTGCATTTCTGAACAACGTGACTCGATTTTTCTGAAAATTATAACTAACGTAGGGCTGCTGACGGCCTACAGAAATATATAAATAAGTAAAAAAAGTTTCGTTTTCTTTGAAAAAGAAGTATATTTGCTTGGTGTCGCACGCTACAAAAAGTTGACATTCCTGTGGAAATGCCCATATGTAATTGAAATGTTGACCATAGTAAAATAAATTTTTTTTTTAATGAATCAATAAGAAAGTTCATTAAAACTATTTATATTTTGAATAAAGAAAATGTTTCAAGCAATCAATGACTTAATTAAACTTAGATGCAACATCAAACAATGATGATAACTTCCAAAATATATCTGAATTGAAATAATTTTCCTGTGCTGGTTTGGATATCGAGCCATAACCGCCAAAAAAGCATAACCGACATATTTTTTGACCTCGTTTTTTACCAAAATTTATTATATACGATCGCAAATATTTGGTTTTGGGGAAAAAAATTAAGTTCTGAAAGTATGTCTCTTAAGCTTTTTTTGGCGGTTATGGCACATATCGTGCATTTCAAAATATTGTTTTTGTAAGCTCGAAAATTTTTAATTAAATATAAAGTCTCACTGTACAATTGTTATCTAATCCAAACACTTTATTTACTCCGCACTAGTATTAAGAGCTTTCAAAACACACAATGTTAAATTCCTCACCAATGGAACAGTACGATGTTACTTTCGGTGTTTCTTACATAACACTTGACTGATTTTGCTACTCCTTGCACACGACTCGACTGACTCTTTAAGGGATAATACATCGCTATTTTTATAGTAAACACAAAGCTTCCAGATTCATGTTAGGAACATACAGAATGTCCCGGCACATTCAACAGCTTCTCAAATACTAGCTTTCGAACACGTTATTAGTGAGTCTTACAATTCCTATTGTCAACGTATATACTCACAACGTTGACAATAGTAGAACATCATTGTCGAAGCATTATAGTTAGTGTTGTTTATGTCTTTCGTCTGCGTTGGCTTTTGCGTTTGTGTTGTTGTATATTTCTCAATAAATTGAATGTGTAACGTATCAGTTGTTCTTATGCTTTGAATGTTTAATTCAACATCGCCTTTCTTATATATTTGTGTGCTTGTATATATTTATGTTTTTTAGATAATAATGTTAATTCGTCTTGTTTCCAAAAGTTGTTATGGAAAATATTTAAATTAAGTCAGTATATTTTCGTAAAAATTATTAAAAAAAAAAAAGAAAAAAATATTTTGTGTCCTTGCAATTGACACTGGCAAATGAAAACTAAATCATTCCATTATGTATGGTAAATAAAAATTATCATTAGTTTAAAACATAATATTTATAACCAATTTATTTTCCATCAGCCCCACTGTTCTATGTTTAATAACAAGGAGTATACAAAAGTAGAAACTCAAGCATAGTTACATATATAGTTTACTTTATCAAAGTACATTGATGAAATTTAATCTGTTATTGAGCAGCGCCCGCAGCAGCATAATTTCATTCTCGTGTGCTTAATTAATTTTGTAAATGTGTATCAAACTCAAACTTTAAGTTGTAAGTACATCACTAACCCTTGAGCAAGTGTGCCAGCTTAAGCATAAGACTCCATCCAATACTCCCATATTGTGTTACAAATTCAAATTATATTTAACATAATTTACAATTCAAGCAGCACTATTACGCCAACATACAATTTCTAAAGCTGCTATATTGTCATAGCATAATAGTGTTTTCACACTGACATACTTGGTTTCAATAAAAGTTGGTTTTAACGTTTAAACCAAGTGTTAAAACCTGGTTTTACCATACAAAATGTGTTTGTTAAAACCAACTTAAAACCTTTTTTTTGTATTAGTTTTTATGAAATGCAACCTTGTTTCCGCTCTACTCAATTCAGTGCTGCCAAATTAAAATGACAGGTAGCAGCTTATACTGTTTTCTTGCCAAAAGTTACAAAAGTTAAAACCTGGTTTTAACGTTAAAACCATAAACAGCTGATTTTGCGTTCCCACTGCAAGTTTGATAAATTCAGGTTTTAAACAACAGTTTGTCTAATAAATTTATTCGAAATAAAAAAAGCTACTGTAGAAGTACGTGTATTTGCTGCTTTTTATAAAACTTATTTGTCAAAATGTCCAACGGTTGTCTTTGTTTGCGCATGAAAAACTCAGCAATTCTACAATGCACTCTAAACTGGAAATTATTTTATATTTTGTAAATGAACATTTTAAAATTATAGAACTACTTATACAAACTGCAGAAGTGCTTGAAAATCTTATTATTATATTAAAAAAAATACTCTGTAACCTAAACGTTTTTTAGCGCCAGTTGAATGTCTGTCATATCGTATGTTTTCAGTTCGCAGAGTTCAATGAAAATATATTCATTGTTTTCCGTCCAAAAGACCCTTTTTCTCCTCAATTTTTTATTTTTTTTTTTATTATTAGTGCGGCTGCATCCATTTTTGAGTTAAAACTATTTCATTCGGCATCTCTTCTTATTCACTGCCATAAACATAACCTCTCATGTTGCGGGAAAACATTTACAGAACGTTCTACAGTTTCCCTGTCAAGAGTAAAATAATTGATATAAAGTGTACAAAGTACTAGTACTATTCAAACCTCTTCACAAAACCTAACAAAAACAGCACAAACATGTCCCAATTCCAAAAATTTTTGCAACAGTACAACACTTGCCAGATTGCATTAGAAATTTGCAAAATTATTCTTTGCTGCTTTAAACACAGGAGCATTTTTTCTTTCAAAATCCGCTTACGTTACGCTTATATATAATAATTTGGTTTCCAAGCACTCTTAATTTTGTATAAACAGCTCCAAAAGATCAAATAATTTATATTTTTCATAACTACAAACAAAAACAGCTATTGTACAGTTTGCCAAATAAGGACAGCCACTCAGACACACCATAACAGTCGTTGTACAGTTTGTCAAATAAGTATTATAAAAAGCGGAAAAAATACAGCGGCAAACACACGTATTTCTACAGGAGATATATTTTATTTTGAAAAACTTTATTAGACATTCTGTGTGTTGAAACGTGAAGTTAAATAACTTCTTGTGTGAACGCAAAATCAGCTGTTTAGGGTTTTAATGTTAAGGTCAGGTTTTAAATTTAGTTGTGGAAACACGATCAGGTTTTATTTTGAAGTCAGTCAAAATGTGAAAAATAATCATCCCTTTCATTGGGAGAACCAGATCGAAAAAAGGACAAAATGTGGTAAAATTGCTTCGCCCTTGTTGAATCATATTATTACCCAAAAATATTCGAAAAAAAATCTTTTACATGCAAATACTTTCAGAAAAACACAAATAGTTGGTAAAATTAAAAGAATATTCGAATTATTATTAGAATTGTTTAGCTAAAGAACTAAATACACATGGGTAGCACACTATAGTAACAACAATAATGAAATAGCTTCTGCTTGTTAAGAAGATACACATACAAACACACTCATACATGATATAGCAGATAAAAATAAAGAATAAACAAAAAGATACGCCATAAATTGATTCTATAACAAATAAACTTATAACGCGATCGCAAGCAAGCATTGAAGATGCTGCTGAGATTGTCTAGACGCTGCTGTCACATTCTGGAAGTCTTGTGTAAAGTATAATAAGGGCGACGCATCTGCTGGCAGGTCAGTCAATCATAAAGTCAGTCTGAAGTTCAGTTGTTAATTGTAAAGAGTTGTCTATTAAGGGTACAGTTCAATATTGTGAAGAAAGAGTAAATCTCAGTTGGTGGCAGTTGATAACCATGCAATAGTCGGTAAAAGGAAAGTCATTATTGTTGTGGAAACAATGAGCGTGTGAGGAACAGCAGAGCGGAGGGAAGGTAATGCTTCAAAACCAGCGTAATCCCAAAATACACACAAAGTACCTGGGGGTTATTTTGGATAGTAAGCTGATGTGGAGGCCTAATGTAGAAGATAGAGTTAAAAAGGCCACCATTGCTCTATACGCATGTATAATGCTGGACAAGACATAGGGCCTTTCACCTACTCTTACGTATTGGACTAGCACAGCGGTAGCTAGACAATTCTACTCTACGGAATACTTGTATGGTGGAGGGCGACTGAGACAAAAGCATACTTAAAAAAGTTAGAAAGTATCCAGAAACTAGCAGAGCTCTGCATCACTGGAGCTTTAAATAGCTCACCTACTGCAGCTTTAGGCGTTACATTGGACCTTAAACCAATAAAACTAACTGCAGTGAAGGCGGCATGCAAATCCGTTATCTGACCTAGAACAACAGGACAGATGTCGTACAGATCACTTGGTTACAGTAAATTGTTAGAAAACATGGAGTGTAGTTCGGACTACATCATTCGAGTGATGGACTTTTTTGCCAGACCACAGATTAGTGGTGAGTAGTGATAAGTGAAGAAGGCTATCTGGAAAGTCTTAACCATAGTGGTTCTGGTTTCAACTGGAGCTGTGTATTATTGTCAAGAGCTCAGTATAGAGGAATCTTAGCATCTTCCAGGCGGAAGTTTATGCAGTCAAAATGACAGCAGAGTTAGCCCTCACAGCTCTAACTATGAATGCGCATGTAAATTTGTATATAGACATTCAAGCAGCTATAAAAATAAACTCAGCTGACTGCAATTACTCCTCGGTTGCGCTTATGTGTAGGAAGGCCCTAAATATGTTATGTGCTGGTAGACAAGTACATATATTCTGGATCCGGAAACACATGGGAATTAAGGGAAATGAAATGGCCGATACACTGGCCAAAAGGGGAATTCAATTACCGGTTGAGGAAACGAAAACCAATTCAATACCTTAAAGAGATCATAGACTCTAGTATGAGGGAAGAAGCGGAGAAATGTTGGCGTGCGACGAAAACTTGCAAAACTTCTAAAATCATGTGAAGCTCCTATGATCCCAAATCGACTAAATTCTTTTATCATTAACTAGAAGCAACTGCAAACTTCTAGTGGGGGTATTAACTGGACACTGCTGGAAGGCTTCGTATGCTGTCAAAATAGGATGAATACTTGACGGTACCTGCAGGAAATGTAAAGAACCCGAGGAAATTGAAACAATGGAACATTTACTGTGTCACTGTACGGCTATAAGTCGCACTAGATATAACTATCTTGGTGCTCACACTTTTCGTAGTCTTGAACTTGTATCGAGAGTAGAAATGAGGAGATTGCTAAAATTTGTTAAATCTGTGTGGGAGTCATACGATACAGGCACCACGAACTAGGCTGCCATACCCACAGGTTCTCTTCTCATCGCTAAGGATCAATCGCGGTCTGTGCGAGGTCTTTGGACCACCCGGATTAACCTAACCTAACCTAAGACCAGCGTAGACAGTTTCGTGAGATGTATATATACAACAGCGGAGTAGACGTCGTGGCAACTAATTGTGAATCCTTTAAGTAATTTAAGTTGTGTGTGTGTATTTAATGTCTTGATTTGATTAGTATAAGTGTAATTAGTAAATAACGTGTCATTCTTAATCCTTATTGGTAAGCTGCGATCTTTAATTCATATGTAAATCTTCGAGCCTGCAGCAAAGCATTTTTAAAAGGTAAAACAGTAACAACATGCTACCAAGCCAAATCACTTTAAGGACTCATATCAATGTCTAACTTAATAATCCTATTATTATTTGCCATTTCATATACATATGACAAACATATTTCCACATCATTACATATTATTATTTATTAAATTATTTGAATGATTAAATTGCACTTAGAAATCAGTGCCGTAGTAAATGATAATATCACGTACGACGACTTTCATTATTCAATATGTTTGCTTCAATGTAACTTTTAGTAGGGTGGTGGGCTGGGTACTGCTGTGGCATTATGTTTTTCTTTGTGTTTATCTATTCCACTTATCTCTTGCATATTAAAGCCACAAAGGAAATTTGCATAAAGTTTTTCTTTCCAATTTTGTTTCACAAACTTTTCGAACTTTTCCAGCTGCCACACAGCCAAACACGTTGCATGATTGCATGGATGCAAAGATGCAATACACAATTTCCAGTATGAGTAAAAAATAAAATACCTTAAAATTTTCTATGGGTAATTACATGATAAATTAAAGGATTATAAAGTCTGGTGCATGCGGATGTGGTTTTGTGTTTCATTCTACATATCACAGTGCAACAATAAAATGTAGTCTCATTGCTTTGAAGAAAGTATGAAAGTATCTATTTCATTAGAAAAACAAAATCATAATAATGAAAAAATAATTCAATTGAGCTATTTTGTAAAAAAAACAGGAAAATCTGTTTTGAATGACAACCATTAAGCAAAGAAAAAACAGCAATTTTAGCAAGATTTTAATTATTCTGTTCGTATCACTTTGGAAGCCAAATAACATGTGTTAACTTTTGGAAAACAAATTGCACTAAAGACAATTGTAAATTATTATGACAAACACCAGCACAACGGAAAAGTGCTGTTTTTGAACGCCGTCACACCTACATCATCAATGTTCTTGTATTTGGTCCACTGTGTGTGATATCAATTGGTATAAAGTTCAGCGGTCTAATCCTCGTTTTCAATAACGAGCTGATTCGATCACGTTTTTCATTTCTAGTTTATGGCATTCACTATCGAACAATGTAATAATATCGCACGATATCGAATGCCATAATCTCAAACTGAAAAAACGCTATCGAATCAGCACATTATCGAAAGTTCTATATACATGTTTTTTAATGTAAATGGAATATGAGAATTATTTGGATGCATGGTAATCCAATTTGTTGGAAGCTTTTTATACAATGAAAGCTCAAATTTTAACATCACTAATTACAACAGTCTTGCCGTTGTGTTGTTTTTTTACTTTCATCCGGACCATATATTTTTTTTATTATTTTACTGGCCAATAATGGGTTAAAAAGGAGAACATGAAAGCCACTTTGTCTCTAGATTGTTTGGTATAAAGGGGATTTTCTGCGAAAAAATTAAAAATGAAAATTTTTCATGCGTTGTAGGAATCCATTTAATTTATACAGAAATATTGTGTTTTGTATCTTTTTCAAATGACACTGTTAATTTCGACACGGATTGATGAAATTCTGGATGGGAATAGAGAACCAAATTAAATTCCAGAGCCAAGTAAAGAATAGCCAAAAATACAAATAACCCTTTTTTATTTGGTTCGCTCGGGAAACATTATGTCACAAACCTCAGTAGGAAATGTAGAACGCATAAAAGAAATAAACAAACCAAAAGGGATTAGTTTGTAGGGCAAGTTTATTGGATTACTATAATTCGTTACCTTTTCAGTTGGCTGATCAAACAAGAAGAACGAAAAACTCTTACTCGCCAGAGTAAGAGAGAAAGTATGAATCTATCAACATTCAGCTATAATATACATAAAAAAAAGGGGGGAAATTTTGTGCAACACAGTTGTTAATGACAAATACTATATAAAGGCCTTTGACATTAACAGACACATTAAAATTTTGGATAGTTTTTATGAACTTTAATGTACGCGAACCTTAGTATGAAGCTCATTTTAATTTTTTCATTTTCATTTTATTTTGCCGACGCAAAAAAAACCCCAATTAAAGCTCTATAAATTTCACATAAAATATTTGAATACGCATTTGTATTCGCAAATGTCAAAATTTGACATTCGGCACATCACCAGTACAATACTTTCAAAGTCAGTTTCAGTGGGTATTATAGCATTGTGAATAAATACAGTTATTGTGCAAAAGCTCTTAGTAACTGTTTTTTGAGTAAATAAAGTGTTCTAAGTAAAGCATGTATAACTTTTATTTGATTTGCAATATTGAGCTTGAATAAATAAAAAATAAAACAAAATAAATATATAAGCCGGAGATACCCTTAATGGCTAAACAAAACAAAAACAATTCTTTCAAGTTTTTATGACTTTGTTTTTATTACAGCTATGCTTTTTATGTCACGACACAGGAGCTGGGAGGTGAATTTCGTAACAAAAATAATCGACACTATTACAGTTATAAATGTATTTTTGTTTTGATTTATTTGTACTTTCGTTTCGTTCTTTGAAGTGAGTGAAATAAAAACAATGAGAAGGATTGTTCAATTTGTTTTTGTATTGTTTTTGCACATGAGCACAAACCAGAGAACACAGCCGATGCCGGCCACAAACAATACATTATTAATTTAATCATGTGGCGCTAAAAAATAAAATAATGGGAAATGAATGGAAACCTTTTGAAATATTTGCGGCAAATTTGACATCATCATATAATATAATTTTATTGCATTGTTATTTTACACATTAAGTTTGTTTTATATAGCTAAACAGCATAGCTATAACGGGGTGTCCTAAGGCACCTCTCTTCTTTCATTTTACTTATAATCTCCCTTTAGAAATGAACATTCCAAATCAAAAAAAAAAAGAATTCATTCGAGCATATTGTAACTTTTACATAAGGTGTGAATAAATGTTGAAAACTGAGCACTACGTTGTTGCTTAGTTATGCAAATCAATGAACCACAGATTTCATTTGAAATGAATTTAAATAGAATAAAATCATTTAAGCTGATTTGTAGCATCACATTATGGGTAAAACACATTATTGTGTTCAAATAAATTTTGTTTTTAAATGGCTATGCAAAGCCCCATATCAGTTTAAAGTTCAAATATACATACATAAATATACACATACGAGGGCGGTTCGGAAACTTCTTAGCCTAGCATAAAAAGCGCGGTAGAAACAGAAAAAAGTTAAGTGTTTTGGAAACTTCCATCTCTGCTATGAACACATGTTAAATTTTGTTTCGATCTGGCAACTCCTTCATATAGAAACAGGTGTTCACAAAAGACGCATCCGCAATTTTTTAACAATGGAAAAATTAGAAATGCGTGGTGTCATTAAATATTTGCATAAAAAAGGTTTATCGGGACAAGAAATTCATAATGATATGGTGAATGTGTTAGGTGAAAGTGATCCTTCATATGCAACAGTAAAAAATTGGGTTGCTGAATTTAAACGTGGTCGTACAAGCATTGAAGATGAACCACGTAGTGGACGTCCAAAAACAGCAACAACAACAGAAATTGTAGCCAAAGTGCATGAAATGGTATGAAATGATCGACGAATAAAAGTGCGTGAAATAGCTAATATCATGGGCATCTCAAATGATCGAGTCCATTTAATTTTGCATGAAGGACTACAGATGAAAAAGCTTTCTGCAAGATGGGTGCCGCATTTGTTAACAGTCGACCAAAAACGCATAAGAATGAACATTTCTCAAGCTTGTTTGGATCGTTTTAAGCGAAATAAAATGGATTTTAAGCGTCATTTCATAACTGTTGATGAGACATGGATCCACCACTATACTCCAGAGACAAAAGAACAATCCAAACAATGGACTGAAGCTGGAGGAAGTGCCCCAAAGAAGGCAAAAACAATTCAATCGGCTGGTAAGGTTATGGCAACGGTTTTTTGGGACTTCAAAGTTATTTTATTGATTGACTATCTGCAAAAGGGTAAAACAATAAATTCAGAGTGCTATTGCAACCTTTTGGATCAATTAAATGTACAAATTCGAGAAAAACGTCCTGGCTTACAACGCAAAGAAATAATTTTTCATCAAGACAGCGAACTAGCGCACAAGAGTGTTTTAACAATGGCTAAAATCAACGAATTAAAGTACGAGTTACTTGACCACCCACCTTATTCTCCTGATTTGGCTCCCAGTTGCTTTTACCTGTTCCCAAATCTAAAAAAATTCCTTGCTGGCAAGCGTTTTACCTCAAATGAAGATGCAATTACAGTTGTAAACCACTATTTTGAAGACCTTGAGAAAAACTGTTTTAATCAAGGGATATAATTGCTAGAAAAGCGTTGGACTAAGTGTATTGAAGTTTCAGGAGATTATATTGAAAAATAAAAATATTTTTGAAAAACTAACTATTCTCTTTCATTGATAGGCTAAGAACTTTCCGAACTGCCCTCGTACATATGTATTGCACTGTAAATTTGTTTATCTATGCAAGTATATGCTCAAATTGTTAATGATATTTACCCGCAACAGCTGTCTCTTTTTTAAGTTTCGCGTTACATTTTTCATCTATATGCTTTCCTTTTTTTTATTTTAGTTTGCTACTTTAAGTTGAAATTTATTTTATTTTTTTTTTTATTTTTTGCGTGTCATGACAAGACACACATAACAAATTGTTTTATAACGAGTGAAGGACATTAAAGGGCACATATTTAAAATGGCATCGCCAGGCCTCACACACATACAAATACGATGAGAAGATACTGGACTTACAGAATCTTAAATTCAATAAGGTGTAAATTGGTATAACCAGCTGCCCTGCCTTTTTTTAAGTGCAGTAAAGTCAAAAGGAATAATTATGCTTTTAGCCTAGAAAAGGGCAACAAATATGAACCAGATTTATTTTTTAACTGAACCACCAAAAGGAAAAACGTGAGGGTTAAAGCATAAGAAGTACATGGAATAATTGGTTTTAATTAAAAAGGATTATTACATTTGTACGAAAATTATTTAAATTTTGGTACTCTGTTAAAATTTTTGAAAAATGTTGCGTAACACTCAATGTTTCGTACAAAAACTTTGACATGTATTAACAATATTAAGTAGCCCTTGAAACTATATGCTACAATTTCTTATTTAATATTTGTTAATGTAAAATTATTATTTTACTTATTCAGTAAAATATTTTTATTTAAAATACATTGAAATTGATTATTGAGGGACTAGCTGGATCTTAGGCGCATTTCACTATTGCTAATGCAGATCATCAGCTAGCGATATTATGTTAAACTTTCATTTAAACAAATGAGAAGTGCAGCTAATATCAAAGTGGAAACAAGAGCTCATTAATCAACATGTTTTTTTTTCTTTTCTTAGTTTATCATTGTTGCATTGGCTGACTTTTTTCATCTCGAATTGTTGTTCTCAGAAGTACCTAAAGAAAATAAATGTAAAAAACAACAACAACTATTCAATGCCTTCAGTGCAGTCAAGTTAATAATAGGTGTTTTTTAAGGAATTGTTACAATTAAGTTTAACATTTATTAATGCACTAATAATCAATTGATTGATTATTTTTATTTATGGGTGAGAGAGGCTGCCTTTGGAAATTGGGATACTATTTCCAAAAGGTGAATCAATATACTTATAAATAAATCAGTGCTGCCAGTTTAGGGGATTTGTCCCCAAATTGGGGATTTTTTTTATTTTTTTTTTTTATGATAACCAAATTTGATTAGATTTTTTTGGGAATTTTTTTTATACTTGATGGACTAAGAAATATGCGTCTGGGAAGCCTAAAAATGTGTGTTACTATCCATAGTGAATGGTTTCTAATAAAGAATAAGTATCAAGGCAGATTAACCAATAATGAACACTACCAAAACAAAAATACGTAACAAAATGTAATATGAAGCACTTCTTAGAATAAACACACACTTTAAAAATAATTCAATTTGTTGTGACAAATTTAATCCTTCTGCTGAAATGCTAAACCTTAAGGCTGATGAATCAGAAGATTTTGAATCTGAAACTTTTGAAATGGTAAACTTTTTGGTTAAAAATTTGTTTATGATTGTGTAATTTTTTCTTTAATTTTAATTTAATTTTTTCACAAAAGAAAAATCGAAAAAACAACAACAACAAGCTCTAGAAAAAAACCGGCGCCCCCTTGGTCGTGTAGGAGCAGTGTTGCCATATTTATTTTTCAAAAATCTTCAAGTCGAGCAAAAAAATAATTTTTTATTACCAAAACCCTTTTTAAACCGCGACCAAAAAAAGGGTGTTATAAGTTTGTAGTGCGTGTCTGTCCGTGTCCTCGTACAGACTAAACGGCTGTACCGATTTCGATTTAGTTGGTTTTTCTGTTCGAAAAGTGTTATATACATCAACTGACACCACACACAATGGACCAAATACAATAGAACGATGATGATAAAGGTGGTCGAAAACAGCTAGTTGTTCCGTTCTGCTAAGTATTTGTCAGAATATTTACTTTGGTGTTATTTGTTCATTAAGAATTATCACATATAATTTGACTTACAAAGCGATACGAACTTTAGCCTGTTAAAATCATAAATATAGAAACAAATGAAGTTCGAACAATAATAATTAAAATTAACTAAAATATATATTGTTAATACTAAATGAACCTGGTGTACTTGCTTTATTTTCGTCCGAGTAATCAAGAGAAGGTACGTTACATTTTCCTTTTATAATATATACGACACTATACTCCGCTGAGCCTACCATAGCCGCCAGCGAATCCGTGCGGTTACAAGTTTTACAGTGAAGTCAACATCAAACAATGATTTTTTAGCCTCAAAAAAGTAAAAACACCGTTTTTCCTATGACAATCTACAAGAAAAAGCGAAATTTGTATGACAGCGCCATCTAGCGTGAGTTTTAGGTAAAAACAAATATCAAAAATCTATTCCTCGATCCTAAAAAGAGAAAGATAAGAAAAATTTCAAATTATAATATTTTTTTACTACATATGTGACGCGCTAAATAGAAAGGGACCTAAGGGTAAAAACCGGTTTTGTTCAGGAGAGCCATTTTAAAGATTTAAATACGTGTATCTTTGGTGTACCATCCCTGAGCGTGTTAGTATTGGTCTCATTTGAAAGCGACACATCTCTTGACGTCAGGAACGTGTTGGTCAACCTTGAAAACGCGTACGGTCGTCCGTATCTCTTATTTTGCGTAGTTGGTTTTTACTGTTTTCTACCTAGCGCGCTGTTTCCATGTTTGCTCGCTTTTTTCGAATCCAGGTTTATTTTCTGAAATTATTAATTGTGAATTATAATAAATACTCATTTATAATTATTTTAAATTGTGAATATCACTCAGTTAGTACGAAAATTTTTTCACATAACCTTAGAATCGTCGACTTCAATTTCCTAAAACGCGCATATCTCTGGGGGGCACTTTTGGGGCATGGGATCGGTCTCATTCGATGCTCAGATGTTGTCCACATCAAAAAAAAAATGAAAATTGATTTTTTTACCCTTAGGTCCCTTTCTCTATGCGCTGTCACATATACACATTTATTTATTGTACTCGTATCTTCAAAAATGAACTAATAATAATTATATTTAGATTTAAGATAAATGATTTTTTTCTTGTTGGACATCCTTCCAAAATCACTAACTTCAAATACGCGGTAAAAAATGGCAACTTTCATTTGCTTTTAGTTTCATCCCACTACCATTTTGGTTGTTGCACTGTGTAACCATGCAATTTCACGCCCAAATCAAAAAACTCCCAATCATTCATATTACTTATAATTTTAAAATAAAATTTTATTCCTTTTACAATCTGAAGTTATTAAATACAATAACAAGAAAGGATCCAGCTAAACTCCTCAATAATGAATTTCAATGTATTTTTAATAAAAAAAATATTTTACTGAATAAGTAAAATAATAATTTGGGTTTCTTAGTGCGTGAGAAAATGTGTTAAAAAAAAGTTATCCTCCACTTAATTTTTCCCCAAACTCATCCTATTTAAGCGTTCTAAAATGAGATATAAAAAACCGTCTAATACCAGCAGCATTAATGTAATACCGCAAATATTTCTTTTTTACAGCAGGCGCGGCTCATACATCAAACTTATTTAATATTTATTACGCACTTAAGCTGAAAATTTAAAATAATACAATTGCAAAATTTCTTTAGAGCCTAAAGGTTTTTCTTTTCTTCTTTATTTTGCATAAAATAAATACGCATAAGTTTTCTCTTATTCTGTCATTTAATGTTTTTACTCGTAATTTTGTACACATGTGACGCAAAAAATGTGCTAATGAAACATAAATATCTGTGATTTTCATTAATAACAGCGTATGTTAAAAAATCAAATTTTTTTAGTAGAGCCAATAAAAAAGTTATTTTTGAAGCTTATTTAAACAAATTTAGAATTTGTGTTGTTGTTTTAAGAAAAAGAAATTATGTGCTGCTTTCATGTGGTTCAAAAATTTCTTAGAACTTTCCAAAAAGTTTTAAAAAAAAAATAAAAATTTGATACCATGAACTCGAAATGAGAAGTATAACATACGTTGTTATTAATGAAAACCACAGATATGTTCCTCCTTACTTTTGCTCCAGCAATTAAGAAAAATTTCACTTAGTCCTAATTTACACTCAGCAAGTCTTATTGCTAATAAAATAAATTTTTCTTTTCCCCTCGTCTCTCTCTCTCGGACAAACTAATCAGCTTAGCAATAACACTTGCTTAGTGTAAATTAGGACTTATGGGTGTAAACTTTAAGCTTCAAGGTGGCTGTGATTACTGAGAACTTTTGCGCAGCATCATCTCTACTTATAAGAAAATTAATTTTATTTTAATATATACTTCAGAATATTTCCTTTTTGTTTCTTTTTTTTATTCTTTGAAACTTCACTTTTTACCCGCAATTGTAAGGATTATGAATTTATTTAACTTAGAGTGTGAGAAAAATATGCAAAATTTATAAAAACAGAAACATTTATTTGCACAAGCTCTCTGCTGATGTTTTATTAAGAGTCTTTTGTTTATTTTTACTTTAATCCGTAAATTTTTATTACACTTCATCTAAATATTTGCAAGCACAAAAACTTTATTGTTATTGCATGGAAGTTATTAAATATTATGATTATTTTTTTTATTGAAATACTTAAATTTTTATTTGATTCTTTTTTTTTTTTGTAATTTTATGCTGCATCTACTGCTGCCAATACTTGCTTGCAAGTACAGCAATAGTAAATATGTACGTTTTATCACTAGAAATATCAACAAAAAAAAAAAGTAGTCGAAAAGCTTGCAATTCAAATAATTAATTTTTATTACGAGTACGTTATACACTGAAAAGTATACATATTGTTAATGTTTTTTTTTACATATATCGCTTCTTTATGGCAACAGAAGCATAACTTAGAAAACCTGGTTTTGCAGAAAATAAGTTTTAAGTTTTCAATTTACATACAACCCAATGAAGATAAAAAACTATTTTTTATTAGTTAGCTAACAAACTAACATGGTGACAACTCCCAAAAAAAACACCAATTAATAACTTGACTAGACCCGGTCAAAAATACTTGTGTGGCAACACTTTATTCGTGTGAAAACATTGAATAGCTGTTGTTGCTTTTTACATTTATTTTCATTACACCGCTCTTACAACTATAATTCGAGTTGAAAAAAATCAGCCAATGCAGCAATAGTCACAGTTGACCAATACTTTCGTTAATGATATCGATTTCGAATATATCTCGAACATTTATCGTATACAACTATCGAGAGTGACACTCAAAAATCAATCGAAAAAAGTTCACCTGTTGCTTAGTTTTGTTTCAAAAAACAAGCAATTTCGTAGGTTCGCTACCAATATCAAAAGTGATGAGAAAATATCGAACTAGTTTCGGTATCCCAAAAAGTAATTTTACTTCTAATTTATTTATTTTAACTTATTTAATTTTTTTTAATTTCTTAACTTACGCTGTAGGATTTGAACACGGTACATCCATTCTAACAGACTACTAGCACACATCCACTCGGCTACCGTTCCACATTCGAGAAACTATCGCGAGCAGTTCGAAGTTCGAAGCTTCAGCGAACATTCGAATTTTTTTTAGATTTGCGTACAAATATCGAACAGTTTTGTTTCGAAATCTCATGTTAATTATTGATGTACATATGCCCTCGAACATGTAAGAAATTTAATGTCCTTAAATATAAGAAATTTTTTGTGCATTTTTATGAAAAAAATGTTAAGGATAGGAACTATTTATTTTATAAAAATTTTTTACTAGATTTTTGTAAAAATTTGCTATAGGTGCTATACCGCACCTCCACACGGAGACCCAATTTGGTCCATTCATAAAATCGTCGAACAGAATTAGGGCATTAGGACGTTTTTTGTTTGAAAATACTATTGAGTTCTTGTTTTTGAATTCTCTAAATTATTTGCTTCAAAAATGGTTGTTGTCTTTGCTAATGAAAAATAAAAATAGTATTACCTTGTTCTTAAAACATAAAAATTAAATTAAAATATTATGCCTAAACTCTGTTCGACGTTTGAATCGTCTTGTCTATGGCCAAAAAAAAAGCCGCTGTTGTGATTCTTTAAAACAATTATTATTTATTGTCTATGCTAGAAGATTCGTGTATTTGCTGTATGATACTGTTCCAAACATCACATCCAACACATATTTTTTCATATTTTTCAAACTGTTGTGTAATACTTTCATTTAATTTTTATGTTTTAAAAACATGGCAATAATACCTTTATGTTTTATTATCAATGACAAAACCCATTTTTGAAGAAAATAATTTAGAGAATTCAAAAACAAGAACTCAAAAGTATTTTCAAACAAAATCGTCCTAAATCTTTTTACTGAATTAGGTCATTAGACAATAGTTTGAAAAATATGTATATGAAAAAATATGTGTTGGGAAAATATATGTTGGGAACGAAATCAAAAAGCAAATACATGAGCCTTCTAGCATAGACCATAAATAATAATTGTTTTAAAGAATCACAACTGCGTCTTTTTTCGACCATACACAGGATGAGAATTAGGGCAGTAAACGTAGAAAACATATTTTACTTTCTGTTTTTTCTGAGTGTATGTTAGTTAGAAAAATGTATTTTTGGTTTTGTTGACATTTTTCAAAGACCTAAATAAATACAATGAACAATCACTCAAATTATAAGGAATAATGACCCAAAAAAATGGGCTATTGGAAATTTTTCCATTTGAGTGATTCTTCACAAAATTTTGCATGACTTGCGCTTTTGAGGGGTCTTTGTTAATCATGAATAAAAACCCCTAAGCAATTTTTTTTAACAAAACTTGTTTTGTTAAGTTCATTTATTTTAGTTTATTTTTGGCTCTCACTTGTTGCAAGTTCAATTAGAACAGATTTTAATATCTTAAAGCTTAAGTTACATATTTGATAGATTTTTTTTTATTCCCATTTGACGATTAGTGCTAGGAACACAACTGGGACGAACGACGAAATTTTCAGTGCGAACTTTCGCCATAAAAAATAAAACACATTTTTGCATATGAAAATGAACACAACACCGCCGTAGAACGAAATTCGTCGTGCGTGATGCACTCTGAGATAGATTTATTTCTATTTTGTACGCAAAAAAAATACGAAACAAAATTTTTTTCTCTCTCTTTGTACACACAATAGTTAACAAAATTTATCAATTATAAGAGCTGAATTCGCTGAGTGAATTCGTAGTTATTGTGCTTCATACGACGAATTTACACAACGAATTCTTATCGACGAATTCGTCGACGTGGACGAAATTCGTCATTCGGTCCAATTGTGTTCCTAGCATAATGTTTAAAAATATTTATGTGGCAATAAAGAAATTTGATGGCGATTAGGTTAGGTTAGGTTTATCTGGTTGGTCCAAAGACCTCGCATACACAGAGAAAACAGTGCCTACTAAATACCTCGTAAAATAGAACAAAATTAATAAGAAATCTCTATAGTTTTTGTTTCAATAAAGAAATCTTATTAATTTCATAGAGAGAACCTTTTTGAAAAAATCAAGAAGAAATCTTGTAGTTTTTATGAGGTTATCTTATTGATTTTTTCAATAAAAAAAAATTGCGTCTTTATTCTCTGTACTTATGTATGTATTTTCATTTAAATTCTATGCCATATTTATGTATGTATGTATGTATGTAGTATATTGTAGATGTTATTTATTTATACATACATACATACATACATACATATATACACATTATGTTATATTCTTAACTAAGTTACTCACCAAGTATTGAACCAGCAAACTTCTACCTGATAGACAAGCACTCTAACCAATATGCTAACAAGCAGCCTGAATAACCATTGAAATTATTGTGCAAACATTCTTATGCAAAAATGAAAAAGATCATTAATGTCTATTTATAGAAACGAAATAACAAGACACCTCATAAAATCAAGAAGATTTTCTTATTAAAAAAATGAATAAGATGCTTTACACATAATCATATAGAAACCTACTAAAATCAAGAAGAAAACCTTATTGAAAAAATCAATAAGATAGCCTAATAAAATCAAGAAGAAAACTTTTTAAAAAAACTAATAAGGCAACCTAATAAAATCAATAAGAAATCCCTATAGCTTACAATTTATAAGAAAACCTAATAGAATCAAGAAGTTTTTCTCTATGTACTATTTTTTTGGTGCCAAAAATAACGGAAATTATGTAAAAAAAAGTTGTGAATAATAAGATTTCTTCTTAATTTTATGTGGTTTCCTTTTTGATAAAATTAATAAGATTTATCACATAAAACAATAAGGAATCTCTATGAAAAAGTCTTCGCTTCTTTCTGCTGGGATACCCCTTAGCCTAAAAACGTTTCATAGAGAAAATCTTATTGATTCTATGAGGCAGTTTTTTCTCTGTGTAGCCCTGGATTGATCCTTAGCGATACCAGCTTGATGGCGATTATATTACTTAGTTAATAAACGTAAAATCAGGTGAACGAGAAATCGAAAGTGAGCAACTGCTTATCCTTCGTCTAAGTTTTCTTTCCACGTCCGTAAGTTTCATCAAAATCGAATGGATATATAGGCGAAAATTTGCATCTACCGTCCTCTCGATACTAGTTAGGAAAAGGTATTTATAATCTTATATAGGTTTTGTGTTTATGTGTTAACTTTGATCAGAATCGGTTGGATGGTTTCGGAGAGTCAACAATCGCCCTCTGCCCCTTCTTAGTCCCAGTTTTAAATGTATTTATGTATACTATGAATTTCATACTTTTCTCCTCCTCTTATTTACTTCTTGCTGAGTAGTTTCCTACAATTTTATTTAGAATAAGCCGAACTCTTGTTGATATTGTTTGGATTTGGAATTCTAAAAATTTATATATATATTTTTAACTTTGAAAATTTAGCTAAACACCAGAAATGTAAATCACTGTTACTTTCATAGAAGTACGTACTTATATCGATGGTCTCAGGTAGAAAGGCCCTAACTCTTTTTTTTTTAACTAAATTGAATTTTTCAGTGATTCCAATACATTTCACACAAATACACCTTCTCACAAAAATATATTGCAATAGTGTAAAAAATAACGCTTTTACAAGCAGTTTTACAAAAAAAAATTACATTGTGAATATTACAGTTTCTATTATGTTTTACCTTCTCCTGTAAAGTTACAATTATTTGAGTTAGGGCCTTTCTACTTGAGACCATCGATATATAAGATTGTCTTAAAAACCTCTTACAAACTTCAAAAATTGTATAAGACTTGTAAATAAAGACTAATTTTAATTTAAAAAAAAAATACACACATATACACATAAGATTATGGACCAACTTGTTATATGTATGTCTCTTTAGTTTCGGAAACTAAAATACCTTTTAGTAAAATTAAAATTATTTTCATTGTTTTTACTCTTATTTCTTTTAACCACTTTTGCATTCTGCAAATTTATTAAAAGTGTGTAAGTGTGTAGGTAAATTTACTTTATCTACTCAAATCTACATCCTCTCACTCAGTCATTTCCGTTACTGAATTCTTAAGAAATGCAAGCGTGTGTGTGAATGTAGATCTGAATGGGTATAAATAACTTCACTATGACAGAAAACAAAACCATTTGTACAAGAAATTTTCCTTCTTTCTACACATTTTTTCCTCTGTTTGCTATTAAAAGTTTTTACTTCACAATTATTGCAATAATCATCACTATGATCTGTGCTTGAAACTTAGTTTTGAGCAGCAGTAAAACTTTTTGCAGAATGAAAAATAAAGAAAACCCAAAGAGAGTTACCAGCGTTAAAAGTAAAACTGTGGGTAGTTTAAAATATGGATTTCGATTCAAAGCATGGTAAATGTAAAAATAAAGGACTTTTTAAATGAAACAAAAAAAAACTTTATTATTTGTATTATTCTATTTACCCATGAAAGCTAAATGAATTCATGGGTAATTGGAATAGTGCGTCATTCTAAATTAGAAGTTCAAGTTGTGAGATGCAATTAATTGCACTGAAGTAGTTAACACAAAACGGAAGGTCCTTGGTTCGAGCCCGATCATCCATGAAGTCATTAACTAACAACACCTTCACATTTGTCTGATGTGCAGTAGTGTCACTTTTTGTAATTTTTTGGCGGAAAGTTCAAGTGATGAAGGCATAGCCACTGATCACTGAACTATACCGATTTCAGCGGATACTAATGCTAATGTAACATGCGAGCGCCCTCTTTCGTCGATATTGTGAAGCAGAATCATCAACGAAGTAAAATAACCAATAAAATGGCTACAAACTAATAGCCAAAACTTTCTTATAGAAAATTTGACTGTGTCACAACAAAATGTTCTTATAGAAAACTTGACTATGTCACAGCCCAATTTTCTTATAGAAAACTTGACTGTGTCACAGCCCAATTTTCTTATAGAAAAGTTGGCTATGTCTCAGCAAAATTTTTTATAGAAAAGTTGACTGCCTCACAGCCCAAATTTCTTATCGAAAAGATGACTGTGTCGCAGCTCACTTTTCTTATAGAAAATTTGAATGTCACAGCCCACTTTTCTTATAGCAAAAATGCAACGTTGATTGAGCAATTGAAATTTGGTAGTCTTTGTCCACATCCTTCTGAAGCCCACCTTCGGCGAAAGACCTCAAAAACGACAGAGTTACATAATTGGAGGAATAGAAATGTATTTGCTTGCAAGCGGTAGAGAACTCGTCAGTTTTTCCAAAAGGTAAGCAAACGCTGCTTTATTATAGAGTTAATGCTCAAAAAATCTCGATTAAAAATATTATATCAATAATTTACATATATTTTAATTAATTTATCACTGGACACTGAATCATTTTAAATGATTGGAGGCTTCTCGTAATGTTTTTCTTTTATTATAGCTATGCTATTTATTGCGCAATACAGGAGTTAGAACGTGATTTTCGTAACAAAAATAGTCCACACTAATACAGTTATAAATTTATTTTTGTTTTGATTTATTTGTACTGAAAAGCAGAGTACAAAAATAAACGAAACAAATTGTTTGATTTTGTTTTGTTTCTTTCTTTGAAGTGAGTAAAACAAAAACAATACAAAAACAATGAAAAGGATTGCTCAATTTGTTTTTGTTTTGTTTTTGCATATGAGCACAAACCAGAGCACACAGCCAATCGGCTGTAAGCCGTCTAACAGCCACCGCCGGCCACAAACAATACATTAATTTAATCGTACACAGCAAGAAAAGAAAATAATGGGAAATAAATAGAAACGTTTTGAAATATTTTCAGAGAATTTGATATTATCATATAATATAATTTTATTGCACTGTTATATCACACATGAAATTTGTTTTATACAACTAAGCAGCGTAGCTATAACCGGGCGTCCTAATACACCTCTCTTCTTTTTATTTTTAAATTAATTTCCGTTCATTTTCTTTTATCAATTGTGTTAAAAACTTGCACAAATTCTAAAAATTTTGATATGGTAATTTTTTTTTAACTTATTTCAAGAACTTCGGTTGAAGTCTACTGATGAGTTCCATAAGCAGGAATACGTTGCTTAACCTATTAACGTAATTTTATTTGTACATATTTAATCTTTGTGTAGTTCTGGATAAAAACATGTTAATGTGGAAAGTGGATCAAACACAAAAGAACGCTGATGATGAAGTTGTAGTGACCTTCGAAAAGAGCTAGTTGTTCCGTTCTACTAAGTGTTTGTCAGAATATTTACAATTAACTTTGGCGTTATTTGTTCACTAATAATTATCACATCTAATTTAGCTTACAAAATGATGCGAACTTTAGCCTAATCAAATTATAAATATAGAAACAAATGAAGTTTTAAAAACTAACAAGTATTTAATTAAAAAAAAATTTATCTAAAACAACGAACGTCAAAATTATATTATATTTTAGCATTACTTTAGGATTTTAAGCTAAATAAAGAAATAATTTTCGAAACAAAACTTATATAACTTGCACCACTTTCATAATCATGGATACATATCGCAAATAGATTTGCATACGCGCAAAAAATTGGAAATAAGAGTACATACGATGCTATAGTGCTTGTTATAGTGTTTTCACACTGCAAGTTAAAACCTGATTTTAACGTTAAAACCATAAACTGCTGATTTTGCCCCTGTGGCTGAGTGGTAGCGATGCTAGCCTCTCAGTCCAGAGGTCGTGGGTTCGATTCCTACCATAGACCCTGGGTGTTTTCCGCAGACAAGCTAATCGCTTTGCGGGTTGTGTTTGTTCTTTAAAAAAAAAAAAAAAAAAAAAAAAAAAAAAAAAAAAACCACTGCAAGTTTTTTAAATTCATGTTTTAACTCACAGACTGTCTGATAACTTTGCTCAAAATAAAATAGATCTCCTGCAGAAATGCGTGTGTTTGTTGTTGTATTTTTTTCTGCTTGTTATAACACTTATTTGACAAACTGTACAACTGTTTTTGTTTGTATGAAAAACTAAGAAACTTTACAATGCGCTCTAAAATGGAAATTATTGTATATTTTGTAAGTTAATATTTTAAAATTATGGCACTAGTAATACAAAGTAAAGAAGTGCTTGGAAATCAAGTTATTGTGTATAAAAAATTCACAAATAAATCACAAAATAAAACTTTTTTATCGGTGGATCGATGTCAGTCATATCGTTTATTTTCAATTAACAGAGGTCAATGAAAATATTTTTGTTGTTTGCCTTCCAAAAAACTCTTATTTTTCCTTAATTGTTTACTTAATGTTGCTGCTGCATCCATTTTTAAGTTGAAAATCTTGCAAGCGACATCTCTTGTTATTCACTGGCATAAACATTATCAGCTGCTTCCGGTCATTTTAACTTGGCAGCACTGAATTTACCACAGCGAAAAAAGGGTTGCATTTCATAAAACCAAAATAAAACCAATTCAGAAATGGTTTTAAGTTGGATTAAACAAAAACAATTTGTATGGTAAAACCAGGTTTTAAGAATTGGTATTACCATTAAAACCAACTTTTATTAAAACCAATTCAGTGTGAAAACACTATTAACTAGTTGAAGCAACTACATGCTTTAAAATCAATTATTAAAGTTTTCAAGGCAGCAAGCAGCATCTTCTACTGGCTCAAGTTTTAAAAGTTTATTTTGTAATAAATTATGAGCGTTCTTTAATACATATTTATTTTTTCAACAACTTTTCAGCTTTTAAGTAGAAGCGATATGCTTTTATTTAACTTAACCTTTCACGTGAACAGTATTAATTTTCATCTTTTTTATTAAATTGTTGTAAGTAAAAAATTAGCTACAGGTGGATATAATAATAATAGTAATAATTTATTGCTTTTACGCCAAATGCATACATCCATACATACATACGTACATACATACATACATACTCGTATATCGTATGAACGTCATCAATTGTTCGGGGTCTTATTTAAAATTCAAAGAAAATATTCAACTAATATTGCAGTAATGCAAGAAATGACGCCATCATTGGACGACAGAGAAAATTTTATTTTCCATATTGAAAAATATAATTCACTAGCGTATTTCCTGCCACCTTCTCTGCGAAAGCTTTTTGCTGGTAAAAGCTAATTTTCACAAAAGTGCTTCTCCAATAAAATTCCAAGAATTTTTTGAAAACCTGCATTCAGCTGTGCCGAGTCTTATATACCCTTCAGTGACGTACGTACGTATGGAATATATACAAATAAATATTCAATTCTTGAATTACTCCGATCTGCTTCTTAAAGTAATACTGAGAAGACATTAGAGGTCTTAGACAAGAGTATGCTACAAAAATTATATATAAAAATTTTTTCGGCTATTCTCACTTATGTGAAAAATTATATAATTATAATTAATATAATGTAAAAAAATTAAAAATAAATCAGATTTGCTTTTGAGTTCCCAACAATTTTGAAAATTCCCAAAAATGAAATTTTTCAGTATTTTTACCCGACTGTGCACGCAAAGAACGGTATTGTGTATGTATGTATGTGTATGTATGTATGTATGTGTGTTCCTTTGTGGCGCTATATAAACCGAACGCGTGGACCGATTTTGATGATTCCTACGTCAATCAATTTGTCTTAATCCTAGGAGTGTCAAAATTCAATATGGCGGCCAACAGACACCATTTTGTAAATACCAACAAAAAATATAAAGTCGGCGAACTATATCAAAATGGGTATCATTCGACAGATATTTTAAAATCATCCATAGTTTTCTCTTCTGATTTTCCATTTCGAATGACCATTTAGGATATTTAACTGTTCAAAGTTGGTCGCAGTCGCGTTCTTTAATTTTTTAAATTATTTCTGTATTTTTCTTATTTTCGAACAGACGCCGATAACTTTTTTGGAATTATTTAAAAACATATCAAGCCTTAAGATATCAAAGTAAATAAATTTTGATTTCAGCTTTGGAATTTGAGAAAACAGGCCTTAAACTCGATATTTACAACAAAAATAGGTCTAATTCGAAACACCCTGGTTCCTTCAAGAAAGAACATTTTGAACAAACAATTTTCTAAGTAATAATACTTATAGAATTAGCTTTTGAAATAGTATAAATATTGTGTTGGTAGTTAAGTAAAAAAATTTATAGTTGCGAAATAATTAATAAACTTTTTTTTTTAAGAAAATGCAAAAAATTAACTTTTTTCAAAATTTTAATATAAAATGCGTATAACTTACGATTGAATTGTGTTTTTTGAACAAAAAACCTTTGTTTTTTTTTAAATGATATTTTACATTAATAAAATAATAAAACGTTTTTTTTTTGGGAAATCGGACAAGATTTGACTTCTAAGTTGAATAGGGAAATTTACTTGATAAAAAATCTTTTTGATCAGATCAAAAACATCAGCTTGTCATGGGTTTAAATTTTTCATTAATCAGAGGTAAGCCACTTTGGGGTTTTGTGACCCTGCCCCAAATTCAGGTGAATACGAATAGGAATATTTTTGCCAACATATTAAATAAATAAATGCATAAATCCTAAACGAAAATTAAATAAATTTTTTTTTTTTTTTTTTTTTTTTTTTAATGCATGAATTTTTATTTATTGTATCTTCATATATGAACTAACAATAAGTATTCAAATCTTAAATCTAAAAAATATAATTAGGCCCGACCAATGTCGGACATAAGCTTAGTAGTAGTTATATATAATACATATGTAAGTAGTGATAATCAAAAGGAAAAAAAAATAAAAGTATTTTCAAGAAGTCCCATCTGGAGTGCTGTGAATAAGAATGTCCCTCTTTTTTAGGCGGATGTGTCCAGTAAAGTTCAAAATATTACGGGATTAGGATGTGACTCGAGCTTTGTTAAATATTTGCCAGCGTATTTTGCAATTTCTTCAGTCACTAGTGGCATATTCAAATCACGATGTATATTTGAATTTTTGATGTACCATGGAGCCGATGTTATCATGCGTAAAATTTTATTTTGCCTGCGTTGAATTTTCTCTACATTTGAAGCTGAAGCAGTGCCCCATAGTTGAATTCCGTAGCACCATATTGGCTTTAAAAGCGACTTGTATATTAAAAGTTTACAGTCTAGGCTAAGTGTTGAATTTCGACCAATCAGCCAATGTACCTGAGTTAGTTTAAGTTTCATTTGAGTTAACTTAGAATCAATGTGGTGTTTCCATGTAAGTCGTCGATCAAGGTGTATACCAAGATATTTCACATGTGAATGTTGAGAAACAACTTGATTGTTAATCCGAATGGGGGAACAAGTATCTCTTCGTAAAGTAAATGTTACTTGAACACACTTTTGTTCATTTACCTTGATTCTCCATAAGTTTAACCAAAGCTCCATCTGGCTAATGTGTTCCTGGAGTTTGCGGGATGCCTCATCAGGGTTTTCATGCATACTAAGGCAGGCTGTATCGTCGGCAAATGTGGAAGTATGGATACTACTGCTCACAGGCATATCACAAGTATAAATTAAATATAAAACTGGTCCCAGTATACTCCCCTGTGCCACACCAGATGAAATTGTTTCAGGCCTACTTGTAAAGTCTCCTTCCGCAACAGTGAACTTACGGGAAATAATGTAACTTTCCAAAAGATTTAAAATGTTTATTGGTAAGTAAGTCTTCAATTTTAAAATAAGGCCTTCATGCCACACTTTATCAAATGCCTGGGAAACGTCAATAAACAGCGCAGAACAATACTTTTTTCCCTCAAAAGTTCTTCTTATAAATTGAACTAATCTGTGAGTTTGTTCAATGGTGCTATGCTGACTTCTAAAACCAAATTGATGGTCTGGTATGCACCCACTACTAATTAGAATTGGGGACAATTTTGTTTTGAGCAGTTTTTCGAAAAGCTTTGACATTGTAGATAGTAGACTTATTGGCCTATATGACTCAGCCTTTGTTATATCTTTGCCCGGCTTTGGAATCATTTTAACCTTGGCAAGTTTCCAGTTGTGTGGATAATACTCCAGTCGTAAAATAGCATTAAATATGAATAACAGGTTTCTCATTGCAATACGAGGCAAGTTCATCAGCATCTGATTACTAATTCCATCAATACCCGGAGCTTTCTTCGGGTTGAGTTCGGCAATTAATTTTTGTAAATCACGCGTCTTAAACTTTATGTGTTGAGGGGGTAGAGCGACTATATTCGGCAAATCAGCAACACCAGTACATATATTTGGCGTAAAAACGGATTTTAAGTGCTCAGCAAATATTTTACCTTTTTCAGTATCGCTTCTTGCCCAACCTCCGGTAGATGTGCGTAGAGGTGGCTTATACTCAACGGGTGTTTTAAGCTTTCTGGCAGCGCGCCACAAGGAGTAATTAGACGCCGGTGTAACATCAAGACCCTCCAGATAATTTTTAAGAGATGCAATTTTTTCAGATGCAAGCAACTCTTGGAGTCGTTTAGTGCACTCTTTAAATCTGATTTTATTTTGTGGTGATCTGTGCTGTTGCCATTCCCTTCTAGCCCTTCTTTTTTCACGTACGAGACGTTCAATGTCTGTAGAATAAATTTTATTAAACCCAATCTGCGGATGGGAGATAGTGGCATGTTCAGCAGCCTGTTTAATATTCTCGCTGAGATTGGCAATGTTCGATTCAATATCATCGGGTGTTCTAAGCGTAATGTTTTCCGTACAATGACTGCTGAGGTATTTTTTGAACCCCAGCCAATTTACACGATTGATCATCTTCACATATGGGTCAGGTAAGTTACTTCTTAATGGGCTACAAATTGTGATGATCGTCGGGGAGTGATCGGACGAGAGATCAAGAGAAGCTTGAACTTGAATTAAATCCCTAGAGATATTTTTTATGACGCCAAAATCTATAACGTCCGGAATTTTTTGTATGTCAGTAGGCCAATAAGTGGGCTCCCCACTCGAAATGACATCCAAGCCCATTTTTGAAATAGTGTTGAACAATGCTCGACCTCTGGGTGTAACAAGGCGCGAACCCCAGAACGTATGTTTCGCATTGTAGTCTCCAGCTGCTACAAAACAAGGTCCAAGAGATTTGTAGAAATCCTCATATTGATTCTCAGTGATTGAAAATCTGGGAGGGGAGTAAATTGATGATATAACGAAATTTGAACAAAAACTTTCAATGCCAATATTTGTTGCTTGTAGGTATTCTTCACAAATGTTATCAAGAACATAGTGCTTGAGTCTTGACTTTATTAAAATTGCTGATCCACCGCAAGACCTTCCTCTAGGGTCCTTTGTATCATATAAAATTAAATAAATGGCTAAAAATATTAGTTTGTACAAATCCATTAAATTTTTTATAGATATTTGTGCTTTGTATCATTTTCAAATATTATTTATTGCCGATCATCAAAGTTTTGGGTAGTTTTTATTAACTTTAAAGTACTCCAACAGGAGCATGAAGTCCTTTTTCATAAAATTTTTTTAATATTTCATATTGCAGGCGTAAATAGAATCAAAATTTAATTTCCATAAATTTCACATATAATATTCGTATACGTATTCGCGAATATCTTTTCAAGTATTCGTATTCGTTTTCGCGAATATCAAAAATTGACATTCGTTACATCACTAGTATGTATATTAGAGTGGCCCACGCTTGTATGGAAAAGTGAAAGTATAGTCAAATACTTTCTTTCTTTTACTAAAATATATGTATATGTATACCAAAAATTGGTTCAAAGGGGCAATATTTAGAGGTCTAGGTGAATGGCGACTTCAAAAGTGCATGTACTTTAATTGGAAAAGGATTAAATAAAGAGTTAAAAATCTCTATTCCTCTACAAGTGACTTGCTTCAACTCTAACAGCAAATGTATGTATAAATATTATACCGATGCCATCTAAAGTCAACAGGCAAGGCACGATTACCATACACTCCTTACGCTTTGTCTAAATTTTCTTGCTTGTGCAAATAAAGCAGAAACAATGAAAGTTAAATTTTATGCACCAGGAGCGTGCCATCTTGTTCGTTGTATGACGAAGGCGATCTATTGCATAAAAATATGTATGTTTCAAAATCAATTGGATCTCACAGACGAGGAAAAGAAAGCAGTTACCGAAATAAGTTTGTTTGTAAGTCTTATATATGGCCGATCCTGGAATGAAGCTCCTTTAGCAATAAATGCTCCTCTTAATGATCAAAACCTCTTTAAACAACTCGAAAACTATTCCAATGAAAAAAATTTTTAAAGCTGCTGTAAAAGCATTTCATCGACATTTATGGTACTTTTCTGAATATTTAATAGGGCTTGCCTTTTTCGATTCCAGAGTTACATATAAAACTAAAAAAGCAATGGTGAAAAATCTCCAGCTACCACCAAAATCTAAAGCCTTAAAGAGACTGGACGGAAAAGTATTTAACCATAGAAATCCACTTGAGTCCTGTGTTACCAAAAAGGTCAACAATGTTTTTTTAATTTACTATGCGATGATGGACAAGAAAGGCACAATTATTTCTTTCAAAGGATCCTACAGAGTGGAAAAGCCGACGCCATTTGTATTTCGATGAAAGTTGTAAATGAGTGTACAGAACGAGGTGAGCCAATTTAACAGCTAATTAAACTATCGCAACCTCTAAATATTGACCGATTGTGCCCAAATTTGCACTGAACATTTTTAAGCACTATTCGAATAGGGCCAGTGTTGTGGAGCGCGAATATTCGATGCTTTTGGATTTTGGGCCACCCTAATGTACATATCGCCCATTTACTCAAACAATGTCATAACTCAAAAAAAAAACACTTTGTTAAAAAACGAGTTTTATGTTTTCAATTTATTATTTTTCTCTTAAGAGTAGACTAAACAAGACATTTGTATGAGATTTTTATATAGTATGAAGAACGATATGAGGATTAATTCTGCATCATTAACTGGAAAATTTTATTTTCTGAGTTATGACGTTCTTTCATTAAATGAGCGATATGTGTCACATGTCGTATATTTAAAGATTACTATCCATGTTTTGGCCGCACAACTTACGAAATTGGCTCAAGGTTTTTTTTAAATGCATCCCTTTTTATTTCTTAAATTTTGACAGGGACAGTGTTGCCCCTTTTTGGCTAAGATCTGGAAACTTCAAAAAGTCAAGGACTTATTGAAAAAATTAAAAAAAAAAAAAAGAAGAGAGTTGTCTTAGGACATCCGGTTATAGCTTTGCTACTTAGTTATTTAAAACAACTTTCATGTGTGAAATAACAATGCAATAAAATTATATTATGTATATGATGATGTCATATTCTCTGCAAATATTTCAAAACGTTTCCATTTATTTCCCATTATTTTCTTTTCTAGGGGCGTGCGATTAAATTAATGTATTGTTTGTGGCTGGTGACAGGTGTTAGCCGGCTTACAACCGATCGGCGCTGTTCTCTGGTTTGTGCTCATATGCAAAAACAAAGCAAAAACAAATTGAACAATCGTTCTCATTGTTCTTGTTTTGTTTTTGTTTCACTCACTTCAAAGAACGAAACAAAACAAAATCAAACAATTTGTTTGGTTTATTTTCGTACTATACTTTTAAGTACAAAGAAATCAAAACAAAAATAAATTTATAACTGTAATAGTGTCGATTATTTTTGTTACGAAAATTATTTCCTAACCCCTGTATCGCGAGATAAATAGCAAAGCTATAAAAATTATGATTTCAGCAATATGATGATTGAAGCTAATTTACTTAATTTTTTTTTCTCTACTGCGATTTACCTCCGTAACAATAAATGATACACAGATATTAAGATATTTAGAGAATGCGTCAATCCAGGGCCAGCATCTGTTTTGGTACCATTCATAAAAACCGAAAATGCATTGTGTCGTCTTAGAAGGTTTACCTTTGAATGGTTTTCCGTTTGTTATCTGAACTAAATGTACTAAGTATTCTTATGCTAATACAATCAAAATTTGTTGATATTCCTTCCCATCTTTGTTTCTTGGAAATTAATACAAATATTCGTTTAATATCTTTGCAGTTTGCCTTTAAGACTCATATGTATATATTATCGATGCTTTCTCTAAATTTGCAACTTATGCTTCAAGGTTTAGATGCCGCACAAATAAATAACACATCCTTCAGTGGTGAGGAATATAAACTTGAAAGATATATGTACATGTGCCTTTAATTATGAAAGTGGTCTAAAGGTAGAGGTCCATAGCTCGCTTTTTGCGCGTTATGCTTTACACGCGTTTCATCCTCTTGTTTCATTCTATACTTTGTTCGCGTTGAGTTACATGCACTGCTTTTCCTGCGCCATTTTATTTTTGTTTTGATCAGCTGTGTGCGTTTGTTTATAAATACTTATAAAGCAAAAATGGAGAGTGAAATCAAGTTTTTAAAAGAATTTGTGGAGTTAGTCGAGTTTGTATATTTAATTTTATGTGCAAAAAATTCCTATGAACAATTTCAAAAAAAGAAAAGGTTTTGGGTGGGGCCGTTGTATTTAGAACGGAATTTAAGTGGGTTTTTTGTAACCACATTTAAAAAAATTAAAACTTCTGACCCTGAGCAAATTCGAACCGCGACAAGAATATCTGCAGACGTCTTTGACTATTTATGCAGGGGTCTAATCGTTGCTTTCGACAACGAGCTGATTCGATCACGTTTTTTCAGTTTGAGATTGTGGTATTCGATATCGAATCATATTATTACATTGTTCGATAGCGAATGCCATAATCTCGAACTAAAAAATGTAATCGAATCAGCTCGTTATCGAAAGCAACGATTAGGGCCCAGCATTTTAAATGATAGTCTTGAGAAGAACTCGGCCAGGGCTATTCCAGCAAATTGTCGGCTGTTCTTGACTTTAATGTAAGGCTGAGTTTACATCTGGCATTTCTTGTGTGCATTTGCCCCAAAAAAAGCGTAACCAACCAATTACTAATGAAAATCTATTTGAATCAGACATGTATTTATTGATTTAAACTGTTTACAATCATGTTGGATTGTATAAAATTGTCTATTAGTTATGTATGGAACTATTTAACTTAATAAATACATGAGTGAATAAAACAGTTTTGCATTAGTAATTATTAGTTACGCAAAATTAATTAAAATTAATTAATTTTAATCAATTTTAATTAATTAAAATTAATTATCCACGGCAAAATAATATTTATCGATAACGTAAGAAATAAAGTATTATTTAACGTCTTTAGCTCTCAAGACCAGCTGACTTTCTTTCATGGTGCTTGTAACGCGTACAAAAGTAGAAAGTAGACCTACTTTTCGCTTTGAACGCGCCTACGCATTCTGCGCTTTTTGCAATGTAACTTGTCACATACTATTGCATTGATTCTACTTTTTGGAAAGATGCATAGAAAGCGTAACGCGCATAAAGCGAGCTATGGACCTCTACCTTAAGTCATTTCTTTGATCGAGATATTTTGTAGATTACATTTGAACAAGTTAAAAAATATTTTTATACGACTATTATGCAAAATTTTAATTTAGAATTGCACTAGTCTCGATTTATATAAATTTATTTGATATTTATTAAATATTTATTTAAGTTTTTTAAAGATTTATTTAATATTTCGCAGCAAAAATGCATATATAGGTAGTATAAATAGTTTATGTAAACTTGAATACTATAAAATTTTATTTGCATACAAGTATTATACTTCATAGTAGTGATGTGCATGGTTACTAGAGATCGACCGAAGGCGTTTTTTTTGGCCGAAGCCGAAGCCGAAGCCGAACTTCGGCTAAAATCCTAAACTTCGGCCAAAACCGAAGCCGAAGCCGAATGTTTTAAATTTTAAAAATGATACTTGTTTTATATGAATTAAGAAAAAAGTTTGCTTTTTTGAGATAACTGAAATAGCCGTAATATTTATTGGATACATAACAAGAAAAATAAAACTATTTTGCAATTTCTAGATTGCTTTTTCATATAATCACTCACAAGAACGTCCAAGTAAAAGAAAATAGAAAGCAACAGGGTTATATTTCAAAGCAACCCTTTCAAAACGTTAAACACAATAGAAACTGTCGGCGAGCAACGACCAAAAATAATGTTATTTTTCAAGCTTGGAATGAAAAATATTCGGCTTCGGCTAATCGGCCGATTTTTGCCGTAGGCCGAATGTTGGCCGATTACCAATTTTTGGCCGAAGGCCGAAGCCGAAGCCGATTAATCGGTCGAACTCTAATGGTTACTTACCCACAAACATTCATGTAAACATGTATTTTTTTTTCTTTCACATGCTGTTCAAAAATACTGATATGAAATGAATGAATGAGTGACTAGAAATAAAAAAATATGGAAAAAAACCTGACTGACATGGATATGGGCATTTCCTAGATGTCGAACGTGACCATCGTACACATTTGAAGTGAAATAGAACGGGTTTTAATTTTGAAAATAAGCGTAACTTATAGGTCTAGGCTCTAGCGATCGATATATGTATGTTGTCATTTTGTGGTGTCATATGTCAAATGTGTGCAATACCGTTCCCATCAAGTTTCTTGATAACACACAATTTTGTTGTGTCATTGTGACAGTAAAGTGTCCCATCCCTAAATAATGGCAATACGGCAACATTCTATATATCAAGAACTAATTTTAATATAGTGTCATTTGTTTTAGCAATTGTGAGACTTTGTTTTTTGTTCGCTTTATTTATTTTTTACATCTTTTGGTAAACTGTTCTTTTTCTTTTTTACAGCTTAAGCAAACCTGTACTTGCCGTTTTTGCTCATCTATATTTGAAATAATTCAAAGGTATGTAAAATATTTTTATGTAAAATTTATTTTTAATTTAACACTCAGAATGTCGCTAGTGACCAAATTTATATAAGTACCACCAAGATCGCAAAACTTTATAATTTTCATCAAGGTTTTTTTCTAATTTTAAGTATATTAAATATCTGTTTTTGGATTGAATATATCATCATCTGTTTTCGTTGCATTGATAACAATTGATATTTTAAGGTCGCACGTGACATTGAAATGTGTGGTTTTGCAAAGCGAAAAATTTACAGCTGCTTGCAATCTCATTGTTTCTTATGCATTCTTTTTTAACTACTTGAACTCTCAGAAACATTTTAGAGAGCGAAAGTCAATACATAAGCCTCTCTTTCAGATGATTTATCAAAACAAAACGAGCACAAGAAATATACAAACGAAAAACAGTATCACTTTTGTGATTTTGCATTCACATATCTCGAATTGGCTTGTGTATAAATGTAAAATATTGTTACATTAGCTAAATATGATTGTTTCGCTATGAATATATGATGAAATAAAATGTGTTTTCAAGAACTTTGAATTTTTTGATGTCGCTGGACCTTCCGATGGAAATTCCCATATACTATTTATAAGTTTATTTGGCACACTTGCGAAACAGTTTGAAAAAACACATTGTCAATTATAATAACAAATGCCAAGATTAACTAATACATATGTATATGTAACAGGATATGAAACACATACAATTTATTATTTCATATTGTCCATAAGTAACAATATTCATTTCACATTCAGACAGATAATTTTCATACATGCATAGACAAATATTCACACAACCATAACCGCATTCATATTCATATATAAAAAGCTTAGTTTTTCTTCCGAACGTGGCACAATGCGTTGTTTCCATAGAACAAACAGATCAAAATACAAAGAGTTATAATTAGTAGAAAAAATTTTGATATCGTAATTAAGAAAAATTTTAATTTCGAGCAAAATCGATGCAAGGACGTGCCCGCCTCCCATTTATCCTTTATATTTAAAAACAAACTTTCAGCCACAATTATAGTCATATTGTGACCAAATTTGATTACAACCGATCTAGTCAAACTGTCTGCCGAATTTTACAACTACGGTGCAATGAAATGGCCGGTTCCTATACATATATGTATATTAGGGATGTAACGAATACCAGTTTAGCGAATGCGAATGCGACTGCGAAAGCGAATAATACATTTTAATTTTTGCGAAAGCGAATGCGATTGCGAAAGCTAATGCAAATGTTACAATTCGTTAAAATATCACATGCAAATAAATTTATATAAGAGTAAGTATAGATAAGAATTAAAAATAAGGCAATCCACCTCCACCCATTTCACGTGATATGCTCTCAGAATACATATGAAGCAAAACTTGGAATACATTTTATGATGTCTCTCCAAGATACATACGAAGTTTTCTAAGAATCGGCTTTGTATTTACATACACGTAAAATATAATTATAACTGCTAAAGAGCGTAAGACCGCCCACTTTTGTAAACCCAAGATTTAACTGTCTTCAATGCTTATCATACATGTAAAGTTTCGTAGGAAATGGTTAAGGAGAAATGCATAAGCAATAGATTAAAATAAGTTAAGCCGGCGAAGTGCATGAGACAGAAGTTGAAAATGTGCTGCCCACTTTTTGGCACGCAAAGTAGGCAAAGTTTCAATAAAACCACTTATGCTGATAACCCTATAATATTAATTTCTAATTCTGATTTTTACCCACCACCCCACTCCCCGGACTTAACGAGACATAAGTTAGGCAATTTCAATGTTAGCAATTGTCAAATTTATTTCCTAACACGAGATGTTAGCGTGTGGACCACATGTATAACACATATTAGGAAATCAATGTTTTAACACTTTGTTGAGCCACAATGTTAAGACATACACTGCCAAAACCTTTTGTTTTATGTTTTAACATTTTACGTGTTCACCACCCCTTAAAATAAAAAGTTTTAACACGAAATTTTTTGTCAAGTCATTCTGGCACCAAATTAACAATTGCTCATCAAGGCGTAGTGTTACGGTATCGGCATCGCTCTTTCAGTTAAAAGTTTAAGGTTTTTGGTTCCTCACCCAGGCCCACTTGTGCGCTTAATTTCAGACCTTTTCAAATATGAAAATATATGAAAAGAAATATTTTTAATATTTAAAATGTTTTTATTGCCACAGTGTATTAGTGTTAAAGTTTCATTAAAGTAAATATGTTCTTGCATTTATTCAATTTATTTCTATTTTATTTATTTATTTTTATTCCCTTAAATTGCTTAAGTCTTTTTTTTTAAGTCATTTGCAATTGTGAATCTTCTTCATTTGTTGGACAATAATTTCATTAAGTTTTATCTGCAGCTCGACTGCAGATGCCACAATTCTAGCTGCTGCCAGTAAAATAAATAAACTGAAAAATGCCAAAGCATAAAGAAATCCAATAGTACTACGAGGGCGGTTCGGAAACTTCTTAGCCTATCAATGAAAGAGAATAGTTAGTTTTTCCAACGCTTTTCTAGCAATTCTATCCCTTGATTAAAATAGTTTTCCGCAAGGTCTTCAAAATAGTGGTTTACAACTGTAATTGCATCTTCATTTGAGGTAAAACGCTTGCCAGCAAGGAATTTTTTTAGATTTGGGAACAGGTAAAAGTCACTGGGAGCCATATCAGGAGAATAAAGTGGGTGGTCAAGCAACTCGTACTTTAATTCGTTGATTTTAGCCATTGTTAAAACACTCTTGTGCGCTGGTGCGTTGTCTTGATGAAAAATTATTTTTTTCTGTTGTAAGCCAGGACGTTTTTCTCGAATTTGTACATTTAATTGATCCAAAAGGTTGCAATAGTACTCTGAATTTATTGTTTTACCCTTTTGCAGATAGTCAATCAATAAAATACCTTTGAAGTCCCAAAAAACCGTTGCCGTAACCTTACCAGCCGATTGAATTGTTTTTGCCTTCTTTGGGGCACTTCCTCCAGCTTCAGTCCATTGTTTGGATTGTTCTTTTGTCTCTGGAGTATAGTGGTGGATCCATGTCTCATCAACAGTTATGAAACGACGCTTAAAATCCATTTTATTTCGCTTAAAACGATCCAAACAAGCTTAAGAAATGTTCATTCTTATGCGTTTTTGGTCGACTGTTAACAAATGCGGCACCCATCTTGCAGAAAGCTTTTTCATCTGTAGTCCTTCATGCAAAATTAAATGGACTCGATCATTTGAGATGCCCATGATATTAGCTATTTCACGCACTTTTATTCGTCGATCATTTAATACCATATCATGCACTTTGGCTACAATTTCTGTTGTTGTTGCTGTTTTTGGACGTCCACTACGTGGTTCATCTTCAATGCTTGTACGACCACGTTTAAATTCAGCAACCCAATTTTTTACTGTTGCATATGAAGGAACACTTTCACCTAACACATTCACCATATCATTATGAATTTCTTGTCCCGATAAACCTTTTTTATGTAAATATTTAATGACACCACGCATTTCTAATTTTTCCATTGTTAAAAAATCGCGGATGCGTCTTTTGTGAACACCTGTTTCTATATGAAGGAGTTGCCAGATCGAAACAAAATTTTACATGTGTTCATAGCAGATATGGAAGTTTCCAAAACACTTAACTTTTTTCTGTGTATACCGCGCTTTTTGTGCTAGGCTAAGAAGTTTCCGAACCGCCCTCGTAGTTAAGGTTCAGTTGTGAAAGACATTTGAACCAAATGAATTGAATTCATTTACAATTTATTTATACAACAAACAACCACACTCTTGAAAACTTTTTTTAGCACACAAAACTTGCAAAGAAAACAAGAATATTTCGACACAAACTTGACTTGAACAAGAACGATTAAATATGTTTAAATAAATCATTTTTATATGACTGGATGATAAAATTTAAGCAAATTTCAAATTTATTTTATTTTGTAGACTTAAGCAAGGGGATTTTTTCCATACATTCCATAAGCATAAAAGTCCATTAGAACTCTAGTTTGTTTTCCGTTTAGATTAGAAGAATATTTACTAAAAGAAAAAATCCAATGAGTCAGAAAAACTTATTTATTCCACAGAAACATGCCCACAATGTAATTGTTTATTTATTTGTTTTTTTTGGTTTGATTTGATTTTCATTTAATATGTATCTTTTATTAATTGTTAGTATGTATTGCCTTTTCTGGCAAGACCTTAAATGTTTCAAAAAAAAACTTCAACATGCACAGTGGTGTAATTGTTAAGTAAGTGGTAAGAAACATATAAAATTATTAACTAACTGCACATTGTTTGTATGGAGAAATATAATAAAAAAAAACATGAGATTTCGGAAAATTCTTTGTAAATGTTAAATATGTATAGTTGGCTTTAAACTTGCTTTGGAACGTTATTGCGAGAAATATATTGCAGAATTATTAGCGAAAATTTATGAAAAAAAAAGTAGAAAAAAGTTACAATATTTTGAAGGTGCATGTTATTTGCCAATTTTATAAACAAGATTTCAAACAAAATTTAAACTAAAAAACAGCAAATTTTAAAAAAAAGTTTTAAAAACTCATAACTTTCATACACAACTTCTTGGAAGTTAAAAATTTTGAACTCAGCTGTGACTCATGATGTTAGAGTGTGCTTACATTTACATTTGCTTACAAGATTTCAAATGAAATCTAATAGATTTCGAGCAGATTTCCCATATAAAAGAAAATCTATTTCATCACTAGATTTTGTCGAAATCTACTTGAAATCTTGTAGAACTTATATATCACTCACTTCAAAGAACGAAACAAAACAAAATCAAACAATTTGTTTCGTTTATTTTCATACTCTGGTTTTAAGTACAAATAAATCAAAACAAAAATAAATTTAAATTTATTACTGTAATAGTGTCGATTATTTTTGTTACGAAATTCACGTCCTAACTCCTTTACAGCATAGGTGTAAAAATAATTTTTGCCATCGGTCTAAAATTTACCAAGTTATGAAGCAACAATATCAAAAAAATATATACAGGCGAATTGATAACCTCCTACTTTTTTTGAAGTCGGTTTATAATACCCTCCCTCACCTTCGACATTATACGAGTATTAATGCCCTATTTCTGTTCGACGATTGTGATGTCTTCTCTTTCGACGAAAAGAAGTCGCAGTTGTGATTCTTTATGACAATTATTATTTATTGTCTATGCTAAGAGGTCTGTGTCTATGCTTTACGCTGTAGTTCCACACCATTATATCCAACACATATTTCTTCATATATTTTTGAAACTATAGTATTTAATTTAATTTTTGTGTTTTAAAAACATGTTAATAATATACATGTTTTTCATTATCATTTTTGCAGAAAAAGATTTACAGAATTCCACACCAAACACTCAAAAATATTTTCAAACAAAAATTTCCTAACTCTTCTACTGAATTAAGGCGTACATTTTTTTTTTAATTTTGAAAAACTATAAATTTTTAAGCTATTGCTATGATTGTCAGAATAATTTTTTTCTCTAACGATGGGTACATCATAGCATTTTAAGCCCTAATTTACACTATGCAAGTCTTATTACTAAGCTCACTAGTTTGAGAGAGAGAGAGACGAGGGAAACAGAAATATTTATTTTCCCCTCGTCTCTCTCTCTCCTAAAAACAACTAATCAGCTTAGCAATAAGACTTGCATAGTGTAAATTAGGACTAAGGAAAGGTAATACTGTTGAAAAACATCTGCAAGCTAAAGAACGCCAAGTCCATTTTAATAAGTAACGGATATCTGCAATAAGTGAAATTGTTAATAATCTACCACAGAGATCAAATCATTACTGATTTTTAATGTGTTTTGCGCTCTCCTGTAAAGTATCCAAAAACTGACTTGGTGTAGTTTACCTTCCACCTACCGATATTACAATATTTCACAGCACAATTGAAAAAATACTCTTTGGATTAAACAAGATTATGCCGCCGACAATTTATAATACCACCACCTATAGTGTGGATCTGACAAAATTTTTTGTATCCATCAAACGCAAATATTAATTACATATATAATTATTGACAATGACAGACACCAAAATATTTGACAAAAGTGGTGACTTGGAGATGGCTTCTTACAGTGAATTTATTATATAATTTTCATTGTATTTGTAGTAATATAAAAAATCTAGCCAGCCCTCAGCACTTACACCTTATTACTTGTTATGCAAGATTTGAATGCTTACATATTACTTATTATTTATTAGTCCATGTTGTATTAAAATTCCAACTAATCAAAATTAAACAAAAATCCCTTATAAGCAGATATGTTATTAGCCATACATTTCCCATACATACACAGAGAAAAAACTGCCTCATAGAATCAAGAAGATTTTCTCTACTTTGTTTTCTATGAAACGTTTTTAGGCTAAGGGGTATCCCAGCAGCAAGAAGCGAATACTTTTTCATAGAGATTCCTTATTGTTTTTATGTGGTAAATCTTATTAATTTTATCAAAAAGAAAACCACATAAAATCAAGAAGAAATCTTATTATTCACAACTTTTTTACTCAATTTCCGCTATTTTTTTTTTTTTTTTTTTTTTTTGAATGCATGATTTTTTATTTATTGTATCTTCATATATGAACTAACAATAAGTATTCAAATCTTAAATCTAAAAATATAATTAGGCCCGACCAGTGTCGGACATAAGCTTAGTAATAGTTATATATAATACATAAGTAGTGATAGTCAAAAGGAAAAAAATAAAGTATTTTCAAGAAGTCCCATCTGGAGTGCTATGAATAAGAGCCCATGTGTCCCTCTTTTTTAGGCGGATGTGTCCAGTAAAGTTCAAAATATTACGGGCAAGCGGATTAGGATGTGACTCGAGTTTTGTTAAATATTTGCCAGCGTATTTTGCAATTTCTTCAGTCACTAGTGGCATATTTAAATCACGATGTATATTTGAATTTTTTATATACCATGGAGCCAATGTTATTAAGCGTAAAATTTTGTTTTGCCTTCGTTGGATTCTCTCGACATTAGAAGCTGAAGCAGTGCCCCATAACTGTATTCCGTAGCACCATATTGGTTTCAAAATCGTCTTGTATATTAAAAGTTTACAATCTAGACTGAGTGAAGAATTTCTACCAATCAGCCAATGTAGCTGAGTTAATTTCAGTTTCATTTGTGTTAGCTTTGAGTCAATATGGGGCTTCCATGTAAGCCGTCGATCAAGGTGTATACCAAGGTATTTTACGTGTGAATGTTGAAGAACAACTTGATTGTTGATTCGAATAGGGGAACAAGTATCTCTTCGCAGGGTAAATGTTACCTGGACACACTTTTGCTCGTTTACTTTGATTCTCCATAAATTTAACCATAGTTCCAGTTGTGTAATATGTTCTTGTAGATATCGGGAAGCCTCGTGAGGGTTTTCGTGCATACTAAGGCAGGCTGTATCATCGGCAAACGTAGATGTATGAATATTGCTGCTCAAAGGCATATCACAAGTGTAAATCAAATACAAAACTGGCCCCAGTATGCTCCCCTGTGGCACACCGGATGATATAGATTCGGGCACACTCATGAAGTCTCCTTCCACAACCGTAAACTTCCGGGTAGTAATATAACTTTCTAATAGCTTCAGAAAATTTATTGGTAAATATGATTTCAATTTTAAAATAAGACCTTCATGCCACACTTTATCAAATGCCTGAGAAACGTCGATAAACAGCGCAGAACAATACTTCTTTTCTTCAAATGTTCTTCTTATAAATTGAACCAATCTATGAGTTTGTTCGATGGTGCTATGCTGACTTCTAAAACCAAATTGATGGTCCGGTATGCACCCATTACTAACTAGAATTGGGGACAATTTTGTCATGAGCAGTTTTTCGAAAAGTTTTGACATTGTTGATAGCAGACTTATTGGCCTGTATGACTCAGCCTTGGTAAGGTCTTTGCCCGGCTTTGGAATCATTTTAACTTTGGCAAGCTTCCAGCTATTTGGAAAATACTCCAGTCGTAAAATGGCGTTAAAAATAAATAATAGGATTCTAATTGCAATACGAGGCAACTTTATTAGCATCTGGTTACTAATTCCATCAATACCCGGAGCTTTCTTCGGGTTAAGTTCAGCAATTACTTTTTGTACATCACACGTTCTAAATTTTATGGGTCGAGGGGGTAGCGCCACTACATTCGGCAAATCAATAACACCAGTACACGAGTTAGGGGTAAATACTGATTTTAAATGCTCAGCAAATAGTTTACCTTTTTCAGTATCGCTTCTTGCCCAACCCCCTGTAGATGTACGCAGAGGTGGTTTAAACGCAACAGGTGTTTTAAGCTTTCTAGCAGCGCGCCACAAGGAGTAATTAGATGCTGGTGTGGCATCAAGACCTTCCAGATAGTTTTTAAAAGATGCAGTTTTTTCAAATGCAAGCAAGTCTTGGAGTCGTTTAGTGCACTCTTTAAATCTGATTTTATGTTGGGGCGATCTGTGCTGTTGCCATTCCCTTCTAGCTCTTCTTTTTTCACTTACGAGACGTTCAATATCCGTAGAATAAATTTTATTAAATCCAGTCTGCGGGTAGGAGGTAGTCGCATGTTCAGCAGCCTGTTTTATATTTTTGATAAGATTGCCAATGTTAAATTCAATATCTTCGGATGTTCTTAGTATAATGTTTTCCGTACAATGAGTACTATGGATTATTTTTTTGGCACCAAAAAAATAATCCATAGAGAAAAACTTCTTGATTCTATTAGGTTTTCTTATAAATTGTAAACTATAGGGATTTCTTATTGATTTTATAAATTTGCCTTATTAATTTTTTTAAAAAGGTTTTCATCTTGATTTTATTAGGCTATCTTATTGATTTTTTCAATAAGGTTTTCTTCTTGATTTTAGTAGGTTCCTATATGATTATGTGTAAAGCATCTTATTGATTTTTTTAATAAGGAAATCTTCTTGATTTTATGAGGTGTCTTGTTATTTCGTTTCTATAAATAGACATACACACAATTTTTTCATGATCTTTTTCATTTTTGTATAAGAATGTTTGTACAATAATTTCAATGGTTATTCAGGCTGCTTGTTAGCATATTGGTTAGAGTGCTTGTATATGAGGTAGAAGTTTGCTGGTTCAATACTTGGTGAGGAAGTTAGTTAAGAATATAATCTAATGTGTATGTATGTATGTATAAATAAATAACATCTACAATATACTACATACATACATACATAAATATGGCATAGAATTTAAATGAAAATACATAAGTACAGAGAATAAAGACGCAATTTTTTTTTATTGAAAAAATCAATAAGATAACCTCATAAAAACTACAAGATGTCTTCTTGATTTTTTCAAAAAGGTTTTCTCTATGAGATTAATAAGATTTCCTTATTGAAAAAAACCATATAGATTTCTTATTAATTTTGTTCTACTTTATGAGGTATTTAGTAGGCACTGTTTTCTCTGTGTACGAGTGCATGTGTTTGTATGTTTGTATATACATACATATGTACATATGTATTTTAAACCATATTTATCTGTCATCACTGCCATCATATTTACCAGTAAACAATTTTTCTTCAGAAGAAACAAACCAAGCCAAGCCAACTATACAGCAGAATTCATAAGCTAGAGAAGCCTCCTTAAAATTTATGGCATTACAAATTCATTTCTAACGTTCACTCTGTTACCGCATTTTTGGTCTTCGAGTGCTGTCGGTGATGGTGGCAAGAAGTTAAAGAACATACATAAGAGTGTATCGTACTGTAGATTCGTAAATTCTTAAGGGTCGTAAATTAAATTTATGGTTACTAATCTTAAGATGTGCTTTACTTGTATATGGGCATGTCGTGCGAGTAGTTTATTGTTTTGCAAAGAAATTCCATACGTAACTATTTATGCTCGAATGGAATTACATATAAATATGTATAAAAATATGTACATAAGTATGTACATATATTGCTACATTCATATGTACATACATACATACTTATTTATTTAACCAATACTCCATAGAATGCGTATTTACAGATATATTTTTACTTTGAATACCCTTCTCTTACCTTTTAACAGGTTTCACTTTAGTCTTGTAAGGCGGATCGGGTCGCGTACCCAAAATAGTTGTAATATTTGCTAAAATGCTTAAGAATACATTAAAAAAGCAAACACAAGCCATAAAATTTCATTACAAGCATCTAAACTTTGCTTTTTACAAGATATTATAAGTACATTAATAGCACTGCTTAATACTTCAATGCCTGCCACTTATAAAGGGTGCTCCATAATTTTAAGTTATGGATACATAACAAGGAAAATATTGGTTGTTTGTACAGCAAAGGTAAAAAGGAACCTTATTGTTTACGCCACGATATCCTTCCGTCAGTCTGTCCATCACAGGCTGTTTTCTCTAGAACCGTAAGAGCTACGGACCTGAAATTTTAACAGAATACATATGACAGTTAAAAATTATAGGGTATTCCAAAACGAGCAGCGAAAAATGTTAAAATCCCATGTAATACAATACATACAATTTGAAATTTTCAAAGTTAGCTCATTTTTATACAGACTACAACAAATAACACTAAAATCTAAGAAAATCAAAATTAAAGGGTATTCTCTCAGTTAATGTAATTTTGAGTATGTAATTTTGACAACTTGCTGTGTTTTGCAAACCGTAAAAGACAAATGCCCTTATGCAAAAACGATTGTTAAAGTTAAAGCATACATTAAAACCGGTTTTGTCATACAAAATTCATTTGTTAAACCAACTTTAAGTTTAACAATCGTTTTTGCATAAGGGGGAAAGTCTTGAAATTTTCAAAAACGCTAAAACTAAAAACCGAAAAAAATCGCCGAAAGCCGAAAGCCGAAAAAAAATCGCCAAACTAAAAAAAACTCTAAAACTAAGAAAAATCACAAAAAAACCGAAAAATTGCCAAAATGGAAAAAACGTCAAAACTAAAAAAAATCTCAAATGTAGAAAAACCGCCAAAACTAGAAAAATCGCCAAAAACCGAAAAAAGGTTTACCGGGTACTTTATTTTTTTTAATGCCTACATCAGGTAAGTCAAAAAAGCCAGTTTTGAGATAAACGCCTTCAAAGTTTATTGATAATATCTCGGGAATGTTATGAGATAGAAACTTGAGACTTTTTGTAATCATATAATAATTGCAATAAAATTTTTTTAGTTTATTTGAAATTTTGTAAATTTGTTTTAGATCATAGTTAAAAGTGGCTTAAAATACTTAAGATTGTCCTCTAAGTAGACTTAGCATCTATCTGGTGGTCCTTTCTTAGATGTCAGTGGTCGTCTAAGTACATACAGCATGTTTTAGGTGGGAGAAAAATTTATATTAATTGTTTTCTGACTACTTAATTTTACACTAAATCATGCTAAGTGAACTTAAAAATTTTAAAAGGGAGGTTTTTTAAACTTGACAAGTACATTTTTGCTCATAACTTTTGATAGAATGGTCCGATTACTATCAAAATTTTACAGAATCTAAGTTAATAAACGATGAATTCAGAAATGCTTTTCCCAGCATAACATGCTATGTCGACTTAGCATGTTATGGAATGGGACCGTCGATATAGGCTGAAGTTTTTATAGCATTGCATATGTAGTGTCCGTACGGAACTCTTCGTGTGCGAGTCATAGTCGCACTTTCCTGAATTTATTTGTTTTACGCCAGTACCACGCTTGTTCCATATTTTTGCGCGTAAAAACAAGTCTTACCCAAAACTGAGATTTAGTCCTCCTTCACACACGTCAGGTTTAGCTGAGCAGTTTTTGTTCAATTTTCCGGTAAGTTTGTTTCATCAAGTTTCATCAATTTGTGTTGTCGTAGAGTATTACGAATGACAAAACAAAACGAAAAAGCAAATTTGAAGGGTACGGTCAAGTCTGTAACCCACTCCATTCTCTTTTTCTCTCTCTCCTAAAAACTCAAGACTTGACGAGTCAGACCTGACGTGTGTGAAAGAGTACTTATTAAAATTAATGTATTTGTACCACAGAGCAGTGAACCGCAGCCAGACCACAATTGTGGACAAGAAAATCACACGCATACTTATGCTATTTCATTTAGTCGTCACTGAGAAGCGACAAATGAAGTTGTACACGTATCTATTTTTTTCTGGTGTTTTCTTTAGTTTTTTTTCAGCACACCGAACGAAATTAAAGTTAAAATTTAATCAATTTGTACAGCAAAAAATAATTATGGAAGGCAATAAATATTTCGTGATAAAAAATGCTTTTGGCAATATGCAATGCATTTAATGCTATGAAACATTTAAAAATAATAGGGAAGATAATTTAAAAAAGCATTTTAATAGTTTCCACAGCCATGTGAATAAATTTAATTTGGAACTTATACACTACATTGTTGAATAGATTATTAGATTTTTTACTTTTTAATTACGTTTTTATTAAATTACTTATTTTTAAAAAACTATTTAAACAATCAATAACCACAGCATGTATTTTAAATTATAAAACTTTTCTTCATTAAGTAACAACGAATTGTATCAGCATGTACAATAATTAGATACATTTTTTAGATTCCTCTCTCAGTTTTATGCTGCTTCCTTTAGTGGAAAGTAAAATATTGTTTTCAAGTGTTGGCCTGTGTAAAAGGTTAAGATTTTCTTAACATTTTCCATTGCTACTTTTATTTTATTAAGTTGTTGTCGTCGATGCTGTATATTACATGTTTTTAAATGTTGATGAAAGTTTTATTTTTATTTAATGGTTTGTTGAAAAGGATACGTGCTACATTATTGTTTCCTTTCCTACTCTTTTTGTGAATGAAGAACTTCGAAGGGTTTTATTTGTAGAGGTGACGTTTATGTTCGATATCGTTTCTCTTTTTAAACAAGCGATTTTTGTGGCAAGTAAATTTGAAACGTTAAGTGACACACACACACACTGTCCCCAAATGAACAAAAATATTTAAAAAGGGTCTCAATACATTTTCATTTGTGTGTAAATAAACTTGTCAAAAAGAAAGGAAAATAGCTTGGGGTCAGAAAAGTGGTTAATGAATTTAAGACCAATAAATTTAACCGCCATGAAGTTGTAAAATAGGAAGAACAAAGGTTGAACTTAACCATACATAAATATAGCCAAGCCTATTATATTATTACAATGTTTTGTCTTTAAAAAGATGATTCTTTTTTATCGCAAAGAAAACTAATTTAAAAAATTAATATACTCGTATATGTATTACAAAATATTCAAGTCTGTAGTTTAAAGAAAACTAAATTATATCTGAAAGTTTGCACCTTTGTTTGTTTATCTTTATTGATAAATAATAAACTTAACAAAAAATATTGAAATAAGTTCAAACATAAGGGCACTGCTACACGTTCAATATATATTGTGATATTTGGATCGCGATCCATTCTAATGGATTGATTGATCACGAGCGTATGCTACATGTTCAATATTTATCGCGTCAGTATTTACGTTATTTTTGTGCTGTGCGGATCGTTTATTAATAATAAATTTATTAATAAGCTTTAGCCGACGAGTCCCACAACTCCGGCAATGCCTCCAAATTAAAAATAAAGTCTCAAAATAAAATAATTTTTTCAGTGGTTAATTCCGATTCCACCGGCAGAACCACTCGGTTTCACTATCTTCTGCCATTACCCTTTATTAAAAAAAAAACTTTACACAAATGAAATAAACTTTTTTACTTTTTATTTGTTAAATTTTTTGCACCTCGTCTTTTAATTTATTTGTTTTATTTCAATTCTTATTAACGTATCACGATCTAATATCATGAAAACGCTACACGTTCCATATTTATCACGCGATCCGTGATCTGGATTCCATAATTTAGGCCTTTCTGCCTTCAATATATATTGAACGCGATCCAGTATCGTGATATTTATTGAACGTGTAGCATGCAGTATTGATGGATCGCGATCCATATCGCAGAAAGGCCTAAATTATGGAATCCAGATCGCGTGATAAATATTGAACGTGTAGCATTTTCATGATATTAGATTGCGATACGTTAATAAGAAGTGAAATAAAACAAATAAAAAAATAAGCCGCAGTGCAAAAAATTTAAGTTTATTACATTTGTGTAAAGTTTTTTTTAATAAAGTGTAATGGCAGAAGATAGTGAAACCGAGTGGTTCTGCCGGTGGAATCGGAATTAACCACCGACAAAATTATTTTGAAAGACTTTATTTTTAATTTGGAGGCATTGCCGGAGTTGTGGGACTCGTCGGCTAAAGCTTATTCCGACAAAATAAAAAGAGCGGCTGCACAGCAAAAAATTATTAAACATCCGGACAGCACAAAAAGAACGTAAATACTGACGCGATAAATATTGAACATGTAGCATACGCTCGTGATCCATCAATCCATTAAAATGGATCGCGATCCAAATATCACAATATATATTGAACGTGTAGCAGTGCCCTAAGGGAAGTTTCTTAAAAATACATACAATAAAATTGAGTGAACAAAAATTTAAGATCCGGTTTATTGATGTCGACTACGTTCGACTAGACACAAATTTTAAAATATTCACCCTTATTCCAGTTGCCAACATCGACGTCACGTCAATACAAAACCAAATAATTGTCTAACCGTTGTCGAAACAACTGACTGCTATTTATAGACCTTAGAGAATATAGAAACAGCCTGCCAATAGACAAGCCCCAATTTTTTGGTATTGTATTGACGTGACATCGATGTTGACAACTGGAATAAGGGCGATTATTATTGTTTTGAATGTACGCAAGCGTGCGACAATTCTAACGTTGTCGACATTGATAAAGGCATGTTATTATATGTGCCCTTAATTCCAGTGAAAAAAAAATGGAAGTCATTTTTAAGGAACTACATTTTCATTGCTGCCAAAAAAAATCGATATTTCGAATATGCAGATACATAGTTAGCAGAAAAACAAGCAAAGTTTTATTTTAATCAAACAAACATTTTTAGTTTCCTTATAGTCTTAAGCCCAGATCCCACTATCGGCACAATGTACCGATTTTCGTCGGCTCACTGAAATAAAGTCCTGAGTAATCAACCAAAATGGCCTTATTTATCAATTAATTCCGGAATAAGTCTATATGGCTTTATTACCAATGTGTTGTGGTGCAATTATGCCCTTATATTTCAATTAGTTGAGAAACCATGTGTTTTAAAAAATCGATATTTTAATGAAAATTTATGAATTCATTTTGATCTAAAAATGAATATGTAATTATTTACTGACACTTATGTATGTATATTCGAAAATAGGTAACTTTTTACCATTTTTCCCAGAGCAAAATATTATTATAGAATGCTAAATAAGAAATTTTTCTTAACAACGCTTCCAATTCGGTGATGGGGCATCGGAAAATAGAACTTATCCAATTTTGCACTACATGCAGATCGCAAATTTTACATTTTCATGACTTCTTTGCAGTGTCTTGTTTTACTGGGTAATTGCAATCTTTCCAAAATAGTAAATAAACAAAATTCTATCAAAAATTTAAGACAATTGAAAGAATAAAAAAAGAAGAGAGGTGTCTTAGGACACCTGGTTATAGCTATGCTGCTTAGCTATATAAAATAAACTTAATGTGTTAAATAACAAATGCAATAACATAATATTATATGATGATGTCAAATTCGCCGCAAATATTTCAAATAGTTTCCATTTATTTCCCATTATTTTCTAGTGTAGTGGCGTATGATTAAATTAATGTATTGTTTGTGGCCGGTGGCGGCTGTTAGCTGGCTGACAGCCCATCGGCTGTGTTCTCTAATTTGTGCTCATGTGCAAAAACAAAGCAAAAACAAATTGAACAATCGTTCTCATTGTTTTTGTTTCACTGACTTCAAAGAACTAAACAAAACAAAATCAAACAACTTGTTTCGTTTATTTTCATACTCTGGTTTTAAGTAAGGAATCAGAACAAAAATAAATTTAGAACTGTAATAGTTAGGAAGGGTGGTGCCAAAAATGCATCTACACTCGGAGTCGCAATTGGGTCGATTGTGATTATAACTGTAACAGTGTCGATTATTTTTCTTACGAAAATCACGTTTTCACGACACCGGAAATAAATTGCATAGCTATAATATGGCTTTCTATATTAACATTAAATTAATGACATGTACACCTGAAAAATTTCAATTTCTTGTATAACATGAAGAGAAAAACATAATTGTTTTATATTTATCTATACATATTTATGAATAGGTACATTGTACGAGGGCGGATTAATAAGTCCGTGACTTTTCGAACTTTCCTGGCAGTTATATGAAATGCAACACTGTTCCCATCAAATACCGCCTGTTAATAAACTACTGTCAAATTTTGAGCAAGTGTCGTCATTTACTTTGCGTTTAACAGCTGTTCAAAACATACAATCTCGTGCATTTTTCTAAAAATGGGAAAAAGTGAATTTCAAGTGCTCATTAAACATTAGTTTTTGCGAAAAAAAAACCGCCAATCAAACCAAGGAAAAGCTCGATAAATAATATGGGGACTCTGCAGCCAGCATTGGTTCACTGGCTTTCGTGGTGGTCGCACAAGTACAAATGACGTTGAACGTTCTGGACGGCCAATTGAGATCAGTAAACCCGAAAATGTCGAACAAACCCACGATATGTTGTTGGCCGATCCAAGAGTAAAAGTACGTGAGATTGTTGATGCAATAGGCATCCCACATGGCTCAGTGGTTTCTATTTTGATTGATTACTTGGGTATGATAAAGCTTTCCGCAATATGGGTGCCGCGTTTGCTCACAATCGACCATAGACGCATGTGCAGTTTCCATGGCAAAAATCCATGAATTGGGCTTCAAAATTCCTCCCTCATCCGCTATATAATCCAGATTTAGCCCCTAGTGACTACTTCCTACTTCCAAACCTAAAGAAATGGCTCGGTGGTAAGAGATTAGCTCCAACGATGAAATTATTGACCAAACAAATGCCTATTTTAAGGACCTCGAAAAATCCTATTTTTTGGATGGGATACAAAAATTGAAACTAAGTGTATAGAGTCAAAAGGAGATTATGTTTGAAAAATAAATTTTTGTTTTGCAAAAAATACGGACTTATTAATCCACCCTCGTATATACATACATACATCCAGTCTAATATTTCATTTTTAAATATGTATATTATTATGCTTGAAAATTATACATGGTTTTTAAAAAATGTATGCTTAGAGAAAAATTTTAAGGAATTACGTTTTAGCCGTAGCTGGTAATTATTACACATATGTAAAGGGTGTTTTTTATAGAGTGACACAAGTTTAAATCATAATAAAACAATGAAATATATTTTCAATATCAATGAAACGGGCTTTATTGGAAAGAAAATGTTATAAAATTTACGTTTAAATATGATTTCTGGCATGTGGCAGTCACTGCTGGCGCGTAAAAGGCGCCATCTAGAACACCAATTTTCAACAATTATCCGAATCTAAGGGAAATGAGTTCGAATTGCAATGTTAATAACATACAAATTCGAACAGTTTTCATTTCGAATCGAATTACATAATAACCCCCCCCCCACGTGTTCAATCAAAGAAAATAGTCCCGTGGGGATAAATCACACGATCTTGGTGGCTAATTAATTGGGCCATTACGTGAAATTATTTTTTGATCAAAAGTTTATTTGGCCCTGTTGGAACCACATATCAGCAAGATTAATGAAACGCAATTGAGGTAAGAAAAAATGTCGAACTTTATTCCTATACCGTTCACCATTGACAGTAACATTCTGACCATCATCGTTTTTGAATACATATGGGCCAATGACTCTGCCAGCCCTTAAAGCGCACCAAACCGCAATTTTCTATGGATGTAATGGTGTTTCGACAAAAGCTTGTAGATTCTCCTTACTCCAAATGCGACAATTCTGCTTATTTACGTACTCATTCAACCATAAATGGGCTTCATCGGAAAATGGAAGAAGTGCACGATGAGTTTGACGAATAGAACAATTATTTTAATTAAAAATTTCAACAATTTACACGCATTGCTCTGGAGTAAGTCAATTCATAAGGAAATTTCAAAGCAAACTAAACAAAGAGCAACTATCAGCTGTTAAATGAGTGCTCAAATAAAGCAGTGATGTCATATCAAAGTTTTGACACTCTAAAGAAACACCCTTTATATGTATATATAGTGTACGAAAATAAACACTTTTCTTTGCAGTGAATAAAATAAAAACAATACGAACGATTGCCTCATTTTTGGCCTGTTTCACAATAACGAAACGAAACTTTCGAATGAAAATTTATATTGAAAACAACAATAAAATATGAAAATTTGTTTTTGTTTACATTATAAATTTTCAGTCGAAAGCTTCGTTTCGTTATTGTGAAACAGGGTGTCTACTGTGTAATTCGAAACGAAATAAAAAGCTTTCGAATTTGTATGTTTATAACATGTAAATTCGAAAGCATTTTCTTTCGAATCGAATTACAGAGTAGACCCCAGTCCATTATTTTTAATTTTTTTTCCTATGAGCACAAATTATACTTACTTCATTTTAAACCTATGCAACCAAAAAAAAATTAATGGGAACAAAATTTAATTGTTTTGAGATGAAACGTTTGGCAAACGTTTGCTGATTACATTTTAGTAGACAATGTATTAGTACAATTTTTTACGTGAAATTAGTAAAAGACAGCTTGTGAGGTTTTAGTTTTTTTGTTTTTATTATATTAAACATATTTTTTAATTTTCATATAATTATTTATACTAAAATAGCATTGGTGCTCATGAGCAATACAAATGAAAAGTTTTTGTCTTTATGTTTTTTTGTTTATTTTCATACACTGCCTTCAATATCTATTTGGCAAATACATATTTACATATTTTAGTTCCCTTCCACTTCCAAGTGGCATAACAACAATATTTAAATCTGCGTTTATGAGTTTTAAACAATAAATTCTGTATCTTTATTATAAACTAAATATCGTTATACTTATGTTACATTAAAAATGAATATAAATTATTTGAATCCTGTTTGTTTTTCGTGTTAATACGAAGCTTAAAATCAAATAACGTACATACATATATAAAGTTTCGTTTCATTAAACATGCCTTATTGAAAATATATTTTGTTTAATAATGTAAATGGCAAAATAAATCATTTAGATATAATAAATATTTATGTATGTATGTATTGTTTAATTAGAAAATCATGAGCATGACTAAATACGTCTTTTATTTAAGCAAGTAATGTATAGGTTATATTTGTACATGTGTTATTTAGTTATGAATAAAAGGATTATATAAAAAATGTGTGGAAAACAAATGAAAAGTTATAAATTTATGAATATGCATTGTATATGTAAATGTGTTTTTATTTCCAAGAGAAAAAATTGTACTTATCAATTAAAAGCACTCCATTACCAGTTGTTTTAAGAAATTAATAACCTTAAGAATAATTTATTTTTTGTTGAAGAACACATTTAAAAATAATATAATAAATTCGATGGGCATTTTTGGTAAAAATCGTTTTTCTTTTTTTTTTTGTATTTTGCATTAAATAAATTATTGGAAAGAAAAATTCATATATAGTACATATTTTGATTTATAAAAAAAAAATTTGTATAAAAATTCGTTTCATAAACCTTTTATGAGGGTCATTATTACAACTTAACGTTAGTTAAAGGTAATACTTTGCCCGATAAACAGCTTTCATTATTAAAACTTCTGTTATTAATTATTATTCTGTCATTATTATTATTCTTATTATTATTCTGTTATTAATTATTAAAACTTTTGTTATTAATAATAATAATAATAATAATAATAACAAGATTTGATGGATAAATAAATAATAAATGAAGGTTTTATAATGCAAAGCCATTTATCGATCCGACAAGTTGTAATAATGGCCCTAAATCGAAAATATTTTTAATTATTAAGGCATTTATATTTTAAAACACATTTTAAGAGGTTGTTAAATACATGCATATGTACTACATACATATGTATGCACACAGCATATTAAGACTTTATAGAAAATAATAATAATAATAATTAGGTAAATCTAAATTATAAATAATATCTGTGTATTTTATAAAGATTCTTAGGGTTTATTTTCAAAAAAAAAATTGCTTGGTTTGTTTGTTGGTTGGTTGGTTTTAATAAAAATCACAATTGTTTTCTTGTATTTTTGTTTTATACTTCATGTTGTGTTTAATTTTTTGGTTTTGATTTTAAATTTAAATTTGAATTTAGCAACACCAATTAACGGGTTCTTCTTCGCCCCACGCTATGTGTTCTATACTCCAAGATGGTGTCTCTAAACGTCCCTCAGCTGTAGCTATAATATCATCACCTTCCACCGGTATGCCAACCGGTACCGAGGGTAAATGTATGACGGCACCATTATCATAAAAATGGCGACTTCCTATTGCTTGAGCCGTATAATTGAACGCTGTATTAGTGTTGGTATAGGCCGAGATCGAATCGCACGAATTAAATTGCCTGATGGAACGGCATTTGCCTTCATTCGCTAAGCGCAGTAAGCCTAAGGCAGTGCTGAAGAATACCTGTTCAAGGCCCTGATCGGCTTCAGCAGATGTTTCAAAATACATTGCTCCCACGGAGTTGGCAAAGAGATAAGCTTCTTCACGGGACACCGCTCGCGTGGAGTGCAAATCCAGTTTATTGCCCACCAATGTAAGAATCAGAGGATCCTGTACGTTGCGATGCAGCTCCTGTATCCATGATTTAATTTCTTTAAATGTTGAATATTGTGATAAATCGAAAACTAATATGGCAGCATTGGCGTTGCGATAATACATTGGAGCAACGGCTTTGTAACGTTCCTGGCCAGCTGTATCCCAAATCTGAAATCAGTTCATTTTAATTATTTCACATATTTATTTTCTCCTATCGTGAAAAGACATTGTTAGAGCAAAATTGCAAAATGTGTGAAAGAACTTTGAAATGTTTCTTCATAGATTCTCAATTAAATTTTGTTAACCTATTCGGGAACAAATATTTCGTAATTTGGACCGGTTTGACGTAGGATGACGGAAAATTGTTCCAAATAAAAGCAATCCCCGCACAGTGGGGGATTTTGTTTAAAAAATTTTAATAATTCTTAACCATCTAAACGGGCCATCCGGTTATGAAATTTCATATAGCATTTGAGGTGTCACAGAATTGGGAATTATTAACATATCTTTAAAGGAGGCGGAGCCACAAAGCCCAAAGTGGGCAACTTCGGGTTAATGAAAAATTCTAACCGATACCAAGCTGATGTTTTTGATCTGGTAAGAAAAATTTTACAAGTGGATTTTTTTTTATCAAAAAGCTAACAAAAGTCGGCTTACAGTTTAGTAGGAAATATTCGAGAAAAAAATTTAAATTTTGGTTTTTTACCTATTGTAATATTATGCTGATACGTTTCTACTAAGAAAATGCGTGTATTTTTTATTTATTTATTTGTAAATTATGACAAAGTAAATTTGCAATGTATGTGACACACTCACAGTGGAATCCCGCGGGCTCCCTATATTGAGTACGGGATCAAGCCTACTTTTTTATCTTTTAATAATGTAAGTAGAAGTGTGGTTTATTTTTTACATTGGAATTTACTTACTTGTAATTTAACTTTAACATTATCCAAGATGACCTTACAAGTGAAAAATGAAGCAGCTATTGATGGACCAGTTTCTTTGTGTAAAGTATTTTTAATATATTTGGTAACAAGACATGTCTTGCCAACACCTAAAAGAAAAGAAAGAAAAAGAGTGATAGGTTTAATATTTATTTATTTTTAATTCAATAAATGAAAAACATTTGGATTGTTTTTGGGTATTTCTGCAAGTAAAAAACAAGAAAATGTAATGTAATACAATGTAAAAAATAAATGGAATCGCTATTTTTGTTCGCGCAATTTGTTTTTTTAGCTATTATTTTGATAAAAATAGCTCGTAATTTATAAAATAGTCGATTTAAAATTGTTTCTTAGGCAGGGCGTTTTGCGTTTTAGGTAACGATATGTACATACATATGCATGTAGTAAAGTAAAGTGTAGTTTCAGACAACATTTTTGTGGAATACGAGGGAAAGACCGTAACCATTCACATATAATAATTATTAATTTTTTTTCTATATCTAGAAAAACGCGGTATTTCTCCCAGCTTAAGCTATCCATTCCCTATACAGAACATACCTAATATACATAATTATTGGCAGTTCTTCCTTAAAGTATGTATCGTTACCTTAATATAGAAAGGCCCTAACTCATTTTTTTTAATCGAGATTTTTGCATTTTTCGATACATTAGATGTTCTTCTATCGAAATATGCAAAAAACTCGATTTAAAAAAATTAGTTAAGGCATTTCTCTATTAAGGCAACGGTTATGTATGTATGTACAAATATTTTATTCAAATAAGATATAATTTCCAAGTATGTTTTGGCTTGAAATGTTTACATTGCTTAAATAGTTAAACATCTTCATTTTTATGGCAGCAGTTTCAAAGTTGTATTTACGAAATCATTCCTTTAAAGCAGTGGTATAACAACTTTAACAGTTTGACTTGAGCCATTTTTCAATAACTATAAAAGTAGGGTTATGTGATCCAGCCGTTACAAGTGCCAGTTTATTCGCAATATAAACATATTATGACAATTTGGAACGAATTGTCATTTCCGTCATCCCACGTCAAATTTGATTTATATCTGAAACATTATTGTTTCAGATATGTTTAACATGGGAGGACGGAAACCCGTTCGAAATTAAAGAAAACCATTTCGGAAGAAAAAAAAAACATCACTATTAGACTTACCTCTGGAACCCAAAATAACGACTTTGCCTTCGATGCCTCTCATGTTGATGTGTCTTTTGTGATGAAATAAAATTTCTTGTCGAAAATGGACGCTTCTCGAAGTTGGAAGTTGCTTCAATTTTTGTTTTTGTGAATACAGTCTTTGTTTTTACTAGTTTGAAAGCAGTAATTAATATTTTTAATGTTATATTGCTTTTATGATTAAATGGCATTACATTATTAAATTCATATGAAATACTTTTATGATCAAAATCTCAATGCAAAATTGTCGTATCATTTTCTTCTTTTGCGCTGCATTTTAACAAAATAAAATATTTTTGCCAACTATTTTTAATTATTAATCATTTTACGTTTTTAACAATGGCTTCTTTGTTATAGCAACAACATTTATTTTAACTTACTGTACATTACACGGTACATTACACTAGTTATTTTATCAGTTATTTAGTAAAAAAAATAGATTATAAACTAAAACATTCATTTCTCAAGGTTTTTTTTTATTCACTCTGTTACAGCTGTTTTTTGTTTGTGTAACTTACTAACAGGGTGTATTAAAAACTAATATTGCGAACAGTAATCGATTACAGACCTGCCAGACTGCTGTTTGAAGAAACTACTCTACTCTACCAACTTGGTTAATAATGCTATGTTTAGACGACGTGTTGAATCACCTGCTTCGCTCTCTGAATCATGTTTATGAATCATGCTGTTTAGACTATGCATTCGTGCTTCGTGTGCAGCGTGCCAATTTAGTGCTTTTCGTACTAGATTTAGAGTTTTTCAATTTACTAGTGTTCGCCCAGTGGTTGAAAATCAACCATTATCGCACTGAGGTGGAGAATAGAATGAAAATATTTAAAGTTTGATGAATTTAAAACACAATTTAAAAACTATATTCAAATATACATATGTATAGACTCCAAGGTAAACCACTCTCTTAAACCACTTTCTTAACTACTAAATACGAATTTAAAATTTCATTTATTGGAATAAATAAGAATAGATTTTAAGCAAACTATTTAAAAAAAGTTGTTCACTTTTTGAACTAAATGTAATTAGATATTTGCTCCTAGTGTTTTCACTTCATATTCATTATTATTGCCCAAAACAAAAATATTCGTTTAATTTTTCATTAAACGCTTTTTCTCTAAAGTTTTAGACACCCCATTAAAACGTTTGTTACAAAAAAAGTTTCTATTCCCTATTCTTTGAGATAGACCCCATATGTATGTACGAATATGCTAGCCTAATAATATAAACATTCCATCATATTCCAACATTCCATCATATTCCAACATTCCAGTATGTTCAGTAATTTAAAGCACAGAAAAATAATGAAAACAATGAACAAAAACAAAACGCACACAAAATAAACCAAAAATAAAAAACTTACTTTGTGCTGTAGGTGAATTTAACTTTAATAAAAGTTATTAATAATTAAAAAAATATATTATTTTTAAGCATCTAAAGAAAAATAATACAGTACCACTCGTTATTTAAATATCCAAATTTTATTAGTTTCAGCAATAATCGTTTAAGTACATAGAAAGATGGAAATAAGAATAGAATGAACAAATCAAATACATACGTTTTTCCTTCTGAGTGTTTACGGAGTTGCTAAGCCAAATTGTTGTAATTTTTTTTTAGCAAATTAAGAGAGAAAGAGAGATCATGGCTTTATGATTGGCTAATATTCTTAACTGTTTTTAACTATCTTAGACACAAAAATGTAGAAGAAAAAATACATTCTGCACTGCTCCTATTGACAATCTATCTAACAAAAAAAATCAAGCGAATACGTTGAGTTTAAGTCAGTTAAAATGGTTCTTAACTTTTTTCACTTGCCTATTTATATATAGATAATAGTGCGGAATTTTTCAAATTGTTGCTTAAAAAAAAGGCACTAAATTGGCACTTTTCACCTTTGATTTTAGTGCGTTTTACATATCTACTAAATATTAATTTGTGAAAGTGTGGTGGTTTATAAGAAACACCAAATAAGAAATTTTCACTTTTCAAAAACTATCTGCTTTCACCCCTTTTAGACATACAAAGTTTCCTTTGCAGAATGTTAATTCAGCTGGGTGAAATACGAAGGAAGAAAAACGTTATCTTTCATAGTGAGAAAAAAGAATATATATCTAGAAATTACAGTTATAAAATAACTTAATTACAACAATAATCTAATTACTAACCACTGAGTGAAGCAATGTATTGCTTTCTTGATAACGAAAGCTTTCAAAAATGCTTCTGAAAAGTACTAACGTAAGGCTCTCTAACAAAGTGGACAAAAGTAAAAAATATGTAAACCAGTAACTTTTGCATCTGAATACATAAAAACTATACATTATTACTTCTGTAAAATGAATTAGTAAAGCAAAACATGAATGGCTTTTTGGAAACTGAATGCATTGCTTCTAGCTGGCTTACAAAAATTCTTCTGGGAAGCGGTAATTTTTGCTGGGATGGCGAAATTGAAGAAATAGAACGAAGTATCAGACATTTAAGGACACATAAATGGACAAATTTTCTCAGAACTGATTAATTTTGGATTGAAGTTTATAATTATAGAAATTCAAATAATCATAATCCATTTCTAATACTGCCAATATTTTCTCTAAGACTATTAACATTACCATGTTCAAATGTTGAAGTAGAAATAACTTTTAGCACTTATAACTTTTTTAAAAGTAAGTTAAAAATACAATAATGATTTTATAAATCAAATTGTTTCATTCATATAAAATACGGTCTAAAAGGAAAAGGCTTATGTTATTCAGTAACTCGTTTCTGTAATTCTCGCATCGTAAAATTTCTCACATGAAGTGTGAAACACAAAATTCCATCGTTTCTCGATTTGTGAAAAAAAAGTGTTTCTGTATTTGAATGTGAAAACAGACAACACTGAATCTGTTTTTACTGGAATATTTCCAGTAATCGGGTGTCGAATGAAAACAAAAGTCACAAAAAATATAATTTCAATAACAAAAAAAAATTAAAAATTTTCAAGAAAAATAAAATTGAATAATGAACATGAATATAAAGTGAATGTAAAATGCTTGAAATAAGTTTTTTCTAGCAACTGTCTCTATTATAGAAAATTCCAAAAAAAATTCTAAATAAATATAATCATATCGAATCGTTAATAATAATTTTAGTTCAACAATTCGTTGCATATCTTTTCAACTAGTTTATTTTTCATATTTTCACACACAAATTCAAAAATTCACATGTTTTTGTACAATTTAAAATCCGAGAATTGCGAGAAACTATTCACAAAATATTGTTACAGAAACACTTTTTCTCACATCGTTCCAATAATTGCTGGAAATTTGTTTAAATGACAGATAGTTCTCGCAAAGTAACGATACAGAAACACTTATGTGAGAAAAGCCATTATGTGTTTCAATTTACACTGTTTCCACGATTCCCTTGTTTCATGCGGGAAATTTTACGACGCGAGAAATACAGAAACGAGCTACAGAATGTAACGTACTGAACTATGTTCATATAAAAATTAATTCAGATGAAACACCTAAAATCTAATTGTTTTTTTTAATACACCATAATTGCAGTGTCTTGCGAAATGAACTTCAATTATTTTCCTACTCATGTTCTACTTATACGCAAAATCGAAATATGGCTCGATATAATTGAAATTATTACAAAAACCTATGAAATGTAGTAAATTTTAAATTGTAGTTAACTTAAATTTTTAATTTCTACTCATTCAATACATATATAATTAGCCATGTGGGCTTTCTCTGTACTGAAAATAAATAGATAAATATAAAAATATAAATAAAAAATATATTGCATTTAGTGCTTTTTTATGAACACACAGTGATTTTTGCTCTGAAAAAGTTGGCATCACTGTTCGCGTGGCATTTTTTTTATGTATATTCACACATTCATACGCATCATACGCACGTGTATACATGCATACATACTTACATAAATTCGATTCAAGCAAAATCTTGTTTTTGAAGGCATCTCTATATTTTCTTCTTATTTTCCCTTTTTATATTATTCATAACTTAATTAAATTTATTTATATTAAACTCACATCTATGTTTTTTTGGCTTGTTTTCATTTGTTTACAAACACACACATACACATATACTTATTTTGTTTTGACAGCTAGTTCAGATAAAGTGGCGATTACTGCGATAAAAGTTAGAGAAGATACCAATTTTACGTGCTTCGCAAGTAGATTCGTATTGAATCTACTTGATTCGCTCTCATAATTTTGTATGGCGAAGCAAGTTGATTCGGTCATGATTGGGGTGTGAAGCATGAATAGAGCACGAAGCAGGTGTCGTCTAAACATAGCATAAGGCGAATTAAAGGATAGTATAAATTTTTCTTAAGAAACTTCCAAAAGAAAAGTACAAAGAATTTTTTGTCATTTCGAGCCTTCGACTTTATCGTAAGCGACATGTTATCGAAAATAGACTTTTTTATTGAAATTAAAATTTTATGGTCCTATCCATAGTTTAGAATTTTCAAAATGTCAAAATTGTTGATAACTTCTTAGATACAGGCTGTACAAATCTATCGTAAGCTACAATTTACGTACAAAAACATGTTTGAATATATAAAAAACCGTTCTCCTGAAAACTTTAATTTTTTTCGCTCACGATAAAATTGAAAATAAGGCTCGATTTATTCTCTATTATAGATATGTAATTATATCTATTATAGATATAACTAAGTGAAAACTTTTTCCGTTAACTGAAACAAAAATTAATGTTCATATAGTTGCTTGGTCATGGAATTCTAGACATACTCATAGCAAATTGTAATTAATTTTTAATGTTTTTGTGTGTTTTAGATTAGAAAACATATTCATTTGGGTGTATGCAAGTATAGTTCCCTTCAAAGGTTAGATAATTCTTTTTGCATGCAGAAATAAATATAAATTTACAAAACTGAAACTCCGTAAGAACCTTACACCTAAGAATACTACACACAGATAACCAGTTATACTTAATAGATATACCAGTCATGTGTAACCTTTATAAAATATTACTTTTCTTTGATTTTCATTTTAAGCTTTTATTTTTATGTACATATACATTTGCTATGGCATAAATTACTTTTTTCTGTTCGAAGATGCACCGCTTGAACAATTGTCGCCTGAACACGTGTTTTCACCTAATAAGTGCGCATTAATTTGGGCCTTTACCAGTGCTCTCAGTTGGGGGGCTTGTCCTTAAGTAGCAAATTTGTTTCAGTTGGTGATAAAATTTTCGTGAAAATCCTCAGAAGATTTTTGAAGAAAATGCTCCTTTTCGCCGGATATTGTTGGGAATAATATGAAATCTTGTTACATATGCAGGGCAATTATGAATAAAATTCCAAGTGAAATTTCTCCCTTTTAATTTTTAATTTTATTCATAATCGACGTCATTTTTTTCTTGTTTATGTTTCGTTTACGGTAACATCGAAAAAAAAGTCGGTATATTAAAATGTATGTCTGACAAGTTTAAAAAATTGTGTGTTATTATGTTGAATCAGTGATGGGAAATGAGATTTGCATTTCGGTATCAAAACCAAAGTTTTTGAGTATTTTTTTGATACCGAGAGTACTAAAAATTATAATATTTCTTATTTAACCCCCTGTTTGTGTAAGACGTTTGAGTAATAAATCTTGGCGTTTTTGTAATAGATTAAAGGAAACTTGTACAACTTTTCTTTAATCTATTACAGAAACGCCAAGATTTTTAACTCAAACGTCTTGCACAAACAGGGGGTAAATTTTATTAACAAAGAATTATAAGAAATTCATTTAAAAAAAAGCAACACATATGTACAAATATACAAATAGGTATAGCCTGGATTATACTTACTACTGTTGGAACATAAAGCTTGCCCCCGTATTCCATAGCTCGCTAAAGCTAAATTCGATCGCTAAAATGCTGAACAAACAGAAAATTCTAAATTTTTGGCGATGACATAAAACAATAAAATTTCGTCAAATTACATTTTTAAGCCATTACCTGATTTATCAATACCCGTTTGAAAATTGCATTCGTAGCCGAAAATCGACAAATTAATTTTATGGATTCTTAGCGATAGAGATTCAGCTTTAGCGAGTTACAGAATACGATGGCAGTTCCTTTATTTTGTTTTCATGAGATTTTGGTAAGAGAAAATCCTTCCGACATTTACAGAGGAGTGCCGTATGGACACAATTCCGTAAGCTTCTCTCGATATATCAGGAAACATGTATTCATCTAATGCGTTTTTATTTTCAGCCTCTGTAGACCAGCAACTGCATACATTCTCTGTTGTTAATGGTTTCAGTTAGGGATGTAACGAATACCAGTTTAGCGAATGCGAAAACGAATAATACATTTTAATTTTTGCGAAAGCGAATGCGAAAGCGAATGCAAATATTACAATACGTTAAAAAAATCACATGAAAATAAATTTGTCCAAGAACATGAAGTTGTGTTGTATACATAGATCTACTTGAGTCTTGAATTCAGCAAATATTTATTAATTTATTAGAAATAAAAATTGTTAAACTGAAAGATATATGAAATCATATTAAAATAAGTATAGATAATAATTAAAAATAAATTTACAGAATGTTAGGCAATCAACCCATTCGTACTTTGGCCCTAAGACCTTGTACTAAGTTCAACATTTCCTGTAAAATGCTACCAGAATACATATTAAGAAAAATTGGAATGAATTGTTCATGAAAATTTTTTGCAGAAGTAGCACTATGTTCATCTTGGGAAAAACAGGAAATATATCTTCATCATTTTAAGTTTTCATGCGAAATAATATGAGTGGCAGTTGTTTCGAAAAAAATTTACAACAAAGAAGGATTAGTTAATATATTTGAATTTCAGATTTTTTGTACGAAGTAATGAATGGTGTTTTCCATTTTTCAAAAGTCTTAAGTATAAACTATTTTCGCACAATTCAAACACCTTTTCTTTTTCAAAAACTGGAAAATATTTCCAATATTTTTGTCTTTAGTATTCGCTTTAAATATTCGCATACATTTTAGCGAATGCAAAAGCGAATGCAAATAGCAAAAGTAAGCGAATTATTTGCGAATGCGAAAGCGAATGCGAACATTCGTTACATCCCTAGTTTCAGTTCTTCCATATAAGCGAATGCTCTATATTGGTTGTTAATATTTTAAAAAATTTATTTTCCCTGGGAACATTTTAATTAAAAGTGGTATAATGATGTTGGTTTTACCAGATAAAATACTTTCAGGGGAAACTTACTAAACCAAACTAACATTTCATTGCTAAAGTCCACTTTTGTCCTTAGAACTTAATATAAACTTTTTAACATTTTCTTTAAACTGATTCAAAACAGTTGTTTCAATAGATCAACTTCTGTGCCACATAAAATATCATTGAGTGAAATATGGTTTTCGTTGATATTTAATTGTGGTTACACTTTTCTAAAAGTTCTTTACTAATAAAGCTTCGTTCTATTTGTCAAAAAAAAAACAATTTAATTCTTGGCAAAGTATATGCATGCGCGCGTCTTCTGACTGCATTTCTAAGTTGTCCGTGAGAGTATCAAATTTGTTAGGGGAGTACTACGGTACTTTTTCATGTCAAATAGTATCAAAAAAAGTACGATCGTACCAACTTTCCCATCACTGTGTTGAATAAAATTTTTAATGTTAACTCATAAAAATAAATTTAATTGCATTTTTGTACAAATAGAAACCCCCATATCCATAAAATTTGAAATGTATTTTATTTAAAATTTTTCATACAAAATTTTCTTAAAATGGATTTCAAAAACATTTAATTTTTTATAAATATGGGGGAAAATATTTAAACATATTTTTAACGTTTTTAAAATTGACTGCAAATATTTATTTGAATATTAGAAGAAAGAAGTTGTGACAAATTTATTTTATCTTCTCAAATGCTAAAACCTGTTTATACAAAAAACCTGTACAACAAAATTGCATTAACTGATGAACCTTAAGACCTTGATTCTGGAGCTTTTAAAATCGAAGCATAAAGAAAATTAATTTAAAAACTTTTCAATACAAACGAAATGTAAATGTGAACATTCAATACAAATGAAATGTGTGCCCAGCTTTTCCTTTGAAATAACTTGGATTTCATATTCAATGGCCTTTCACAAACTAAAACAATTGTGCTGACCTAACATGCCAGTTTGTAGGTAAGAGAGGCAAAGAGAGTGGTTTTTTGGTTGGAATAATTTTTCAACCAGGCACGAACCCGCATCAGCAGTACGAAACAAATACACACATAACATAAAAAAAACAGCAAATATCAAATGCATACAAAAAACACTAACCCACACCAAGCTATGTATACGTATACATTTTTATGCCGGATGAATTAGATTCGTGTGTTCTTAAAAGAACAAAAATTGTGCGGTATAAAAATTAGTCCGATGTGTGAAAGGCCAATGATTGAAAGGGTTTAAAATCTTAAAACTAGGGATAAGGAAAAAAATAAGACTGGGAACCCTGCCTGAAAAGTCGAACTTGGCAGCACTCTGATGGTAGCCGACTACAACTATACGCTTCGGCAAACAATGTAAACAAAGATTCTGTTACAAAATAAAATAATATAAGTTAAACAACAACTTAATTAATATAAGTACGTAGATTAAAAGTAAATAATAATAGACAAATTGGACAAAAAGACTGTTAAAAATACAACAAACATAAACAATTATAATAATCTTGTGTTTTCTTATATATCATAACCAAAAGTTTTGGTCCAAAACTGCCACATAACTATGTACACACCAAACGAAATATAACAGAAATAAATAACAAAGCTATTATTAAAATAATAAAAAAAAAACATTAATACAATTTTTGGAAATACGCTAACGCATACGCCAGCAGAGGCGGCAGCAAACTTTTTGTAGATAAACAATGAATGCGTGAGTCATTTAGTGTGTGTTTGAGGTGTTGGGAAAGAAATTGAAGGCGTTAAAAACATGTACTATTTGTTATGACTACAGTTGGTTTTTTTAAACATTCCGTAACATACCTTGGCCGAGGAAAGTTGTATTAAAAGCTTTAATATTTAAAATTTTTAGTGACAAAAGTAAAATGTCGGATCTTAATTTGGAATTCGCCCGTGGTGGTGCTCAGTTCACAGTGGAACTTTTCAAGAAATTGGCTGCCGGTGGTGTCAAACAAAACATTGTGTTTTCTCCGTTTTCCATACAAACGTGCTTAGCTTTGGCGTTTGCCGGTGCTGAAGGAGAAACCGCCGATGAAATTGCTAAGGTTATGAAATATGTTTCCAACGCTCCGTCAGAAGTTGCTGCAACTGTTCAATTTGTTTTGGAAAAATATAAAGATAGTGATCTATTGAAAATAGCCAATAAGGTGTACGTGCAGGCGGGTTACAATCTTAAGGACGAATATGCCAATACTACGAAAGTAAACTATCACGCCGAAGCAGAGGAAATTAATTTTTGTGAAAACGAGGAAGCTTCTAAAACTATTAACTCTTGGGTGGAACATAAAACAGCTGGCAAAATTAAAAACTTAGTTGAACCCGATTGTCTGAGCTCCCTCACTCGCTTAGTGCTCTTAAATGCCTTGCATTTTAAAGGTGATTGGGAGAAGAAATTCGATGAATCACGCACCGAAGAAGATGATTTCTGGACAGCTGAAAATCAATCGGTTAAGATTAAGTATATGAACCAAAAAGCCAAATTTGGTTATGGCTACTTTGAGGATTTGCGTTGTGCGGCCTTAGAAATGCCATACAAGGACTCAGATTTGAGTATGTATGTTTTGTTGCCGGACGAACGTGAAGGTTTGAAGGATTTGGCTAAAAAGTTGAGCGATATTAATTTGGTTGATTTGGCGGAGAAAATGAACACCGAAGAGGTGGTGGTGAAATTCCCCAAATTCAAGGTCGAATACGATGTGGAATTGAGCAAAGTTTTAAAAGAGGTAAGAAATAATAATTAAGCGTTTAAAGGTATGGGTAAATGTTTGCACAAAGTGAGTGTAACCATAAAATTTTGCAAATGTGTACTTATTCAGATATAAAATAAGAATAAAAGAAATAATAGGTAGATGGGGAATTTTCAAAGCATTTCGTATCTCTGATATATTTTTATTTTTGATTATAGATAAATTCTTATTTATGCAACTACATATGCACAAGTCTGCACATATGCATACTTATGTATGTATGTATACTTATTTGAAACTTATGTGCAAAGTTTTTGTTTACGTGGAAAATGATATACAATAATTTAAAAAAGCAGGTTTTACATTCAGCAAGAAGAAACAATTTGACTTTAAAAACGAAACGGTTATGAAATAGAAACAACAGCCAACATATTTAAATACACTTAGGCCGGGGTTTACATCTGTGTGCCATGTGCCCAAAAAAGTGTAACCACTAATTATATACTAATGAAAAACTGTTTGATTCAGACACGTATTTATTAAGTTAAAATGTTTCATAGAATCCAACACGATTGGAAACTGTTTAAATCAATAAATATGTACATGTCTGACCCAAACAGTTTTTCATTATTTGGGCACATGACACACAGATGTCAACCCGACCTTACGGACATAAAATATTCTTTTAATATACTGAAAACACGAACGCAAACGCTTGAATTTATACAATTTTACGAAATACTTATATAAATGCTAAGTAAGTATGTTTCAATATAGCGTTGCACTTTGGAAACATGTTGTAAGGTTTCAAAATAAAATAGTTTTTTTTTGCTCTCCTGAAAACTTGGTAAAAAATCACATAGTTGATTTTGTCAGAGCAACGACGATATACCGCTCATTCACTCAATGAACGTCATAACTCATAAAATGCAATTTTTGAGAATTAATCCTCGTAACGTTCTTCATATTGTGTAGATGTTTCATACAAATATATTGAATACTCAACTCTTGAAGGGGAAATAAAATTTTCTTTTTCCATTAAGGTGTGTGTAAATTGAAAATTTCAAATGCGTTTTCTGGCAAACTTGTTTTTTTTTTAGTTATGACGTTCTTTGAGAAAATGAGCGATACAGCTGTGTTCATAATAATAGGAGTGTCAGTACCTAATATATTTACTAATGAAAAAGTTCAATTCAATATTTTATTTGTATTTAGCGCGTGTCCAAATGAATACGAATTTAAAAATATTAAATTTTATCGACTTTTAGATCACGCGATATTAAAGTGATTATGTTATCAATGGAATATAACAAGTCAAAAAAATGTAAAAGGTATTCAGCAATTTCTTCAATTTGCATAAAGTTAAGCTATTCAAAATAATTCAGTATTTTTGGCTATAGTACGATATATAATCATAGGCGACCCGACAGCGTCTTAAGAGCAGGTCCTTAACATCTTTGTTAGACCATTAATTATTCGTACATGTTTGTACGTCAGACATACAAATATTTAAAACAAATTTAATGAAGTTTGAAATATTAACAAAAGCACCCAGTTGCGAGCTGAAAGTTTGCCTAAGATTGTGCTTAATGTACAGAAGAAAAATCTATAATATATTGTGGACAAATGAAAGAAAAATCGTGTAATATCCAGACAGTAGTCCGACTTCAGCTCAATGAATATGAAGGTGCTAGCTTAGAATAATACATACATAATAGGAGGCTATGCACCTCCTATTTGGCTCAATTCGTCCATAATTAATGTAATGTAATGATTCCCTATGGATAATGAATGAATGGAAAGGAATGAATCTTTCAGTAAAATAATACCTCAAAATATACTAGTAAATTGACTTAAAGGGTTTTTGGAGAATTTATTTGAAATTTTGACATGATATAAAGAAGTAAAATATTAATTTTGAAAAAAAAATGCGAAAAAAATTTAAAAATAACTATATTTGTCTTAGAAAAATACTAAGTAATTTTAGTTTTTATTTATTATGAATTTTCTTATTCCTTTGAATATTATAAGCATTATCTGATCTAATTATATATAAAGTATATTTGTAATAAGCTTTTATTAAAATTTTTTGGGAAATGCATCTATATTTTTGAACGCAACTGTACATTCGTACATGATTTAGTGCTTTCAAATCGATTTGAAGAAAATTAGTACTTTACTTGATGGAATTTTGTATTCATATGTATGTATATGCATACATATTATATATGTATATACTTACACAAATACATATGTTTTATACACATACAAACATTATTTATTTATTTCTTATCCTAAAGTAATTAAAATCATTGCTCTGCATACCGATTTGATGATGTGGTGCGTTTGTTAAAACAGCGAACAATAATATTTGAGTATACATATGTATGTATGTACATATGTATGTATTTTGCTGTAATACTTCAAAATACTTTTGTTGAGTAATTTGTTTATTGTATTCTTCGAGAAAGTGTTGGATAATACAAAAGTAATATTGCGAGGGCATCCCACGGCAGCTTCTAGAATTTTTTGTGGCCTCCACCAGAAAAGTCTTAGTAAAAAGTTTGATCTTAATAATGGAGAATATATATCGATTGCCGCAATTCACCAATACGACAATACGACCATACGACAATCTGATTTGACAATTGTGTGAACGGTTACAGTTTGTTGATTATCATTAACAAGTTCGAATGAGAGGCAAAACTCTCGCAAGGCCAAACAATATGCGCAAGCCTGTTCGCACTCAAGAAATAATTACGATGACGCGAGAACTGTTCCTCATCGAAGAATTTTTCGTAAAATGTTTCAAAAGTTTGTAATTTTTCCTTTTTAATTGTGTTTCATTTAAATATGTATATTCTTTACTTGTTTTTATGGTCGAGTTCTCATAGTTTTTGGTTGAAGCAGTGATGTAAACCGTACAGTAATTACAATATTTTTTTTTTAGTAATTTAGGGTCTCGTTAAAAATATAAATATAATAGGTCTGTTTATTTACTTTCCCAGCAGAAACTAGCAACGAGAGAGTAAGGCAAAAATTTAGAAAATTAATCTCCTAAATATGAAAAAGTAAATGAACGCTTTACTTGTAAAAACTTGCAAGAAATTTGTATTCATATCAGAACCATGGATGGAAATCATGATACAATTGTACTTTTTCTGATGTATTTTGTTTGATAATACATATTTTAAATTGCAAATTTTTTTCGAGAATTGACATTTAATATGAAATTTTTTACACAATTTCATGTATTTTTATGCATTTTTCATAGTTTTTTAATTTTATTCATTAACAAATACAAAAATGACACTTTCTATCATTCTATCTCTGATCATATATGAGAAACAAACAAAATTATTTGCCATTAAAATTTAATTTATATGGCTTCATGCAAGGCGAATTCAGTATCAGGTGACCTTATCAGCCCAGCTGATTATCAGCTGTTGCTACCAAATTCAGCATTTTGAACCAAAACGTCAAAATTTGCTTAGAAATCTTCTGACAGATTGGTTTTGTAGCATAGCAAACTACGTGTTGTTTTTTGTGTTGTAAAATTGTTGTAGCGCCTTTGGCTTTATGAAAGAAAACCAATAAATTAAGAAAACATATTTTCTTTTTACATACATACATACGTATACGTGTTTTATAAACAAAGAAATGTAAATTTTTCAGTTTACCTTTTTCAGATATTTTTTAAATAATTTATTTGGTAACAAAACACACAACAGGTGGTTGGACAATTCTTGCACGTAAAAATGTAATAGTAATAATTTATAAGAATTTTTTGTCCCTCAATTTTTTTCTCTCTCAATTTTTTTCACTCTCAATTTTTTTCTCTCTTTTGGCGCTCTCTCCTTGAAAACTTTTTGAGTTAATGAACACTTTCCAGTAACAATTGTTACAAATTCGTAACAATTTTCAGTAAACTAACAAACCTAATATAATTCTATTCTATAATTCTAACGTCCCTTTTCACAATGTATGATTAAGATTGAAATTTATTTGCTGGTGGTTAAGCATTATCCATATATTTCATTGGTGCTTAGCTAAATCATCAGTAGACTTCAACCACATATTTTGAACAGTCACAAACCTCTTATCTTATACACAGACTTTCAAAAACTATTTGAGAATTTACAAATAATAATATTTTTTTCCTAAATGTATGATTAAGAGTTAACGTGAACTTTAACTGACAGCTCTTTAACTTACCGTTAAAGTCCTTGTTAGCTTTTAATTGTACATTGTGAAAGAGATCGTTAGCACAACTAATCAAAAATAGCAACGTTCGCTGCATTTCTAGAGAAGTGAGGAAAGAATGGGTGTGTGTGTGTAGACTTTGCTGTACTCGTAAAGTTGCATTGTTCTTCGTTCCTTTGTTTGGCATTTTAATTGTTTACATATAGTATCTTTCGTGGTGAAAATGTTTTAAAGTAAAAGTTGCGTGCTCTGAAATGTTTAAAAGAAAATTAAAAAAAACTTTGCCAAAGAAAACATTGAGCGTACTTGAATTTCAAATAAGTATAAATTCCGAGGAAATTATACTTTCAAAAATAACTGCCAAGTGCTACGTGTTTTTTACAAAAACAAATGAGAGTGCCGTTTCGTAAACGCAAATGTGAAAACATTCACGTTTTAACGAGTAAATTCGATTAATTTCGTTCTATAAACAGGCTGTTAATTTACTTTTCATATTTGTGAGCAGCGTGACCGTTTGACCGACTAAAGTGGCAAATTTTCACTTTTTCAACTGCCTTGCCACTTTTTCGACTGCCTTGCCACTTTTTGTCCCTCTTTTTTTAGAGTAAATTATATAAAAATATATTAAAAATAAAAAGTTAAGTGTAGTTTTCTCGTTTTTTTTTTATTTTGCCACTTTTTTTTATAAATCCCCTATTTGGTGCCACTTTTTGGAAAATGTAATCGGTCACCCTATTTGTGAGAATAATATTTAAATTTATACTTCTCTCTCTCTCTCTCTCTCTCTCTCTCTTTCTCTCCCTTTTCCAATTTACTTTAAGAAATTAACTGAGCAGATAAAATATGGACCTGATTACGACTTCGATTACTAAAATTGTGTGCTAGATTTTATTTAAGTTAAAAATGTTAGAGTCGAAGTCCAAATACTGCACTCGTAATTATCAGAAGTGTTATATAATATAATACAAATTTTATAGTATCACTCGAGGGACTGATGGTTCAATTACCACTGAAAACTAATCTGTTGTTCTACAACCCAAGTTATTGCTAACGTTACAGTTGCCTTTTAATCACATACGTTTGAAGAAACACGCACGTAAATATGACTGACATACTTAAGAATAGCAGCAACAATATCTAATCGCGTTATATAAAAATTTCGAATTATTAATAACAATGGGTGATTCATTTGGGAGAACATACTTTTTATTTCATAAAACTTTTATTAAGCATATACATATGTTTATTATTAATAAGGCAGCTAATCTGTAGAACAAGTCAGAAAATTCAGGAAAAATTAGTCATAACGAATCACTTTTTAGTTAACTTATCTACAAAAATGATTAAGATGTGAACTAAATTTTCGATTAAAAATCAGAAAAAGTTTAAAAATTACTATCCCCGTTTCTCTGAATCTCTTTCACAGTTGGGAATCGTTAAAGCATTTGGAAATGGAGCAAATTTCAGTAACATTTTAGAATCTGCCGAAGATCTTTTTGTATCGAACGTTTTCCATAAAGCTTGCATTGAAGTAAATGAGGAGGGCTGTGAGGCAGCTGCTGCCACTGCCATGGTTATGATGTATAGAATGATGATGCCTTTAGAGTTTCAAGCCGATCGCCCATTTTTGTATATGATTTGGAACAAGAAGAATATATTGTTTGTTGGTGCCTTTGTTGATGCTCCCCAGTAAAAATTATGATATAAAATACAGTAAAAAAAATCTAAATATATAATTAAAAAAAATCAAGGCAGTTTAATGTAATATATTTCGATGTACGGAGAAATAATACTAGTTAATACGTGTGCCTTAGATGACAATAAACATTCAGCATTTATTTAAACAACAAACAAAAAAATATAATAGTAAATTTACATTTCCTTTTATAATTATAAAAGTTTAATAAGAAAGATTTTAAATGGAAATCTTTTTTATAAGCCCTTTATTAAGCCTTAATAATTTTAATAAATTGGGCCTTAAGTTTTCAGTATTGTTTTGTGATCCCATTTGTACGCTTCCTTATATGTATATCATCATATGAATAGTTATAAAGTTTTACTAAGTCCGAGTGAATATAAAGTATTATAAAAATATGAATTGTAAGGAAATTTTAAATGATGTACACTAAAAGAAAATTAAAAGAAAAACTTATTTTGCAAAAAATTCAAAATAGTTTTTTAATGGTACTGGTATGATGTAATCACCGAAAGTACATCTACTCACAACATTTTTATTCGTGTATGCCCAAAAATATCGAATTTATTAACGAAAGTCAAATGACTACTCACTTTTTGCTTCATTGTATTCCTTTTGTTTTCAATATAACATATCGTCGTCTAGTGTGCAAGCACTCCAAATAGTTTACTATACGCCCATATGTACTGAGTAAAACGTGTAAAAAGAGTGAACATCAAAAAATTTTATTAAACAATGCACTATTGAACTCTTTAACACGAAATGAATACTGAACAATAAGATTTTGTTAAAAAAACATAAGAACATATACAAAAATTTTATAAAGGGGTGTAGGAGCTTCCGGAAACAGAATGTTCCGTTCTGATTGTGGCGATGCGATTAATTGAAATTTTTTCGAAATTATTCATTTATCCCTTAAGTTATCATATACATGTTCAAATACTGGAGGCGATGCGAAAATCAATGCGATGCGCAAATGAAATGCGATGCGAAAGAAAATTGGTATTCTATACGGCTTTCGTAATCGCATTCGAGTTTTATTTTAAATCGTGGCAACGCCGGTCAAAAATAACAACGCTGGTCTAAAATAAACGTCAAAGTTAAATTTACAAAAGAAAAAGAAATTTGTGATTGTGCTTACAAAATAACAATAATTTATATAATATTTGTGTAATTTACCAAAAATGGATTCTGTGGCATTATAGTTTGATGATGAAGACGCGCATGAGCAAAATGAAAGGGTGCAAAGAAGATTGCTTAGAAGCAAATCGGTAATTTATTTTGAAGCATTGAAAACAATTAATTATGCAAAATATTTATATTCCAGCTTTATAAACAATTTTTAGCTGTTTCATCATAAATTCCACCATTATTTCAAATTGGTGCGATTTGGTGGTCTTGTTGTTTGTTTCCCTGAATAATTTATCAATTAATTTAAGAATAAATAAACAAAATTATTATTTTTCACTTACATTTTTGCGCTTTGCGAATGCTGTTTTGCAGTCGAATATAATTTGCGATTTTCGTACGTATCTGACATTTGTTTTCGCAATACAGAATACCGACTTGCCACCTTTTCGCATTTTAAATGCGAATAAAAAAAGTACTTTGCGAACATCGTAACACAGAATAGGAAGTGTTCGCATTTGCATGTTTTAGAGTCGTATTGACTTTCGCATCGCAATACAGAATAAGCCTCCTGCTTTCCCAAATATTTGAACTATTAGCCTAATAAAAAATTTAAATTACTATTCTTGTCTTCATTAATCTCTTTCACAGTTGGGTATTACTGAGGCTTTTGGAAGTGGAGCGAATTTCTGTAAAATTTTAAAATCATTCGATGATCTTTATGTGTCGAATATTTTCCACAAAGCTTGTATTGAAGTGAACGAAGAAGGATATGAAGCAGCTGATGCTATGCTATGTAGAATTATATATAGAATGATAATGATGCCTTTAGAGTTTCGAGCTGATCGTCCATTCTTTACTAATATTATAAATCCGAAAGTGAGTTTGTTTGTTTGCTATGGCTACACGCCCAAATCGCTAAACCGATTTTGAAAATTCTTTCACCAATGGAAAGCTACATTACCAGCTCCAAATATCTATTTTTGAATTCAAGCTAAAAAATAGTTGCACAATACGAACCATACCACAGTTATGGACAACAAAATCACACACATGCTTATTTTTTAGTACCCTGAACGAAATTAAAGTTCAAATTGAATAAATGTGTAGCAGAAAAAATAATTATGGAAGTTGAAAAATGTTTCATAATCACAAATGCTTTTGGCAATGTGCAATGCCTTTTATGTTACGGAACATTTAAAACTAATAAGGAATAATGTAGAGTATTATGAGTTCCGATAAAATTTCATATTCGGTAATGATTTTATAATATAAAATTATATTTTTCTTTGATTTTTTTGGGCCAACTTTGGGGGCGGACGCACCCCCTAAAACACAACTTATCGCTGTGAAATTTTTTTGTAACTTTTTTTACATAAAACTGAACCTATTTAAGGGGAGAGAATATAGAAATAAAAAAAATCTCCATAGATGTAGGAACTATTAGCCTAATAAAAGAAATTTAAATTAATGTTCTTGTCTTCATTATTCTCTTTTGCAGTTGGGAATTTCAAAAGCTTTTGGCAGTGGGGCGAATTTCAGTAAAATTTTAAAATCACCCGTAGATCTTTATGTGTCGAATATTTTCCACAAAGCGTGCATTGAAGTGAACGAAGAAGGATGTGAAGCAGCTGCTGCTACCTCCATGATTATGATGTGCAGAATGGTGATGATGCCTTTAGAGTTTCGAGCTGATCGTCCATTCCTGTATATGATTTGGAACAAGAAGAATATATTGTTTGCCGGTGCCTTTGTTAATGACCCCCAATAGAATATATCAAAGTTTGACTGTTATTTCAATGTGGTACATCTTCCTATTCATTTAACAAGCTTTAAGTTATTCTTATTTCGTATTGTGCAACTATTTTTCGCTTGAATGCAAACATATAATAATATAACCGTTGCTTTGTTTTATTTTATTAAGGAGTAAAATATTTTCACAAAATCATAATTAAGCGTTATATGAGGGCAATTATGAATAAAATTCCGCGATAAATTTTTCCCGGGGAACAATTCCAGCTAATAGCGAGTAATAGGGAAAACAAATAATTCTAATTGGAAAAGAGAGAAATTTCTCACGGAATTTTATTCATAATTGCCCTGATTAGGTTTTTAACTTCTCGTGTAAAGTTACATTTATTTATTTTTTTTTACTTGAGACCAACGATATGTACATATATACAGGTATTATATAAATAATAAATATTAATTTTCTAGCCGACGGCGCGCCGCCGCCGGTTAATTTTCTGTGCATCAAGCCGCCGCCGATTCTATCGGCTCGCATCGGCTCAAAATTAGCCGAAATTTTATCTGCTCAGAAACACAAATTTCGGAAAAAAAAATTTGAAAATCGATTTTCAGTTTCAATTTTAATTTTTTCTTTAAATTTTTATACGCTCTTTTGCGCCGCCGAAAATTCTCTCGGCGCGCCGCCGCCGGTCACAAAACTACTGCGCCGCCGCCGCCGATAATTTTGCCTCGACTTGTTTCTCTGCGTTGCTCTTCCTGGCTTTATTTTTCTTTCGAGTAAGGAAACTATTGCTTCAATAGTTCTCTTCTAAAACGATAATTAATATTTAGTGTAGGATGCTTAGCGCTCCTGGACCCTATTCTAAGGACCTTAGTAGACTTTTATATAGCCTCATGACCGCTAGGTGGTTCCGTTCTTCATTTCGTTGAAACATGTTCTTAAATCGGACGGAAAATTCCGGAGATTACCTCTTACAAAGGACATTACCTCTTACAAAGGAGGTTACCTCTAACATACATAGTTTTCAGGCTTTATAATTATAAGATATATGTATATAGAGCATATAAAATATTTTACTCTTTAAAATCAGCTTTTAGAAAACTGCCGTATATGATATATATTTATTACATATCTGGCATGAGAAACCCTATCATATAAAGCTGCTTTTTATGAAAACTCCATAAGAACTGTTGATCAAAACAAAACGACCAAAATTGTCAGCTGGACGATAATTTATTTTCGATGGCATTTAATTGAAATGTTTTGGATTACATTCTAATTAAAAACTTTTTAATAGATATTTTTCCTTTAAGTAAATAAATAAATACATTAATAGAAAATGTCAAGTTTACTTAATATTTTCAAAAGCCGTCCAGTATTTTGGTTAAGTGTGACCGGTACAACAGTGGGTGTAGCATGTTTTGTCAAGTAAGTTGCAAACAAAACCAAAAATGTATAAAAAAATAAAAAAAAATCATTCTAGAGACCTAATGCAAGGTGGTAAATTTAGCAAGAAAGCCAGAGCTGAGGGAAAGGTTGTGATTGTTACCGGTTCCAATACCGGCATTGGTAAAGAGACTGTTAGGGAATTGGCTAAAAGAGGGGCTAAAGTGTATATGGCTTGTAGAGACATGAAGAAATGTGAAGAGGTATGCACCTAGCCTAATGCTTCATTTAATTTATGAAGATTTTAAATATTCTTCATTCAAAAGGCCCGTGAAGAAATTGTGTTAGAGAGTCGGAACAAATATGTGTACTGCAGAGAATGTGATTTGGCTTCTATGGAATCTATTCGCAAATTTGTTGATAAGTAATTTATTTTTTAAAAATATGCTTATAGAATTTTAATGGTTCGTTTTTAGCTTCAAAAAGGAACAAGATCGCTTGGATATTTTAATAAATAATGCTGGCGTTATGCGTTGTCCGCGTTCTTTGACAAAAGATGGTTTTGAAATGCAATTGGGTGTTAATCATATGGGCCACTTTTTACTTACTAATCTCTTATTAGATTTAATCAAGGTAAATTGAAACTTATATTGAAAACAAAAACCAATTTCACATTCTGATGAACTGGCAAGTAAATATTTCATAAATGAAAACACACCTAATGTAACGACCTTGCTGCCGTTAGATACGTCTTAATAATTAAAAAAAAACTATGCCAGTTCGGAAAAATAAACAAACCGAGAAGAAAAAATTCTCTATTCATTTATGTAGTGACTAATTACATATGTACAAAGTCCATATAATTAATTTCCTTGAAAATTCTTAATTCTTATACATATTGATTATTGAATATTTTTATGATTGAGATAATTAACAAAATAAGGGTTAAGTATAAAAATAAATTAAAATTAAATTTTTGTTGTAGAAATCCTCCCCCAGTCGCATTGTTGTAGTCTCTAGTTTGGCACATACTCGCGGTGAAATTAATATTGGCGATTTAAATAGCGATAAATCCTACGATGAAGGCAAGGCATACAATCAAAGCAAATTGGCAAATATATTATTTACCCGTGAGTTAGCTAAAAGATTGGAAGGTAAGTGATATAAAAATGTAAGAAAAGTGAAAAACTTTCAGAAATTGAACAGTATTTCTGTGATAATCGGGCCTGTTCTGAAAATTTCAAAAACAAACTACTAATAGCTGACTTGTTAGTGGGTTTTTGTTGTATTTTAAGTTGTTGTCATGTATAATTTTATTTTTATTCCAACTTCCATGGTTATAAATCGTGAAATTCTTGCTTTTGCTAATTTAGTTAGTTTAAATTTAGTTTTTATTAATTTTTTGAAATCACCGTGATTTGCAGAACAGGTCCGAATGTGTACACAATTCATTTTTAAAATTTAAAAACAAAGTGAAATTTTTGTAATTTGAAGAAATCTTTGAAAAACAAGTTCTCTATACTGTTTTAGTTGATATTTGCTTATGACACACGCACTCCATTCTTTTCACTCGTATTATATATTGCTTAGAAATTTATAGTGGCTGTTCATCAATTAACATTCGCCGAGTACGACTTTGAGTTAATTAGTTAATAAGATACATTTTTAACTTAAGAATTGCTGATCAAGTCTCGAGTTATGTTATGAAATCCCTTAGATACCACTCCTTATAAATATTAGAATTTCGTGCAATATGAATCACATTTTAAAATTTAACTCAAACCCACACCTAAGATCTCCGTTCCATTTCTTTAAATCAACTCGTAATCTACAATTAATTTTACCTCAAATTTACAACTCAATTTTGTTGAAATAAAACGATTTTATATTTTAAATTAATTTATACTTGTTCATATTGTTTATATAATTTATAATATCTAAATCAGTTTCTTATTGTTATTCTTGTTTGTTAAAAAAAAACATTATTATTTAAATCACTTCTCATTTTTCACTTCTTAAATAAAGAAATCAATTCTTCTTAAATAAAGAACTCATTTATAAAACTAATAAATTTTTGAGAAATCGTTCATGTTGACTTTACAATAACTTCCGCCTTAGCACAAGAAGCTTTCAATTATTTATATTTAAGTAACTACTTCGTTTGTTTTTACCACAATGTACTTTTATAAAATTTTATAAATATTTCGTCAGAAGGATTATCATTATGAAATAACTTTGTGTTATATATTGTATTATATTTTTTCTCAATATGCAAAGTAATATTTTTTTCTACTGGAATAAAATGAACTAAACATTAATTTTGATTACTTTTTATTTTAGGCACGGGTGTCACTGTTAATGCTCTTCATCCCGGTGTTGTTGACACAGAACTCTTTCGTCACATGGGCTTCTTTAATTCATTCTTCGCAAAAATAATATTTAAACCTTTGGCGTGGCCCTTCCTTAAATCTGCGCAAAATGGTGCTCAAACAACTTTATATGCTGCCTTAGATGAAGATTTGTCTAGTGTAAGTGGACAATATTTCAGTGATTGTGAAATAAAGGATGTCGCACAGCAAGGAAAAGACGAAGCTCTGGGGAAATGGCTGTGGGCAGTAAGTGAAAAATGGACTAAATTGACTAGTTAAAAGAAGTAAATATTTTAGTGCTTAGGACTTTTTAATAAAGTTGTTAAAAGACTAATTTTATAAAACTATTGTTATTATATACATGTGCAGTTTTTTGTTTGGATATGCTTGTTGTATATCTTCATAAACTTTATTAATTAGCCTTGGTACATTTTTAGCTTCAGGTATACTCTTTGAATTGCAATAAATTGGTATTGGCTGGAGATTAGAAGTTAAAATCGTTGAAAATTTATCACTTTTCAAAAGTTAATCGTAATAGAATCATTTAATTTCCATTACATACCTGATTGAATTATCATACCTGAGTACATACATATGTACATACATATGTAAATAATTATTTCCTGTGACAATATTCGTGCTGTTTATTCTCTAGGTTTTGCTGATCTTTTCCAAGTCTTAATTTAATATTGTAGATAAGTCCTTTGATAGTCACCACAAACAAAATTCATTGACATTTCGGGAATATATCTGCAAAACGTTTTCCCTTAAATTTGCAAGAAAATTAAATGAACCAGTAAAAACATTTTCATATTGCATAATTTGTTTATAGGTATTGTGAGAACTGGCTGTGTTGAACATTTACAATTTCCTTATTTATTTTTTTTCAACTTAACGCTTATCTTGTTTGAACTTTATAATATTCGCTTTACTAAATACAACTATGAGTTACTGCACCCTTTATGTCAAGATATATTCGCCTTTGTAAAATGCATTCTAACAAGGCGAATTCGCCTTGCATGCTAGTAAGAAATATCGTAACATAACGGAATAGAAAATTAGGACTTCCAGTTATCTGTTAGGTCTTATTCCCAATTTTCGATTTCATATCCCCAAAATAGGGCTCTACCTTGATATCTCTTTTTTTCTTATCTCTTAAATTCCCCATTTAATAAATTTGTGTTATTTAAAAATTTGTATACTCTATACACATATATTTGTTGTTTATATAACACATTTGGATAAATATTTTAAAATTAATATGATTTGAAGTTAACAAAATTTATGTACATATGGATGTGTCAGATACAAAAAGGCCTAATTCCACTTTTTGAAAATTTCTCAATTTTGTTTTATTACTAACTGATTAGTTGTGCACTCTATGGACATTATTTTTTTCTTTTATTATTTAGATATTTTCCATTAAAAACATGAAAAATCGGCTTTGAATCTTATTTGAATTTTTTCAAAAGCTACTCCAATTAACTTCACTTTAATTAAACGCATTGGTTTAATCAAGCGAAATTTCCATGTTTTATGAAATTTTATAAAACTAGCCAATGCATCTGTTACGCGGGAATCCCCTCTCCCCTCATTTTATTCTGTTGAATGCCATACAAATATGTGCCTTCTATAATTTTCATAAATTTTGGAAATATATTTGCCAAACATTACTTTTTATTTTACAGAGTTAGGCACTTTAGCTTCTGACACATCCATATGCACATATCGAAATTAGAATGAAAAAATTTTCATTCAAAATCTTTTTATTCATGAGTTAATGAAGTGTAAATTTGTTTTTGATTGGAAATAAATACATATGTATTTTTCTTTTGGTAAGAGCTTATAATATGTACATATTATTGAAAATCGCGATCTTATATCAATCTCTCACGTTCCAAAATGATTATTTTATTTGTTTAAATGATTATGTAATACCATATATCAGAATATAAAACTTTACATTTTAGGTAAACAGACATGAATAAATATTCTTCTATCCGGAGGTGATGGTACAAGCTATTTATATAAAATTTTTACACAAGATAAAATACAAAATGCCGTATTATTCTGCTTTATTAACTCAAAAAACTAATTTTTTGAGTTATGACACTATTGAAGTAAATGAGCGATATGTAATGTTTATTCCTGTAAATCTTCAATGTGTTCTGGTGTTATCCAAAACAAATCCCCAGGGGATCATCGCGAAAATCTCTTCCCCAGTCTGGGAATAAATTTTTATTGGGGGACAAGTTCACACTCTCACATACAAGGCGAATGACAATGTTAAAACGTATGAATTCGCCGCAAAATCAGTTGTTGCGCGACGTTTCCTACTAAAGGTTCGTTTCGTGACCTTTTTCTTTATTTTTTGGATCGCAAAAATACAGAAATATTTTTGTTTCTTATAAAAATATTAATTTAGTCAGTGCTGAAATTAAAAAGTAAAAAAAATTAAGAAAGAGAAAATCTGATTAAAGTTTAAAAAAGTGTTTACGTTTCAACAAAAGTGCAAAAAACCTATCAGTTTTACCACGTCTCAAATTTCTTTTACTCTCGTATTATTTTTAAACAAAGTTTATTTCTATATTTATGTGTTAACACCTTTCTATTAGTAAGCAGCTAAAAAAAAAATCACAACAGCAGCTCGGTAATTGTAATACGATGTTGTTGTAATTTCTTTTAAAATCTTGGAATTTGTATTTAAATAAAATAAAAGCAAAATCAAAAGTAAAGTGGCCTTATGAATAATTAAAAAATAGCAAAAGTTAAATACGAAACGTAGTGTGTAAGTAAGCGAAAATATTTATAAAAATTATCTAAAACAAGTGCTTTTAAAATCGAAAGAAGGAATGACATCCTGAACACGAGGATCTGTATCGTGTTATTGGCATATTATTTAATGAAAACTGTTCGTTTTGCTGATTAAATTAACTAAAATAAAGTTCCACCTCAAAGTGCTCTTATATAAAAGTATAATTTTGAAAGCTGCAAAATCTACTAGCATTTCTTACTTTTGCCCTCTTCACCATATCATCTCAACAGTGCACGAAAAAAGGTAAAAACTTGTAAATTAAAAATTTAGAACAAACAACAAAAACGAGTTCTTTGCAGGTGAATTAATGCAAAGAGCAGCGAAAAATACTTAAGATAATTTTGTTGTTTAATTTTCATAATTTTTTTGCAGTTTTTAACATCTTATCTATTATTAATTTGTTTAATTTTCCATGATACTTTTATTTCTTCAAATAATTTTGTTGAAAGTGTTATCATAATTATTTCCAATTATGTTTTCTTATTTATTCTTCACGCTCTCATCTTCTCTCTATTAGTTTAGGCCAGTGTTGCCTGAATGATAGTTGTCTTATTTTTGGGGATTTTTTTTTACAAATTGATGCTTTTTCAGATATTTTTTAAATAATTTGGATAATTCTTGCAAGCAGTGTTGCATTTTGAGTTTTTTGTCTAGGGGCCAAATTAACGCTTTAAAAGGGGCCAAAATAAAATACCTTTGATAGGGCCAAAAAAGTTTTTTAATGTACTTGACTATATTCTTTTTATTTAAATATAATATGTACGCGTGATTTATTTTTTTAGAGCAAAAACAAATTAGCGACAAAAATTCAGTTTTTAAACTATTTTTTGTTAAGTTAAAGTAAAAACATATTTTATATATATCGTCACCTCGTAAGTACACTTTTAGTTTTTTTACAGGAGAAACAAAAAACGTTTCAAAATCAATAAGAATAAAGTATTCTTGAAAATTTTATTCGAAATTTACTGGGAGTATGGATACTTATATGTTTTTAACCATTTATTTCCTTTTTATATATATTTAAGATTTTATGTTAGTTACATTATTTGCAATAAAAAATGGATGCATTTGTAATTACGTCCATTTGCATTTCTTTAATAAAGTCGTAATTTTTGATCGCAGAGGTCTAAAAATTTGCGTGAAAATGTAGTTTGATAAAATGAACCATAATCAATCAAAAACTCGGATTTCGAATTTTTGTGTAGTTACGTCCGTTTGCATTTAAGATGACGATATGTATGTTGCTTAAACAATTAAACTTTATTTGAAAAACACTGTCCGTCTGTCTGTAGCGGAAATCGGTTTTCCGAAGCTCCCAGAAAAGCTAGAGATTTCGTTCTTGGACTGGTGTGTCAGAAATGGTCCAAAACAGATTGGTATTGAAAAATCAGCAAAATCGAGCAAACGGTTGCAGAGCCGGAAAACTTAAACTTTATTTTGCCATATAAAAGTAACTACCGAAAACTAGTATTTTTTTTAATAAATAAATTTATTTTATACTTCAGTACGAATAAAATTGGTATTACAAATTTAAAAAAAAATAAAAAAATTGAAAAGACGCTTCCAGGGTTGGAAAATTAACTTTTTTTGTTACATAAAAGTGTCTTACTAAAACTAATTTTTCGTTTTTTTTTCTATAAATTAAACATATCTTATATTTTTCAAAGAAAGGGATTGGTTTAAGAGATCAGAAAAATAAAAAAGGATGATTCCAGGGTTGGAAAACTTACACTTTTTGTGATATATAAAAGTAACTAGGCCTAATTAATTTTTTTCTTTTTCTTTATAAATTATGTATACATATTTTACGTTTTGGAAAGAAAAATTTGCTGTAGATAATTATAAATATAAAAACTACAGTTCCAGAGGTAGAAACTTTTAAATTTTTTCTGGATATTAAAGTAACTAAAAAACCAATTTATTTTAATTTCCTTTTTTCGTTGTTCACTTACTTTATATATTTTTTTAAGAACTACTATATTGGTATAAGGAATCAGAAAAAATCTAGAAGAATGATTCCAGGGTTGGAAAGTTATTATTTTTTATATAAAAGTAACTAGGTTAAATAATTTTCTTTTTGTTTACAAATTATTTATACATTATGTTTTAGAAAGAAATAGTTTGGCATACAAATTATAAAAATAAAAACCATAGCTCCAGACCTGGAAATCTGAAAATTTTTCTGGCATATAAAACTAATTAAATAGAACTAATCATTTCTTTGGTAAATGAATATATTGCATATTTTAGAAAGAAATAAATTAGTATTAAAAATTAGAAAAATAAAAATTATGGTTCCAGGGTTGGAAATTAAAAAAACATCGTTAGTAAAAATATAACCAAAAATAATTTTTTTCACTTAATATATCACATTTTAGGAAGATCTTTACTACAGATTTTTTTTGTATATGTTAAATTTTTATTTAAGTATAAATGAAGGTTTGTGCCATCAAAGTAAAAAAAAAATCAAAGCTAAAGTAAAGTAATTTGTTAGAAAATAAATAACTACCATGAGATGAACACATAGCTTGATATATAACATTTCAATAAGGTACATACCTACATATTTCATTTACATCTAATACTACATTTCAATAAGGGACATACGTAGATTAAATAGTGTATATGTATATGTACCGTAGTAGTATACATACAAACAGTAGTAGTATACATATATATGGCTACGTAAGTAAATTTTAAATTTATTAAATAAAAATTTGTTTTTAGGCTATACTGAAAATCTTTGAAAGCACAAAAAATGTTGAAGAAATAGAACATTTTTCCATATCGTTTCTTCTTTTTTAAATTGGTAAAGCAAAATAAGAGAAGAAAATTAGTAAAACAATGCTGTCACGTTATTTCATAAGTCGATATTGCTAGATTAAAGGAAGAAAAAAGCTCGTAAAAATTTAAATGTAGACATATCGAGCAAAAAGTTAAAAGAGGCTGAAAGGGCTGAAAGATAATTGTTAAAAGTGCTAGATAAACGCGTTTTATAGTTTCGGGCCAAAATTTTTTTTCGCGTTTTGAGTGACTGAAAACAGGCTAAATCTAGCCCGAAAAGGGCTAAGTTGGCATCACTGTGTATCTATACATACATATGTACATATTACTTAGAATCAACAGACTTGCAATTTTTGTTGCAGCAACTTTTTATTTTCTAGTGCAAAACAAAGAGAGAGAAATATAAAATGCTCATTTTTCAAGAATTGCTGCAACAACAATTGCAAGTTTGGACGGGACTTACCTATTGTTTTCATTGTTAGAATGTTATCAGCAAAATCATTTCTAATTTGACCTCCTTTCCTTTTAATTCTTTACCCTTTTTCACTCCAATAAATAAAATTTCAAAAAAATCCTAGAACAAAATTTTTTGCTAATGCTACGAGCTACTAATCTGTAGAGTCTGTAGAAAAAAATATTTTCTCGATGTTGCGCATTAAAGGGTTAAATAAAATAGATGACTGCGACGCATATTTTGCGAGTTATTGGCCTCTGAAGTTTTCATAGAAAATTGAAAACGAAACAACACTGCTTACTAAAGTGTTTTTAAAAAGCTTAACAAACGTCACCTGGTTTAATGGGCGCAATATATAGATGCGCCGGTCTAAAGTTGATCATACATACTGTCAAAAATCATTTGTATTGATAACTCTGACCTGATAGTCAATTTCATTTTCAATATACCGTCATCAATGAGGTGGCGTTGGCTGAAGTATTTAGCACGTTGACTACAAAACCGATAGTCCTGGGTTCGAGCCCGGTCTCCGACAGTCATTAAAAATAACAACACCACGCATTTATCTGATGTGCATTAGTGTCCTTTGTATCGGTTGTTGTGGGAAAAGTTCTAGTGATGCAGGTATAAGACACTGGTCACTAAAAAATATACCGACTTCATCAGATACTAATTCTAATGTAACATCAGAGTGCCCTCCTTCGTTGTGTAGCAGAATCTTCGGCGAAGTCAAATAAATAATAAAATGGCTACTAAACACTGCTTCGAAAAATTTAATACGCCTCATTGACACCAGAGGCGCTACAACTTTACATTATTAAAAACGTGCAAAAAGCAGAGTTGTAAAAGATTAAAGCTTTCTTCTATCACTTTCTATCACTAACCCTTTACTAAAAGAAGGTAATACCTTGTAATATTAGTAGGTATTCATTGCCTGAGTGTTAGGTTAGGAAGTGTGGTGCCAAGAACGCACCTCCACTCGGAAATCCAATTGAGTCCATTGTGATTGCCTGAGTGTTACTTCTCTTAAAAAAAAATTCATGGATTTTATGATTTTTAATGCTTTAATAAAAACATATATAAATATACACATCCATATTAAAGTATGTGTATGTGGGTGCCCCTGTGGCTGAGTGATAGCGATGCTAGCCTCTCAGTCCAGGGTACTTTCCGCAGACAAGCAAATCGCTTCGCGGGTTGTGTTGTCTTAAAAAAAAAATAAAATTTGTTCTCAGTAGTTAAAAAAAAAGTCCTGCACAAGACCATTTATAATACCTTTCAAGACGAGAGAAATATTCTAAAACAAAACAACACTCTTGGCAAGACATTTGTTTCAGATGTTTGTTGTTTAGCGTTTGTTTTAGAATATTTCGCTGTAGTAAAGCATTTGAAAAATCTCTCATGTCTTGAAAGTTCTTATAAATGGTCTTGTGCAGGACATTAATACATATCGTCACCTTAAATGCAAACGGACGTAACTACACTTTTATATTTTTTACAGGAGAAACAAAAATCGTTACAAAATCAATAATAATAAAGTATTCTTGAAAATTTTCTTCGATATGTACTTGTAGTATGGACACTTACATACATACATATGTATATGTTTTTAACCATTTATTTACTTTTTATATATAGTTAAGCTTTTATGTTAGTTACGTTCTTTGTAATAAAAAATAGAACATGTAGTTTGATAAAATGAACCATAATCAATCAAACACTCGATTTCGAATTTCTGTGTAGTTACGCCCGTTTGCATTTAAGGTAACGATATGTATTTATGTACTATAAGAAAACAAATTTTTTTGGAATGAAAAATGAAATCGGACAAATGAGATTGAAGTTCTTTTAATATTTTTTCTATTATTAGTATTATGTAATTTTTTATTATACAAAAAAAAATCGACCTTAAAGGCTTTTTTTATTACTGAATTGGTAAAATAAATACAAAAAAAACTTAAAAAAAAAAAAATTAAACCGACTTCAAAAATAAGCACTAAAAAGCAACAAATAATATAGATCTAGTTAAATAAAAGATTTTTATATATGTTACCTACAGTGCCGTTTGAAGTTGGTGCCAGCAACATTGGTAACTAAGCAGATACATATGTACATAAAAATTACTTGCAGTTTTTTTACCGGGCATGTTCCTATGTGCTTAGTACCAGTATTACTGGCACCAACTTCAAACGGCACTGTAGGTAACATATATAAAAATCTTTTATTTAACTAGATCTATATTATTTGTTGCTTTTTAGTGCTTATTTTTGAAGTCGGTTTAATTTTTTTTTTAAAGTTTTATTTTTACCTTTTTAGTGAATTTTTTAAAACTCTGGTCAATTCAAAAAAAAATTTATTTGTAAGTATCTTTCTTTATTTGGAAATATATTCCAGTTTCGTAAAAATCGATGAAGTGAAAGCACGTGAAATTAAGTGTTAAATTTTATGGGGCGTGGCTACGCCCCTTTTTTTAAAACAAGATTGTGTATTTTTAAGAGTTCAAGGTGTGTGCTAAGTTTCTTAAAAATCGGTTAAGTAGAACCACGTGTAATGTTATAATACATTTTAATGGGCGTAGCCCCACCCACTTTTTCAACTTAAAAATTTTGTAATTACAAAAACCAAAGATGTTTGCTAGGTTTCCCAGCAATCAAATGAGTAGAAGATTACAAAATTAAATTTAAAAAATTGTAGGCGTGACCCCGCCCACTTTTTTTAACGCAATTTTTTGGCTTTATTAAAGCTAAGGGTGTGTGCCAAGTTTCGTCAATATTGGTTAAATACAAGCACATGAAATATTATACTAAAGTTTAATAGGCGTGCCCCGCCCACTTTTTTAACGCAATTTTGTGCCTTGATTAAAGCTTAGGGTGTGTGCCAAGTTTCGTAAAAATCGGTGAAATAGAACCCTGTGAAATATAATATAAAATTTTAGTGGGCGTAACTCCGCCCATTTTTTTAAAAGAAAATTTTGTCTATTTTAGAGTTCAAGGTGTGTGCTAAGTTTTGTAAAAATCGGTTAAGTAGAACCACGTGTAATGTTATAATACATTTGAATGGGCGTAGCCCCGCCCATTTTTTCAACTCAAGAATTTTCTAATTACAAGAACCAAAGATGTTTGCTAGGTTTCGCAGCAATCAAATAAGTAGAAGATCAATAAATCAAATTTAAAAAATTGTGGGCGTGACCCCGCCCACTTTTTTCAAATGGGACCAATGGGAAGCTATACCCTCTCAGACAACAAAAAAATTTTTACAATCGGTCTAAAATGCACCGAGTTATGGACCTACATACCTAAAAAAAAATAGTGACGAATTGTTAACCTCCTTCTTTTTTTGAAGTCGGTTAAAAAGAAAGAAAATAATTACAATTTGTCTTTCTCGGATAATCGACGATACAGGTTAATCGAATCACTGATAAGCGAGGGCTTTCTGTATGTTTATTTAACACGTCAAAATTAATAGGAATTAAAAAAAATGTTTTTTGTTTGCTAAGCACGCCTGGATGCATTTCGTTGCTGCTCAAGCAACACATCAGTAATACATTTATTGAGAGTTTTGGGGGTTTTAAAATTAAAACAGGTTTAATAAATTCGAATAATCGATCGCCCTAATTGACAGGTAATATATATTGTAAGAAGGAATAAACAGGGCAATTATGTAAAAAATTCCGCAGGAAATTTCTCCCAGGGAACAATTCCAACTAATAGCAAATGATAGGGAAAACAAAAAATTCTAATTGGAAAAGGGAGAAATTTCCTGCGGAATTTTTTTACATAATTGCCCTAAAAAAAGAAATATTCTCATAAGAATAACACTTGGACACCCAGAGTAACTATTCGTTTTGACCACAATATATGTATTTTGCTCATAAAAATGATTTTTTTTTTGCAAAAAGTGTGTCATTTTTGCTCATTTACCTGTCGAACAACTGAATCATACATTTGCCTCGCGCGCACTTTATTTTACTTACTCTTCTTGCTCACATTTCTTTTAGTGCTGCCGTTGCCAGCCGCATTTGGCCGCAATGTTCACACGCAAAACAAAAAGAATACCAAGGAACTGAATAAAAGCAACGCGAAAACAACTACTCGGGCATTTGCGAAATTGAACATAAAACAAAAACAATCGGACAAAGACACTGTTTTTTTACCTCCTTAAATAATTCTCTTTTAGCACTTTTAGTTACATATTCAACAAACATTTACAAACAAGACGCTTATTTGTTGTAAAAATAAATTAACAAAAAAAAAACAATTTGAAAAAAAAACACAAAACTTTCACATTTTGCTAAAAGCAAATATTGTAATTACCTATTTAAAAAGAGCGAAGAAATGAAGATTAACAGAGAAGTGGGTCGGGTTATGTCGGGTCTTATGTATTATACAGTGCGCTACAATAAAATTTCATCAACTTAAGTTGGACCGTTAATTTAATCATATCAATAATAATGCGCGGTCGAAGTCGCTTTATTTGGCCGATGACGAAACCGAATTTTACTAATTAAATTCACAAAAAGAAACAACTTTGAAAAATAATTTCGTGTAGACGTTTTACAAAAATGGCAATTCGGCCAGTTTATATCTTCGAAAATTCTACAATGTCTTAGAGGTTGGACACCAATTAAAAGTTAAAAGACATATATGGCGCCTGCCGCAGGTGCTAGTAATGCTGGCTAGTAATGTGAAAGGTAAGCAACAGGCCGGAACACAACATTGGAAAACACGAATTTGAAACGACCAAGTGCTACTTTGTAAAGGGTGTTTTTTTATAGATGTATAAAACTTTAATTTGGCAACACTTTTTTAACTGGCGGATATTTTATCAGCTGTCAAGTGATTTATGTTTAGTTTGTTTTGTTTGGCATTTCAACATGAATAGAGTGACGCCTGAACAACGCTTCTAAGTTGTGCAAAATTTATTTTCGAAATCATGGTTCTTTTCGAAATACGTATCGCACACTACGTCCATTTTATGGCCAACATAATCGTCCATCCGAGCAATTAAATTCGATTAAATAATGCACGTTTTCGCACCACGTTTATTCTAAATGATAATACGCATTCACAGAGACGTCGCACAGTGGCGTGAATTAAAAAAAAAGTGGTAAAAAGTCCGCAACTTTTGAACTAGTTAACCGATTTCGATGAAACCAACTGTTTTGGAAAGTAGAAGTGTTGAAATTTTTAGAAAGCATATTTTGAGGCACCCTGTTGTAAGACAGGGTAGCTCCAAACAGCCTCAAAGTGGGAAAGTGCGGGTATCGAAATTCTTTCGGAGCTTGTAACTTTTGTAAATAGGGACCGTTTTCAATAATTTTTTCAGCGGGACAATCTACGTTAAGAAATAAAAATAAAACATGCTAAGAGTACCATTTTATCTCTTTCAGTTTCAAAGTTATTTGACTTGAAAAATTTATTTTTTAATTTTTGGCCCTGACTTTTTTTATTCGTTAGTACATAACTTCTTTATTACTTGGCAAAAATCAGTATGTTTTAATGTTTTTGAAAGAAAACTTTTTTGATATCTCAAAAATTGTAGCAAGGAATAATTTTGCAATTTGGATTTTTAAAAATTATGAAAAAATTTGGTATATTTTGTGAAAAAAGTATTCTTAATTTTTTTGGAATATTTTAAAAAATTATTAAGTATTTGATAAAAACTTTGATTGTATCTGAGAAAGGAGACATTGAGAAAGGCTGTGAAATAAATTTTGGAGATTCTTGTTGGTGCACCCTACATTCAGCATTGGTCGAAAACTAGCAATTTTTTTTAAAAAAATCCGATTTTCGGATGTGGCAAAAAAATTGCACGGTCGTTTTTGTAAATTTTTTGGTTTTTTATAATAAATAAATTTGTTGTAAGTAATCTGTAAGAAACTCTTGACATCCTACACATAAATGTAGGCAGGAGAGGAGATTTTCTAAAAATTCTAAAATTTTTCTAACACAATTTTTCCCAATAAGAAAAAAGTATTATTAAATTATAAATTGGGAATCATTTTAATTTTTATCAATAGTATACATTTAGCTTTGCAAACTGGAAAAAAATTATTCTCCTACCATCAATACTTTTTGAAATATTCGAAATCCAATTTTGATTAAAAATTTTAATTTTCTACATTTTTTATTTTTTTCTAAATTATTGATCTTATTTTCTTTACTGCAAATGTTTCTTAATTTTTTCTATGTTATTACAATAGTAGATATAATTGTCTATTCAACGGTATATAATATGTATTCCTTTGCCATTATATCAGTCTTAAAATGTATACACAAATATAACTCCTCAGGTAACAATTTACGTGTTTTATCTGATACTCAAACAAACCCACATTTTTTATGAACTCTTGAAGCTGTTATTAAATACTTTCTTTACTTAAATACAATAAAATATAAGAATTTATATACATAAATATAAGTATATTTATATACCCACAAGGGCAAAGGTACCTGCGCGCACATCTCCAATATGGGTATGGTTTTACCTGATATTTGTATCGGTTTTGTATTCGCAGCTTGTAAAGTAGCTATATATTTAAGCTGCGATGCATTTAATGTCATTATTTCAGTTATAGCTATCATGGAGATAACAATTAAAAATAAATCGCTCTGCAAGTTAATGTGGGAAAACCTCACTGATGGTAGTACTCGGTTGGACAAGGTAGACCAAATGATGTACATAATATCTACTACATATGGTTTATCTGTAAACACTGATTTATCGAAAAAACTTGAAATTTTTTTTAAATTATATGAAAAGAAGATACGTGAATGCAATAAATCAATTTCTGAATTAAAATCAGGATTGGTTAGATATGGGACTATCTACGGAAATATACCCAAAGAAGTTTGGTCGGCCAAATAAAGATTAGATAACGTTCGACGCAGGAGCAAAAGGATTAAACAAGAAGACTTGATAAATAAATACGTATTCGGAAAATGAAATCAAAGATTCATTCAAATTGATTTTAGCGAAGACTCAACTTAAAGAAGCAGGCAAAATCGTAGATGTGCTACCAGTTGCGTCTCCAAAAAGATTAAGACGGATGGTGGAAAGCATTCCAACGCCAAAATATAGTAAACATTTTACGGTGGAAGATGCACTAGCACTCATTCTTAATTTGGGCCTTTCAAGAAATAAATACGATATCTTAAGGAAAGTGCTTAAAGAAAAAAGTGGGCCTTTGCCATCAAGTACATTGTTGTTAAAAAGAAAATCGGAAATTTTGCCACATCCGATAACAGTGGATAGCCGAAGTGCAGTCATTAGTTTGTCAGACCTTCTTCATAATACAGCATCAAGACTCATCGCTACTTTTGACGAAAGAGACTTAGATACATGTAATAATTCTGAACTAACACTAATATACAAATGGGGATGTGATGGATCATCTGGATTTTCAGAATATAGACAGCCCAGTGCATACGATAATGACTTCTCCAAAGTTTTAATGGCATCATTAGTACCATTAAGGCTTCGACTACATAATGAAATGCCTTCAACAAGTACAAATGCATTTAAAGATGTGTGGGTAAATACTACTTCAGGCTCAAATTTTTATGCCGACCAATACGTTTTGAATACATCAAGGAAAACAAAGAAACAACTCAAAATCTGGTTGATGGTATAAAACATGAAATTTCTAATATGGAACCCATTGACGTTCATATATTAGGACGAGTAATAACAGTATCTTTTAGACCTTATTTAACAATGATAGATGCAAAAGTTGCAAATGCAATAACCGATACAAAATCTTATTTGATTTGTAATATATGCGGAAAGAAAAATTCCGATTTTAAGGACATTGAGAATTATACTCCAACTAATGAAGATGCCCTTAAGCTTGGAATATCACCACTTCATGCTCGGATTCGATTCATGGAGTACATTTTACATCTATCTTACGACAATAAATATCGCAGTGTACCAGAACTTCAGAACGTTCCAGTTGCAAATAATTCTGCTTTAAAACAGATACGGTTGGAAGAAAAGAAAAGAATTCAAGATGAGTTTATGAAACGTGGCTTAATCATTGACAAACCTTTATATGGCTATGGAAACTCCAATAATGGCAACACTGCCAGGCGATTTTTTGATGACCCTGAAACCACATCTTCTATAACTGGTATTAGCTTTAATCTCATAAGACGTTTCAAAATAATACTGGCCGTCATAAATAGCAAAAAGTTAATTAATAAGGACAAATTTGAAATATATGTATGTAAAAGACACTCTGATTCTAATAAATGAATTATATCCATGGAAATCAATAATTCCAACCGTACATAAAGTGCTAGCACATACAAAAGAAATAATAGAAAACAACATTCTTCCTCTGGGGGAACTAACCGAAGAAGCACAGGATGCTAGAAATAGAGATGTTAAGCAATATCGACTTTTCAATACACGTAAATGCTCTAGAGTTGCTCAAAATAATGATTTAATACATCATTTGCTATTGCCTTCAGATCCAGTCCTACAAGGCATAAGAATGAAATGGTTGCCAAAAATAAGTATTGAAATCGAGAAGGACGATCCCGAAGCAGAGGAAATTAATAGCTTGCTAGGCCATGATGTCTCAGATTATTTTAAAGCAAATTCTTGAAGTAAAACCCAAATATAAATTAAAAACAACATATGTATGTATCCATGCACTTAGATACGAGTAATAAGGAAAATGAAACTGAACTTATTAAATATATTTTTAATACAATTATCAGAATCAAAAGGAAAAATTTAGTTGTAAGTTTTCATACTCATACATACATATGTACATTGTACATATATCTCTTGATACATAAGTATTTATATTCATACAAACAAATATCTGATATCATGGCAAAAAGTCTCTGGAATTCTCTGTCAAATTATATTCAAAACTTAGGGAATTTATATGCGTTTAAAAAGGAGCTACATAAAAAAATTTTCGTAATTTAATGTTCTAATGTTAACTACTAATTTTTTTTAAATAAATAAATAACTCAATCTATTTGTCCTTGTAGGTATATAAATATACTTCAAGAGTTCATAAAAAATGTGGGTTTGTTTGAGTATCAGATAAAACACGTAAATTGTTACCTGAGGAGTTATATTTGTGTATACATTTTAAGACTGATATAATGGCAAAGGAATACATATTATATACCGTTGAATAGACAATTATATCTACTATTGTAATAACATAGAAAAAATTAAGAAACATTTGCAGTAAAGAAAATAAGATCAATAATTTAGAAAAAAATAAAAAATGTAGAAAATTAAAATTTTTAATCAAAATTGGATTTCGAATATTTCAAAAAGTATTGATGGTAGGAGAATAATTTTTTTCCAGTTTGCAAAGCTAAATGTATACTATTGATAAAAATTAAAATGATTCCCAATTTATAATTTAATAATACTTTTTTCTTATTGGGAAAAATTGTGTTAGAAAAATTTTAGAATTTTTAGAAAATCTCCTCTCCTGCCTACATTTATGTGTAGGATGTCAAGAGTTTCTTACAGATTACTTACAACAAATTTATTTATTATAAAAAACCAAAAAATTTACAAAAACGACCGTGCAATTTTTTTGCCACATCCGAAAATCGGATTTTTTGAAAAAAAATTGCTAGTTTTCGACCAATGCTGAATGTAGGGTGCACCAACAACAATCTCCAAAATTTATTTCACAACCTTTCTCAATGTCTCCTTTCTCAGAAACAATCAAAGTTTTTATCAAATACTTAATAATTTTTTAAAATATTCCAAAAAAATTAAGAATACTTTTTTCACAAAATATACCAAATTTTTTCATAATTTTTAAAAATCCAAATTGCAAAATTATTCCTTGCTACAATTTTTGAGATATCAAAAAAAAATTTTTTTTATATGAATTGTAATGAAGTTTTCTTTCAAAAACATTAAAACATACTGATTTTTGCCAAGTAATAAAGAAGTTATGTACTAACGAATAAAAAAAGTCAGGGCCAAAAATTAAAAAATAAATTTTTCAAGTCAAATAACTTTGAAACTGAAAGAGATAAAATGGTACTCTTAGCATGTTTTATTTTTATTTCTTAACGTAGATTGTCCCGCTGAAAAAATTATTGAAATCGGTCCCTATTTACAAAAGTTACAAGCTCCGAAAGAATTTCGATACCCGCACTTTCCCACTTTGAGGCTGTTTGGAGCTACCCTGTCTTACAACAGGGTGCCTCAAAATATGCTTTCTAAAAATTTCAACACTTCTACTTTCCAAAACAGTTGGTTTCATCGAAATCGGTTAACTAGTTCAAAAGTTGCGGACTTTTTACCACTTTTTTTTTAATTCACGCCACTGTGCGTCGTACAGTGAGTATGGGATGGTGGAATTATTGGTCTGTACTTCTTTAAAAACGATGCTGGTAAGAACGTTACAGTCAACGGTGACCTGGTTACTGTTCATCAATTGAACAACCATGATGTGCAGGAACTGTGGTTTCAACAATACGGTGCAACATGTCACACAGCTCGTGCCGCAATTATGTTATTGAAGCAAACGTTTGTTAACCGCATACTTTCACGTTTCGTATATGTGAATTGGCCTCCAAGATCGTGCGATTAAACGCCGCCAGAGAATTTTCTGTGGGTATCTGTGCCCTAGTCTACGTCATCGGACCTAATTAGACCTCCAGATTGGACTACGTCCGAGCCAGCCGTGATGTCCATATGCCAGAAGTTTATCTTTCGAATAAAGTAAATTTCAGGTCAACTTAAAAAAATTCATCTTTGTTTTATTTCATTTCAAAGTTCCATATAAAAAAACACCCGATATGTATAAAGAAAAATAATTGTTTGGTCGCCCACAACTTTCGTTTATACATATGTATATCTTAAACTATAACACGTAGTAAAAGTATTACAAAGTAACAAAAAGATAAAAGATAAGTTGACGAAACAGTATCCGTTTGCTGTTAAAACATTCCCATAAAAGACAATAAAGCTCAAAAGTTTCATGTATTTTCATTTGAAGTCAATAAAAAAACATTAAACTAAAAAAACACTATACAGCCTAGACAGGAATTTGGTGGGAACCACTGATTTAAGTAGTGCAAAACTCTAGTACTGCAGAATATTCTAGAGACTACAGTCGCCAAGTTATCATATAAAAATTTTCACACACCATAAGCAGAATGACGACGAGAAACGCCCCATACTCACTAAACTCCTACGATTGATTGCTCTCCAGCAGTAACCTGGCCAAACATAAAATTCCTTTTTGAACACCCTGTACATAATACGATCCACACAGATCTTCAGATCTAACCTCTCCGAACTTAATTTTTTAGGAAATATTTGGAAAGCAAACAAAAAAAAAAACGGTCATGAGAGTGATTTTGTGGTTCAAATAAATTGAAAAGGACCAATTAAATAAAAATATTACACCTACGAGTACCATTTTTTTTAAATTAGTCCTTAACGCTTCATGTACTTGCTACTGTTTCACATGATAAACGATGATGATATGACGGTTTAACATATTGAAAAAAAATATAGGCAACACTATCCAATGCATCGCAGAAAACACTAACATTTGGCAACACCGTTATGACCGTTACATCTCAACAGAGTAAACAAAATGAAATATTTGTTTTTTGTGTTTCACATCTATGTATGTATATTCATTCGTAACAATACCGGTATTTGTTTGTACTGTAGTGTATTCGTAGTAACAGGTGATGATACCAAAACAAATCCAAAGCGCAGACTCCCCAAATTCACAGATGGTTTTTTTTTCTCTGTGTCTTTAACTGAAGGAATGTTGTTGTTTGAAGACATCTAAAAGAGAATTCAGTTTTAATTTAACTTCCGTTTCCTTAACACAAGGATTGCTTCGTAAGTGTGTAACAAGTAACGTTTTTTATTTAAAATAAAATATTGTTGTTAAAGGCGACGGACGGACACGCCGCAATAAACATTTTTAAATTGACATTTGCGAATTTCAGTTTAGTTTGAGTGCAAGTATTTAATGTTTACAACATAAACGTGATATAGAAACAAACGCTTACAACGTATGTATGTACACATATATATGTATATATATATATATATACATATGTATATATATATAAAATATGTATACATATATATTATATATATTATATATATATGTATATATATATATTGTATATATATATGTATATATATATATATGTATATATATATATGTATATGTATATATATATGTATATATATACATATGTATATGTACATATGTAGTATATGTTGCTCAAAATATTTAATATAAAATGCAACATACAAACTACTCAAACCAAACTATTTTACCAACGTTCTCTTGCATTTTATTTATTCATATGAAAAGAAAAAATAGTAAAATATTCACAAAATACAAAAATTAAAATAAATTATTTATATCTTGTTTGTCCATTGCATAATATAACTATCTATTTTTTTTTCTTATTTTTCTTTTATGTACCTTAACACATTTTTATATGTATGTATGTATATAATACAAATTAATTTTATTTTCGTTCTTTTTAAATATTTTCTTTTAGATATCAACCAGATAAAAGTAAAACAGATATTATTCGATTAATTATCACTCATCAGTGTTTCCCAAACTGCCTTATCTAGTATAAAATCAATAAAAAATTTAAAAACAGAGCTTCCTATTTAACATTCATATAAAATTGTATAAAAATAGAATTTAACATTAATTATTATCACAAAAGGTTGTGTTGAAAATCAATTAAAGCAAAGAAAAAAGTCAACGAAATAAAAATCAAAATTTAGCTAAAACAAAATATTCATATCTAAACAAGCTAAATTTAGCTAAAACAAAATATTTATATCTAAACAAGTTAAAGGAAAAATTGAACCACCACAAAAAAAGGAAAAATAAAATTAAATAAAACATGGAATCTATGGAATATGAAATGGCACGCAACATGACGTTGCTTTTCTTTTTGGAACGTTTGCTAGACAAGGGTGAACCCCGTACCGTTCACGATTTATCATGCCAATTTGGTAATAAGGAATTCACTAAGGAAATGCGTCAAATAGCTGGTGGATCTCAGTCAGGTAAGTTTAGTTGTTTTAATATAATTTTTTGTTATGAGGTTGAAAGTGTATATGTGAACATAATTATTTTATGTATTAGAATCGCTATACATACATCGAAAGGGAGAGCCACAAGGTCCTTTGCCACGTGACTCTTTTATATACATACTCTTTTATATATCGTTAGCTGAAATGCAAAAGCTTGTAACTACACTTTTTAAATTTCATAAGAGAGAAAGAGAAAAAACTAAATAAAATTATTGAAGTAAAGTTTGATAAATGTTTGAAAATTTTCAGGTAGTTGTGCCTCGATGTAATACCCAATAATTAATTAAAAATGCGATTTTGAACTTTTTGTTACTTCGTGGCTTTGCATTTGAACTGACGATATATATGTAGATATATATTAAAAATTAATTTTTGTTTTAATGTGAAATAAATTCAGAAAAAACAAGAAAGCAAAATCTCATATTAGAGCGAAAGAAATTCAACATATTCAAGCAATTGAGTAACAAATTCCGTGTATTACTGCAACAGATTTGCCACAGCTTTGCCCAACTCATAACCACAATTGTTAAACATATTAAAAATTGTTTTGCCTCATTCGTCACTTTTTAGGAAATGAGGCAAACTTCCAATGTTATTATAGTTGGGCAAATTTAAAGCTTTTTCCTGAAAACTCGAACTTCCAGAAATTCTGAGTACACAGAGAAAACAGTGCCTATTAAATACCTCATAAAATGAACAAAATTAATAAGAAATCTCTATGGTTGTTTTTCATTAAGGAAATCTTATTGATTTCATAGAGAAAACCTTTTTGAAAAAATCAAGAAAAAGTCTTGTAGTTTTTATGAGGTTATCTTATTGATTTTTTCAATAAGGGTTTCTTCTTGTTTTTACATGTATGTATTTTCATTTAAATTGTATACCATATACTTATGTATGTATGTAGTATATGTAGATGTTATTTATTTATACATACATATTATATTGTAGTCTTAATTAACTAACTCACCATACATTACTTGAGAGGAGACAAGTATTGAACCAGCAAACTTCTGACTGATAGACAAGCACTCTAACCAATATGCTAACAAGCAGCCTGAATAACCATTGAAATTATTGTGCAAACATTCTTTTACAAAAATTAAAAAGCTCATGAAAAGAATTGTCTCTATGTCTATTTATAGATGTGAAATAACAGGACACCTCATAAAATCAAGAAGATTTCCTTATTAAAAAAATCAATAAGATGCTTTACAGATACAGAAACCTACTAAAATCAAGAAGAAAACCTTATTGAAAAAATCAATAAGATAGCCTAATAAAATCAAGAAGAAAACCTTATTGAAAAAATCAATAAGATAGCCTAATAAAATCAAGAAGAAAACCTTTTTAAAAAAATCAATAAGGCAACCTAATAAAATCAATAAAAAATCCCTATAGTTTACAATTTATAAGAAAACCTAATAGAATCAAGAAGTTTTTCTCTAAGGATTGTTATTTTGGTGCCAAAAATAACGGAAATTGAGTAAAAAAAGTTGTGAATAATAAGATTTCTTCTTGATTCTATGTGGTTTTCTTCTTGATAAAATTAATAAGATTTACCACATAAAAACAATAAGCAATCTCTATGAAAACATCTTCGCTTCCTTCTGCTGGGATACCCCTTAGCCTAAAAACGTTTCATAGAGAAAATCTTCTTGATTCTATGAGGCAGTTTTTTCTCTGTGTATGCACTTTCTAAGAGTACTATGTGGTCCATAAAAGGTGACCACTTTTGTCCGCCCGCATCGCCTTCTTCCTAAAAATATTTTGTTTGGAAAATGTTAATATAGTTGAGCGAATTTAAAGATCTTCGAAAATCTCCTGAAAACTCGAACTTCCAGAAATTCTGAGTATGCACGTCTTTAGAGTACTATGTGGCCACATCCTCCTTCCCAAAAAAATGCGTAACTCTCAGAAAATGCCAAGTTGAAAACTTCACGATATTTGGTTATAATTCATGTTTTTCAGAAATATATTCATGGGCAATAATAAAGGAACACCTTGCATATACATAGTAAATTTGCATTATTTTTTTCTGTCTCGGTTGCATCATGTAATGAAAAAGTCCTTTGGAAAGGCAATAATCGAATATTTATAGCTTAACAGGGCTCTGTTGACACGCTAACAGAGCTCTGTTAAAGCACAAGGTTTGTGTCAAGGATTATAAATTTTAAAATTTAACTTCACACACATAAAATGTCATGTGTTATAAAAAGTGGGTTTAGCAGGTTTACACTCTAAGCCGACGATATGTATTTATTACTTTTATTATGAAACAAAAAATGCTAGCGTGTATTTTTATAAAACAAATAAACTAAACATTCTTCATCGATTTTCTTGAAAACACATTTTTATTCCATACGGAAAACCAATAACCACCCTACGATATACTGTCCGTGTGAACATGCTACTCGTATAAGCAACGCAAAACGATCACCCTTATTCTACTTGTCAACATCAGCACAAAACAATCGAAGACTGTCAACACATGTTAACGTTGAAACAAAGTGACGTTAACACTAAAATGAGAGCGATATTGACGACGACAACTGGAATAGGGGTGAATTTTCAGAGTTTTTGACAACTAGTACGCATCGTTTTGTGTCCATGTTGACAAGTGGAATAAGGGTGATTGTTTGTTGCGACGTAGGCGTCCAATTCCAATAATTTTTGCTAATAAATATTAGTATTTAAATATTATTGACTTAAAACAAAACAAACAAATCATAATCAGCATATTTTATGTTTATGCCAGCCCATGTATCCTTTTTGATTTTTCTTTCTCAACACATACAATTCAATTCATTGTGGGCATACTGCCCGACTAACTCCCTTCGTAACATGGAAGATAAGTCCTTCAGACAACTCATAATTTTTATGTTTTTCATTCGATTTGCTTTTGGTTCCAGTTGTCCAGTATTTTGCTGAAACGCAAAACAGCTGTTTTTCCTTTAAAAAGCCGGCGAACTAAAACTTTCGGTATCGTGGGTGGACTTTTGTCAACTAAAACAAAAGGGAAAGGGGAGGCGTAATAAAACTTTCAATAAAAAAAAATATACACAATCACTTTGTCTATTTAATATAGAAACTGTAAGAGCAACTAAATTGGTAACTTGATATCGCGTTCAATGACATACCAGACATTCCATTGTCGTTGCATTCAACATGTTTGGTTTTCTGTTCGATTTGTTAATATTATGCAGGTGTAACATGTCATTGCCTTTTTATTTTGTTGCAATGATCCAAATGCCATCATAAGTACATATGTATATGCCAATGATTTTTACAATTTCATTTTCTATGCAACATTTCCCATAAAAGAAATACGACATACGGCGACATATCAAAGTCATTAACATCAGTTGAATTATTTTTTTTGTCCTAGTGATATAAAACTTTGAAAATTAAATTGTATAGTAGAAGTACCTTTTTGAAACAAATGTAGAAATAGTAAATACTGGACTATTTTTACACTTTGTTTATTTTAAGGGTTGTTGGCTTTTTTTCTAAATTACTTGAAAAAAAAAAGTTAAACATGTCTACGAGTAGAAAATATCTGAATCCACTTGTAAATAGCATTCAAATCGGGTTTTTATTGCTCTTTTTATATTCTTTTCTAAATTTTTGTTTACAATTTGCTTTTTGATTTCTCACATGTTGCATATCAGGGTTCCTAGATTCATTTTATCACTTATGCAGCCAATTTTCGCTTTGTTGTCCCAAAATATTTCCGAAATGAAAAATATACAAGCTTTTTCGATTAAAATCATATTATGCAGATTAAAATTTTATTTATTTGCTTGTTGATCGGCGTACAAAAATAATTTCATATGGCAGCGCATTTCGAAGCAAGAGGTTTCTTATAGAAGTCGAGGAGCAAAATTATCGATAGATGATTATTTACACCCTGTTTCCACAAGTCAGGCAGACGTCTCGTCTAAAAATTTTATATGAAAATCTCTCAAACAAATGAGTTCTTTTTATATAAAATTTCTAGTCAAGTCGACCGTCCGGATTGTAGAAACAGGGGGTTAAAACCGGTTTTTGTATAGAAATTTTATTTTAAAGTACTCTTCAAGCACACATTAATTTTTTTTTTGGCATATGGTGGTTATACTTTGGAGACGAATTTTTATTGAGACAGTAGAAAAACAAAATAGTCAACACATGCTGAATAACATAATTTGTTTCTATATTAGACTAAACTTCGTATCGTTCTGTAAGCCAAATTACATGTGATAATTATTAATGAACAAATAACACCAAAGTTTATTTATTTATTTTTTCATTTTAAAACAAAATCATATAAAAAACAAACAAAATAAGAAGATTGGTGTCTTATTACACCCGGTTAGAGCTATGCTGCTTAGCTATATAAAAGAAATTTCATGTGTTAAATAACAATGCAATAAAACTATATTATGATGATATCAATTATGATGATATCAAATTCGCCGCAAATATTTCAAAACGTTTCCATTTATTTCCCATTATTTTATTTGCTAGCTGCGTACGTTTAAATTAATGTATTATTTGTGCTCATGTGGGAAAAACAATAAAAAAACGAACTGAGCATTTTTTGTTTATTTTCTTTTTGCTTCACTCACTTCCAAGAACGAAACAAAACCAAATCAAAAACTTTGTTTCCTTTAGTTTCGTACAACGAAATCAAAACAAAAATAAATTTATAACTGGAATAGTGCTGATTATTTTTATACGAAAAGCACGTCCTAGCATAAACAGCATAGCTCTAAAAAAACGCAACAAATACATATACATATGTACATAAAAAAGAAATATCGAAATGGAACAAGAACATTTGAAGCGTATGGTTTGCAATCTGGATTCATAGACCGAAAATATTATTAGGTTCAGTTATCTATATTTCGGGGCTTGCTTTGATTTGCAATTTTCCGTTATCCCACGTCAAGTTTGGTTGATTGCCGTAGTATCTTCAGTGTTCTCTTGAATACTGAAAATGGTTCACAGGCTCTCCATTTATATTAAAAATATATACTATCGATATCGATGGACATCGACTACATTTTGTCACCTCTATCGACAAAAATTTGCATTGCCTCTGCACAAATAAACAAATCAACACGCCAGGAAGAATATTTAAAAACTCCCAGAGATATTACAACAAATTTTTATTCAAATTCGAGAAACAAAATCTCCTATTAGGGAAAAATCTCCTCAACTGCAACTCAAAAGCTCTGTTGCTTATGTTTATTTTTGAGATTTATATGCACGTAAATTGTAGTTTTGTTTGGATGTGCAACATATCAGCATGCAACAACATTTATGTGGTGGCTGTTTCCTGTTTTTAAGGTTTTATGTGTATGTGTGATGTGTGTGTGTTCGTTCATTCACTCAATCACTCATTCATTGTTTAGTTCGGTTCATTTGTTGACTTTTGAAGATGTTTGAGAAAATGTTTATGTTAAATTTTTTTAACCTTTTAGTCGATAGTTTTCCTTTTACGAAGTTCAAGATTTTTCAGGTATTAATTTAAGGAGTGAAAAGGTTACTGACCTTATTTCAAAGAATTGAAGTACAGCCTTGGAATGGGTTTTATATCTGAGAATATGAAAAAAAACGATGTCGTAAAATATTCACTAAATACTGAAATGCGTTTCATTCGGTGCCAAAGGTAAGGTTGATTTGACAAGAGTTAAAGCTCAAATCACTTTGAGATTCAGGTATGTGATGGAAATCGACTTCGAAAACAAATAAATTGTAAACGGTGGGTTTTAACCAACTACAAAAAAGGAGAAGGCTGTATGTTCGTCAGTTTATTAACATTTCTTTATTAAAAAACATGTACTTGGATGAAAAGTGTGCTGAAAAATAATTTAAACATTGTTTCGTTTTCAAAATCGGTTTCCATTCCTTTCTTCATTATTTCAGAAATGCTACTAACTTTAAAGAGTCATCAGAAGCACCATATATTGCACAATACTCCCCTAAAGTTATCATTAATATACGAGTATACAAGAGAGTATCATTTTACCCGAGTGCGCGACGCAAAGAAGGGTGTTTACCAGATTATGTGTGTATGGGTGTGTGTTCCTTTGCGGCGCTATATAAACCGAACCCGTAGACCTATTTTGATGATTCTTAGGACTGTTTTATTCAGACACGTATTTATTAAGTTAAACAGTTTCATACATAATTAATACACAATTTTATAGAATCCAACATGATTGGAAACTGTTCAAATCAATAAATATGTACATGCCTGAATCAAACAGTTTTTCATTAGTAATTAGTGGTTACGCTTTTTTTTTTTGACACATGGCACACAACTATAAACCCGGCCTTACATCAATCGATTTATCTTAATCCTGGAAATGTCACTAAAGATATGACAGTAGTCAAAACTTAATGTGGCGGCCATTTTGTAAATACGAAACAAATAAAAAGTCGGCGAACTATATCATACGACAGGTATTTTAAAATCAATTATAGGTTTCTCTTATGATTTTTCATTTCGAAGGACCATTTAGGATATTTAACGGTTCAAAATTAGTCGCAGTGAGGGGTTTTACTTTTATAGCTATGCTATTTATGTTACGACACAGGAGCTAGAACGTGATTTTCGTAACAAAAATAATCGACACTATAACAGTTATAAATTTATTTTTGTTTGATTTCTTTGTACTTAAAACTATAGTACGAAAAGAAACGAAACAATTTGTTTGATTTTGTTTCGTTCTTTGAAATGAGTGAAACAAAAACAAAACAAAACCAATGAGAAGAATTGCTCCATTTGTTTTTGTATTGTTCTTGGTTGTTATCCGGCTAACGGCCGCCGGCGGCCACAAGCAATATATTAATTTAATCGTATGTCGCTAGAAAAGAAAATAATGGGAAATAAATGGAAACGTTTTGAAATATTTGCGGCGAATTTGACATTATCATGTAATATAACTTTATTGCATTGTTATTTAACACATTAAGTTTGTTTTATATACGAGTAGCTAAGCAGCATAGGTATAACCGGGTGTCCTAAGACACCTCTCTTCTTTTTTTTAATTATTACTTCTTTAAAGTTAAGTTTTTGTATTATTTATATATTTTATAATACATATATCTCAATAATATAATTTCATTTATTCTATCAATAGCTTCGACTAACTTTAGCCTTTTGAAATGATATTAATAAATTTCACTATGACTATTAAGTGGTTAGCCGTGCTCTGTTAACTGCAAAAAGCTCTCTGCTAAATAGTTTGGTTTTGGTCTCTGCTGGTTAAATTGAAATTTATCTTCACACATAACGAGCCATAAACGCCAAAAAAAGCTTAAGTGACATAAATTTTGAACTTCCCTTTTTGACGAAAATCGAATGTCCACAATCGAAAATAATAGATTTTCGTGAAAAAATTAAGCTTGAAAAATATTATTAAGCTTTTTTTTGGCGGTTATGGCACCATATGGCGGACCGCTATTTTTATGCGCCCCTATGATATGTGAACAAGAGCCCACTACAGCTAAACTAAAGCGGCAATTGTTTTTAGCTGTCAAAAAGTCCCATGCCCATACAGTTAGGTTAGTTTGGGAAGGATGGTGCACCACTCGGATACCCAGTTGGGTCCATTGTGATTCCCTTCTTTTGCCCGTTAAAAGTAATATTTACCCCTAATTTCTACCCAGAAGTGACCCTATTATCGTTCATTAAGCCACTGAATTTCCATGATTAAGCGCCTGATACCCTCCAGTTTACACTTCCCGATATCAGTAATGCTCTCATGGAAACGTCAGCTCAGCCATATAGTAAGTCTATGACGTTGCAGCTTCGGGCAGTGGAATATAATATGTTCAATGGTTTCTGGTTCCTCTTCTTCCCCGCAAATCCCAGCAAAAAACTGCCTACTAGAATGCAAAAAAGTGTATGTACTCCTCAGTCGTAAGTACTTACAATTTGACTGAATAACCCATTATTTTTGTTTGAGAAGTTCAAAAAGTATGCGGTACCCTATACTTTTTGCCTACAAACATACAAAAGTTAATATATTACTGATTGCCTAAAAGTACTCAAAATTTAATGGGTTATTTTTTGCGTACAAATATGCAAAATAATATAGATTAATTTTTGCTTAAACTTATTCAAAATTAATTTGCTATATTTTCTAATTTTTTTATTTTAAATGAATAAAATTTTGTAACAAATTTCTCTAGATATACATATTTCCTTATTAACTGGAAAGTACTACAATAAGTACTTTCACGTAGTGATATAAATAAGTTCTTATTTTATTAATTACATGACAGTCATTATTATGCAAATAAAATAATTAGATAAATAAGTACCACTCGTTACTTTGTAAGCCATTAAAAGAGTACTACCCATTACAAAATTTCGAAAATTTTTTGCTGGGATCCTACAGAAATCTCCCAAATGTTGGTTCTTGCTCTGACCGAGTAGTGACCAGTCAATTCGCCTATCACGATTCGCATCGTCTTCCTATTCATATCCAATAGCCGTTTGGATTTTCCTGAGTCAAGTGTTGGCCACATAGCCCTCGAGACTACACTACTTCGCCATTAACTGTTGTTCCTGTTCCCTACCTAATTACATTCAAACTAAAGCAGCAAGCGCTTTAGCTGTCAAAAATCCCCATGCCCATACAGTTTGTATGCAGCAAGCTGAAACAATCCGGCGTCAACGCTTTGCAATTGGAAAACCCGATTTTGACAGTGCGTTAACTAGATAGTGAAGTTGGCTGCTAAAAAAACTGTTTTTGTTACTGTCATTGTAAAAATGATGACATTTTAGCTATTTTTAAATCAATCTAGCGATTTTATCTCCATATTTTATTTAAATTTGTGAGTTTTACTAAATAAGTTATTTAATGAAACATTCACGCCCTTATTTATGTATGGAACTTAACACTAACGTCCCATTTTACAATGTATGACTAAGAGTTAACGTGAACTTTAACTACAACTTCTTAATACTAAACTTGCCGTTAAAGTCCCTGTTGGCTTTTAATTGTATATTGTGAAAAGAGCCGTAAGCGTCATGAATCACAATTATTGATAAAATAACGATAACGTTGAATAATCAATAAATTAATCATTTTGACAAATTCTGAATAAAGCTCGGCCAACCAGGTGCAGATGTATTTATTACTTTAAACACCTTACTTGACATAAACATGATGTCTAAACAATTCTTGCATATTTTTGCAAACTTTGTTTTCAGTTTGCTTTTTTTTTTCAATGATATCTACTTATAATTTTATAATACATATTTAATTAAATATTCCATTTAGATTGTTTAATATCATGGCTCTGTTGTAACATTAACATTGGTCCCCAAACAGTTATGAACTCATTATACATAACTATAAAGTTTAATGCCATTTAACACACTTAAGACTTGTGCCAATGCAAATAAAGAAGCAAAAGGAAAAAGATGTCAACATTATTTCGAAATAAATAACTTGCAGCAGATATAAAAATAAACCCAAAAAAAAGCTCAAAAGCGTCATAGTTATGTAGTTAAAAAAGGCTATAATAATATTGTGAGATACACGTTTGTGTTTTTTTAAGTATGCAACAATAACAAAAATTTTAATATACACTCAACCATTTGAAAATAGAAAAAAAAACACATTTTCATAATATGCACGTATGTACATTGTACATATTTGAATATTGAACACAAAAAAGCATAACAAATCCAAGCGACAGTAACAATTTTGCTTAAATAGAAAAGAAATATACATAAATGTTGCAGGAAAGTACGTGGTTTAAATAAGTATGTAGTTCCCTAAAAGCAACCTACAACAAACAGCAACCCTTTTTAAGCAAAAATATATGTATGTATTTGCGAAACGAAAGAAAAAATAAAGTCCATTTCTGTTCCTCTCTTAAAAAACATACGACTGTGGTTGCAAAAGTGAAAATAAACTGAATCGAAAGAAAAAGAAGAAGAGAAGACCACCTGGGGCCAAATCGTCGCTTTCGTGATCGAATGACTTTAATCGAAATTTTACTTTTTGAGACCGCCGTATTCGATATCCTAAAAGATTTCAAAAATCAATGCATCCTCAAAAAATCGTGCCATTCAGACTTGGTGCTAGCGATTAATGGCAATAACGTAGCTAAGAGTCCACCAAACAAATCTTGTTAACATTTTAACGACAAAAAATATTTCTTCGTGCACTTTCTTTTTTGCAAAAGTAGCTATGGTAAAACTTTTCTTAAGATATCAATATAATTTGAACGTGTCTAGGCATCCAATTTTCGTTATAATGTACTTTTTTACCCTAACAACGCACATCCGCCCTTCACAACATCTCATTTAAAACTATTTTAACATATTTTTATAGCTATGCTATTTATGTCACGACACAAAAGCTAGAACGTGATTTTCGTAACAAAAATAATCGACACTATTACAGTTATAAATTTACTTTTGTTTTGATTTCTTTGTACTTAAAACTATAAAACGAAAACAAACGAAACAAATTGTTTGATTTTGTTTCGTTTTTTGAAATGAGTGAAACAGAAACAATGGTGAAGGATTGCTCAATTTGTTTTTATACTGTTTTTGCACATGCTCACAAACCAGAGAACACAGCCGATCGGCTGTAAGCCGGCTAACAGCCGCCGGCCACAAGCATTACAGTAATTTAATCATACGCCGCTATAAAAGAAAATAATGGGAAATAAGTGGAAACGTTTTGAAATATTTACGCTGAATTTGACATCATCCTATAATATAACTTTATTGCACTGTTATTTAACACATTAAGTTTGTTTTACATAGCTAAGCAGCATAGGTATAAACGGGTGTCCTAAGACACCTTCTTTTTTATTCTAATTTTTTTGCGTTTTTTTCTTTAAGTTTTTGGTTTTATGCTTTTCATAGGAATGCGATTTGGTTCTTGTAACCGTTGCTATGCTCACAAATTATAAAAAAAATAACGTCTGTGCCCCTTCCATAAGACGGGAATTGAGAATGAGTCTAATTCATTAAAACTGAGCTTTAACTCAAGTTAAGTCTGCCGAGTACAATGAGAATCAATATGAGGATTTCTACAAATCTCTTGGACCTTGTTTTGTAACAGCTGGAGACTACAATGCGAAACATACGTTCTGGGGTTCGCGCCTTGTTACACCCAGAGGTCGAGCATTGTTCAACACTATTTCAAAAATGGGCTTGGATGTCATTTCGAGTGAGGAGCCCACTTATTGGCCTACTGACATACAAAAAATTCCGGATGTTATAGATTTTGGCGTCATAAAAAATATCTCTAGGGATTTAATTCAAGTTCAAGCTTCTCTTGATCTCTCGTCCGATCACTCCCCGACGATCATCACAATTTGTAGCCCATTAAGAAGTAACTTACCTGACCCATATGTGAAGATGATCAATCGTGTAAATTGGCTGGGGTTCAAAAAATATCTCAGCAGTCATTGTACGGAAAACATTACGCTTAGAACACCCGATGATATTGAATCGAACATTGCCAATCTCAGCGAGAATATTAAACAGGCTGCTGAACATGCCACTATCTCCCATCCGCAGATTGGGTTTAATAAAATTTATTCTACAGACATTGAACGTCTCGTACGTGAAAAAAGAAGGGCTAGAAGGGAATGGCAACAGCACAGATCACCACAAAATAAAATCAGATTTAAAGAGTGCACTAAACGACTCCAAGAGTTGCTTGCATCTGAAAAAATTGCATCTCTTAAAAATTATCTGGAGGGTCTTGATGCTACACCGGCGTCTAATTACTCCTTGTGGCGCGCTGCCAGAAAGCTTAAAACACCCGTTGAGTATAAGCCACCTCTACGCACATCTCCGGAGGTTGGGCAAGAAGCGATACTGAAAAAGGTAAAATATTTGCTGAGCACTTAAAATCCGTTTTTACGCCAAATATATGTACTGGTGTTGCTGATTTGCCGAATATAGTCGCTCTACCCCCTCAACACATAAAGTTTAAGACGCGTGATTCACAAAAATTAATTGCCGAACTCAACCCGAAGAAAGCTCCGGGTATTGATGGAATTAGTAATTAGATGCTGATGAACTTGCCTCGTATTGCAATGAGAATCCTGTTATTCATATTTAATGCTATTTTACGACTGGAGTATTATCCACACAACTGGAAACTTGCCAAGGTTAAAATGATTCCAAAGCCGGGCAAAGATATAACAAAGGCTGAGTCATATAGGCCAATAAGTCTACTATCTACAATGTCAAAGCTTTTCGAAAAACTGCTCAAAACAAAATTGTCCCCAATTCTAATTAGTAGTGGGTGCATACCAGACCATCAATTTGGTTTTAGAAGTCAGCATAGCACCATTGAACAAACTCACAGATTAGTTCAATTTATAAGAAGAACTTTTGAGGAAAAAAAGTATTGTTCTGCGCTGTTTATTGACGTTTCCCAGGCATTTGATAAAGTGTGGCATGAAGGCCTTATTTTAAAATTGAAGACTTACTTACCAATAAACATTTTAAATCTTTTGGAAAGTTACATTATTTCCTGTAAGTTCACTGTTGCGGAAGGAGACTTTACAAGTAGGCCTGAAACAATTTCATCTGGTGTGCCACAGGGGAGTATACTGGGACCAGTTTTATATTTAATTTATACTTGTGATATGCCTGTGAGCAGTAGTATCCATACTTCCACATTTGCCGACGATACAGCCTGCCTTAGTATGCATGAAAACCCTGATGAGGCATCCCGCAAACTCCAGGAACACATTAGCCAGATGGAGCTTTGGTTAAACTTATGGAGAATCAAGGTAAATGAACAAAAGTGTGTTCAAGTAACATTTACTTTACGAAGAGATACTTGTTCCCCCATTCGGATTAACAATCAAGTTGTTTCTCAACATTCACATGTGAAATATCTTGGTATACACCTTGATCGACGACTTACATGGAAACACCACATTGATTCTAAGTTAACTCAAATGAAACTTAAACTAACTCAGGTACATTGGCTGATTGGTCGAAATTCAACACTTAGCCTAGACTGTAAACTTTTAATATACAAGTCGCTTTTAAAGCCAATATGGTGCTACGGAATTCAACTATGGGGCACTGCTTCAGCTTCAAATGTAGAGAAAATTCAACGCAGGCAAAATAAAATTTTACGTATGATAACATCGGCTCCATGGTACATCAAAAATTAAAATATACATCGTGATTTGAATATGCCACTAGTGACTGAAGAAATTGCAAAATACGCTGGCAAATATTTAACAAAACTCGAGTCACATCCTAATCCGCTTGCCCGTAATATTTTGAACTTTACTGGACACATCCGCCTAAAAAAGAGGGACACAATGGCTCTTATTCACAGCACTCCAGATGGGACTTCTTGAAAATACTTTTATTTTTTTTTCTTTTGATTATCACTACTTACATATGTATTATATATAACTACTACTAAGCTTATGTCCGACATTGGTCGGGCCTAATTATATTTTTTAGATTTAAGATTTGAATACTTATTGTTAGTTCATATATGAAGATACAATAAATAAAAATCATGCATATAAAAAAAAAAAAAAAAAAAAGAGTACAATCTCAAGCAATGAGCACAAGTATACCACCTAGAGCTACATTAAATATTTTTATGCATAAAAAATATACTTTTTGGTCAAACTTTTTGACTCGAAGCAAATGCTCAGGTTTTATGCATTAGACCCAATATGTATCGAGTTTTTTTAAATGAATGTTTAGGCATTACAGTAGAAGGCACTGCTCAGAAGGCAGTTAAAGATGATTATCGAATCTGAAAGAAGGTCTAAGAAGGCCATTATTTTTTTTATGTACGCACGTTTGTGTTTACTTAAGTCCACGACTCACTATCCTGCACAATCGCACGATTTACTAAAAAAATACAACCCAGGGGTGTTATTATGTATTTCGATTCGAAACGAAAACTGTTAGAATTTGTATGTTATTAGTATTAAATTTGAACACATTTCCGTTCGATTCGGATTATATAATAACCCCCCTGATCTGATGAATTTTTATTGTCTTTTGAAACTTTTCATAGATTTTATCATACCAGCATATCTAGAATGTTTTGGTGTCATCATTTTATATAAAACCTTATAGCCCATTCAGAGTGACGCCAAATTAAGTAAGTTCGTGATTTCGGGCGAAATCAAGTTAAAATTAAGTAATTTCCCATATATTTTGACATATTCCAAATTAAGTTATTTTACTTAATTTCGATGAAATTAACAAGAAATTACAATATACAACTTTGTTTTTGTACTAAAAGTGCCTTTTTTCCAACATGAGTAAACTTACAACTATGAGAAACAAGAATTAAAACAAATAAAATTTTTTAAAGAAATTAACAGAATATTCAAAATTAATATATTTATGACAATTTTCAATGAAAAATTTGTATAAGTGTAAATGATCAAACTTCAAGAAAAATCGCTGTCAAATTAACAAAGCCCATAATAAAATCTACGGCACATAACTTCAAATGCTCTCTAATTTGTGTTTTATTTTCCTTTGTGCTTATTTTTGATTTCACTAAATGCAAGGTGTATTTAAACAGGTGGCAGCGCTACTTCAGCTGATAATTTTTTGCTCTATGTGCATGTAGCTGAAGAATGTCAAAAACTTCGATTTTGTTTTGGTTTTGGTACAATTATTTTTGTGCTTTTGACATTCTTCGGCTCTTTACACAGCTATGGTTGCCGTATTTTTGTATAACAAATCCTTATGCAGTCTTCACCTGTATAATTACACCATGACTAAATGTATGAAATTTATGTAAAGTATGGTAGCATTGTTGAGAGAATGGGTGTTTATATGTGAGAGAATAAGGAAAAACGTTGTCAAAATAAAATAGATTCTATCTCTCGACTGCTTTCTGGGGCTAGTTTTTTATGTCATTTTGTATGGAAAATGTGTTTATGCCGCAATTCTGTTTGATCATTAACAAAGAATTTATTAAAAAAAAAAAGTACTTCAATGTCTGCCGCAGTGAATAAGATGTTTGCGAAATCAACTCAAATGTCATTCAGTACCTGTATAAACACTTTTCATTTCGTTCGTAATTTGAGCTTGAAATTACTTACATTTCGTGTCAGCCTGAATGGGCTATTACAAAACTTTCTTCATCATTAGTTTATAAATAATTTTTTATACAAAATTGCGGTTACAATTAAACTTTTCTTTTTTCTTTGTTATTGTTTTTTTCGGACTGCCCAAATTATCCCGAAAAAAGATTACGGAATGTTTCGTGCAAGAAGTAGAAGGTTATTACTCTCCCAAAACCTCTCTCTTACTTGCCAAGACTTTGAGTACGGTATATAGAAATCAAGCCTAATATGAATGATCTTTTTCTGTTGTTGTTTAAGCACGTCTAGATGTATTTCGTTTCTGCTTAGGACTTCACAAAAATTCTTTTTCTCTCTCCTGTTTGTCAAACGATTTCCGTCATTGTCTCCTATTATTAGATATTGGGTAGACCCTCCGCTCTCACTTTCGCTAGACATTCTGAAAGACCTTCAAATTAATGGCTTTTAATTTTGATTTCGAAAAAAAAACAAAATATATTGCTCCTCTTCTCCCTTCTAATAGAATGGAATGCGGAATTTGTATCTTATCTTTTATATGATCCAAGGCTTCTATAAATCATTCTTTTGCTGATAGATAAGAATAGTAATTGCATAAAAATAATTCGTAAGCAGTCCCTTAATAAGGCCTGAAATAAGAAGGACTTCTGAATTTTCCTTCTGGGTAGTATCGCCGGGAAGGAAATGGAAGGAGTAAACATGCCTTCTGGAAGGCCACTGTACTCCCTATTTTGCATGTACAAGGTCTACTCGCTCGATTCCACACTCATGTCTGTTTCACACGCGTTTTCATTGCGGGGTTGGTCTACTGCTCTCGCTTCTTTTGCTAGAGATTCTAAAAGAATTAATTGATTTTGCTTTTTCTTTGGTAAAAAACCAAAACAAAAAAATGTACTTCTCACAATCCATTCTTCATAGAAGTCAAGGTCTTCTATAAGGCATTCTTTGGCAGTTAGATAAGAATAGTAATTGAATAAAAAAAATCCTAAGCAGGCCTATAGTAAGCTCTGAAGTAATAAGGTCTTCTGAGTTTTTCCCGCTGTGTATATACAAACATATCGATGGCTTAATATAAGAAAGGCGGAACTCGAATTTTTGATATTTTATAGGAGAAGCAAAAGACTGAAAAAAACTAAAGCATTTACATGCAGAAATAATTTTTTAAGTTGCCATAAGTCCTTGATTTTTAACTGTAACGAACTAAGATCTTCAAGGAGGATGCAATTATACGTTGTATCCCAAAAAACGTAAAAAACTCGATTTCGAAAAAAATTGAGATACGCCCTTTTTATATTAAGCCATCGATATGTACATACACATACATATGTAAGCTTCAAGCAGATGTGTGTATTTGATAGCAAACAAAAAAGTATGAGTAATTAGGCAATCTTTTTATTTTATTTTTATTTTTCATATCAGTGATAGGAAATAAGTTTTTCATTTCGGTATCAAAAACAAAAGTACACTTCTATTTGATTCTTTTGAACTGCTGGCAAATACTGTGCAACACAATTTTTACTTAAAAACTAATCGCGTGTTGAGTAACTTTCCGACTGACTGAATGACTGACTAAACTGCTGCCTGGTTGGTTAATTTGGATTGTTTAACCATCTGTTTGACGGGTTGGGTGTACGTATTGATTAATGTGAATTATGAAAAGTGTCTTCAATAAATAGGTTTGTCTGTACAGTGTACACACATTCCTTCGTCTGAGTTGTACATAGAGAGTTTCGTGTGTTGCAAATAATATTGTGGGTGTTAGTTTGAAGTTTTAAAGGCGGAATAGTAATTTACTTCTGAAGGTGTTATTTAAATTTAAAATGTTATGAAAAATTTATATTAAATTTGTTGCTGCATATGTTGCATACAAAAAAATTCAAATCTTGTTTTGTTCCACTAGCTTTATGGACACTTCAAAGGAGATATTTCTACTTACAACTGAGTCCATTCTTTCGTCAATATGGAAATATTTTTTGTTATTATCATTCTATTCCTTGTGGCTGTTTCTTTGACTATTATAAAGCATTTGACTTCGGTAAGCAACTATCAAACGCAAAATCTTTTCCATATGAGTTAGTTGACGCATTTAGACATCCAATACGACATTTTGGTTCTGGATTAAAGAAAAATCTTGCTATGTTCTGTAATCTATTACAAAAATGTCGTACCCGAAGTCGAATAACGCCAACCACTATATGGGCGATTTTACATATGTACAGGGTGTTTTTTTTAGAGGTATAGAACTTCGAATTGAAATAAAACACAAGAAAATCGTTTTAATGTCCATCAATTTGGCTTTATTGGAAGGATAATTTTATGCCATTAATGTTTAAATATGATTTCGGGCATGTGGCCGCCGCGGCTGGCTCGAATAAAGCCAATTCTACAGGTCCAATTTTCAACCACTTTTTCGAGCATATGGGGCCGTATGTTGGCAATAACGCCACGAATGTTGGCTTCCAAGTCCCCTAACGTTTCTGGTTTGTTGGCGCAGACGAGCGACTTCACATATCCCCAAAGAAAATAATCCAATGGTGTCAAATCACACGATCTTGGTGGCCAATTGACAGGAACATTCCGCGAAATTATGCGCTCATCGAATGTTTCCTTCAATAAATCGATTGTGACGTGCGCTGTGTGGCATGTAGCGCCGTCTTGTTGGAATCACAACTCATCCACATTCAAAATCTTCAAAATCTTCCATAAAGTTGATGGACAAAGCTCCAATTGCTGTGCACGGTGGCGAATCGATTCATTCGGGTTCTCTTCAACACTTTGCTCTACAGCGGCAATTGTTTCTTCGGTGCGCACTGTTCGACATCTCTGCGGATGCGTATTATCACATAGAGTAAACGTAGTGCGAAAACGATCCATGGTTAACCGAATTAATTGCTCTGATGGACGATTATGTCGACCATAAAATGGACGGAGCTTGCGGTAAACTTCGCGAACTGAACCATTATTTTCGAAATAAATTTGCACGATTTGCAAGCGTTGTTCTTTTGTCAACCTGTTCATGATGAAATGGCAAACCAAACTAAATATTAATCACTTGACAGCTGACAAAATGGCCGCCAGTTAAAAAAGTGATGCCAACTTAAAGTTCTATACCTCAATAAAAAACACCCATTACTTTGATTGCACATTTTCAAGTAAAAATTTTGTTTTATTAGAAAGATAATTTGCGTTTAAATGTGATCTTTGGCATGTGGGCTGGCTCAGGTGCAGCACCTGCTGAAACTTCGAAATTTTTTACCTATTTTTTTTAATATTTGAGGCCTTAAATGGTCACCATTGTCCTCTCGTGCGTCTAAAGTTGCGGCAAAAACTTATTTTATGTCACCAGTTCAATTAATTGTATAATAACAATAACATAATTGAGGCTATCAGCGCAGAAGTGGTGTAACCCACATTCGTTTTTTGGTTGATGTTCCGGTGATAAAAGTAAATAAACCATCTTTTGGTATTCTAAAGAAAATGGAGCTGAAAAATCGTTTTTGCACAGATCATAAATATTACAAAGTAACAAAGCAATTAAATAATTTAAAAGGCAATTGTTTAAATAAATTGATGTGGGTTATACCACTTCTGCGCTGATGGCCTCAATTTAATAAATAACAGCTGAAAAAATTTAATAGAATAGGATAAAGAACTCCATAAAGCGCATAAAATCCGGATTATTCCTTTCAATATATGTTTTTCTGCAGTTTCTAAACGGACCGTCAGATTGTTATGAAATTTTATACAGTTTACTTTTCTCAATTCCCAGAAAATGTTTGCAAAATCCCAAAATGGTATTTTCTCAGTATTTTTGCTGTATTCTTCTTATTTTTTGCCGATAAAATTTTTGAAATTGTTTATAACATATCGACGGCTCCATTCTAAAACATGGTAAGTCAAAAAAGCCAGTTTTAATATAAACGCCTTCAAAGTTTATTGATGATATCTCAGGAATGTTATGAGAGTTTTTGTAATCATATAATAATTGGAATAGATTTTTTTTTTTACTTGAACTTTATAAGTTTGTTGTATATCATAGTTGAAAGTGACTTAAAATACTTAAGATTGTCCTCTAAGTAGGCTTGGCATCTATCTATCTGGTGATCCTTTCTCACCTACAGTGGTCGTCTAAATACATATATCATGTTTTAGGTGGAGAAAAATTTAAATTAATTGTTTTTTAACTACTTAATTTTAAACTAAATTATGCTAAGGGCCATTTTCACAACTTGCCTTTAGCTAAAGGAAGGATTTTGTCTGCCCGATAAATGGCTTTCCATTATAAAACCTTCAGTTATTATCTTTTTATCCATTAAATATTATTATTATTATTAATAATTATAGCAATAAAAAATTTCAGTTTTAATAATGAAGAGATATTTATCGGGCCGACAAAAGCCTACCTTTAACTAAAGGCAAGTTGTGAAAATGGCCTTAAGTGTACTTATAACATTTTAAAAGGGAGGTTTTTTAAACTTGACAAATTATGGTAAGTACATTTTTGCTTATAACTTTTGATAGAATGGTCCGATTACTGTCAAAATTTAAAACAATTTTAAATATGGGGTTGGTATTTCTGCAAAATTTTTTTATAATCGCGAAATAATTAAGCTAGTCTTGTCTGCAAATAACGCCGACAAATCGCCGAATAACTTTTTTTTTTTTTAATAAAGAGAAGTAACACTCAGGCAATTAATGCCTACTACTATTACTAGGTGTTACCTTCTTTAGGAAAGGGATAGTGATAGAGAAGACAGGTAGTGAAGGGAGAGATAGAGGAAAGCTTCATTCTTTTACAACTCTGCTTTTTTTTTGCACGTTTTTGATAATGCAGTGTTGCTGCGCCATCTGGTGTCAAATGAGGCGTATTAAATTTTGAAGCTGTGTTTTGTAGCCATTTTATTGATTATTTTACTTCGCCGATGATTCTGCTATACAACGAAGGAGGGCGCTCTGATGTTACATTAGGACTAATATCTGCTGAAGTCGGTATAGTTCAGTGACCAGTGACTATGCCTTCATCACTTGAACTTTCCTACAACAACTGATACAAGGGGACACTAATGCACATCAGAAAAATGCGTGATGTTGTTATTCAATGACTGTTGGATACAAGGATTGAACCCTGGACCTTCGATTTTGTAGTCAACGTGCTAACTACTTCAGCCAACGCCACCCTCAACGCTGTACGAAATTTCATTACAATCAGACGGCCCGTTTAAAAACTTTAGAATTATATATTTTTTTTTTAACAAAATCCCCCACTCGTCGTCGATACAGATGTATTGGTAACTTTGGTCTCTTCTGTCATAATCATAATTAGTTTTGAAAAAAAAAAACATGTAAAAAATTTATTATTTGAAATATTGTCTTAGTTTTATTTTAAGCGAAATTTATTAACTAGTGGTTAAGCATGTCTATATGCATAAGGTTCTAAGCCTACTACGCTTATTTTATTTTTTTTATGATTTTGAAATACTATTATTTGTGAATTCCCAAATGGTTTTTGAAATTCTGTGCATAAGATAAGAGGTTTTTGACTGTTCAAAATGTGTGTGTGAAGTCTACTAATAATTTGGTAAAGCACCAATGGAAGGCATATATGTAAATAAACCAGCAAATTAGTTAGTTTTGATAAGGTTAGATTCCGTTGTGCAGTGCTATTTTGGGTTTCCAGCCAACTATAAATGAAGAAAAATTAGTCGAAAAAATAAGAACTATTTGACAATAGGGCCATGCCACTAAAGGATGTTTTTTAGAGTGTCACAACTTTGAGCTGGCATCACTGCTTTATTTGAGCACCCATTTAACAGTTGATAGTTGCTTTTTGTTTAGTTTGCTTTCAAATTTCATTATGAATCGACTTAAACCAGAGTAACGCGTACAAATTGTTAAAATTTAAAAAAAATTAAAAATTTTATTTTCCGATGAAGTGCAAACTGTTTAAAATTTTTAATCAAAATAATTGTTCTATTCGTCAAACTCATCGTGCACTTCTTCCATTTTCCGATGAAGCCCATTTCTGGTTGAATAGGTACGTAAATAAGCAAAACTGTCGCATTTGGAGTAAAGGTAGAATTAGTAAAATCGTATCGTTCTACTTTACAGCTTGCCGTATCGTTCAGCTTTGTATACAAGTTATAGAAAATGTACCAGCTTGCACGGCACATTTTTTTGTCTGGTATTGAATGAGGCTTTTTTGACATTCGCTACAGAAAAATCTGTTTTCTGTAGATTTCTACGTCAGCAGTGCTACCACCACATATTTTATAACTAGTAACATGTATTGCATATGGTACGGCTTTTGTCAGCTGACACGCAACTTCACGATACGATTTTACTAATTCTACCTTAAGAGGAGATTCCACAAACTTTTGTCAACCCACCATTACACCCACAGAAAATTACTGTATGTTTTCATAAAATTTTCTTTCCAATAATGCCCGTTTCATTGAAATTTGAAAATATATATCCTAGTCTTATTATGATTTAAACTTGTGTCCCTCTATAAAAAGCACCCTTTACATGTAATTATGATATGCGATAACGATAAGAATTTCAGTGCTTTCAAATGGAATTTAATTAGAACTTTCGTTCTATGCGCATGTCGCAGTTTCCTCTTTCGCTTATCGTGAATCAGTCTGTATTCGATTGTCTATACGCTTGATAATCTGATAATTTAACGTTTAATAAATTGACAAATTTGTGTCCACATTCGAATGTTTTCATGCAAATTTCGTTCTATGCCGCATGTCACAGTTTCCCACCAGTCATTCCTCTTTCGCTTATCGTGAATCAGTCTGTATTCGATTTTCTATACGCTTGATAATCTGCTAATTTAAAGTTTAATAAATTGACAAATTTGTGTCCACATTCGAATGTTTTCATGCAAAAATCATTCATTCATTGTTTTAATTAATTTAACAAATGAATGCCAATTATACGCTAAATTAACACTTTTTTGCTTTGTAGTTAAATGGCTTCTGTAAAACAATTTGTACTTAAAACATTTCGCATAAATTTTTTAAAAAGAAAACACTTATACGTTCATAAAAAAATTAAACATTTAGCTGGGACCGAATGAAAAATAAAATAATCAAATAACTAACTAACAAGAAAGGTAAAAAACATTTACCTTAAAGTAAAAGGAATATCGTCAGCTTAGGGCTAATAAATAAGTGTAAGTTTAAACGCTGGTTAAGTTGAACTAAACTTAAGTTTATGCACATGTAGCTTAAACTCAATAGCGATACATCAGCGGAGTTTAAAACACAATATTGTGGCAGCACTAGAATGAATTTAAAAAAACAGCTGTTTTCCAGCCGACATCGATTCTTTGCACAACCAAAAAAGTAAAAAAGTTTAAAAATAAATTAAAAAAAGATCGCTAAATTTTGCTGAAACAGAAAAGTATAAAGAAACAATAGAGTGTAAAAGAAAACATATACAGGGCAATTATGAATAAAATTCCGTTAGAAATTTTTCCCGGGGAACAATTCCAACTAATGGCAAGTGATAGGGAAAACAATAAATTCTAATTGGAAAAGGGAGAAATTTCCCTCGAAATTTTATTCATAATTGCCCTGATAGAAAATGATGTGAAAAAATACAGACATATTACATTATCTTCATCCACACCAGGTGGCCGGCTCTGGAGAGAAACACAAGAGAAATGTATGTGTAATCATTTGTATAAGAAACCGATTGATGTTCGGCACTCTGGTGCTACTTTGGGCAGCTCAGATCTACACCCATTTTTCAGTACATTTTTTGACATCCAAAGTATGAAATTTTCAAAGCGAATTGAGGCGTGTCCCTACCTTATATAAATATGCCTTGCCCATTTGCTTCGTACAAAATTTATGCTTTTGATGTCAAAAAATATATTGAGAACAGATATTCAAATTTCAAGCGGCGAAATTAGTCAGCTGGGAAATTGACATCACGTAAAATGAATTCGCCTTGGTATCGGGGTTGTCAAACGTGACGATTTTTCAACTTGTTTTGCATCTAAATTTTTGATTTGACGACATGGCGATTTTTCTGGCGATATATAAATATGTTGGCGATTTTTAATGATTTTATGATTTTTTTTATATATTATTTATAGTAATTAATGCGTTTCAAATTCAGATGAGTAAAATTTACAAGAATACTTTTTGGCGATTTTATTTCTACTTTTGGCGATTTTCTGGTAAATTTTTATAAAAATTTATATTAAAAAAACTGTTATGTATATAAAAACAGATTCATTATCAAATATATATTAAAAAAAACTACATAAAATTGATTTTGGCGACTTTTGGAGATTTTTAAAATTAATTTGGCGAAATAGGTCGGAAAAATGTGACCATCCTACTTGGTATACAGTTTGACGTCTCTTTTAATGAGAGAGTGAAATGTTAGAGAGAAGCTTTATATATAGAAAATTTGTATCCAGACAGATTCAATATTTTTTAATGCTATTTTTGGCATGTAATATAATAGAAAAAAAAAATGCAATAGTGTTAAATTGGTCATTGGGGTGATACGTACCGGCATTCAAATAGTGTAAAAAATGGTACAATCGTAGCAACTTTTCCATCTCCGATACAAAGACAAAAATTGTGTGCGATACAAATAGTTGAAATCAGTTAAAAAAAACCATGACAATCCGTTGACCTTGCAGGCCATCTCTGATCAGTACATATCTAAAATTGGTTTGATAAGACTTTGAAGTTATTGCAAAAAGTTTTTTTTTTAATTTTCGGCAACGTTATCTCTATCTTTTTCACAATCCCGTTTTTAATCAAATTGTCAGCAATCGACGTTTCTTTGTGAGGTTAAGATTTGATTAGAGTCAACATCTTTCGAAGGCGGCAGTAGGTAGATCATTCATCGAAAAATCTAACACATCATTTGATCGTATTCCAGTTGAAGGATGAACAAATAAGTTGCGAAAAAGTATAATTATAAAAAAATTATTTAAAATAAAATAAAATATTTCTTACGTTTAACTTTTAGCGAAATTTATTTGCTGGTGGTTAAGCATGTCTATATGCATTTCAGTGGTGCATATAGTCAGTAGACTCAATCATACATTCTCAAAAGTCACAAACAAACCTTTTATCTTATGCACAGAGCTTCAAAAACCATTTGAGAATTCATAAATGGCAAAGCACCAATGAAATGCATATATACATGCTTAACCACCAGCAAATAAGTTTCGTTAAAATAAACTTATGACAATATGTCAAATAATAAATTTCTTAATTTAACGTGTAACTTGCTGTGTAAGAGGGAGAATTGCGGTCTTACCATGTCTCCCTTTTAAAAATGATCGATTTAAAGTGCAATGACAAAAATTCAAAATACTTGAATATAATTTTTTTTACTAATGGTGTATTTATTTAATCCCAAATTACAATACATTTCTGTCGCTTAGTTTGCATACAAAAATTTTCTGTATTTTAATCATCTCATAAAGATATCATTAATAATAATAAAAAAACAGACCGGCAGCTTCATAAAAGGACATTATTAAAATAATATTATGGCGAGAACTGAAGCAGTTTTAAAGTAAAATCATATAATAATTCATAGTTGTACCCACTATGTAGGGTGTCTACTCAAATAATGTTTAATCGATTAATCGACAAATTTAAATCGAATAATGATCTATCGAATCATAATTTCCAATTTCTTTCATTTTAAAAATTAAAATTTAATATTTATTGCTTTCACAAAAAATTGTTGAACGAAAATTCTATTTCGTTTTATATAAACAGACAGCTAATGGCAGAACTAAATGAAACAGCTAAAAATATTTGCAAAAGCACAGAAACAAAACAAAACTTTCGTAAAATAGAAGATCATCCTACTAAAATTAAAAAAAAGAGGAGAGAGTTGTCTTCGGACACCCGGTTATAGCTATGCTGCTTAGCTATATAAAACAAATTTAATGTGTTGAATTTTGCCGCAGATATTTCAAAACGTTTCCATTTATTTCCCATTATTTTCTTTTCTAGCTGCGTACGTTTAAGTTAATGTATTGTTTGTGACCGGCGGCGGCTGTTGGCTGGCTTACAGCCGATCGGCTGTGTTCTCTAGTTTGTGCTCATGTCCAAAAACAATACAAAAACAAGTTGAGCAATCGTTCTCATTGTTTTTGTATTGTTTTTGTTTCACTCACTTCACAAAGCAAAATCAAACATTTTGTTTCGTTTATTTTCGTATAAAGAAATCAAACCGTAAATAAATTTATAACTGTAATAGTATCGATTATTTTTGTTACGAAAATCACTTTTTAGCTCCTGTCTTGTTGCATAAAGAGCATAGCTCTGAAAATTGTGAACGTTTGTGGGTTTGTGAGTTTGGGTGTTTGGATATTTTTTATGTCGTAGTAAGAGTCGAAATACGCCAACCACGATAAGGGGGAATATCTTTATCCAAGCGAATTAGTTGTACAAATGGTATCAATGAAGGCGGATTCACTTACAGGTAGTATATCGATAACACAACTGAGGAAGGCGAATTCATATCAAGCAGATGGAACCGGCAGTTCAGCTGATTGTTTTCGTCCAACATGAAATAAAAATAAATATTTTGAATTTGGAATTTGTGATTTGTAATATATATTTGTATTAAGTTTTTACTTAAATATGTACGTATGTATGTATAATGTGAATGATTTTTAGGGTTGCGAACACCAAAGGTGAAAAGGAACCATATTGTTTTCGCTACGCTGTCCGTCCGTCTGTCACAGGCTATTTTCTGGAGAACCGTAAGAGCTACGTACTTGAAATTTGGACAGAGTGTGTAGACCCTTGGCCGCTACAACAACAAATATATGAGAGTTAAAAATTAAAGGGTGTTCCAAAACAAGCAACGAAAAATTAAAAAACGCAAATAATCGAAAAAAATCGCCAAAATGAGAAAAAAGCGACAAATCTAAAAAATAATGGTTTAAATTGAAAAAACGTCAAAGACGCAAAAAACGCCACATTAAAAAAAATCTTAAACTCAAATAAATCGCGAAAAACCGAAAAAAAACAAAAAATCGCCAAAATGAAAAAAATTGCCAAAATAAAAAAATCGCCAAAATAAAAAAAACTCCAAAAACCAAAAAAAAATTTGCCAAAATGAAAAAAAAAATCGCCAAAACAAAACCAAAAACAGAAAAAAAAATCGCCAAAACGAGAAAAACGCGACAAATTAAAAAAAATCTAAAACTAAAATAAATCGCGAAAAACCGGGAAAATCGCCAAAATGAAAAAAATCGCCAAATGGAAAAAACCCCAAAAACTGAAAAATAATCGCCAAAATAAAAAATGCCAAAAACCGAAAAAAATCGTCAAAATGAGGAAAAAGCGACAAATCTAAAAAAATCGTTTAAACTGAAAAAACGCCAAAGACGCAAAAAACTCCATATTAAAAAAATTTTCAAAACGGAACGTACGGAACCCTTCGTACGTGAGTCAAAGTCGCACTTTACTGAATTTATTTTTTGTTATACAAATTCTCTTTGTTTCTATTTTTGACATATTAGGCCAACGAAAAATCCATATTTTTTTATGCATTGTTGTAATTTTATGGAACTGCTATCAAATCAATTCGTCGTTCTAGAATATTTGATTAATTTGAAACCTTAAATCCAATTATATGATTAATCGGGCAATTGAAAAGTATATGAATGAATACCCTAAAAGAAACCCACATAAACCCTGTAATTGTTTTCCTTGTCTTTCTCATTTTTTTTTCAAACAAATCTGAATACATGCAGCTTTGGTATAATAAACATGCCTATGGGCTGGTGTTTTTTGCGAGTATTTTACACCCTCAAGACAAGACGATATTTTACAAGCAAGTTTTTGTATTGCAATAAATAATTTGTTTCTTTTGGTCACATTTGTTGTGGTTTATATTTGTTTTGTCTACAGTTATACTCTTGGAAAACATTGTACATACAGCTCTGCTTAAAAGCAATAACAGCATAAGTCGTTTTAACACAGAATCGAGTTATATCTTTATGCTATAAAATTCTACAAATGAAGCTGCAAAATGAAACAAATTTTAACATTTGGTTTTAACGTTAGAACTAGGGTTTCTACGCGGGAAAAAAATCCCGGGAATACCCGGGAATTATTTTTTTGCAAGTCCCGGGAAATTTTCAACGGGAATTTTCGGGAATTTCATATATCGGTTTTTGGAATTGGCTTTTTTTACATTGCTGTTCGTTGTTTTATTACTTAAAAATACAACTCTGTAACGATGATAATATGTATAAGCATGGACACAAATGTAATAAAGGCTTCCAAGGTGAATCCAATAACTTGAAGCGTTACGAAATATTTTCAACTTAAGAAGTCTTTATAGAAAATAGTATCTAGATTGGCAGATGTAGATGGAATTTCCATCCATGATATATGTAACTCAAAGCATATGATTTTTTGTTGTGCTTTTTAAATATTGTTGTTCATGAAATTAACGAATAAAATTGTTTTGTTTTTAATTTGAATGTTCACAGAAAAAAAGGATTCACCAATTAATATTTCCAATTAAGAATTTAATTGATTCAATTACATTTTTAATTGCATTAATTAATTTAAGTGGAAAGACTTAATTAATATTATCAAATTGCTTACAGGTGAAAATTAAATTAATTTTTTGATTGATATTACAAATATTTTAATTGATATTACAAAATTATTCATATTACTTTTTTGTGTGGTGTATATTTTTTCATAAAATTATATATTTTATTGACGTCATTTAATTGAATTCATATGTTTTTGAAATTCCCGGGAATTCCCGGGAATAAAACATTTTACTTCTCGATTCCCGGGAATTGAAAAAGTCCGGGAAATTAGAAACCCTAGTTAGAACCAACATTTGTTAAAACCATGTCGTCTTGAACTTTTTTTTTTGTTATTTTTCTTCCAAAAAGTTTTTTTTTTTTTTGTTTAAAAGGAAAGACAACGCAACAATTTTAATAACTTTTAAAGTTTGTATTTGCTTAACCGTGAAAAATAATTTTTACACCTCATGAATACGTAACGTGAATGTGTTTTGCCATAACGCAAAGGTTTTATGAATGCAGCAAAAGGCTTAAATTTTACTTGACTCATAAATTAGAGTCAATTTATGTTTTGAATTACTATATTGCGAACTTACAAAAAAAAAATAAAAAAATAAAAATATTCTACATTTACAGGTATACTTAGTGAAATTTAATATTTATTTTATGGTCTACTCATGTGTTATTTGGGTTGATTTCGAAGACATTTTATTTATGTTTGTTTGTTTTTTTTTTTTTAGAAATTTATGTTTTTCCATGTCTTAAGCATTATGTAATTGTAAGAAAACTCAAATGTATTGGAAGACATAAATATTCATAAATATAAATGATGTTGGTTAGTACACAAGCATAAAAGTTCATATACTTAACTGAAAAGCCTAAATATTGAATATTTACAGATATTAATAACATTTACTGCCTGGCTCACGATGTCGACAAGAAATTTTCGTTCGCTTATTTATATTGAAAACAAAAACAAATTTTCTTATTTTGTTTTTGTTTTCAATATAAATAAGCGAACGAAAATTTGTTGTCGACATCGTGAGCCAGGCAGTTAAATATAGAGCATAAAAACATACTTCATCATTATCTCGTTAGGTCTTATTTTAGTTTGGTAAGGGTTTTCTCAACCCCCTTGCGCCACTTGTAGTCATTCAAATTTGATTTATTAAATGTCTCATTTGTTTAATTTTATTTTTCTATTCTTAGTTGTTAAGAGCTTTAGTTGGAAATTTGAAAATTAAACCTAAATTATGTATATTCTTTCGTTTAAAATGTTTCTTTTGTACATATTTGTAAATTTGAGTGAAATGATTGACATTTCGGAAATAAGCTTAGTGATTGATATGCATATCCATACATACATATGTACTTGGCTATATATATACATATATAGATTCAACCTTGTCCAAAAATCTTATTATAATTTCCGTTTAATTTAAAGTCTCAGCATATGCCAGTTTTTAAAGGAAAAGATTTGTTTTTCATTTAAAGTTTTTTTCCATTCCTTTGTGTTCGATTAACGTCTAGAACAATAAATGTTTTAATTTAACGCATTCTAAAGGTACGGTCTCACGTGCCAAACTTTCGCCTTAAATACTAATGAAAATCCTCTTAATTCAGACAAATATTTATTAAGTTAAACAGTTTCCAATAATATTAGATTCTATGACACTGTCCTATTTATGAAAATTTTTAATACATATATACTTACATTATATACATACATACATACCTAATTATACATACATAAATCCATTTGATACAATTATTTTCAAATTAATCATTTTACGTTTAAGATTCTGCAATATCAAGTTAATTATCTTGAAACACCTATAACACTTCGTTCGTCGCAGTCAATTATTATTACGAGGGCAGATCAGTTAGTCCGTGACTTTTCGAACTTCCCTCGTAGTTACATGAAATGCAACACTGTTCCCATCAAGTAATAGACTACTGTCAAATTTTGAGCAAGTTTCGCCATTTACTTTGCGTTTAATAGCTGTTCAAAACATACAACCTCGTGTATTTTTCTAAAAATGGAAAAAAGTGAATTTCGGGTGCTCATTAAACATTATTTTTTGCGGAAAAAAACCGTCAATCAAAACAAGGAAAAGCTCGATAAATACTATCGATTTCAATGGTAAAAAAGTGGTTTACTGACTTTCGTTGTGGTCGCACAAGTATAAATGACGTTGAACGTTATGGACGGCCAATTGAGGTCAGTACACCCGAAAAAAATCCACGATATGGTGTTGGCCGATCGAAGAGTAAAAGTGCATGATATTGTTGATACCATAGGCATTTCATATGGCAGTGTGGTTTCGATTTTAAATGATCAGATGGGTTTAAGAAAGTTGTCTGCAAGATGGGTGTTTCATTTGCTCACAATCGCCCACAAAACCAATGTGCAGTTTCTATGGCAAAAATCCATGAATTGGGTTACGAATTGCTCCCTCATCCGCTCTGTTTTGCAGATTTAGCTCCGAGTTACTATTTCTTATTCCCAAACTTGAAGAAATGGCTCATCGGAAAGAGATTTGACTCCAACAACGAATCATTCCACATACAAAGGCCTATTTTAAGTACCTCGATTAATCTTATTTTTTGGAAGGGATACAAAAACTGGAGAAACATTGGACTAAGTGTATTGAGTTAAAAGAAGATTATGTTGAAAAATAAATTTTTGTTTTGCCAAAAAGACTGTGTTTCATTCATAAAGTCACGGACTCATTGATCCGCCCTCGTATCAATTAATTTTAAGTGTATAAAAGTTGCTGCTTTATTACAATAACATCAACACCCTTTTATCACGATTCCTCACGCAGCCACCTCTTGAAACTTTCTCTCTTAATTCGTACATTGATGTCCAGTGTGACCAAATTTGGAAATACTTAACATAATATAAAACTAATATTGAGTAAAATAAATCTAAAAAAAATAGAAAAATAAATTGAAGGCCAAACAAGCGGCCCTGTTCTGTCAACCGATCGATTTGAAATCGCACGATTTTAGAAAACTATCTCCGACAATGGAGACATTTTTTTAGATTTTTTTAAATTTTTTTAGTATATAAATTCTCTAATATCAAATCTGAAAGAAAATTATCGTGTATGATTTTAAACACGTTTGCAGGATAATTATTAATTTTTTGAAAACGAAAAATTTACTCAGATTCGGTTTACAGAACAGGGCGATTACAATCGATGTACCCACTGATGGCTGCCAGCTGATCTTATGGTTAAACAACTAGCCAGGAACTCTGCGATCAGACTGGAGGCAGGCTAGAGGACTTGCTAGAATCCTGGAGTTCGTAACTGATATGCTCACCCATACCTCTGGCTGATAAATGATTTGCTGTGATGTTCTAGGGTACGCCCTCCTATCATCATGAGAGCAAAGACTATAAATATATAAAGATGTTCCACGTAGAACATTAAATGAAAACTAAAATTGTTTGCGTTTATAGATGCTGTGGGGGAAGTAACAAGGGAACGAAACCACAAAGAGAGCACAAAATTTTTGAGCATTCACACTTATATAAATATGTATGTAGTAATGTTGTATGGCATACAATGTATGCACACACATAATTGAAGCTTATAGAGAAATTTAGTTGTGTGTGTTATATTTCTTGTTAAAGCGCAGTCAAGTAGGAGCAAAAATATGAAATAACTAAAAGAAGTTTCTTGTTTTGATACATTCATGTGCAAATAAATCACGGAAATCAAACGCGACCGATTGTGTTATTGTAGGGTAAAAATACGTGTTTTATTGTTGTAAAATTAAAAATAAGTTGATTCGCACCGAATTTTAATTGTTTTATTTAGAAATTTCAATTATATATACATATACATATATATATATAAATATATATATATATATACTATGTATAAAATAAAAATATGTATAAAATAAATAAAACGTGAGCTTACTTACATAACTTTGCAAACCATGATTATATATTTTTGTTTACAAAAGAATAGGTGTTCTTTATTGCTTTAAAATTTTGAGTTTTTCAGTGCTTGTTGATTTGAATTTATATGTTTTCCACGACGAATGTTTTCGTAGCAGTGTAAGAACTAATAAATTAAGCATCTCCATCCTGTGCTTAAAGCATACGTAGCTCTCGTCAAACCAAAAGGAATATATTGTATTTTTGGTACAATTTACGCATTGCTCAACAATAGTTTTTTTATGTTTTTTATTTCTTTAGAATTAGTAAAAACATTTTCGTAAACTTTTATGTGAATCTTACACACTGCAAAAAATAAGTCTGATGGAGCACACAAACTTCCAAAATCTGTTTCTGTATCATAATTTTTAGCGTGAACAAACATTTCTGAAGGATATGACAAAACTTGTGCTGGTTTAATTATATCCACACGACATTTAGCGCAAGTAATTCGTTGAGCTATATAACCAACAAAATATCGGCTTGATGTTAACTCTATTGGAACATTATTAGAGTTAAAACAATCTGCATCTTCATTAAAATAATCTTAATTTTCATCGAATATGTTTGTTACATTAACGTCAGGTGTGCGACTACTTTCTGCTGTACTTTCAGTTCTTTGAGTATTTTCTAAAATTGTTTGGAACTCAATAGGTAAAAATATCGCATCGTTGTTTGCACAATTTGAAGAGGTACTAAATTGCGTTATTTTAAGAGATAGCAGTTTAGCTACTGCGACATTTAATTCATAGACCGAAGGATTTTTGCAGTGTCCGCCCTTGGCACGTATATATGAAAACAAGTTTTCCAATGGATCTTGATTAAAATGGCTCGTTAAAATGCATATCAAATTTGAGTTTTCCGCAAACAATTTTGACGATAACGATAAAATAGCTCTCGTAGTTTGAATTAGGCCATCGATTGAAAATATTTTATTTCCTGCGTATTCAACCTGTTTCATATAGGTAATTAGCTCTTCGAGTAATTGCCAAGTTGTGCTTTTCGGCTTCAGGCCACGCTTCAGGGGCTTTGCATCGTTAAAATACATGCTGTTTAAGCAATCAAAATAGCTATCGAGTTTTTTTATAAAAGAGCACGTTGAAGTGGCTATTGTTGCGGAACTTCGTGTAAACTGGCGATTTTCATTTACAGATTGGATTGCAGCAGCAACTGAATTGCTTAAAGTTTGGACAGCTAGGCCAACACGCATCTTCTGAAAATTATTTGGGTTTATGTGCACCGTTGTTAATTTTGTCATTTTGGTTACTTTTCCATACTCCAACTCGAATATTTCTCTAACAACGTCGAATCGCGCTACGCCATGCAGTGTTTTAAAATCGGCTTTGATGAAAGCATTTGTTATGGATTTGAAAATATGGGGTACGTCGTACATCAGGTAAATTTTTGAATTTTTATATATAAAATAAGGTTTTTCACAAGATCTGCCTAGCATATCATAGCATTTTCTATTATTGGGTCCTTGATCACACGTAAGCCCACGCACATTTAGTCCCATTTCTCTTAAAATGTCAAAGTTTGACTCCACAAGTTTTTTTAGTACATCACCTTTTATTGAACTGGAAGTAACAAATTAGTTTAAAACGAACTTCCAACTTTTTACAACTCCTCTTATCATAAAAACGCAAACTTGGGACCCCATTTGATTTACTCGTTCATATCCTAAATCGACAACTCCATCTATAACATCTGCACATTTATTATAAGTAAATTTTTTTCTTATAGATACTTCATCAAAAATTAAAATGCATTCTTTTTCAAAAGGTTGCATCTTTTTCACAGTTTCTGTGAGCGCATTGTATATACATGAATTGTTACCTGGCTGCAAATTTTTAATGCTACTCCATCCACTAAAGGATGAATGACTCTGAAGGTTCAATTTCAATATATTTCTTAAGAACAAGTATGTGGAGGTTGATCTTTAAAATATACTTTGAGAAAAGCTTATCTCATGCTCTTCCCAACGCGCATTTGTCCCTCTATTTATCTTTAGGAGCATTTTGCAAAATGTTTTTCGTTTGGACTTATATTTAAATTAAATAAGTAAATTTATATTCGGTGCGAATCCATGTATTTGCAAAAGTACAACAATAAAATACATATTTTTGCCCTATAAATAGACAATCGGTAACATTAAATTTTATGTAGCTTATGTCCATACACTTATGCATATGTGCGAAAACACAAGTTCTTTTTGTTTGTGTAAATTTTTTCTTTGCTTTAAATTAAATACACACATCCATTCATACTTACGCATGCAAAGGCACACACACATGCATGCGTATGCAGATGAATAGCGAAGACTTGAGAATAATAAGTGCTCTGAGAAAATAAATTACTCTCTTTGAAACAAATGGATTTAGTAGTAAATCCACCAGCAAATTAAGCACTGGCAGTCAGTGTGGCCACAACTAAAAAAATTTTTAATGCTAAATGGGGCTTAAAATAATGCTAAAAATGCTAAAAAAATATTTGAAAATGCTAAAATATAATGCTAAAATTTTTTAATGATTTTTTATTAATTATATCGGTATAACGAAGAAATATTTAATTTAATTTTAATAAAACAAACAAAGTTGATTCAGAAGTTAAAACAACAATTCAGGAACATACAAAATACGAGTACAATTGCTGAATTCATAAAACCTCCTGTATCTTTGCACGATCGTATTAAATATAAAAGTGTAAAACTTGTTGTTGGTAATTTTCATATAAAAATTAAATACATAAAATAATTTTGCACTTTTATTTTATATGTATGTTTTAATGTATTAATATGCCTGCTATCAACATCCCAGTAAAAAAAATTGGAAGTCATTCTAAAGGAAGTACATTTTCATTGCTTCCAAAAAATCGATATTTTTAATTTGCCGATAGTTAGCAGAAAACCAAGTAGAAGTTTATTTTAGTCATACAAAACCTTGTAATTCCTCGCTAGTTTTAGAAATTACTCACCAGAATTTTTAAAAAATCGATTTTTTTTTAAGAAATTTATGAACTAATTTTGGTCTAAAATTTTAAAGTTATTTGCTTAAATTTACATTAAATTACTGTTTCGTGCTTAAATTCCTATAAAAAGAAACTAATTGTTAAAATAGGTACCTATTACCCATTTTTCCTAGATGAAAATATTATCATAGAACACAAAAAAGGAAATTTTTCTTAAAATTGCTTCCAATTCGGTGACCAGGCAGCGAAAAAGAGAACTTCTTGCAATGACAACCCTATGTAAAAATCATTAGATCGGATCGAAATTTGCACTACTTCCAGATCGCAAACTCTACATTTTCATGACTTTATTGGAGTGTCTTTTTTTACTGGGATAATATGAAAGACATTTAAAAAATAATTTTTGCATTAAAAAACGGATTAATTTACTTTTTTATTTTTTACTGTACGTCCAGGAGCCGGATTCAGCAACGATGAATTTTGAAGTGTTCGACTCCGAAAAACATAATTAAAATACTTATTTTCTTCTTATTATTAGGTGTTTGACGTTTAAAATACATTAAGGCGGCTATTAGACGCTCATACTCGGTATATGAGCAAGACAGACTTTCGTACATTCCAACAAACACCTCTTAAAATGCGCGATCTAACTAAGTCATCTTTATGCTTTCCGTACTCTACGTTTCCACATTACATGACGTTTCGTTGTAACTTGAAGTTACAAGTGATTTGTTAAAACAAATGCACTATCAATAATGTTATCACTTGAAAAAAGCATTAACTTGAGCAGTCTACACTTAACATTAACTTAAAGTTTATGTTCAAGTGAGCCTTCTTATGTCAGGTGGAGACCGCAAGTTACGAAAACATAAATGAAATTTGCACTGAATTTGACAAAAGATATATTAAAGGAGTATGATGACAAACACAAAAATTCAAAATTCCTTAAAGCTGAAAAACACGAATTTTGAATTATCACACTATTCTCAAATACCAAGTATGACAGCCTAATAGCCGCTTAAGACGTCTTTTGCTGTTTACATGGTTTCCATCATTATACATTTCTACAAAAACGACAAAATACAATGAAATACAGGAGTTTTTACATGTATAAATGGAAAAGAATATATGAAATTTATAAAATTAAAAATGCTAAATAATGCTAAAAAATTAATACAAAAATGCTGAAAAAAATGCTAAATGCAAAATAAAAAATTCACTGCTAAATCAATATATATAATGCTAAATTTAGCAGTGAAAATGCTAAAAGGGTCACACTGCTGGCAGTACAATGTATGGACGTAGAACATCTTTATATATTTATAGTCTTTGATGAGAGCGTGCTAGAGATCTCTACGGACAGAGAACGAGATTTAAGCTACAGAATCAATGCAGCGTAATACAGGCTGAAATATCACTTATAAACTGGATGAAGTACTATGAAGGGGAACAATTCCCGGGGAACAATTCCAACTAATAGCAAGTAATAGGGAGAACAAAATATTCCAATTGGAAAAGGAAAAAAATTCTCGCGGAATTTTATTCATAATTGTCCTGTATAGGATATATAGTGAATATAACCAAATCTGTATTGATAGCAAAGATGCGATCAAGTCTATATCGGGTGTCTACTCAACGTCCAACCTGGTGTATAAATTCCGGATGACTCTAGAACACGCTCACAGCCAGACATTTAAAACCTGGAGCTAGCAGGGCACAACAATATGCCCGGAAATACCGTTGCAGATGAATTAGCCAGATCCGGAGTTCGAGTGCACTTTCGTGCATGGAACAAATACTTGGCGTCTCGTTAAAATGCTGTAAGACTCAAATTCAGCAACATTTATCTGGGATCGTACAGACCTGATAGTGTAACGAAGTCATATGCTCGATAATAAGGCAAATATGGCCTCAATACGATTGTAGTAGATTTGTAATACTGGAGGGTTCACCTCATTGGCAAATGGGCACACTTGCTGTGGTAATTAAAGGTAAGGGTTGTATAGGGCCGCACATTAAGAAATTAAATCTACCATATAACGACGAGGAGGAATATACAGTAAAACACCTCCTCTGTAAATGCCATGCTCTCTCTGGGAATGAGGTGATTTCACTGAGTAGTCTGCTGCTGCAAGATTTTGGCATAATGCGACATTACAGGGATAAACTCGTTTATCCGGTGGTCAGTTTGGTTCAGCACTGAACCCAATTCTTTGGCCTTAATGGCTTATATGGATTTCAAAATACCCATATTAGATAATTTTGTTTGTTTATGTAAACTCGTTGAATTAAATTCGATTGAAAATACAGGGGTCTAATCGTCGCTTTCGATAACGAGCTGATTCGATTAAGTTTTTTCAGTATGCGATTATGACATTCGATATCGTACCATATTATTACATTGTTCGATAACGAATGCCATAATCTCAAACTGAAAAGTATGATCGAATCAGCTCGTTATCGAAATCGATGATTAGACCCCCGAAAAAACTAAATGCATTTTCAAAAAGATCAAAAAGTTAAATGGAATATTTCGAGCCAAATCAAAAATAATAAAGCAAAATTTAGTTCTGAAAACCTAATACGGCCACGCTGTTTTGATGTCTCTTAAAATCAATGAACAATTAACGATTACCCTTCATTAACTTAAACAACAACATTCCATTAGTTAATATGTATTAAGATTTGTTGTTGGATTTGTGTGCAAATCCCATACATATATAAATACTCGTATGTGGGCTTATTACTGTAAATGTGTTAAGTTTTTTTTATTTTACATGCTTATACATACATACATACCAGGGATGGCAACGTTGGTACAATTGTACTTTTTTTTGGCACTATTCAAACTCTGAAATAGAGATGGGGGCTTGTCGAATTTTTTCAACACGACGCGACACGAACACGAATACCAAGACGCTCAACACGAACGAAACACGCACGCAAAACATTTTGTCAACACGATAGTGCACAACACCCACGAAATATTATTAAAATGGTATTTGAAACTCAGAAAATTTAATTGATTTTTTCAAGAATCGCCTTTCAAAATATGGCACCAAGTTGGCACTGCCAGCTGTACTATCTGCCACCATAGCTAATACTATCGGTTTAAGCTTCAGAGGCCATACAATATCAACAAATATGCTGGTGCTGTGTATTTGACGATACAAAATATTAAATTTTTTCTCTACTGGATATTCATTCATAGATACATATTTTACATATAAAACCGTTTCGTATTTTTCGTGTCAATTTTTCTCAACACGAAACGATCCGAACACGCACAAAATAAAAATTTTTGTCACGAAAACTTCGTGTTGGGTCGTGCGTGTTCGTGTCACGAAAAAACACGACACGCGCCCATCTCTACTCTGAAAGTACAATAATACACCAATGAGTAAATTAGTACATATAAGGAATCACCCCAGTTTGACTCCGAATTGTTTTTCAAACGATTGCATATGTCAATTTTCACTTTTGAACAATGAAACTCATATTCTTCTCACTTGAAAACAGTCTTGTGAAAGCAAAACGCAGCGAGAAAACCAAAAAATGTGAACTCGTCTATTTCCAAATAATTTTTCTTCTAAATTCGGATGCTAGAGCATATGCTATTAATTTGTATATTTTAAATTTCAACTTAAACAGGTGTAACCATATAGTTTAACCTTCCAACTTACAAGCAAGTCTGTGAAAACGATTCGGTAACTAAGAACAAAGACGATTATTTTAATAACAACAAATAAAAATATGTAATTTGAACTAAAAAAATATTTTAGTACGATTAAGGAAAAAAAGTACAATTCTTTAAAGTTGTTGGTACACTTTTAAAATTCTCAATGCCGTCCCTGATACATACTTACATATGTATGTATGTGTGTCTTATTTAAAATTTCATTTGCTTGTAGTTGCAAAAATTGTTGCAACAAGTTGTTGCAATCAAATAAATATAATAATAATTAAAAGTAAAAGAATGTTATTGAATACAAATGCTACTGAATTTGGTTTAATGTGTGATTGGAAGCAAACGCCATAATTGATAAAACAAACCAGTGACTTTGGCAGCCATAATGGCTAGTGAGTGGGAACGATTATTTATAATGTTTTTTCTTCTTATGAACCGAAAAAAGTTAAATCGGTTATTCATATTCTCACCGTGTTATTCGTATTATATTATTATATTTTGTTATTCTATATACATATGTAGCCGTATGCAGGCATAACTATAGATAAAATATTTGCATATACATATGTATGTATGTATGTGTGCATAACTTTGTTATTTCCTTTGTAATGTCTATATAAATTCATACACATACATCAAGGCCGAGTCACATATAATCCGTCTTACACTGTTCGTTGCCTTTTTCAATTGACAGCTAAGTTGAAATACATGCCTTAGACGTCATTCTTCATCTACTTCCTATAGAGGACTTTGTGGTGGGAACGTCGACTAGAAGTCTCCTTAGACTCGTAAAAACAGGTTTGGCGGACAGGAGTAACAGGTCACACATCAATCTTAAATGAGATCAGTTTTTTATGATCAGGGACCCGTAACCCGTGGGTTCACGGACTATAAGGTCGCTGAAATTGATTTTATTAGAACAACCCCCACCGGTAATTCCGGATAGGGACTATTGGGTCAAATTCGATACGCTATATGAGGGTAGTGCGGTATTTACAAACGGCTCAAAAATGGGGGAAGGCATAGGGTCTGGTGTCTTTATCTTGGGAACGAACATTCGTAGTTCTTTCAAATTGCCGAATGAATGCAGCAATTTCCAAGCTGAGATCTTGGGGATCCGCAGGGCCACGGAACTAGCGGCAAGGGATGTAGCTGAGGGTGAGAAGGTAACCTTATACGTCGACAGCCAGGCAGCGCTAAAAGCTTTGAAGGGACACAATGTCAAATCGAAACTTGTTAGTGGCTGTGCGAGAGCCCTCAACTTGCTTATGGACAAATATAGTGTCAGACTATGTTGGGTTCCTGGCCACAGCAGTGCTGAGAGAAATGAAACTGCCGATGAGCTGGCAAGAATAGGGTCGGCGTTAGATGAGGGAATGTGTGACAGATCGGTGAACTAATATAGCGAACTCAAGTAATTGGGTAGAAAGCAGGACCAACAGTTCATGGCGAAGTAGGGAGGATTATAGAATATCGAGGGCTATGTGGCCAAAACTTGACTCAGGAAGGAGCAAACTGCTACGGGACATGGATAAGAAGGCGATGAGAATTATAATAGGCGCGTTGAGTAGTCACTGCTCGCTCAGAGCAAGAATTAGCATATGGGAAACTGGCACTCCAGATTTCTGTAGAATGTGTGGGATGAAGAGGAACCAGAAACTATTGAACATATTATATGTCATGCCCGAAGCTGCAACGTCATAGGCTTAGATGGCTGAGCAGGCGTTTCCATGAGAGCATTACTGATATCGGGAAGTGTTAACTAGCGGACATCAGGGAATTCAGTAGCTTAATGATGAATAATAGGGTCACTTCTGTGTGCAAATTGGGGTAAATATTGAAGGCAATTATGAATAAAATTCCGCGAGAAAATTTTCCCGGGGAACAATTCTAACTAATAGCAAGTAATAGGGAAAACAAAAAATTCTAATTGGAAAAGGGGGAAATTTCTCGCGGAATCTTATTCCTAATTGTCCTGATTACTTTTAATGGGCTATAGAAGGGATTTACAATGGACCCAATTGCGTCTCCGAATGAAGGTGCATTTTTGGCACCACCCTTCCTAACCTAACCAGAAATACAAGGTTTCTTCTGATCCTTGTCACATTTAATACGTCTCCGTCAACGCAAAGAACAAAAGTTGGCCAACTTTTAACTTTTAGCGTACGTTGAGTAGTTCGACAGCTATTATTTGGTTTTTTTTAATATGTTTCCATTTCGGTTTTTGTGTTTTTTTGGCAGCAAAAATTAAATAATAAGTAAGTAATAAAAGAAATAAATTGAATAAATGAAAAAACTTAAGTTTAAGTTTAACATTTTTTAACGCACTAATACTCTCAAATTATTATTTTACTTAGTCAGTAAAATATTTTTTTTATTAAAAATACATTGAAATTGATTATTGAGGGGTTTAGCTGGATCCTATGCGCATTTCACTGTTGCTAATGCAGATCATCAGGGAACCTTTACCCAAAACAACTAGAGTTATCTTGTTAAACTTTCATTTAAACAAATGAAAGCTCAACAAATAATCAACATGTTTTATATTTTCTTACTTTACCATTATTACATTGGCTGACTTATTTTCAGCTTAATAAAAAATGGTTAACAAACCTTCTGGTAAAATGCTTCCGTCAACAAAGTATTCGTCATGCCAACCTTCTCCGTCGTTGCGTTAATTTCAATGATGTATTCTATGTGACTAGCAGGGCAATTATGTAAAAAATTCCGCAGGAAATTTCTCCCAGGGAACAATTCCAACTAATGGCAAATGATAGGCAAAACAAAAAATTCTAATGGGAAAAGGAAAAATTTCGTGCGGAATTTTTCACATAATTGCCCTATAGGCCTTTAGACTCCTTTCAGCAAAAAAAAATTGATGTGTAATAACTTCTAATCGATAATTATAATAATCCATGTAATATTAACCCGTTCTTACTAACTTAAAAAGGGAAAAATACTTAAGCCAAATCATATCACATAAATTTTACTCATTCGTAAAGGGTAAATAAATGTTGTGTTGAAATCTAGAACTATTTTCCTTCAGTGTGTTTTACTTGCACGTTTATTACATGGTTTATATTTTTGCAGCAATAAAATATTTGAAAAAAAAAAATGGTATAACTACATTTACCTTGGGGATATCTTTCTTTTGTTATAAAGTTACTATTAAATTTCCCTCTTGTTTTATCAAACCTTTTGCTAACATCTGCTTGTTAAATACTTAAGTCTTCGAATATCATAGATTCTAATAGAAAAAACCTAGAAAAAGTATAAACACACTTAAATACCAAAGTTTTTCCTAACTATATTGCGTGTCAAATATGAAAAAAAAAAATAGAAAAACAATATACAAAACCTTGGCTTACAATTATAGTTTTAATTTAAAGAATGTGTATTTTTTGTACAACTGTTATTAAAGATGACACAAGAAATAACGTGCATAAAAATATTTCAGAAGACAAAATAATCCATAAATACCTTGACAAACTGAAGGTGTAAATGGCTCGCACAATGGTAGCGGTAACATACTCTTATGTTCGCCAATCGAAAATATTATTAAGATTTTTTTTAGTTTGTGGCCTGAGTGTAGACATAATTGAAAATAAAAAAATAAGGCTGTTGTATGTGGAAAATAATGGGTTTGAAATTTATTTATTGAATTTTTGAGCCAAGGTTTTCAATAATAACATCACAATGTGATTATATTGTTACCCAGTAAAAAAAGACACTCCAAAAAAGTCATGAAAATGTAGAGTTTGCGATCTGGAAGTAGTGCAAATTTCGATCCGATCTAATGATTTTTACATAGGGTTGTCATTGCAAGAAGTTCTCTTTTCGATGCCTGGTCACCGAATTGGAAGCGATTTTACGAAAAATTTCCTTTTTTGTGTTCTATGATAATATTTTCATCTAGGAAAAATGGCTAATAGTTACCTATTTTAACAATTAGTTTCTTTTTTAGGAATTTAAGCGCGAAACAGTCTTTTCATGTAAATTTAAGCAAATAACTTTAAAATTTTAGACCAAAATTAGTTCATAAGTTTCTTCAAAAAAATCGATTATTTTAAAATTCTGGTGAGTAGTTTCTAAAACTATAGAGGAATTACATACAAGGTTTTGTATGACTAAAATAAAATTCTACTTGGTTTTCTATTAACTATCGGCAAATTAAAAATATCGAATTTTGGAAGCAATGAAAATGTAGTTCCTTTAGAATGACTTCCAATTTTTTTTACTGGGTAGATATAGAATGCTATCGAGAAAGATGACTAGACCCCTGGTCTAAGACTCAAGCGGAAATTTTGACTACAAGGACCTTTCACACTCGTTATTATTGATACTTATTAAACAAATAAGTATGGTTCTTTATCATCAGTATATGAAGTTGTATTACTTTTAACCAACTATAACTTTTTTGCTTCTCTTGTAAAATTGTTTTTGTTTGTTCCATCTTTTTGCATTTTGGCTAACGATCTCTAATTCATTTATGCGAAATACTTAAATATTGATGTTATTGACCGTCTGTTGTACTTATAAAGGGTGTTTTTTTAAGCCCGATATAACTTGAAATTGTAAAAAATAACACAAAAAATTAAATTGTAATCAAAAATTTTTTTTTATTCGAAAGATCAATACGTGACATTAACATTTGAAAATGATTTCGGGCATATGGGCACCGCGGCTGTTCTTGACGAAGCGCATTCTGGATGTCCAATTTTGGGCCACTTTTTCGAGCACTGCTGGCCGTATGTCACGAATAACACGAACAATGCTGGCCTCCAAGGCGTCAATTGTTGCTGGTTTATCAGCATAAACCAGTGACTTCACGTAGCCCCACAGGAAATAATCGAGAGGTGTCAAATCGCACGACCTTGGAGGCCAATTGACAGGTCCATTTCTCGAAATCAAGTTATCGCCAAATTTTGATTTCAATAAGTCGATGGTTGCGTTCGCCGTATGGCACGTAGCGCCATCCTGTTGAAACCACATCTCCTCCGGATCAATGTCATCCATATTTTCAAACAAAAAATCATTGATCATGGTGCGGTAACGATCTCCATTGACCGTAACGCGAGCTCCGGCCTCATTTTTGAAGAAATAAGGTCCGATGATGCCACCAGCGTGAAAACCGCACCAAACGGTGCATTTTTCTGGATGTAATGGAGTCTGTAGGGTCTCTTGTGGATTGGTCTCACTCCATATGCGGCAATTTTGCTTATTAACAAACCCGTTAAGCCAAAAATGCGCCTCACCGCTGAACACAATTTTGCGATAAAACAACGGGTCAGTTGCCAACTGCTCTAGAGCCCAATCGGCGAAAGAACGACGCATATAATGGTCTCGTGGCTTCAATTCCTGCACCAGCTGGTGTAGGCCGAGATCTTTGCGCAAAATTTTCCACGTAGTGGGCGGACAGAACCCCAATTGCTGCGACCGACGACGAATCGATAAATTTGGATCTTCTTCCACACTTTCGTTTACAGCGGCGATATTCTCTTCACTACGCACATTCCTTCGACGTGTTGGTGTTATTGCATCCTCTAGAGAGTATGTGGTACGAAATCTATCCACAGTTCGACGAATGGCTTGTTCAGATGGACGATTATGTACGCCATAAAAATGACGAAGTCGTCTATAAGTTGCGCGAATCGACGACTGATTTTCAAAGTAAATTTGGATAATTTCGTAGCGTTGTTCAAGCGTGAGTCTATTCATGATGATTTGTCAGAGTATACTGAAACAAATAAAAAAAAATGTTTTATCAAAATTTAATTTTTTGTGTTACTTTTTACAATTTAAAGTTCTATCTAGGTTAAAAAAACACCCTTTATACATACTTTGAGTGTTACGAGTATTATACTCAAAGTATGGATATTTTTTCGGACAAAATAAATATACGCATACGCCCCGGTATAAATTTGTGTGTACGAAATAGTATGGCAAATGTGCTGTTTGCTCTCTTAAAATATTAATATATACATATGTAGTTGGAAACGTTTGTAGCACTTTCTATCCATATCAAGAAATCAGTTGAACATCGAGCCAATATAGCATTTTACAACATAATTTTTCTGTCAGCACTGGTGCTTGAAGTGTGTGCATGTGAAATAATCTTGTATATACTCATGTACAGCGGAATAAATACTTAGATTATTTTTATATTTATTGGTATGACTCTAACTGATATAGTGGTTGGTTGTTTGTACTTTATACGTATTCAGTTTAAACTTGATGAGTATGTCTGAGTATGAGTGAGGTTTTTTTTCAACTGTGTAGTTGTTTAACGGCCAGTACTCAAAGAGTACTTAGAACGACACTTGTCGGCTGGGTTGTGAATTTAAAAATCAAAATTAATATCATAATTGACTTCCTAAACGTTATATGTATATGTATCAATACAATATTAATACACAGTATGTACACAATGCAGCTAGTTTTAAAGGGTGTTTTTTTAGAGATGGCGTCACTGCTTTGAGCACCCATTTAACAGCTGATAGTTGCTTTTTGTCTAGTTTGCTTTGAAATTTCATTATGAATCGACTTACACCAGAGCAACGCGTACAAATTGTTGAAAGTTTTAAAATTTGAAAATATTAAAATTTATTTTCCGATAAAGCCCATTTCTGATACGTAAATAAGCATAATTGTCGCATTTGGAGTGAGGAGAATCCACAAGCTTTTGTCGAAACACCATTACATCCACAGAAAATTACTGTTTGGTGCACTTTATGGGCTGGCGGAGTCATTGGCCCATATGTCTTCAAAAACGATAATGGTCAGAATGTTACTGCCAGTGATGAACGGTATAAGGAACATGATTCGAAATTTTTCGTACCTCAATTACGTGGCATTAATCTTGCTGATATGTGGTTCCAAGAGGACGGAGCCACATGCCACACAGCAGGCGCTACAGTTGATTTACTCAAAGAAACTTTTGATGAAAAAAAAATTTCACGTAATGGCCCAATTAATTGGCCACCAAGATCTTATGATTTAACCCCATTGGATTATTTTCTTTGGGGTTATGTTAAGTCTCTCGTCTACGTTGATAAACCAGAAACAATTGAACACCTGGAAATCAACATTCGAAGAGTTATCGGCGAAATAAGGCCGCAAATGCTGCGAAAAGTTGTTGAGAATTGGTGTTCCAGATTGCGCCTTCTACGCGATAGCCGTGGCGGCCATATGGCAGAAATCATATATAAACATTAATTCCATAAAATATTTTTTCCAACAAAGCCCGTTTCATTGATATTAAAAATATATTTCGTTGTTTTATTATGATTTAAAATTGTGTCACTCTATAAAAAACACCCTTTATAATATTCTATAAAATTTGCGTCCGTTTTTCTTTCCAAAATTTGCGAACTAGTTGTCTTTTACCACTACAAGGAAACATACGTTCAGGAAGTTACTCCATTTAATAAAAAAAATACGGCCTCACTTAGGTGACAAGGCCGTCAAATCGTTGTCTTTGGTGTCCATATCATCCAATTATAGCCGAAAGAAGTTGGTAATCATATAATTTTGATTAATTAAATTAATAATTTGTACGTGTTGTTAAACGCTACATCCATTGTCAATTAAAAATCCTTATTGTTAGACACTTTCCATACCTTATAATATAATAATTAGCTAAAGGTAGGACTTTGTCTGCCCGATAAATGGGTTTGCATTATAAAACCTTCATTTATTACATTTTTATCCATTAAAACATAATAATAATAACAAAATATTTAAGTTGCAATAATGAAAAGATATTTATTGGGCAGACAAGTTGTGAAAATGGCCCTCAAGGTCTTTTAATTTTTCTTTTTTCTTTTCTATAAAATAAAAGACCATAAGCTTCATAAATATATTTATTAAATTAAAATTTTATTTGTAATATTACTTTTTCAAAATTTATTATTGGATTTTAAATATACAAATTCGTATTATGGGCCAATTTTTATGGCAACAATTGGCATTGAGTTTTCGTTTCATTACAGTTGTCGTTACCCTATCTCAGTTTTCATATGAATTCTGAGAATTTAAGACTTAAAATTCATACTAAACCAAACAAAAACCCAGTTAGTGCAAAGACAGCGTCGCACAGTGAGACAACACCGGCATTAAATACAAGGAGTCATTGTAGAGCTTTGAAATTTTGCACAGGTTATTTTTTAGACAATTCCAGTTAAAAAAACAAAAATTCAACCTTCAAATTTGATATTTACTGTAATGTTGCATGCAAAAATTACAATAACACTCCCACTATTACGCCATTGAAATGAAATAAAAAAGAACAATTTTTTTTCATTCTGTCAATAATTTTTTAATAATAATGTTTATTATGTTGTTTAACAAAAAAATAATTAATAATTAAAAAAAAAATAAAAGTAAAGTAAACATGCTAACATACTATAGCGACAGAATGTGCGCGTTGCGTATTTTTTGTAGTATTTTGTATGTTTAAATTACTTTTGCAAACTTTTGCTATATGTCCTTTACTTCAAATGAAAGCTGAGACTTCAATCTTTCATTTGATATAAGTCTGCACCTAGGACGAGGGGCTGCTCTATATTTCCTAGTCCATTGAAAATGCAAAATGTTAAATTTTTACACCACAATTCTGTTGTTAAGAAATTTTTTGTTTGTGTTTTTTTTTTAAATTTCTTCTTTCATCTACTCATTCTACAACAACTAAATTAATTAACAAAATACTTTAAAGTTATATTTATTATGTATTTTTTATTAATAAGCTTTTGAATATTACATATTGAACTAACATATTTCAAGCGCGTTGGCATACCTCAACTTTGACTTGCTCTAGACCAAAAAGTAATGAAGTAATGAGGCTGAAATTTCAGGGAATTGTTACTCATATATCTGTTAATATACTGTGAAAATTTCATCCAAATTGGACGACACGCTAAAAACCATTTTTTGCCGCGGTTACTATAGGGCTGTCTCACTGTGCGTCGTTGCCTTTAATTTTAATAATTTATAAAAAATTTATTATTAAATCGAATTTTCCACAAACTTGCTTGCTTAAAAAAAGGAAGGGAAATATCAACCAAACTTTTCTTGTTTGTTGTGGAACAATAAAAAAATTCTGGTTATTCGTTTAACTGGGAAAGTTTTCTTCGTCGTTGGTGTTGTTGACTTTTGTTTTGTTTGGTAGCTAATTATTTATGAATAAATTACTTTTTTTCATAAACATTAAATAATAAACTTTCAAACTAATTGTTATTATTTTCAAAATGCATTAATATCTTGGAATGTGATGTAACACATGTTTCTCATTGTTTAATACAAATACATACGAATGTATTGTAAGTCCTTGCGTTTTGTTAGAGTGTTGCTGTTGTTACACCAGATCGTCGTAAATAGAAAATTATTATAAAATCCAAATTGAAATCCTTTAGGAAACATTCTTATCAGCAAATGAAAATAGTTATTTCTTATATGTACTAAGAGATTGTTGGGTTAACGGGTGACTGGAAAATATTACATAAAAAATTATTATTTATGTATGTATGCATGTACATATATTTGTATTATCCCAGCTAACCAAAACATTCGTAAATAATATCGCATTCTCGAATGTTGCGTAAACATTTCTCGGACAAAACACTCGAGAACGACTATCGTAAACGTAAAGAGAAAGTGCTGCTAGAGCTCACTCGTCGCTCAGTTTGTGGCAGCAAATGTTTCGATTTCGATGTTTCGCTCTCGAATCAATAGCGAACCTTTAGCAATATCAATCAATAGCAACCGATTTAATTGCTTCTAAATAGCAAAAAACCTTATTCTTCTTTTGTTGTACATGCAAAAAACAAAAAATAAAAAATTGAGAGAAACAAATTGTTTCTTGTAGCAAAACTTTTTTTTAACGAGAATGTTTCGAGAATTGTTGGCTATAGCGAACATTCGTTATATTCGAAACTCAGGTTGGCTGGGTAATGGTAACGAGTATGGTTTAGCAAGTTTTTAAAGGTAGAAATATAAAAATGTAATGAAGTCGGTAATAAAATTTATTCGAAAGTAAAAAGTTAATTTCTCGTTATATTTCGTCATATTTCTTACGTTTTGATTGAAATGTAATGCACAGGGTGGGCCAAAAGTTACTATGGGGTTTAAAAGTTTACTAACTTTTTCGTTTATTAATTTTTTTATATATCTTTTCTCAGATTATATAATATACAAAATGTAAATTTTTTTACACTAAGTATGAAAAATAATGTCTCTTAAATGACCACCGTTTTCAGCTTCGCACTGACGGGCTTGTTTTAGAGCATTTTCCATAACATCTTTCAAAATTTGTGGCTGTAGCGTTCGAATTTCTGCAACAATGTTTGCCTTGAGCTCAAGGATTGTTTCTGGCTTGTTCACATACACTCGCTCCTTCAACCCAAAGAAAATAGTCGGGTGCTGTCAAATCTGGCGATCGCGCTGGCCAAATAATTTCCGAATTTTTGGAAATTATTCGCTCTCCAAAAATTTGACTTAAAAGTGCCATTGTGTCTCGGGCAGTGTGTGCAGTGGCTCCGTCCTGCATACCAGGTCTGTTTTCAAGAGCAGGGCGTAAAAAATTTTCTATCATAAACCGATACCGCTCTCCATTTACGGTTACAGCACTTCCATCTTCATTCTCGAAGAAGTAAGGCCCAATGATATTCTCAGATTTGATCCCACACCATATTGTACACCATTCAAATGAAAATGAATCATAATCAAATTTTCAATAAAGTTGATTTCATTTCAAAATTTAGACGTTGCCGATGATCTCCGGGTTTTAATTCTTGCACCAACTGCACCTTATATGGGTATAAATAATGTAAATCTTTTTTTGAATACGCCGTAATGACGTACGAGATATTCCTAGCTGAGCAGAACGCCTTCTGGTAGATGTTTCTGGTGTTTCGTTAACACTTTGCTGTACTCGTTCAATATTTTCCACAGTGCGACTTAAACGTGGTCGAGGCAAATCTGTTACGGTGCCATGTTGGTGATTACGATCAACTAAGCAACGAATCATTGCTTCAGAGGCGAAATTCTGACGTTAAAATGTCGACGATATTATCATTGCGCTAAAATAATTGATCTCTGATTTAAATAATTAAATTCTATTATTCTGGTTCTTTGTTCAGTTGTGAATCTCTCCATTATTTATTCTTCAAGAGTTATTTATATAATCTGAAAAAAAAATTTTAAAAAATATATAAACGAAAAAGTTATTAAATTTTTAAATTAAATTAAACCCCATGGTAACTTTTGGCCCACCCAGTATATCATAAGCCGCCTTAAATAGTTTTATCCGGTAACTATCCTCCTACTGCTCTACATGTTTTTGATGTTTCTTTTATTTAAATGTTTTTTCTCAAAATAGAGTGGAGTTTGGTTATAACGAACTACTATTTGAAATGAAATGAATTTTTAATCAAAGAATAATTCTTCGATCAGGCTTATGTTCAGTACTTTTCATTTCTTGTATAAAAATTAAATAGTTTTTCTTAACTAATGTCACTTCCTAAACAATGCAACAAAAAAAGTTAAATTATACCAGTTGGGGTCATGCCGTGTTTTCCATCCACTTCATCAGCAATTTTTAATAAAATAGAATATGAGAAATGGTTTTATTATATATACTATTATTGCCGCATTTTCTGTGTCACCATCCACTACATCAGCAACCATACCTATCCACTTGTCTATAGAGTGATTTTTAACATCAGCTATTTAACATGAATTTTTAATAAAATAGAATATGAGAAATGGTTATAAGTGGTATAGATAGTAATATAAGTGGTATAAATAGTAAGATCAGATGGAGTGAAGTATTGCTTGCACCGTTTTAAAAATCCTAGGCACTTGAATGCTTCTTTTGAGACCTGAAAAATGTGTTCAGAGAAAGAATAGCAAATGCTGCTGTCGTCTGCGAAAGAATAAATAGGGCTGAAAGTTTTACAAAGAGGGTAATTTAGAAAGATTAGGAATAGAGTTGGTGAAAGTTATGAATTAGGCCCTATATATACAATTATTATTTTACCACCGGTAAATGCATTTATAAGCAGGGTAGGGAAAAATTCTGCTCGCGAGAACAATTTTTATTAACTCGCTCGTTTTAAAATTTGTGCTCGCGAGTTCAAAGTTAGAATTCGCGAGCACAAATTTTATAAGACTCGTACTCCTTTTGTGCTCGACTCGTAAGCATTAAATGACTCGCCCTAAAATTTGTACTCGCGAGTTTTATTTTTTTAACTCGCGAGCAGACAAGAGTAGCTCTTTTCAATACAAAAAATAAAACTCGCTCGAATTGAATTCGTTTGCGAGCGAGTTTAATTCGAGCACTCTCCGCACTCTGTTTATAAGTATAGCTTTTCATTTGTGTTTTTCTTCTTCATTTATGTTCAGGTTAGCATGAAGTTATAACTATTGATTTTCTGTTTTTCCGCTGATTTTTAATATTTATGTTCATGTTAACACGAAATTATATTTCATTTAAAAATTGTGACAGGATTACAAACTAATATTTCTTGCTTACAAAGCGATACGAACTTTAGCCTGATCAAATTATAAATATTTCTTACCTTTTTTTTTTCTTTCCTTATTAAATATTCATCCTTTCAATTCTTTTGTAACAAATTCCACATATGTTTGTTCGATTGTGCTATACTAACATCCCAGTCCAAATTGATTGTTATACAAAACAAACTTTGCTCCCTGTGGTTAGAGGTAATAAATCTCTGTCAATTCCCCTAATTAAAACAAATTTTGTTTGATTTTCATTTAATTTTATTTCACAAACAAAAATGCTCGTACAAGTACAATATTTTGTTATAGTTAAGACGAAGAATATTTGAATTTTCAAACATTTTTTCTAAAAGTAGTTTCACCAAACACACATACTATTGCCGTTGCTGTTGATGTTGATGTTGATGTAACAACCCCTTCAGTACCTTCCTTGAAAATGTCATATCAATTTGTTTGTAGCTTTTACAAAATTTGAATGAATTTGTTTACAATAGAAAATTATTCAAAAAAATTTCATACATATTTCTCATAATTATGGTTATAAGAGCATGTGCACATGTACATATCGTTACCATAATATAGAAAGGCCGCAACTCATTATTATTTTGTTGAAATCGAGTTTTTTGTGTATTTCAATAGAAGAGCATCGAAAAATGCCAAAATCGATCGAAATGCGATTTCTATAAAATTATGAGTTAGGGCCTTTCTATATTAAGGTAGAAATATACATATATGTAAGTATGAATGTATGTTTGTATGTATATATTTTGAATTTGTTGTGATTTTAATAATGTAATGTAATTAATTTTCTGAACAAAAAAAAAAAATAAATAAATTGAATGTATGCTAAAAAGTCAGCATCTCAACTTATCTCATCAAACTATAACAACAATGACAATTCCATTAATGATAATAATTACAATGATGATAATATTATGACATTATGATTACAAGTGTGCTTACATACATACATATGTATGTACATATGTACGTACTTATTTACTTATACTTATGTACATATATGCAACGTCAGCCATTAATTTATAAAATTATGTCACGTCACTTGTTTAAAATCAAGACAACAAGCAAAAGTAGTAAATATTCTCAGTAATACTCGAACTACAGTGAAATTCTATAACATAGCAGGGTCTAGTAGAAGAAGGCACGAATTATAGTACAGTGGAGTTCGGTAATAACGACTATCGGTTATAACGAATATACGCATATAACGAACAACTCATACGTTCTCAAGAGTCTTGGCCCTGTCGGAAATTTGGCTAACTTTAAACTAACTTTAAGCTAACTATTTCGCAACTAGTACTGACTGACACTTGGATTACTTTGCAATGTAATCAACTGACTACTTTAACATTGCGATGCCCTAGGCGGTAGTCAATTGTCTCACTGTGCACTACTTTCAGCTAATTTACTTTTTTAAATCACCTGGTAGTCAGTAAATTAAAAAAAATTTTTCTGGGGTTCGAACATGTAACATCACACGTTGTGTACTCAACGCGCTACCACTCGGCTAAGTTGCCATCTAAAATAACAACAGAAAAATGTTAATATGAGATAAAATGAGAATAAATTTGTTGGCTCTCATCAAATTCGATTACGTATTCAACTTAAGAATTAATTTTGGGTTTGTTCTGGATGACTTTGCAGCTAGCTTTTAGTCAGTCTAAGAAAAGTTAACTATAAGTTAACTATTTTTGTAGTCAACCACAAATTCTCCGACAGGGGCATTATTGTTTCATACCAATCAGTACGCGAATAGTGATTTCCGGTTAAAACGAACTTTGGCTCATAAAGAACTCTCTTTAGGGTTCCCTGCACCAAAACGACCCCTATCGTTTACGCTACGCTGTCCGTCTATTTCTCCGTCTGTCATAGGATGTTTTCTCAAGTACCGTAAGAGCCAGCAACGAAAAATGTTAAAATCCCATGTAATATACTACATACAATTATATATAGGCACTGGAAATTTGCAAAGTTAGTGTATTTTTATGCAGACTCAAAATTAAAAAATCGCCAAACTAACAAATATCACCAAAAACCGAAAAAAAATCGCCCAAACGAAAAAAGGGCCAAAATTAAAAAAATCTCTAAAATTAAAATAAATCGCCAAAAGAGCAAAAAATTGCAAACTGAAAAAAACGCAAAAAAGATCCAAATAGCGAAAAAAGCTACAAAAATAAGAAAAATAATTTTTTTAATAAATGTCTACATCAGGTAAGATACAGGCTAAAGTTCGTATAGTAAGTATTATATATAAAGTGTCCGTACGGAAACCGTCACAGTCGGACCTTCCTGAATTGATTTTTTGAGTTCCATTAATAAGACTGTATGAAAAGTTTTATGCTTTTATTAGTGCGTTTATATTTTAGCAAAATCTAGTACTTACAGAATTTCGGACAAAATTGAGCAGATTAGCCATAAAAAACAAAATATACTTCGTCGCTAGATTTTGTCAAAATGTACTTAAAGTTTAGTAAAACTTAACGATGCAACTATGTTTTTTTTTCTTTCTTCAAATTCGTGCTAAAAAGTCAGCCTATGTACTTAAAAAGGTGTGTGAATTGGCTACACTGCTGTTGTTTGGTTGTAGTCTTGGAAAGTTTTCAGTTAATGGGTTTTTTTTAATAAAAAATCTTGGCGTAAACGGTATAGATTTTCCAAAAAGATTTTAATTAAAATCTACTAGTTTTATTGCAGGTGTAAATTCCCTATGTTGAGTAATTATGTGTACAGCTGTGTTTTACTCACCATTTAATTCTATATAATGTGGCATCTCTGCATACAAAATGTCAAAATAAACGAAAAACACAGAGAAGGTTAAAATAACTAAATTAATTTGAGAGATTTTGAGTGAATACAACACTTTTTTTACTTCAATCGACAGCGAATATCGTTAAAATATTTTACTGTATAGCAAAGCTTATAAGTTTTCGTTATGTTTATAATAGCGACATGATTATTGTGATGAAAGTTACTGAGTCCAGGCACTGGTTATAAAGAATTTTATCTTATAACGAACTCTTTTGCTTTTTTTTTTGAAGTGCTGTAAACAAAAATGCATGGAATTTTATACCCATATAACAAAGGAAAAAATTTCAAAGTTTTTCAAAACGGCGTTTTCTTTAGTTCAAAAAAATAAATTAATGCCCTAATTCTGTTCGACGAATGTATCGTCTTCTCTATGGACGAAAAAAAGCAGCAGTTTTTATTCTTTAAAACGATTATTATTTATTGTCTATGCTAGAAGGTTCGTGTATTTGCTTTATGATTTTGTTCCACACATTATATCCAACACATATTTTTTCATATATTTTTCAAACTATTGTATAATAATTAAATTGAAATTTTATGTTTTAAAAACATGGCAATAATATTTATATTTTTCATTGTCAAAGACAACAACCATTTTTGAAGAAAATAATTTAGAGACTTCAAAGACAAGAACTCAGAAGCATTTTCAAACAAAAACGTCCTAAATCTTCTTACTGAATCAGGGCATAAATAAATACCTGTTAATTTTTTATTGCTTTCTTGAATTTAATGAAATTGTTTTGTAATTTTTTTTTATTAAATAAAATGCATTATTGCGTTGCTTGTTTTGTTGCTTTCTTTAAATATTTATTATGATTATAATTATAATGAACTTCTAATGCAAACAAATTATTAGATGCCTTCTTGGCTAGTAGGCAGTATTATTCGGAGGTTCGCAGGTTCTATTCCTGCCGGAAATTCTGGGTGTTTCGGCAGACAAGCTAAAGTAGCTTTGCAGTTTCTTTAAAAAAAAAATAAGTTCATTGTAACCGAACTCCACTGTTGTATTGTACTAACTTGGGCGATGCGGTGCATCTTTTGTTTCACCACGCATTATTTATTTATGTGGCAATAAGGAAAAAGTGCTTAAGTCATATTTTACTGTTTTTCAGGAGAGCACTTTTAAGCGTTCAAGTCAAGTCGATTTTCAGAAATTTATTTATTTTACAGTTAAATTGGGAAATTCTCTGTTAACCTTTATTTTTTTAAGCAAACATTGTTCTACACACTGTAAATAATACATTTAAGTTGAGATATACTAAAGTATAACCTTAATTAAGCTATTATTCCAAATGAGATCAGAAGTCTAAAAAAGATAAGTCGCAAGCAATTTTGCTGTAACTTCCTGAAAAATCAGACAAATTAATTAAGATTTTCACCACGGATACTTTCAAATGTACAGAGGTACCATTAACGCAAAATCAGCTTATCTCGACTTAAGCACTTTTTCCTTTTTGCCACAGATTTAACTAATCAACTGATAAAACTAACAGTGCAAAGTCCAATTACTTTATTTTAAAAGCTCTTTGATGGATTTTTTTCAATGTGAACCCATTAGATTTATTTCAACTTCATTACTTCTATATTTATTCCATAAATTTCGGTAGTAACCATGCCCAGATTATTTGTGAACACATTAGGAAACTATTTTTTTTAAATCAAAAGAAGTCATTATTGCTTGTGTGGTTTTTCCAGCCTCAGGTTGTTTTAAGTGAGATTTATACAAGGTCGTTTTCACTAGCATAATTTCCGTTCAAAGAAAATAACTAACTTAACTTAAATCGTTTTAACATGACAAAATTTCAAGCAATTCTGAATTTTTCAAACTTTTTATTTTAATACCAAATTTAGATTAATTTTGTGCATCACTGTTAGCAGGCACAGTTAAGTTTGCAATAGACAATAATGCTGGATACACCGAAAGAATTTTGCTTCATAAATCCCACGAAACAATCCAATAAAAATTGCACAGATATTGTGAAAGAATTTCATTGGAATTGCTTCGTTGGTATTCTGGTTTCGTAAGAATATTTTATTGGATTTATGACAACAATATTTTCTAATTATTAAGAAACCCCTTTATATTTAAGTTATTTCATTATTTTCATGAAATTATTTTATTGTTTCGATGAAGTTATAGGACTGCATTAATTACACTATTAAATAGATTTGACGAAGTTTTCATTAAAATAATTTTGACGAAGCGTGACGTTGGTTGAATTTTAATGAAGTTTTTAATTGGATTAATGTAGAAATTCATAGCATTTATGAAGAAAATTCTTTCAGTGTAGTAAGAATGACAGTGACTATAATGTCACATCAAATCAGGTTAATATGTATGTATACATATTAATAAAGCAAAACATAACTTCAGCAACAATGACAAGACTTGAAATTGATGTTAATAATGTTGACAAAAGCTCTCAGAAAATGAATTCGCAATTTAAAGGATTCAGCTAAATATTCACTTGTGCTGTTTCATATATATATATATATTTTTTTAGTAAAATGCTAAACACACACTTAAACTTTCATTTAGCAGAGATTTAACGTTTAAACTGCAGTTTAATTGTTTTTATACTTTGCATCATAGGTAAAACTATTTGACATCCTGCTTGTAATTCGGATTAGTGCATACTTATGTAGGTGAGTCGATTGAGCAATGTTTAATTATGTATTTAAATGTTGAAATGAAATGCTACATACCATTTACGGATCTGTATGTTATACCACTCTGTCAAATATCCCAGTGAAAAAAATTGTAAGTGATTATTGAATAACTACTTTTACTTTACTTTTTCTATAGAGTGTCAATAAGTGTGTATATTTTACTTTTAAGAAAGTGGTTATTAACAACATACAGAGAATTAATTAAGAAGTAATTTCTTGAATTTTTTTATTCAAATTAAGCGACAAAAATTAAATATATTCAGGAGAAGGTTTTTTTTATATTTGAATATTAAATATGTTTTTGTACGTTAATTGTTATCAAAGATTTTGGCATTTTGATAATTCTAAACTACGGATAGGCCTATAAAATTTTAATTTCAATAAAAAAGTCTATTTTCGATAACATGTGGCTTACGATAAAATCGAAAATAAGGCTCGATATGTATGTATAAAAGTAATGAAAAACTAGTTCCTTTCAAAGTTCAAAGCATAACAACAAATATTATGTATACATTATGCATTCTGCTTATTACACTAAGGGCTAATAAATCAGTCAAAGTTTAAACGCTGGTTTAGTTAAACTAAACTCAAATTTATATGTGGTTTAAACACATAAGTCGATGCAGACGAAAGACACAAATAATAACAACTATCAAACTGCCAGAAAGTTGTAGCACTTGGCGCTGGCTCTGCTTCTCGGCTCTCAGCTAAAATTTGCCTTACTGCCTCCTTGAGCTCCTCTATCTCTCCTCTACTGCTTCCATATTGCGCACGTTGCTTATTGGTGACCTAGATATTACTTTAAGAGCCTCCTAAGCTAGTGCCAACAAGACAGTTTCCGCAAAGGTTGGTTTCAGTGTGGCACAAAACGCATGTTTAACGTCTGAGTGACTAATGCCATTTACAAACTCATCGGTGTTGAGATGATCTAAAAATTTACGGCCCTATGTATAAGCAAAAATTGGCATGAAGTTAGCATAAGTGGCGAAATTGAATTAGTTGTTAACGAGTTCCTCCGTACAATATGACATTAAAAATGGTCGCATTGTCTAATTTTAACCCACTTCTAATTCCTAGCATGATTTTTAATGTGAAGTTTCATGGCAAAACTCTTTAAGATTACGTTCAATTTTGCCACTTGCTAACTTCATGCCAGTTTTTGCTTATACATAAGGCCGTTATGATTTTCAGCTTTGGTGTACGGAACCCTAAAAATGGACATATTACTTCTGTAAAAATAGAGCTTTTTGTAAAAAATTAAATACAAATTTCTAGGAAAAAATAATTTTTATGGTTTAACCCAAGGCCTATTTATCAGGTCAATGCAATCGTCCTGATGATATTCTTTGATTTTGTGTTTAAGCTGTCAAAAGTTGTTTGCAACATATACTTTAGTTCATGTTTGTGTGTGTTTCTGACAACTTAAACATAAAGTGGTTTTTTGTATTGCTGTGTTTTTGTAGAGTTGCATAGACCTAATAAATAGTTGCATAGACATAATAAATAATCAATAAAATTGATAGTGTTTATATTGTCGAAAGAATCATAATTTTATTTATTACATAACTAAGTTTGGACGGAAAAACTAGATTTCGGACCATTGTGCACTGAGTCTAATTATTACATATAACGAAGAAAAATTGAGAAAAGTTTCAAATAGGAAGAAAAATCAAATTTTGCTTATATGTACATTGAAAAATAATGAAAATCTTAAAAATAATTGAAGGTATCAGCGCAGAAGTGGTGTAACCCACATTCGATTTTTTGTTTCTGTTCAAACAAAATTAGAGTAAACCCCATTTTGGTATTCTAAAGAAAATGGAGTTGACAAAATGGTTTTTGCACAGATCATAATATTGCAATTAAATAATTAAAAAGAGTAATTGTTTAAAAGACTAGATGTGGGTTACACCACTTCTGCGCTGGTGGCCTCAATTTAAAGCTTGACCGAGAGTTTTTTTTTACCAAGAAAACATAAAATTTCGGATTTTATATAAAAAAATTATTTAAATTCTTGATTTAAATGTACATAGTATATACTTAAGTTAATTTTTGGGTGCAGGGTATAGAAATTTCGGTATAAATTGACTACTTTTTATAAAATCAGTAAAACATTCAAGTTGCGTTAATCGTTGGAAAGGTTAGTTGGTTACACACTTATTTGCATGATTTGTTTTCATGATTATTTTACAATGCTTCTCCTTCTGCTACTGTATCTGGATGAATGTTGGTTGTTTGTCATTTTTGCTCAGTTTGCATTTCTTATTTTAATAATGATACGACGAGTGTATGCCGTTTTTGGCTCAAATGATGTCATTTCTTTATGTGTGCATATAAAAAGTTGATATTTTCTTTAATTATTCTTTTTTTTTATACATATGTAGCTTCAATTGCAATATTGTACTAAAAACGTTTTAATGTCTTAAATAAATGAAAAAAAAAAATATTTAAGTCTGCGAAAATATTTTCAAAAACCCTACTTGCAAAAATTAAGTATTTAGAACGTTTAAATAAATCAAAAGATGTGGTATTTAATAGTATGTATAAGAAATTAAAATTGAATTAAGTTAAATCAACTTCGCTTTTGCTCTAGATAAAATTCTCCAAAAGCTTTCTTATTTATTACATATTTGCATTTATTTGAACTATAGGAAATTTTTATTTATATATTTATAATATATAAAATATAATATATGTATATATTTTATTTTATTTTTCTCAATCAGGCTGCAGTTCAATATTTGCAATTATGTATTTTTATTAAAAATTAAAACATATATTGTTTTTGCAAATATGATTTTCTTAAGAATGAGATTTTCTTAAGAACACAATAAAAGTTAAATTCGGCATGCTGAATTTTCTACTTCAACATAACCTTTATCAGTAGCCATATACATTTCCTCACTTCAATGAAATGGAATATGGGAATTGCTTTTTTGAGCATGCGCATGATGAATGAATGAATTTTTAAGTATGAAGTTGACGACAAAGTGGCGACTGTAACGGTAAGTTCCAGTAATGAATGAACTGCTAGGTAAATCGTTTTTCATATTCTTTCCAATGAAATAACACAAAAAAATCTTTTTCGTTAGTTTTTGGGGTTCCGGAAACCAAAGCCCAAAAGGAGCCCTATTTTTTTCGCTACTATGTCCGTCTGTCTGTCTGTCTGTTTGACTGTCACAGGCTGAGGATATTCTATCAGTTAATGTAATTTTGACAACTTGCTGTATCTTGGTAACCGTAAGAAGCAAACTCTTGAAATTGTCAAAAACGCTCAAACTAAAAAGTTCCTAAATTAAAAAAATGCCGAAACGAAAAAATCGACAAAATGAAAAAAAGCGCTTAAATGAAAAATATCACGAAAAATAAAATAAATCGCTAAGATGCCGAAAAAAAATCACCAAAAGTAAAAACGTCGCCAAAAAACTAAAAAAATCGTCAAAATCGGAAAAAATTTCCAAAACGATAAAAAAAGCGCCAAAAACTAAAAAAAAATCACCAAAGCTATAAAAAATCTTCGAAACTAAAAAAATCACTAAAGCTTAAAACAAAATTGCCAAAAACCAAAAAAATTGGGAAAGCAAAAAAAGTGCTTAAACCAAAAAAATAAAAAAAAATTAACGGCCTGTCCCACGATGTCACCAGAAATCGTTCGATCGAATACATGCATTGAAAACAACAACAAATTTTCTAATGTTATTGTTGTTTGCAATACAAGTTGTTGATCAAACGATTTCTGATGACATCGTGTGACAGGCCGTAAAAAATGTCTGCATCAGGTATATTATTTAATATCGCTTATTTACTCAAATAACGACAGAACTCAAAAAGATTAGTTTGCCAGAAAACGGGTTTAAAGTTTTAAATTTACAACTTAATAGAAACACAAAATTTTATTTTTCTCGCAAGAGCTGAGTGAACAAGATATTTGTATAACATTTTTACACATTATGAATATCATGAATTTAAAAATTCCATTTTTTTTTGCGTTATGTCGTTGTTTGAGTAAATGAGCGATATGTACTAGTCGTACGGAACCCTGGGTGTGCGAGTTAAAGTCGCAATGTACTGAATTTATTTTAATTTCTTTTCGATTTCTTTGTATGATTTTAAATTCTTCGTATTTGGAGGAATCCAAATTACGCATGATAATTGTTTAAGGACGAAATGTTATGAAGAAATGCAATTGTAATTATTTTTATTCGCAGAACGGAACAACATGTTGTTTTTGAAGAAGTTCATGTGTTTAGTCCACTGTTATTGTGGTGCCAGTTTTTTTTTCTTTAAGCTCATTTTAAGTATTTTTATAAAATGGCAAACAGAAAATTAGATTATTTCCAAAAAAAAAAGATATGAAATAAATTCCAAGAAGTGAAATTTGTTTCATATGCATTAATTTAAAAAATGTATCAATAGCTTTGGATTAGTTTTATTTTTATCATTATTTCATTAATATGTTTAATTATTTTTATTTTTAGTACCATTTTTAAGTTTGGTTCTTTTGGAATTTTTTGTTGCACTATTTCTCGTTTTATTTATGTTTTCAAACTGTTTATTAATAACAAAAATTAAAAATTTTAAAAACCTCCGATATATCTAGAAAAGATGTGATATCTTATAAACGGCTGGACCGATTTTCTTCAAACATAGTTAAGAACCTTCTTGATCAAGTCACCTTTCAAACAGAAAAAATCTAAATCAAAATCGGTCTACCCGTTTGGTCTGTACGTGGACACGGACAGACACGCACTACAAACTTATAACACCCCTTTTTTGGTCGGGGGTTAAAAACAGTCTACACGTTTTTTAATTACTTATTTTTTGGAATTTAATACTTAACAAATTAGTTTATTTCTTACTATAAAATATTTGTTTTTTTTCAACTTGCATTAAATTTATAAAATATTGCTTTGTTTTTGTTCTATTGTTATAAATAAATTCTTCATTTTGTTCATATCGTTGTTTGTGTGCAAGAATTAAACAATGGATTTTTGTTTTAATAACGAATTTCTGTTTTAGAATAAATTATTACTATTTGTGTATCTATACGAGTATTATTTTCTATTAATGGTTGAAAATGCACTATGTAGAGTCTTTGTGCAACAGTGAGTTGCAATTCTTTTGGTGCTTTTGGTCTTTGTGTTGGAAAATGGTTTTTAATTAAAAACAGCAAATAAATCTGTAAGAGTCAAATGCGACGAAGTGGGGAAAATGAGGTTCCAGTTAAATTAACAACAACAAAAAAAGTCAGCCAACATTTTCCTAAACACCCTCGTTTATGATTCAATCGAATTTCTAGAAGTACCTGCAACTTTATGGTAGCTGATGTTATGTTAAGCTTTTAGCCAAATTGAAATATATATATATATATATATATATATATATATATACATATATATATATATATATATATATATATATATATATATATATATATATATATATACATACATGCATACGACGAGTATATGCTATCTTGTTGCATGCTGCACATAAAATTAAATATTTTACACTTGCCGTTGTATTGCCACATTTTTTTAATGCTTTATTTTATGTATTTTTACTCTTCATTTCTTGCAGGGTTAAAGAAGTTTTTGGCTCAATATCCTTCCATTTTTCTGGTGGATGGCGATTACGTGCAAGTGAATTGTTACCAACATTCCAATTCGGATGATGGCAGCTACGGTGGCAGACGTGATTACATTAAAGAGGCTAAAGACTATTTCAAAAATAAATTATTGCAATACGGTGTGGGTGTGGAAGTGCCAGTGCGCAGTCTATTGGGTCATAGATCACAAGCATCCCCGCAAGTAAGACATATATCAGGTGAGTTTTAGTAATTTTGTAAGAAAATTTATTAGATTTTGTCTAACCTCACTCAATCCACTTTGTAGGCCAACACATTAAAGAGTTTACGGAATTCTTGGCAAAGCATGTAGACACATTTAAGGTGGTCGAGGATCATGTTGTTTTGGTTGGATGCGAAGATATGGCCGAACTGCCGGCCCGAGATCGCTTGCATTTGCCGCAGACAAACATCGATACTCATGGTACCCAACAAATGTTGGATTTTTTTGCTCAGCGTATAGAGCTTAAGGGACCTTTGACTGTGGATCAATTGTTCCATTTGGTAACCACCAAATTCCCCCAGGAGCAGTGGTTAAAAATGTTTAAGACACCCAGTGATTTGATGACATTTCTTCGATTGTTCTCGGATTGTTTTCACATACATGCCAATCTAGTCACTCTTCTGCAAAAGCCCAAACTCAGTGATTCTCACATACAACAGTCTCAAGCTAAATCCCGAGAGCAATACAATGCCATGAATAATAATCGAAACACTCAGCAAAACACTCAAGCTGAGCAGCAACAGTTACAAACAACACCACAGCATGCGAGTGTTGTGCAGCAGCGTTTGTTGTCGCCAGCTCTGCGTTATAGCAACAATAGCTCTCAACAAAATGCCAATTCGAACAATAACAACAACAACAACACCATTAATAATTCACCCAATTTCAAATTAAATGCACCAGTTTCCTCGCATGTCTCGGGTAACGGTGAATTGTCACAAAATCGCTCGGAACCCAATTCCGGTTTCGACAGCTACATACCCATCTCTGAAATGAAATTAGAAAATCTATGCGAACGTAACTATCCTACACCTAATCAATGCTCTTCATATGGCGGACCAAGTAATCAGCAACATCAGCACATCAACCATCACAATCCAACGCCGCCAGCTATAACCTTACCACCCCAACCACCCACAGAGCGTTTAAATAGTGCCAATCAAACTTTAAAGCAGCGTATCAACAACCTGGTCATACGTACTTTAGCCGAAAACTATGAGAAAGACAAACAGTCTTTAGCCAATCAACAGGCCGGTTCTGTTGGCTACAATCCCCAAAACTCTCCCCACAACAGTCCAAGTCACAATGCCAATTCTATCGGCCATAATGCAACCAACAACTCTTCATACACAAATAATCCTAGTCATAACTATTTCGTTGGTGACACTTGGAAAATAAAGGTTCTGCAGAATACCACTGTTATAGCCAACATAAAACAATCTTTATTTGTCACCGAAGCCATGCTGAAGTTTGCCCAACAAAACCCAAATCAATCAATTGTCATATCACTGGATTGCGAGGGCATCAATTTGGGTCTCAAAGGCGAGATTACATTGATTGAGATTGGCACTACACGAGGTGAAGCATTTATATTCGATGTACGTACTTGCCCTGAAATGATCAATGACGGCGGCTTGAAGACCTTGTTAGAGCACGAGAATGTTATCAAAGTGGTACATGATTGTCGCAACAATGCTGGAAACTTATATTTACAGTTTGGCATACTTTTGCGTAATGTTTTCGATACACAGGTAAGTTTGAGCTACAAATGCCACACTATAAAATTGAAAAACTCATATTCTCTTCTACGTAGGCTGCCCATGCTATTCTACAATATCAAGAAAATGGTAAGCAAGTGTACAAAGCAAAATACATATCTTTGAACTCATTGTGTGAGCAATACAATGCCCCCATTAATCCCATCAAGGAGCAGTTGAAACAAATCTATCGGCGTGATCAAAAGTACTGGGCGAAACGGCCCTTAGCACGAGAAATGCTACTCTACGCTGCTGGAGATGTATTAGTCTTAATCAATGATCAATTATATGGCAATTTGACAAGGTTGATTAACACAAATTTTTTTTAACTTTGTACAAGACGCAAAGTAATTTTAAATTTTGCATTTTCAGACAAATCAAACCAGAAAATTTGCAACTATTTTCTGAACTTTGTACCGAACAAATTTTAATGCTCATCAAACCAAACGAGGTTAAAATACGCAAAAAACAACGAAAAATAAGTACTGAAGTGTCGGATCTCAAAAATAAATTGGCCCAAACAAACAAAAGTATTGTATTGTCCAACCGGGAAATTCGTTTGTTAAGGTAAATTATTAAAAATTAAATTTTTTTGTATATAATTCTTTATTTACAATCTGTCCACTAAAGGACAATAAGTAAATTTGATTAAATAACATAAATAGTATGTTAAACTCCATTGAGAACAACATAATTAACAAAACTATGAACAGATAACAATACGTTATTAAAAGGAAAATATAAACTACATAATTTCTGAACGCCAAAAAATGGAGCATTTTAAGTCTTCTGATTTCTTCTGTATCATCGAGGAGTGCAATAGCTAATGGGTTGATGTGTTGACTTAATCTTTCTAAATAGGTTTCATTAAATCTTCTAATTTCATCTTTCACATTTGGCATGCGTAGATCATTTTGTCTCGTATGGAGCGTTTACTATTGATCATAAAGTTTTAGACTGGTACCTTTGTAATATTTCAATATTTGAGTTGATCGCAGTTCCCCATAGTTGTTTCCCATTAGTCCAAACAGGTTTTAAAATGGTTTTATAAAGAACTACTTTATTTTCTAGTCTTTATTTTGATTTTGTTTGAAGAAGCCAATAAGTCTTTTAGTACTGATATTTAATTGTTGCTTCTTCATTTTATAAGTCTTATATAAGTCTTCCATGTTAATCTCCTGTCTAAATGCATTCCTTAATACTTCACGCAGTCATGGTGTGGCATTGGATTATTATGATTGTTGACTTTGATTTTCCATTTGCTTAACCATACCTCAATGGCATTCAATTCTTGTTGTAATTTAGTCGATGCAATATCAGGGCAAGAATCTGATGCTAGAATCGCTGTATAACCTGCATAAGTTGCAATCAAAACATTATCGGTAATTGGCATATCTGACGTACAGAATTGGTCCAATTACACTGCCTTGTGGTACACCTGCTTTTATGCTGCATATTTGAGCAATTTCTGAGTTAGTAGTAACCTCTATCTGTCAAATAGGATTTTAATAATAAATAAAAAAGGGTGTTGAAAGCCAATTTCTTAACATGAGAAAAGCCTCTGAACAATATCTTTTGGATTCTAATGTATCTCTAATTAAAGCTACGATACGATGGAATTGCTCCAGTGTTCCATGTTTATTAAAATTTAAATTTAAATTTATTTGCTTTCAAAAACTATTTGAGAATTCACAAATAATAATATTTTTGAAAATCACATAAAATTCTCGTGTCACGGAGTTTGTAATTGAACTCCTCCCAAACGGGTTGGCCGATTTTTATCCAATTTTGTATTTATATTCTGTAAATCTGAGTTTAGGTCGTAATTTATTTTTCATACACCTAAGTGGGCTGTAAAACGCCCATACAAATGAAATGTGCTTCACAACACTACCTGCCTCTAGCACTCATATACCACATCCTCACACGCTTACAATAAATTAGTTATTATTTTCTACCCGAAAAATTATCTAGAAATAATCTATGTGGCAAAACAATGTTTGCCAGTTAAGCTAGGTTTTTATAAATAACCAGTTAGTCAAAAACTGCAGATAAAAACTATTATATTTAATATTATTTGGCACAGATATATGGATCTGACAGAAGATGAAAAGGAACGTTTGAAGGGTTACTATAAAGTAGCGAAAAAACTCGAAAAAATGGAATCTTCAGGCCAGCAAAACAAGTAAGTTTTATTTGCTTTTAACAAAAATTCGCTCATAAAAACTTATTATTATTTTTCTCACTGTAAAGAGATCAAAGTGATTCCGAAGATGAACAAGAGGTCAATGAAAACGATAATTTCCCCAGTTTGGATTCAGTGCCATCGGACAACTCTTTGACTGGAACATTCTCGCCACGTTTCAGCTCTGAACCTCCCAGTTTAACTGAATCTATGCAAATGATGGATGAGATCTTGTCAAATCAATCTATGGATCGTGTGGCTAAAATTGATAAATTGGAAGCAATTCTATCGGCTGTGACTTTATTGCCTAGCGACCAAGTAAAACTATTTTTTTATTAAGCTTAACATGTTCAAATGTTCTTATTTTTTATTTTATTGTATACTGTTTTTTTTTTGTAGATTATAACATCAAATTCTATGCAAGATCAATTGGGTACTACAATTGCAACTACAGATAATTTGCAAATTATTAGGGAGAAAACGAAAAAGTAAGTGAAATAGCATAAAATATTTTAAGGAAGACTTATTAATAAGTTACATGTGTCAGGGAATTCAAACAAGTTCCACGACAGTCTTTAAAAAGATTCGATTCTTTAATTATAATAATTTTTCAAAATTTGAGAGCTTCCAACTCCTACAAATCCTTACAATTGTCTTTGAAGACTTACTAAAAATTAATCAGAATCGAAGCACCTGGAAAATATTTAGTTTTGTAAGAGCATGAAATTATTTTGCAATTATTTTAGAAACTTATCTATGGCTTTTCTTAATTTTTATGTGTGTTTCTTTGTAACTCCGTCCTTTTTAAACCGATCGTAAAAATTCTATTTTCGTCTGAAAGTGTATAGTTTCCATTTAGTTCCACTGCCAAAAAAGTACACGGGAGACACAACCATTGAATTTATTTTATTTTTTATTTCAGTTCTTTTACTTATACGATTTCTACGAACACACACACCTTGGGCTCTCGTAATGCCATAATCTGAAAATTAAAAATATTGGCTTAGAATAGCACTATAGGTAACGCATATAAAAATGTTTTATTTAACTGTATCTAAATTATTTTTAATTTAATAGGCGTGCCTCCGCCCATTTTTTTAAATGCAAGATTGTTTTTTTTAGAGTTTAGGGTGTGTTGTAAGTTTTGTAAAAATCGGTTAAGGAGAACCACATGAAATATAATAATAGATTTTAATGGGCGTAGCCCCGCTTATTTTTTCAACTTTAAAATTGTGTAATTACAAGAACCAACGGTGTTTGCTAGGTTTCGCAGCAATCAAATAAGTAGAATATTATAAAATCAAATAAAAAATTATGGGCTAGACCCTCTCAGAAAAAAAAAGAATTTTTACAATCGGTCTAACATGTACCGAGTTATGAAGTAACAATTTAAAAAAAAATACAGACGAATTGATAACCTCCTCCTTTTCTTTAAGTCGGTAAAAAAGGGAATAGTAAATTAAAAAAAATTTATACAAAATTAAATAATAATATTTCTATCTCACGCAAATTTTTCTTCTCCTGTGCGATATTGATAATAGATCTGTGGCAATAAGAAAAAAGTGCTTAAGTCATATTTTACTGTTTTGAGGGAGAGCATTCTTGAACTTTCAAGTCGACAGAAATGTATTTCTTTTACAGTTAAATTGTAAAATTCGGTGCTAACTTGAAATAAACCAACTAATGAGCCTAAATAAGCTCTTATTCTATAGTCGAAAAATGAGAAGCAGCAAGTCATTGGGTTATGACTTCCGGAAAAATCGCAAAAATTGAGATTTACCCAGAGATACTTTTGAGTATGAAGATTGGCTTATCTCGACTTAAGCACTTTTTCCTTTTTGTCACAGAAATAATAATACAACTGCAAATAAAATTTTTTTCGTCAATGAAAGTTGGAGACGACCAAAACTTTCTTAATTTTATCAATTATTGCCGACAACGCTTACATGTACATACATATGTACATATGTGATTGATGAATTTATTTGATCGTCTCCAAAGCACTGTAATGTGATAGACGCATTATTCTTATTATTTTTTTTTTGCATTGTATTATTTCATTTCATTTAGTTTCATATTAAATATTTCTAAAAATTCACTAATAAACAAATAACAAATCATAAATTTTCAAAATATTATTTCCAGCATGAAAAACTGTAACTGCCAAGGTGAGGCAAGGAGCACTACACCCACCACCATCATGCGCGCGGTGAATGCTGACAAGGGCCAGGTGAAAATGACTGATGCTGCATCACAAACTTTAAGCACTGGAGACATTGTAATAACGAAAATAATTTTTGAGGATGAGCATGAAAAGGCCAAAGAAAAAGTGTTGACTTCATCGCCAAAACGTAATAACTCATAAGAAACCAAGAAGAAGAAAAAAACCCATTAAAAAAGACAAAACAATAAAAAAAATTGTAAAACAGAAAAAAAAAGGATTAAAAAAAATAGAAAACAAATATTGATTACATTAATGATTCCTAAATATTAAAAAGAAAAACACAAGAAGAAAATGATTTGTTTAATATTTAAAATTATACATTTATTTTGAAATATTTTTTTCTTTCTTTCATGTTATTGTAATTTAAAAAAAAAATAGCAAATTTTTAATTGCAACAGAAACTTCTAAATATCTATTAACCAAAAGCAATATTTAATTATGTGCCTCAATGTTAAAAATTTTTTGCTACATATATTAACAAAAAACTAAACTCAATTCTTAATATTTTCCTAACCTATCAAAGTTATGTAATTTTTGATTTTATGTTAAATGTTATTTTTTTTATTAAAGAAAAGTTATTTAAATACATATACCTCTTATCTTTTTCTTTTTGCTTAAAATAAATAAAAACTTGTTTATATAATTTTCATTTTTTTCAATATTTTATTTAATGCTCTTAAGCAAATTAATTATTGTAAAAAAAAAATTATTAAATAACAAGAAACTTAAATAAAAATTATTGTTCATTTATTTTACTATAAATTCTAAAACTTAACAAAGCTGTAATAAAAACTTAATGAAACAATACTAAATATTTTGTTATTTCTAAAAGATGTGCCGTAAACGTAAGGTGAAGATTTCAGATTAAAAATATGACAACTATGTACTATGTTTAATATTTACTTTATTTATTACTTTAAAAGTTTGAATAAATTATTTTTTTAATTTTCTTTTTTCCGAATGAAAACAAGAACAACAGAATATTATGAAAAGTATTGTTTTCTATCTCGTGATTACATATCCAATGTATGAACGTGTGTATGTAGGTAAAATAAAATATGTTTATTTATGTTTGTTACCTACTGCAGTGTTTGAAGACGGTGTCGACCATGTTAATAAATTCTACATTAAAATTTTGACCAATCTTATTGGCACCAATTTCGAATAACTAGCCCCATAGGTAATACATACTCGTATAAAGAGTTTTATTTAACTATTGTTGAAGTCGGTTAAATTTTATTTGCCTTTAGTGCCAATACTAAAATTAAAGGGGCGCGGTCCCACCCTCTTATTTGCAAATGTCAGGTTGCATCATTACTACGATCAAGTTTCGTGGGAATCAGTTGAGTAGAAAAAATGTTTGGCAAAAATTGCAGGAAATATGGTATGATAGCCCTATTGACACCTGTCCCAAGATTATCTCTTCTATGCCCAACAGATTAGAAAATTTCTTTAAAACTAAATGAGCGAAATGTTGGTCGATATCAGTAATATAGAAAATATGACAAAATTTGAGCAAAAATGTTCGACACAAATATTTGTTGCTTGTAGATGTTCTTCACAAATGTTGTCCAGAATATAGTGCTTGAGTCTTGACTTTATCAGAATTGCTGATCCACCGCATGCCCTTCCTCTCGGGTCCTTTGAATCATATAAGGTATGGCCATTAATTTTAAAGAGGCTTCTCGAAGTCAAATGAGTCAGAGACCAACATTATATCAATATTGTTTTCCCTGAGGAAGTGCTCAAGCTCGTTTTTTTAACGTGTTCATGGCTTGTTAACTAATGCTTGAAGCAGAGTATTCTGCATTCTCAGCATTTCTTGCATCATGCTAGTCATATTTGTTGTAAAATTGTTTATAGTTTGCACCAGATTTTCAATAGTAGCTTCAAGGCGATTAAAATTAAAGCCTGAGTTTGTATTTGTTGAAGTATTTGGCCGTGAAACATTTTGTGTGGGAATAGAGCTTGTCTTAGCAGCATCGGCATACGACACACGTGAATTAACTGGTTGGCTCACTTGGGCAAGAGTGGCGGAGTAAGCGTTTGCTGTTTGTGCTAGAACTACTTTAGGTTTTTGCCCCATAGTCTTTTTAACGAAAGAATATACAGGACATCCTCTATAGTTAGCGGTGTGATTACCTCCACAATTACTGCATTTTTTTGCTTGATCTTTTGGTTTAGTAGAACCAGCAGTACCGTGTAATTCACCGCAAATAACACAAACTGTAGTTAATTTGCAGTAAGTTTTTGTGTGGCCATATTCTTGACAATTATGGCACTGTACGGGTCCAGAACGCTTGTGTGGTTCTTCAACTGTTATTTTTCGGTATAACAGATAATTTAAATTATAAATTGGGTGCGTCTCTTTTTTTCTCAATTTTATATCATTCGGCTCAAGTTCAACGCGAAATAGAGGCTGGGGGATCTTCTCCCAAATATTTTTTACCTTAAATCCCTGGAGGACGAGTGCATCTTTTATTTCTTCGGGAACAACATAAGAATCTATGCCCTTCAATACGATCTGCAGGCCTTTAGCACTCTTAAGCTGGTATGTGTAGAAACTTGTTTTATTTTTTTCAAATTCAGAAACCATTTTGCGGAAATCTGTTTCGTCATAAATTTGAATTTTCGTTTCATCGATATTGCCACGTTTTATTGGAACAATGTGAAATTTATTCACACCAATGACTGAAATTAATTTTTTAATAAGAGCGTTTGAATTTTTTCTCTCAAATAGATTGGTGGCGGCTTGGAGGTTTTGTTCGCGGATATAATAGACTATACATCGTCTTTTTTTCAATTTTTTATGAAAAAATTTTAAATCGTCCGATTCATGTGCAAATAATTAAATAGACTATATATCGTCTATTTTAGATGCAAGCAATTAAATGGACTGACTATATATACAAAATTTAATGGACTACACATCGTCCATTTTTAAATTAAAAAAAAAATTAAATTGACTACAATTCGTCCCTTTCGTATCTCAAAAATTAAATGGACTATATACGTTGTCTTCTTTTCGTGCAAAGAATTTAATAAACTATACATCATCCGTTTTTCATGCAAAAAATTTTTTTATGAAAAAAATATAATGGACTATATATACATCGTCTTTTTTTAAATTTTTTAAGAAAAAATTTTATCGACTATAAATCGTCCGATTCGTGTGCAAATAATTATATAGACTATACATCGTCTATTTTAGATGCACAAAATTAAATGGACTGACTATATATACAAAATTTAATAGACTATACATCGTCAATTTTTAAATAAAAAAAAAAAAATTTAATTGACTATAATTCGTCCATTTCGTATCTAAAAAATTAAATGGACTATATACGTCGTCTTCTTTTCGTGCAAGGAATTTAATAAACTATACATCATCAATTTTTCATGGAAAAAAATTTTTTATGAAAAAAATATAATGAAAAAAATATATTATATAATCGTCTTTTTTTTAATTTTTTATGAAAAAATTTTATCGACTATAAATCGTCCGATTCATGTGCAAAAAATTATATAGACTATACATCGTCTATTTTAGATGCACAAAATTAAATGGACTGACTATATATACAAAATTTAATAGACTATACATCGTCAATTTTAAAATAAAAAAAAAAATTTAATTGACTATAATTCGTCCATTTCGTATCTAAAAAATTAAATGGACTATATACGTCGTCTTCTTTTCGTGCAAAGAATTTAATAAACTATACATCATCCATTTTTCGTGCATGGACTGACTATATATACAAAATTTAAATAAAAAAAAAATTAAATTGACTATAATTCGTCCATTTCGTATCTCAAAAATTAAATGGACTATATACGTCGTCTTCTTTTCGTGCAAAGAATTTAATAAACTATACATCATCCATTTTTCATGGAAAAAATTTTTTTATGAAAAAAATATAATGGACTATACGTATTTTTTTCAATTTTTTATGAAAAAATTTTATCGACTATAAATCGTCCGATTCGTGTGCAAATAATTATATAGACTATTTTAGATGCACAAAATTAAATGGACTGACTATATATACAAAATTTAATGAAGTATACATCGTCCATTTTTAAATAAAAAAAAATTAAATTGACTATAATTCGTCCATTTCGTATCTCAAAAATTATGTGGACTATATACGTCGCCTTCTTTTCGTGCAAAGAATTTAATAAACTATACATCATCCATTTTTCGTGCAAAAAATTTTTTTATGAAAAAAATATAATGGACTATACATCGTCTTTTTTTCAATTTCTTATCAAAATAATTTTATCGACTATAAATCGTCCGATTCGTGTGCAAATAATTATATAGACTATACATCGTCTATTTTAGATGCACAAAATTAAATGGACTGACTATATATACAAAATTCAATGGACTATACATCGTCCATTTTTAAATTAAAAAAAAAAATTAAATTGACTATAATTCGTCCATTTCGTATCTAAAAAATTAAATGGACTATATAAGTCGTCTTCTTTTCGTGCAAAGAATTTAATAAACTATACATCATCCATTTTTCATGCAAAAAATTTTTTTATGAAAAAAATATAATGGACTATACATCGTCTTTTTTTCAATTTCTTATCAAAATAATTTTATCGACTATAAATCGTCCGATTCGTGTGCAAATAATTATATAGACTATACATCGTCTATTTTAGATGCACAAAATTAAATGGACTGACTATATATACAAAATTTAATGGACTATACATCGTCCATTTTTAAATTAAAACAAAAATTAAATTGACTATAATTCGTCCATTTCGTATCTAAAAAATTAAATGGACTATATACGTCGCCTTCTTTTCGTGCAAAGAATTTAATAAACTATACATCATCCATTTTTCGTGCAAAAAATTTTTTTATGAAAAAAATATAATGGACTATACATCGTCTTTTTTTCAATTTCTTATCAAAATAATTTTATCGACTATAAATCGTCCGATTCGTGTGCAAATAATTATATAGACTATACATCGTCTATTTTAGATGCACAAAATTAAATGGACTGACTATATATACAAAATTTAATGGACTATACATCGTCCATTTTTAAATTAAAAAAAAAAATTAAATTGACTATAATTCGTCCATTTCGTATCTCAAAAATTAAATGGATTATATACGTCGTCTTCTTTTCGTGCAAAAAATTTAATAAACTATACATCATCCATTTTTCATGAAAAATTTTTTTTATGAAAAAAATATAATGGACTATACATCGTCTTTTTTTCAATTTTTTTTGAAAAAATTTTATCGACTATAAATCGTCCGATTCGTGTGCAAATAATTATATAGACTATACATCGTCTGTTTTAGATGCACAAAATTAAATAGACTGACTATATATACAAAATTTAATGGACTATACATCGTCCATTTTTAAATTAAAAAAAAAAAATTAAATTGACTATAATTCGTCCATTTCGTATCTCAAAAATTAAATGGATTATATACGTCGTCTTCTTTTCGTGCAAAAAATTTAATAAACTATACATCATCCATTTTTCATGAAAAATTTTTTTTATGAAAAAAATATAATGGACTATACATCGTCTTTTTTTCAATTTTTTTTGAAAAAATTTTATCGACTATAAATCGTCCGATTCGTGTGCAAATAATTATATAGACTATACATCGTCTATTTTAGATGCACAAAATTAAATGGACTGACTATATATACAAAATTTAATGGACTATACATCGTCCATTTTTAAATTAAAAAAAAATTAAATTGACTATAATTCGTCCATTTCGTATCTAAAAAATTAAATGGACTATATACGTCTTCTTCTTTTCGTGCAAAGAATTTAATAAACTATACATCATCCATTTTTCGTGCAAAAAATTTTTTTATGAAAAAAATATAATGGACTATACATCGTCTTTTTTTCAATTTTATATGAAAAAATTTTATCGACTATAAATCGAAAATTAAATGGACTGACTATATATACAAAATTTAATGGACTATACATCGTCCATTTTTAAATTTAAAACAAATTAAATTGACTATAATTCGTCCATTTCGTATCTCAAAAATTAAATATACGTCGTCTTCTTTTCGTGCAAAGAATTTAATAAACTACACATCATCCATTTTTCGTGCAAAAAATTTTTTTATGAAAAAAATATAATGGACTATACATCGTCTTTTTTCAATTTTTTATGAAAAAATTTTATCGACTATAAATCGTCCGCTTCGTGTGCAAATAATTATATAGACTATACATCGTCTATTTTAGATGCACAAAATTAAATGGACTGACTATATATATAAAATTTAATGGACTATACATCGTCCATTTTTAAAATAAAAAAAAAAATTAAATTGACTATAATTCGTCCATTTCGTATCTAAAAAATTAAATGGACTATATACGTCGTCTTCTTTTCGTGCAAAGAATTTAATAAACTATACATCATCCATTTTTCATGCAAAAAATTTTTTTATGAAAAAAATATAATGGACTATACATCGTCTTTTTTTCAATTTTTTATGAAAAAATTTTATCGACTATAAATCGTCCGCTTCGTGTGCAAATAATTATATAGACTATACATCGTCTATTTTAGATGCACAAAATTAAATGGACTGACTATATATACAAAATTTAATGGACTAACATCGTCCATTTTTAAAATTAAAAAAAAAAATTAAATTGACTATAATTCGTCCATTTCGTATCTCAAAAATTAAATGGAATATATACGTCGTCTTCTTTTCGTGCAAAGAATTTAATAAACTATACATCATCAATTTTTCATGGAAAAAATTTTTTTATGAAAAAAAAATATAATGGACTATTATACATCGTCTTTTTTTCAATTTTTTATGAAAAAATTATATCGACTATAAATCGTCCGATTCGTGTGCAAATAATTATATAGACTATACATCGTCTATTTTAGATGCACAAAATTAAATGGACTGATTATATATACAAAATTTAATGGACTATCCATCGTCAATTTTTAAATTAAAAAAAAATTAAATTGACTATAATTCGTCCATTTCGTATCTCAAAAATTAAATGGACTATATACGTCGTCTTCTTTTCGTGCAAATAATTTAATAAACTATACATCATCCATTTTTCATGGAAAAAATTTTTTTATGAAAAAAATATAATGGACTATACATCGTATTTTTTAAATTTTTTATGAAAAAATTTTATCGACTATAAATCGTCCGATTCGTGTGCAAATAATTATATAGACTATACATCGTCTATTTTAGATGCACAAAATTAAATGGACTGACTATATATATAAAATTTAATGGACTATACATCGTCCATTTTTAAATTAAAAAAAAATTAAATTGACAATAATTCGTCCATTTCGTATCTCAAAAATTAAATATACGTCGTCTTCTTTTCGTGCAAAGAATTTAATAAACTATACATCATCCATTTTTCATGCAAAAAATTTTTTTATGAAAAAAATATAATGGACTATACATCGTCTTTTTTTCAATTTTTTATGAAAAAATTTTATCGACTATAAATCGTCCGATTCGTGTGCAAATAATTATATAGACTATACATCGTCTATTTTAGATGCACAAAATTAAATGGACTGACTATATATACAAAATTTAATGGACTATACATCGTCCATTTTTAAATTTAAAAAAAAATTAAATTGACTATAATTCGTCCATTTCGTATCTAAAAAATTAAATGGACTATATACGTCGTCTTCTTTTCGTGCAAAGAATTTAATAAACTATACATCATCCATTTTTCATGGAAAAAATTTTTTTATGAAAAAAATAAAATGGACTATACATCGTATTTTTTCAATTTTTTATGAAAAAATTTTATCGACTATAAATCGTCCGATTCGTGTGCAAATAATTATATAGACTATACATCGTCTATTTTAGATGCACAAAATTAAATGGACTGACTATATATATAAAATTTAATGGACTATACATCGTCCATTTTTAAATTAAAAAAAAATTAAATTGACAATAATTCGTCCATTTCGTATCTCAAAAATTAAATATACGTCGTCTTCTTTTCGTGCAAAGAATTTAATAAACTATACATCATCCATTTTTCGTGCAAAAAATTTTTTTATGAAAAAAATATAATGGACTATACATCATCTTTTTTTCAATTTTTTATGAAAAAATTTTATCGACTATAAATCGTCCGATTCGTGTGCAAAAAATTATATAGACTATACATCGTCTATTTTAGATGCACAAAATTTAATAGACTATACATCGTCAATTTTTAAATTAAAAAAAAAATTAAATTGACTATAATTCGTCCATTTCGTATCTAAAAAATTAAATGGACTATATACGTCGTCTTCTTTTCGTGCAAAGAATTTAATAAACTATACATCATCCATTTTTCATGGAAAAAAATTTTTTATGAAAAAAATAAAATGGACTATACATCGTATTTTTTCAATTTTTTATGAAAAAATTTTATCGACTATAAATCGTCCGATTCGTGTGCAAATAATTATATAGACTATACATCGTCTATTTTAGATGCACAAAATTAAATGGACTGACTGTATATACAAAATTTAATGGACTATACATCGTCCATTTTTAAATTAAAAAAAAATTAAATTGACTATAATTCGTCCATTTCGTATCTAAAAAATTAAATGGACTATATACGTCGTCTTCTTTTCGTGCAAAGAATTTAATAAACTATACATCATCCATTTTTCATGCAAAAAATTTTTTTATGAAAAAAATATAAGACTATACATCGTCTTTTTTTCAATTTTTTATGAAAAAATTTTATCGACTATAACTCGTCCGATTCGTGTGCAAATAATTATATAGACTATACATCGTCTATTTTAGATGCACAAAATTAAATGGACTGATTATATATACAAAATTTAATGGACTATACATCGTCCATTTTTAAATTAAAAAAAAAATTAAATTGACTATAATTCGTCCATTTCGTATCTCAAAAATTAAATGGACTATATACGTCGTCTTCTTTTCGTGCAAAGAATTTAATAAACTATACATCATCCATTTTTCATGGAAAAAATTTTTTTATGAAAAAAATATAATGGACTATACATCGTATTTTTTTCAATTTTTTATGAAAAAATTTTATCGACTATAAATCGTCCGATTCGTGTGCAAATAATTATATAGACTATACATCGTCTATTTTAGATGCACAAAATTAAATGGACTGACTATATATATAAAATTTAATGGACTATACATCGTCCATTTTTAAATTAAAAAAAAAAAATAAAATTGACTATAATTCGTCCATTTCGTATCTAAAAAATTAAATGGACTATATATGTCGTCTTCTTTTCGTGCAAAGAATTTAATAAACTATACATCATCCATTTTTCATGGAAAAAATTTTTTTATGAAAAAAATATAATGGACTATATACATCGCCTTTTTTCAATTTTTTATGAAAAAATTTTATCGACTATAAATCGTCCGATTCGTGTGAAAATAATTATATAGACTATACATCGTCTATTTTAGATGCACAAAATTAAATGGACTGACTATACATACAAAATTTAATGGTCTATACATCGTCCATTTTTAAATTAAAAAAAAAAAATAAATTAACTATAATTCGTCCATTTTGTATCTCAAAAATTAAATGGACTATATACGTCATCTTCTTTTCGTGCAAAGAATTTAATAAACTATACATCATCCATTTTTCGTGCAAAAAATTTTTTTATGAAAAAAATATAATGGACTATTGTAATATAATGTAAAAATTATTTAATGTTTTGTTGTTTCAATCCAAGAGGACAGCGGCCGAAGCAACTGTCCCTCTTGATAATTCTTTATTGTCTGATCTTATTATAATAAAATAACTTAATTCTAACTTAAGCTAATACATTTTATTGCGGTGGGAATATGCAAACGTTGCATATTCCCACACAAAAATTCAGTGCATGTGTGTATAAAAGTTTACAAAAATAACGATGGTGTCGTGTGACACATGCTGAATGCAGATGGCATGCAGCAATTTAGTAAAACACAAAAGTGTGTGGACAGATAAATAACTTGTACAGTCAAACACACAAGTGTGCGGACATAGTGACCAAAAGTAAATAAACACACACTACACCTCCCTTTTTCAGAAAGAATGATCAATATATTTAAGTTGATCATTCTTAAGTTACAATAAAATTTTGGGATTTCTAACACTATTACAAAATTAAAAAAAATTTTTTTTTTTTTTATATAATTGATATATATATTTATATATATTTTTTATTTTTATTTTTATATAATTGATATATATATTTATATATATATTTTTTATTTTTATATAATTGATATATACATTTATATATATTTTTTATTTTTATATAATTGATATATACATTTATATATATTTTTTATTTGGGTCCTTCACCCTTTAACAGAAGGAATAATCTTAGATAGATTATTCCAATTATTATTTGAATACAAAAATTATTTAAAAACCTTTTTTTTTTTGTTTTTAGATCCTTAACAGAAGGAATAATCTTATTATGTATTATTATTTGGGATTGAAAAATTTAAGATAAAGAGAAAATTGCAATTATATTGGGTAGTTTACAATCACAAAGCAATCAAAGTCGTCGTAGGTTCCCTACCTTGAAAAATGAAGTAGAGAAAAAAAGGAAAAAAAGAAAAACACAAAAAATGATATTCAAGAATTGATCTTCTTTATTCTGTTTCTGTGAACAGTAAAAGGTTTATCATTTGTGTCCATTAAGTCAACATTGTTGTTTTCATGAATGGCCACGACCCTATATGGTCCCCTGTACAAAGGATCCAGTTTGTGACCAGCTTCATTTTGAACCAGTACAAGGTCGTTTATCGCAATATTTGGCGAATTTGCATTCTCTCGGGAAATTAAATGCCTTTGTAACTTAGTATTATTGATGAGGTTAGCGGCTCTGCGCCAAGCTACTTGCAGTCTGAATTTAACTTCCTTTTCGTATGAGTCTACATTGTACAATGGATCTATAATATTGTCTCTGGTGCAATCTATTAAAGGAGGGATTTTCCCATAAATAAGTTCAAAAGGGCAATAATCATGTGCAGTTGACGGTGTTGTATTGTAACTATACGTGAAGTATTTCAACCATATGTCCCAGTCTGATTTATCAGATGCGATATAAGACCTCACGTATTCATTAAACGTTCTGTGAGATCTCTCCACAGTTCCTAGAGTTTCATGATGATAGGGTGTAGAGTTGACTTTCTCCACTCCCATCATTGAACAAAGCTCTTGTAGTATTTGGTTCATATATTCAGTACCCATGTCAGTTATTATTTTTTTCATGGGACCATATGTCAATACAAATCCTTCCACTATTGCTTTTGCAATACTTTTTGCTGATTTGTCCTCTACTGGTATGGCAATTAAATATTTCGTAAGGTCACACATTAAGGTTACTGCGTACACATTTTGGGATTCAGATTTTGGAAGTGGTCCTATGGTGTCAATAATGACCACATCGAATGGTTTAATAGGGGTCGGTGTTACAATAAATGGTTGTTTTATTTTTGTTGTTGCTTTATTTAAATGACATTGTTTGCAATTCTTCACATAACGGGTAATATCTCTCGTCATACCTTTCCAATAATAATAAAGCCTAATTTTTTTTATCATGCGAGTGATTCCTGGATGTCCTCCACTAATGGGGTTTTCATGACACTTTTTCATTATATCTAGTTTTTCTTGATCAGTTGTTACTTTTGTTATGTTAGGTATGAGTACAATGGTTAGCTCATAATCCTTTAAAATGCGGTTGCCTGTTTCTTTAAATGTTTCTACATTTGTTCCTAGGATTTTTAATTGATTATCATCTAGTGATAATTTAAATGTTGAAAAACCTATGTTATCAGCTATTTTTGCAAGCTTTGGAAAGAGGTGATCTAAATCGACCTTTCCATTAATAACTAAGTCATTCAGCTTATACACGAAAAGTTTTTTCTTTCCGGTAAGGATATTTAAAGTATCCTTTGTGAAATGCAACTGAGGCATTTTTAAATATTTATAGGCATTTATGGTTTCGTATACTTTTAGACTGACCAATTCTTTTTCCCGTGTCCTTTCATCCGAGTCACTGTTTCTTGTTTTTCCCTGAAGTCTTGTTGTTACCTTCAGTATATGATTTATGTTGATATTTTTAATATCTTCAAAGTCAATGCGTGACAGTGCGTCTGCCACATTATTTTCTTGGCCCCTAATATACTCTATTACAAAGTCATACTCTTCTAGATCTAACCTCATACGTGTTAGTTTTGAGGATGGGTTTTTCATTGAGAACAGATATGTCAGTGGTCTATGATCAGTTTTAATTAAAAATTTTGTACCATATAAGTATGGTTTGAAGTGTTGTATTGCCCAGTGTATTGCAGTTAACTCCTGCTCAATGGTGGATTTATTACATTCACCTTTTGTGAATGATCTAGATGCGTAGGAAATAGGCATTTGTACACCGTTTTTCTCTTGGCTAAGGACAGCTCCACAGGCGTGTTTACTAGCGTCTGTTGTAATACAGAATTGCTTTTTGAAGTCTGGGTATTGTAGCAGTCTTGGACTTAATAATTGGCTTTTGAGGTATTGAAATGATTTTTCACACTCATCGGTCCATTCAAACTGTACATTTTTCTTAGATAGTCGAGTGATATGGCGCGATGACTCAGCGAAATTCGGAATGAATCTTCTGTAGTAGTTACAAAATGCCACGAAGCGTTTTGCTTCGTCACCATTTTTAGGTGTAGGGTAGTTTTTAATTACGGAATATTTGTTGTCATCAGGCAGAATGCCTTTATCTGTGCATTTGTGGCCCAAAAATGTTACTTCACTACGAAAAAATGAGCATTTTTCAGGGTGTAGCTTTAGATTATGCTGTCTGCAAAGACTAAATACATCTTTTAAATTTCGTAACATATGTGAAGTTGAGCAACCAATTACTACTAAGTCATCCATATAAAGGAAAGCTTTAGCTGGTGATAAGCCAGAGAATGCTAAGGACATCATTCTTTGAAATGAATTCGGTGCTATTTTAAGACCATATGGTAATCTCTTGAATCTATAGGATCCTTTCTCAGTTGAAAAGGACGTAACATCTCTAGAGTCTTCTTCGAGCTCTATTTGATGAAATCCAGATACTAAATCCAAACAAGAAAAATATCTTGCCCTACCCAATTGATCCAGTATGTCATCTATTCGTGGCAATGGGAACTTATCTGCTATTAATTTTTTATTGATACCTCTGTAGTCAACCACCAATCTCCATCTTTTCCGAGCAGTACCTGGCAAAGGTTTTTTAGGTACTAAAAGTATAGGGCTATTGTAGTCAGAAACTGAAGGTTCAACTATATCATCATTGATTAGTCTTTCTACCTGTTTATTCACTTCCTCTTTTTGAGAGTGTGGTATTCTGTAATTTTTAATATATACAGGTTGTTTGTCATGCAGTTTTAGTTTTTGTTTGTAAAAATTATTTGAAGAGATTTTTTCTGTTTCTAGTGCGAACACATCTATGAACTCAGAACATAATATTTTTAGTTCTTTTTCTGCAAAGCGAGGAAAATTTTTTGACAATTTGTTAAGTTTTTCTGTTTTATTTGATGAGTTACAGCCTTTTTTTGCTATTTCGTAATCACTAAGACTTTCAACCTGAACTAAAACATTATTAACAGTCACATCATTGTCCGTAGTATTAATTATTTTTACGAGAGGATGTAATTTTGAAGTAATCGTGTTGGCAATGTATACTCCATCCTGAAGTTTTTGATGTGGAATAAGTACATCGTTTTCTGACGATTCAAATTGAACTAGTCTAATCACTTCACATCTGGCTGGGATAGTTACAGTATTAATTTTTGGTGCGTTCATAAGTTGAATTGCTATATCATATGGAACATCATTTGATTTTAAAATTATGAAATCTTTATCAGTTTGGAAGTCCAAAGTACATTGATATTTTCGAATGAAATCCATTCCTATTATTCCATCTACTTGGATAGGAAAATCGTCCATTACAACATGAAATTCATGCGCTATCAGGAGATCTTCAATTTTCAAATCACTTTGTACTTTTCCCAGTGTAGTTATAGTTCCTTGTCCAATTCCATTTATATTGGTTCTTTTATTTATATTTATTGGTTCGTGTAGAACTTGGTTATGTTTAATTACTGAAATGTCTGCCCCTGTATCAACCAAAAACATTGAGGGATTATTGTTCATAGACGTTCTAATTTTTAGATAACTGTATAGACCTAGGTTTATTGTATGTATAGAGTATTTAGAGGCTACTATTAGTTTTCCGAAGCATTGTCGGTTACACATCGTATATTATTTGTTCCTCTACTTCCGTGGTTGTTGTGAGGAGGATTATTGATCCTATTTCTGAAGCCATTATTATAGTTCCAATTGCCATTGTTTCTATTTTGAAATTGGAAATTATTGTTTGAAAATCTATACCCATTGGAGTTTCTTTCGTGGTTGCTGTTATTGCTTCTAATGATATTATTTGGTCCGTTACTTTTGTAACGTGGCCTATTGTTATTCCTATTATTAGAGTTACGACGGTCATTATGAAAAGTGAGTATAGAGTTAGGTTGTCCGTATACATCGGTACAACTACTTATAAATTTCGACATGACCTCGTTCATATTAGAAAACGTACCCGACTCCATTATTAATTTTACCCTTTCGTTACTAGCATTCTTTATAATAGCTGTAACGGCAGCATTGGTAGCATACTTTGTTGCTGTTGAGTTAGGTAAACCGTCAGATATATAAGCGGTTTCCAGTTTCTTTGTTAATTCATTAATTTCAGTGGCATAAGAATTAGCTGTCTTGCCTTGCTGTTTCAGGTTTAGGAGTTTTGCATTAATTACTTCCACCGATTCTCCTTTAACAGTGGATTTTAACTTTGAAATAATTTGGTCAATAGTAGCTTCATTTGTGATTAAGTTTCTAGCTGTACCTTTTAATTTTGTCTTTATAAGGTTTATAGCTATAGCTTCATGTGTCTCTTTTATAGAGTTTAGTAGTTCCAAAGCATCTATAAAACTCTGCAGGTTTGTTGGCCCTCCATCGAAATCCGGTAGGATTTTCGAGGCCGTACCTATAAATTCAATGTTTGTTTGTGGCATTTTTCCGTTATGATCAGTGTTGATTAAGGAAACAAATTTAATTGATTCATGAAGGGATGTAGGTATTTCTATAAGGATACCCCTTTTTTGTGTCACTGATATAAGTTTTGCACGTATGTCAAGGAAGAATGATTCAGCAGCAGCTTTGTGTGCTGGAGTAAGTCTATTATAATTGACGTTAAGTAGTACGCGTATCTGTTCGAAACGATCCACAAGATTCTTAATGTGTTTATTCACCGTTTCGTTTCTTGTGTCCCTATTTTGATTTAAGCATTTATAAGATTTAAGGAACTCTTCCTTAATTAATCGAGCTTTTAATACAATTTCATCCCAATCCATAAAATTTTAATTGGGATTCAGTCTTGTGTCATTGATGATGGATAATATTGTGGTTTAATTATTTGATTATAAGCGTTTATCCTTGGCTTTATTTCTGTGTACAAGGAAACACACAACAAAAAAAAATATATTCTTTAATTGGTTCAGAAGAGCCGTTTCTAGAAGCTAAAAAGGTAATATCATATTCGAACGCAAATTGAATCCACCTTAAAATCAGGACCCTGGTTCATTGTGATAATTTTAAATTGTGAATAACTTAAATAAAGAATTAATTTTTTGATTGGAAATTTTAATATAACGTGAGTTTATTAATTAATAATAGGCGCTGTTGGTAGCGTCCTAATAAAATTCTATGTTATTAATTTTTTTTTTCTTTGAACTCAATTGTAGATCCTAAAACTGAGTACATACATATATAGTTTATACATATAACAATAAAAGGAATACAAATAGTAATCCTACACATTTACATGAAATAAAGGTCACTGAAGAAATTGTAACAGTTCAAGACCATGAACATTGAGCTTTGCTTAGACTGCATCCAAACCTCTTGCGACTGAAACATTTCGTGCATAATTCTTCTTCAACGATCTTTTGTGTAACTGATATAGGGTTATAAGGATTTGCAATACCAGGAGAGCAATTATAATGCCTAAATATACAATGGGATACTCAACCTTTATCATTATCTCATTTATGACATTGGCATTCGGGTTTTCAATCTTTGATTCATGACCACCCATGATGAATAACTATGCAAAGGAGCCAATTTCTTGATGAAAGAGAGAAGAAAAAAAAAAACCAAAGTGGTCAATACATCAGTAACGTGTTTGGTTTATTTAAGGATATTATATATTCTGTACAACATATACAAAAATCAAAGTGGTCAATACATCAGTAACGTGTTTGGTTTATTTAAGGATATTATATATTCGGTACTACATATATATAATTGAAATGTAGACTGGGTTACGATTCAAGGAATGTTGACATTAGAAATGTTTTTCAGTAACATCAAATACAATTTCTCAATGTAACTTCTGTGTCACGTTATCGAAGGTCTGAATCTATTACCAGTGTATGAATAGATTAGTTTCACTTTGTTGCCATTAATGTGAAACAAACAAAAGGCTAAGGGTTCGGTAGATATAAATCCACCCAAGGTTGACTTTAATATAAAAAAAAATTAAATAACAAAATAACTATATATTTTATATTTTGAGTTGCGTGGTTTCAGAAAGAAGAAATCAGATCCTTCTATACTCATATAGATACAAGGGAAGAAAGAGAAAAAAAAATTATACTCATCGAAAAAATTAACTGCGACAATTCCGACCGACAAAATTTGATTACGAGTGATTATGAAATCCAATCAGAAATGTCACATTCGTATTTCATATTGCAAGTAAGAAAAATTATACTCTTATGTTAGGTAGTCACTTTCGTCATTAATTTTAAAACTTTCTCTTTTCTTTTCCTTCAATTAAGAATCAGGCATCGCTGGAGGGACTCGTAAGTATCGCAGTGATGCTGATTTTAGTATTTAATGTTAAATTCATTGAGATAAATTTTTGTATATATATTTTTTTATATACCTTTTTTTTTTTTTTTTTTTTTTTTTTTTAATTTTATTTTTTTTTTTTTTATTTTTTTATTTTAATTTTAAGAACATGTAAGTTAATTAGAATGTACTAATTTCAATTTTATTGTTCAAGTATAAAAAAATAATAATTGTAATCTGTAACATGTAATAATAATTTTATCTTTTAATAAAAACAATGTTTTACTTACATGGAAATACCCATAACGTTAACATCATCAATAATAACATAGCAGTTAACTAAAACACGAGGACAAAATATATAAATTTCCTAAAAATTGTCACCAAACATTCAATTGCTATTTAAGCATTAAATAATTGTACTGATAAAAATGAAATATTTAAGTATATGTATACATATTAAGCAATTGTTAATAACAGGAAATTGAAACATTTAAGAGCAACAATAAATTTTATGTAGATTAAGCATTTTTGTAATTAGTTTAACTTTTATAAAAGAAATTTTGAATATAAATGAATTAGTTGTAAATCAATTAAATTAAATGTTTTTTTTTTTGTGTAAGTTCTCGACGATAATTATAACTGTATTAGTGGCTGTCCAACTGCTTGCAATGCAATAATTGCTGTTCCCAACGCAAAACGAGTTCTCTGCCAAAACCTGTGTGAACTAAAATTGTGTGGATTGTTGTCGTTGTATAGACTCAGAGCACTTGCACAACTTTCAAAGGTGCTGTTTTGTTTCTTATTTTCACAGTATGTAAAATTAATCCTTTAATAGTTTTCTTAAATTAATTCGACTTCTTTCCACTACCACATTGTTTTTTATTCAAAATTAACTGATTTGTTTAATTTTTATTCTTTGTTGATTTCTGGTTTTCTTTTTAATTGATTACACTTTATAATTTCTGTTTAATAAATCTTTACGTTGTTCTTTATTGGCGTTTTCTAGTTTTGTAGTTAAGAAATATTAAAACATTTAAATTTGTTTTCAGATCGTAATAGATTTTTAATTTGTAATAGTTTTTTATAATTTCTTTTATTTGGCAGGATCGCCATGTAATATAATGTAAAAATTATTTAATGTTTTGTTGTTTCAATCCAAGAGGACAGCGGCCGAAGCAACTGTCCCTCTTGATAATTCTTTATTGTCTGATCTTATTATAATAAAATAACTTAATTCTAACTTAAGCTAATACATTTTATTGCGGTGGGAATATGCAAACGTTGCATATTCCCACACAAAAATTCAGTGCATGTGTGTATAAAAGTTTACAAAAATAACGATGGTGTCGTGTGACACATGCTGAATGCAGATGGCATGCAGCAATTTAGTAAAACACAAAAGTGTGTGGACAGATAAATAACTTGTACAGTCAAACACACAAGTGTGCGGACATAGTGACCAAAAGTAAATAAACACACACTACACTATATACATCGTCTTTTTTCAATTTTTTATGAAAAAATTTTATCGACTATAAATCGTCCGATTCGTGTGCAAATAATTATATAGATTATACATCGTCTATTTTAGATGCACAAAATTAAATGGACTGACTATATATACAAAATTTAATGGACTATACATCGTCCATTTTTAAATTAAAAAAAAAATTAAATTGACTATAATTCGTCCATTTCGTATCTAAAAAATTAAATGGACTATATACGTCGTCTTCTTTTCGTGCAAAGAATTTAATAAACTATACATCATCCATTTTTCATGCAAAAAATTTTTTTATGAAAAAAATATAATGGACTATACATCGTCTTTTTTTCAATTTTTTATGAAAAAATTTTATCGACTATAAATCGTCCGATTCGTGTGCAAATAATTATATAGACTATACATCGTCTATTTTAGATGCACAAAATTAAATGGACTGACTATATATACAAAATTTAATGGACTATACATCGTCCATTTTTAAATAAAAAAAATAAAATTAAATTGACTATAATTCGTCCCTTTCGTATCTAAAAAAATTAAATGGACTATATACGTCGTCTTCTTTTCGTGCAAAGAATTTAATAAACTATACATCATCCATTTTTCATACAAAAAATTTTTTTATGAAAAAAATATAATCGACTATACATCGTCTTTTTTTCAATTTTTTATGAAAAAATTTTATCGACTATAAATCGTCCGATTCGTGTGCAAATAATTATATAGACTATACATCGTCTATTTTAGATGCACAAAATTAAATGGACTGACTATATATACAAAATTTAATGGACTATACATCGTCCATTTTTAAATAAAAAAAAAAATTAAATTGACTATAATTCGTCCCTTTCGTATCTAAAAAATTAAATGGACTATATACGTCGTCTTCTTTTCGTGCAAAGAATTTAATAAACTATACATCATCCATTTTTCATGCAAAAAATTTTTTTATGAAAAAAATATAATGGACTATACATCGTCTTTTTTTAAATTTTTTGTGAAAAAATTTTATCGACTATAAATTGTCCGATTCGTGTGAAAATAATTATATAGACTATACATCGTCTATTTTAGATGCACAAAATTAAATGGACTGACTATACATACAAAATTTAATGGACTATACATCGTCCATTTTTAAATTAAAAAAAAATTAAATTGACTATAATTCGTCCATTTCGTATCTAAAAAATTAAATGGACTATATACGTCGTCTTCTTTTCGTGCAAAGAATTTAATAAACTATACATCATCCATTTTTCATGGAAAAAATTTTTTTATGAAAAAAATATAATGGACTATACATCGTCTTTTTTTAAATTTTTTATGAAAAAATTTTATCGACTATAAATCGTCCGATTCGTGTGCAAATAATTATATAGACTATACATCGTCTATTTTAGATGCACAAAATTAAATGGACTGACTATATATACAAAATTTAATGGACTACACATCGTCCATTTTTAAATTTAAAAAAAAAATTAAATTGACTATAATTCGTCCCTTTCGTATCTCAAAAATTAAATGGACTATATACGTTGTCTTCTTTTCGTGCAAAGAATTTAATAAACTATACATCATCCGTTTTTCATGCAAAAAATTTTTTTAAGAAAAAAATATAATGGACTATACATCGTCTTTTTTTAAATTTTTTAAGAAAAAATTTTATCGACTATAAATCGTCCGATTCGTGTGCAAATAATTATATAGACTATACATCGTCTATTTTAGATGCACAAAATTAAATGGACTGACTATATATACAAAATTTAATGGACTATACATCGTCCATTTTTAAATAAAAAAAATAAAATTAAATTGACTATAATTCGTCCCTTTCGTATCTAAAAAAATTAAATGGACTATATACGTCGTCTTCTTTTCGTGCAAAGAATTTAATAAACTATACATCATCCATTTTTCATACAAAAAATTTTTTTATGAAAAAAATATAATCGACTATACATCGTCTTTTTTTCAATTTTTTATGAAAAAATTTTATCGACTATAAATCGTCCGATTCGTGTGCAAATAATTATATAGACTATACATCGTCTATTTTAGATGCACAAAATTAAATGGACTGACTATATATACAAAATTTAATGGACTATACATCGTCCATTTTTAAATAAAAAAAAAAATTAAATTGACTATAATTCGTCCCTTTCGTATCTAAAAAATTAAATGGACTATATACGTCGTCTTCTTTTCGTGCAAAGAATTTAATAAACTATACATCATCCATTTTTCATGCAAAAAATTTTTTTATGAAAAAAATATAATGGACTATACATCGTCTTTTTTTAAATTTTTTGTGAAAAAATTTTATCGACTATAAATTGTCCGATTCGTGTGAAAATAATTATATAGACTATACATCGTCTATTTTAGATGCACAAAATTAAATGGACTGACTATACATACAAAATTTAATGGACTATACATCGTCCATTTTTAAATTAAAAAAAAATTAAATTGACTATAATTCGTCCATTTCGTATCTAAAAAATTAAATGGACTATATACGTCGTCTTCTTTTCGTGCAAAGAATTTAATAAACTATACATCATCCATTTTTCATGGAAAAAATTTTTTTATGAAAAAAATATAATGGACTATACATCGTCTTTTTTTAAATTTTTTATGAAAAAATTTTATCGACTATAAATCGTCCGATTCGTGTGCAAATAATTATATAGACTATACATCGTCTATTTTAGATGCACAAAATTAAATGGACTGACTATATATACAAAATTTAATGGACTACACATCGTCCATTTTTAAATTTAAAAAAAAAATTAAATTGACTATAATTCGTCCCTTTCGTATCTCAAAAATTAAATGGACTATATACGTTGTCTTCTTTTCGTGCAAAGAATTTAATAAACTATACATCATCCGTTTTTCATGCAAAAAATTTTTTTAAGAAAAAAATATAATGGACTATACATCGTCTTTTTTTAAATTTTTTAAGAAAAAATTTTATCGACTATAAATCGTCCGATTCGTGTGCAAATAATTATATAGACTATACATCGTCTATTTTAGATGCACAAAATTAAATGGACTGACTATATATACAAAATTTAATGGACTATACATCGTCCATTTTTAAATAAAAAAAATAAAATTAAATTGACTATAATTCGTCCCTTTCGTATCTAAAAAAATTAAATGGACTATATACGTCGTCTTCTTTTCGTGCAAAGAATTTAATAAACTATACATCATCCATTTTTCATGGAAAAAATTTTTTTATGAAAAAAATATAATCGACTATACATCGTCTTTTTTTCAATTTTTTATGAAAAAATTTTATCGACTATAAATCGTCCGATTCGTGTGCAAATAATTATATAGACTATACATCGTCTATTTTAGATGCACAAAATTAAATGGACTGACTATATATACAAAATTTAATGGACTATACATCGTCCATTTTTAAATAAAAAAAAAAAAATTAAATTTACTATAATTCGTCCCTTTCGTATCTAAAAAATTAAATGGACTATATACGTCGTCTTCTTTTCGTGCAAAGAATTTAATAAACTATACATCATCCATTTTTCATGCAAAAAATTTTTTTATGAAAAAAATATAATGGACTATACATCGTCTTTTTTTCAATTTTTTATGAAAAAATTTTATCGACTATAAATCGTCCGATTCGTGTGCAAATAATTATATAGACTATACATCGTCTATTTTAGATGCACAAAATTAAATGGACTGACTATACATACAAAATTTAATGGACTATACATCGTCCATTTTTAAATTAAAAAAAAATTAAATTGACTATAATTCGTCCATTTCGTATCTAAAAAATTAAATGGACTATATACGTCGTCTTCTTTTCGTGCAAAGAATTTAATAAACTATACATCATCCATTTTTCATACAAAAAATTTTTTTATGAAAAAAATATAATCGACTATACATCGTCTTTTTTTCAATTTTTTATGAAAAAATTTTATCGACTATAAATCGTCCGATTCGTGTGCAAATAATTATATAGACTATACATCGTCTATTTTAGATGCACAAAATTAAATGGACTGACTATATATACAAAATTTAATGGACTATACATCGTCCATTTTTAAATAAAAAAAAAAATTAAATTGACTATAATTCGTCCCTTTCGTATCTAAAAAATTAAATGGACTATATACGTCGTCTTCTTTTCGTGCAAAGAATTTAATAAACTATACATCATCCATTTTTCATGCAAAAAATTTTTTTATGAAAAAAATATAATGGACTATACATCGTCTTTTTTTAAATTTTTTGTGAAAAAATTTTATCGACTATAAATTGTCCGATTCGTGTGAAAATAATTATATAGACTATACATCGTCTATTTTAGATGCACAAAATTAAATGGACTGACTATACATACAAAATTTAATGGACTATACATCGTCCATTTTTAAATTAAAAAAAAATTAAATTGACTATAATTCGTCCATTTCGTATCTAAAAAATTAAATGGACTATATACGTCGTCTTCTTTTCGTGCAAAGAATTTAATAAACTATACATCATCCATTTTTCATGGAAAAAATTTTTTTATGAAAAAAATATAATGGACTATACATCGTCTTTTTTTAAATTTTTTATGAAAAAATTTTATCGACTATAAATCGTCCGATTCGTGTGCAAATAATTATATAGACTATACATCGTCTATTTTAGATGCACAAAATTAAATGGACTGACTATATATACAAAATTTAATGGACTACACATCGTCCATTTTTAAATTTAAAAAAAAAATTAAATTGACTATAATTCGTCCCTTTCGTATCTCAAAAATTAAATGGACTATATACGTTGTCTTCTTTTCGTGCAAAGAATTTAATAAACTATACATCATCCGTTTTTCATGCAAAAAATTTTTTTAAGAAAAAAATATAATGGACTATACATCGTCTTTTTTTAAATTTTTTAAGAAAAAATTTTATCGACTATAAATCGTCCGATTCGTGTGCAAATAATTATATAGACTATACATCGTCTATTTTAGATGCACAAAATTAAATGGACTGACTATATATACAAAATTTAATGGACTATACATCGTCCATTTTTAAATAAAAAAAATAAAATTAAATTGACTATAATTCGTCCCTTTCGTATCTAAACAAATTAAATGGACTATATACGTCGTCTTCTTTTCGTGCAAAGAATTTAATAAACTATACATCATCCATTTTTCATGGAAAAAATTTTTTTATGAAAAAAATATAATCGACTATACATCGTCTTTTTTTCAATTTTTTATGAAAAAATTTTATCGACTATAAATCGTCCGATTCGTGTGCAAATAATTATATAGACTATACATCGTCTATTTTAGATGCACAAAATTAAATGGACTGACTATATATACAAAATTTAATGGACTATACATCGTCCATTTTTAAATAAAAAAAAAAAAATTAAATTGACTATAATTCGTCCCTTTCGTATCTAAAAAATTAAATGGACTATATACGTCGTCTTCTTTTCGTGCAAAGAATTTAATAAACTATACATCATCCATTTTTCATGCAAAAAATTTTTTTATGAAAAAAATATAATGGACTATACATCGTCTTTTTTTAAATTTTTTATGAAAAAATTTTATCGACTATAAATTGTCCGATTCGTGTGCAAATAATTATATAGACTATACATCGTCTATTTTAGATGCACAAAATTAAATGGACTGACTATACATACAAAATTTAATGGACTATACATCGTCCATTTTTAAATTAAAAAAAAATTAAATTGACTATAATTCGTCCATTTCGTATCTAAAAAATTAAATGGACTATATACGTCGTCTTCTTTTCGTGCAAAGAATTTAATAAACTATACATCATCCATTTTTCATGGAAAAAATTTTTTTATGAAAAAAATATAATGGACTATACATCGTCTTTTTTTCAATTTTTTATGAAAAAATTTTATCGACTATAAATCGTCCGATTCGTGTGCAAATAATTATATAGACTATACATCGTCTATTTTAGATGCACAAAATTAAATGGACTGACTATATATACAAAATTTAATGGACTACACATCGTCCATTTTTAAATTTAAAAAAAAAATTAAATTGACTATAATTCGTCCATTTCGTATCTCAAAAATTAAATGGACTATATACGTCGTCTTCTTTTCGTGCAAGGAATTTAATAAACTATACATCATCAATTTTTCATGGAAAAAAATTTTTTATGAAAAAAATATAATGAAAAAAATATATTATATAATCGTCTTTTTTTTAATTTTTTATGAAAAAATTTTATCGACTATAAATCGTCCGATTCGTGTGCAAATAATTATATAGACTATACATCGTCTATTTTAGATGCACAAAATTAAATGGACTGACTATATATACAAAATTTAATGGACTATACATCGTCCATTTTTAAATAAAAAAAATAAAATTAAATTGACTATAATTCGTCCCTTCCGTATCTAAAAAAATTAAATGGACTATATACGTCGTCTTCTTTTCGTGCAAAGAATTTAATAAACTATACATCATCCATTTTTCATGGAAAAAATTTTTTTATGAAAAAAATATAATCGACTATACATCGTCTTTTTTTCAATTTTTTATGAAAAAATTTTATCGACTATAAATCGTCCGATTCGTGTGCAAATAATTATATAGACTATACATCGTCTATTTTAGATGCACAAAATTAAATGGACTGACTATATATACAAAATTTAATGGACTATACATCGTCCATTTTTAAATAAAAAAAAAAAAATTAAATTGACTATAATTCGTCCCTTTCGTATCTAAAAAATTAAATGGACTATATACGTCGTCTTCTTTTCGTGCAAAGAATTTAATAAACTATACATCATCCATTTTTCATGCAAAAAATTTTTTTATGAAAAAAATATAATGGACTATACATCGTCTTTTTTTAAATTTTTTATGAAAAAATTTTATCGACTATAAATTGTCCGATTCGTGTGCAAATAATTATATAGACTATACATCGTCTATTTTAGATGCACAAAATTAAATGGACTGACTATACATACAAAATTTAATGGACTATACATCGTCCATTTTTAAATTAAAAAAAAATTAAATTGACTATAATTCGTCCATTTCGTATCTAAAAAATTAAATGGACTATATACGTCGTCTTCTTTTCGTGCAAAGAATTTAATAAACTATACATCATCCATTTTTCATGGAAAAAATTTTTTTATGAAAAAAATATAATGGACTATACATCGTCTTTTTTTCAATTTTTTATGAAAAAATTTTATCGACTATAAATCGTCCGATTCGTGTGCAAATAATTATATAGACTATACATCGTCTATTTTAGATGCACAAAATTAAATGGACTGACTATATATACAAAATTTAATGGACTACACATCGTCCATTTTTAAATTTAAAAAAAAAATTAAATTGACTATAATTCGTCCATTTCGTATCTCAAAAATTAAATGGACTATATACGTCGTCTTCTTTTCGTGCAAGGAATTTAATAAACTATACATCATCCATTTTTCATGGAAAAAAATTTTTTATGAAAAAAAATATAATGAAAAAAATATATTATATAATCGTCTTTTTTTAAATTTTTTATGAAAAAATTTTATCGACTATAAATCGTCCGATTCGTGTGCAAATAATTATATAGACTATACATCGTCTATTTTAGATGCACAAAATTAAATGGACTGACTATATATACAAAATTTAATAGACTATACATCGTCCATTTTTAAATAAAAAAAAAATTAAATTGACTATAATTCGTCCCTTTCGTATCTAAAAAATTAAATGGACTATATACGTCGTCTTCTTTTCGTGCAAAGAATTTAATAAACTATACATCATCCATTTTTCATGCAAAAAAATTTTTTATGAAAAAAATATAATGGACTATACATCGTCTTTTTTTAAATTTTTTATGAAAAAATTTTATCGACTATAAATCGTCCGATTCGTGTGAAAATAATTATATGGACTATACATCGTCTATTTTAGATGCACAAAATTAAATGGACTGACTATACATACAAAATTTAATGGTCTATACATCGTCCATTTCATCATCCATTTTTCATGCAAAAAATTTTTTTATGAAAAAAATATAATGGACTATACATCGTCTTTTTTTCAATTTTCTATGAAAAAATTTTATCGACTATAAATCGTCCGATTCGTGTGCAAATAATTATATAGACTATACATCGTCTATTTTAGATGCACAAAATTAAATGGACTGACTATATATACAAAATTTAATGGACTATACATCGTCCATTTTTAAATAAAAAAAAATAAAATTAAATTGACTATAATTCGTCCCTTTCGTATCTAAAAAATCAAATGGACTATATACGTCGTCTTCTTTTCGTGCAAAGAATTTAATAAACTATACATCATCCATTTTTCATGCAAAAAATTTTTTTATGAAAAAAAAGTATACATCGTCTTTTTTTCAATTTTTTATGAAAAAATTTTATCGACTATAAATCGTCCGATTCGTGTGCAAATAATTATATAGACTATACATCGTCTATTTTAGATGCACAAAATTAAATGGACTGACTATATATATACAAAATTTAATGGACTAACATCGTCCATTTTTAAAATTAAAAAAAAAATTAAATTGACTATAATTCGTCCCTTTCGTATCTAAAAAATTAAATGGACTATATACGTCGTCTTCTTTTCGTGCAAAGAATTTAATAAACTATACATCATCCATTTTTCATGCAAAAAATTTTTTTATGAAAAAAATATAATGGACTATACATCGTCTTTTTTTTCAATTTTTTATGAAAAAATTTTATCGACTATAAATCGTCCGATTCGTGTGCAAATAATTATATAGACTACACATCGTCTATTTTAGATGCACAAAATTAAATGGACTGACATCATCCATTTTTCATGCAAAAAATTTTTTTATGAAAAAAAAATAATGGACTATACATCGTCTTTTTTTCAATTTTTTATGAAAAAATTTTATCGACTATAAATCGTCCGATTCGTGTGCAAATAATTATATAGACTATACATCGTCTGTTTTAGATGCACAAAATTAAATGGACTGACTATATATACAAAATTTAATGGACTATACATCGTCCATTTTTAAATAAAAAAAAAATTAAATTGACTATAATTCGTCCATTTCGTATCTAAAAAATTAAATGGACTATATACGTCGTCTTCTTTTCGTGCAAAGAATTTAATAACACTATACATCATCCATTTTTCATAGAAAAAATTTTTTTATGAAAAAAATATAATGGACTATAATACATCGTCTTTTTTTCAATTTTTTATCAAAAAAATTTTATCGACTATAAATCGTCCGATTCGTGTGCAAATAATTATATAGACTATACATCGTCTATTTTAGATGCACAAAATTAAATGGACTGACATCATCCATTTTTCATGCAAAAAATTTTTTTATGAAAAAAATATAATGACTATACATCGTCTTTTTTTTAAATTTTTTATGAAAAAATTTTATCGACTATAAATCGTCCGATTCGTGTGCAAATTATTATATAGACTATACATCGTCTATTTTAGATGCACAAAATTAAATGGACTGACTATATATACAAAATTTAATGGACTATACATCGTCCATTTTTAAATTAAAAAAAAATTAAATTGACTATAATTCGTCCATTTCGTATCTAAAAAATTAAATGGACTATATACGTCGTCTTCTTTTCGTGCAAAGAATTTAATAAACTATACATCATCCATTTTTCATGCAAAAAATTTTTTTATGAAAAAAATATATGGACTATACATCGTCTTTTTTTCAATTTTTTATGAAAAAATTTTATCGACTATAAATCGTCCGGTTCGTGTGCAAATAATTATATAGACTATACATCGTCTATTTTAGATGCACAAAATTAAATGGACTGACTATATATACAAAATTTAATGGACTATACATCGTCCATTTTTAAATTTAAAAAAAATTAAATTGACTATAATTCGTCCATTTCATATCTCAAAAATTAAATGGACTATATACGTCGTCTTCTTTTCGTGCAAAAGAATTTAATAAACTATACATCATCCATTTTTCGTGCAAAATTTTTTTATGAAAAAAATATAATGGACTATACATCGTCTTTTTTTCAATTTTTTATGAAAAAATGTTACCGACTATAAATCGTCCGATTCGTGTGCAAATAATTATATAGACTATACATCGTCTATTTTAGATGCACAAAATTAAATGGACTGACTATATATACAAAATTTCATGGACTATACATCGTCCATTTTTAATTTAAAAAAAAAATTAAATTGACTATAATTCGTCCATTTCGTATCTCAAAAATTAAATGGACTATATACGTCGTCTTCTTTTCGTTCAAAGAATTTAATAAATTATACATCATCCATTTTTCATGCAAAAAATTTTTTTATGAAAAAAATATAATGGACTATAATACATCGTCTTTTTTTAAATTTTTTATGAAAAAATTTTATCGACTATAAATCGTCCGATTCGTGTGAAAATAATTATATATACTATACATCGTCTATTTTAGATGCACAAAATTAAATGGACTGACTATATATACAAAATTTAATGGACTATACATCGTCCATTTTTAAATTTAAAAAAAATTAAATTGACTATAATTCGTCCATTTCGTATCTCAAAAATTAAATGGACTATATACGTCGTCTTCTTTTCGTGCAAAGAATTTAATAAACTGTACATCATTCATTTTTCATGGAAAAAATTTTTTTATGAAAAAAATATAATGGACTATACATCGTCTTTTTTTAAATTTTTTATGAAAAAATTTTATCGACTATAAATCGTCCGATACGTGTGAAAATTAAATGGACTGACTATATATACAAAATTTAATGGACTATACATCGTCCATTTTTAAATAAAAAAAAAAATTAAATTGACTATAATTCGTCCATTTCGTATCTAAAAAATTAAATGGACTATATACGTCGTCTTCTTTTCGTGCAAAGAATTTAATAAACTATACATCATCCATTTTTCATGCAAAAAATTTGTTTATGAAAAAAATATAATGGACTATACATCGCCTTTTTTTAAATTTTTTATGAAAAAATTTTATCGACTATAAATCGTCCGATTCGTGTGAAAATAATTATATAGACTATACATCGTCTATTTTAGATGCACAAAATTAAATGGACTGACTATATATACAAAATTTAATGGACTATACATCGTCCATTTTTAAATAAAAAAAAAATTAAATTGACTATAATTCGTCCATTTCGTATCTAAAAAATTAAATGAACTATATACGTCGTCTTCTTTTCGTGCAAAGAATTTAATAAACTATACATCATCCATTTTTCATGCAAAAAATTTTTTTATGAAAAAAATATAATGGACTATAATACATCGTCTTTTTTTAAATTTTTTATGAAAAAATTTTATCGACTATAAATCGTCCGATTCGTGTGCAAATAATTATATGGACTATACATCGTCTATTTTAGATGCACAAAATTAAATGGACTGACTATATATACAAAATTTAATGGTCTATACATCGTCCATTTCATCATCCATTTTTCATGCAAAAAATTTTTTTATGAAAAAAATATAATGGACTATACATCGTCTTTTTTTCAATTTTTTATGAAAAAATTTTATCGACTATAAATCGTCCGATTCGTGTGAAAATAATTATATAGACTTTACATCGTCTATTTTAGATGCACAAAATTAAATGGACTGACTATATATATATACATTTTTTAATGGACTATACATCGTCCATTTTTAAATTAAAAAAAAATTAAATTGACTATAATTCGTCCATTTCGTATCTAAAAAATTAAATGAACTATATACGTCGTCTTCTTTTCGTGCAAAGAATTTAATAAACTCTACATCATCCATTTTTCGTGCAAAAAATTTTTTTATGAAAAAAATATAATGGACTATACATCGTCTTTTTTCAATTTTTTATGAAAAAATTTTATCGACTATAAATCGTCCGATTCATCGTCTTTTTTTTAAATTTTTTATGAAAAAATTTAGCGACTATAAATCGTCCGATTCGTGTGCAAATAATTATATAGACTATACATCGTCTATTTTAGATGCATAAAATTAAATGGACTGACTATATATACAAAATTTAATGGGCTATACATCGTCCATTTTTAAATTAAAAAAAATTAAATTGACTATAATTCGTCCATTTCGTATCTAAAAAATTAAATGGACTATATACGTCGTCTTCTTTTCGTGCAAAGAATTTAATAAACTATACATCATCCATTTTTCATGCAAAAAATTTTTTTATGAAAAAAATATAACGGACTATTATACATCATCTTTTTTTTTCAATTTTTTTATGAAAAAATTTTATCGACTATATATCGTCCGATTCGTGTGCAAATAATTATATAGACTATAAATCGTCTATTTTAGATGCACAAAATTAAATGGACTGACTATATATACAAAATTTAATGGACTATACATCGTCCATTTTTAAATAAAAAAAAAAATTAAATTGACTATAATTCGTCCATTTCGTATCTCAAAAATTAAATGGACTATATACGTCGTCTTCTTTTCGTGCAAAGAATTTAATAAACTATACATCATCCATTTTTCATGCAAAAAATTTTTTTATGAAAAAAATATAATGGACTATACATCGTCTTTTTTCAATTTTTTATGAAAAAATTTTATCGACTATAAATCGTCCGATTCGTGCGCAAATAATTATATAGACTATACATCGTCTATTTTAGATGCACAAAATTAAATGGACTGACTATATATACAAAATTTAATGGACTATACATCGTCCATTTTTAAATTAAAAAAAAAAATTAAATTGACTATATTTCGTCCATTTCGTATCTCAAAAACTAAATGGACTATATACGTCGTCTTCTTTTCGTGCAAAGAATTTAATAAACTATACATCATCCATTTTTCATGCAAAAAATTTTTTTATGAAAAAAATATAATGGACTATACATCGTCTTTTTTTCAATTTTTTATGAAAAAATTTTATCGACTATAAATCGTCCGATTCGTGTGCAAATAATTATATAGACTATACATCGTCTATTTCAGATGCACAAAATTAAATGGACTGACTATATATACAAAATTTAATGGACTATACATCGTCCATTTTTAAATAAAAAAAACTAAATTGACTATAATTCGTCCATTTCGTATCTAAAAAATTAAATGGACTATATACGTCGTCTTCTTTTCGTGCAAAGAATTTAATAAACTATACATCATCCATTTTTCGTGCAAAAAAATTTTTTATGAAAAAAATATAATCGTCTTTTTTTCAATTTTTTATCAAAAAAATTTTATCGACTAGAAATCGTCCGATTCGTGTGCAAATAATTATATAGACTATACATCGTCTATTTTAGATGCACAAAATTAAATGGACTGACTATATATACAAAATTTAATGGACTATACATCGTCCATTTTTAAATTAAAAAAAAATTAAATTGACTATAATTCGTCCATTTCGTATCTAAAAAATTAAATGGACTATATACGTCATCTTCTTTTCGTGCAAAGAATTTAATAAACTATACATCATCCATTTTTCATGCATAAAATTTTTTTATGAAAAAAATATAATGGACTATACATCGTCTTTTTTTCAATTTTTTATGAAACAATTTTAACGACTATAAATCGTCCGATTCGTGTGCAAATAATTATATAGACTATACATCGTCTATTTTAGATGCACAAAATTAAATGGACTGACTATATATACAAAATTTAATGGACTAACATCGTCCATTTTTAAATTAAAAAAAAATTAAATTGACTATAATTCGTCCATTTCGTATCTCAAAAATTAAATGGACTATATACGTCGTCTTCTTTTCGTGCAAAGAATTTAATAAACTATACATCATCCATTTTTCATGCATAAAATTTTTTTATGAAAAATATATAATGGACTATATATACATCGTCTTTTTTTCAATTTTTTATGAAAAAATTTTATCGACTATAAATCGTCCGATTCGTGCGCAAATAATTATAAAGACTATACATCGTCTATTTTAGATGCACAAAATTAAATGGACTGATTATATATACAAAATTTAATGGACTATACATCGTCCATTTTTAAATTTAAAAAAAAATTAAATTGACTATATTTCGTCCATTTCGTATCTCAAAAATTAAATGGACTATATACGTCGTCTTCTTTTCGTGCAAAGAATTTAATAAACTATACATCATCCATTTTTCATGCAAAAAATTTTTTTATGAAAAAAATATAATGGACTATACATCGTCTTTTTTTCAATTTTTTATGAAAAAATTTTATCGACTATAAATCGTCCGATTCGTGCGCAAATAATTATATAGACTATACATCGTCTATTTTAGATGCACAAAATTAAATGGACTGACTATATATACAAAATTTAATGGACTATACATCGTCCATTTTTAAATTTAAAAAAAAAATTAAATTGACTATATTTCGTCCATTTCGTATCTCAAAAATTAAATGGACTATATACGTCGTCTTCTTTTCGTGCAAAGAATTTAATAAACTATACATCATCATTTTTCATGCAAAAAATTTTTTTATGAAAAAAATATAATGGACTATACATCGTCTTTTTTTCAATTTTTTATGAAAAAATTTTATCGACTATAAATCGTCCGATTCGTGCGCAAATAATTATATAGACTATACATCGTCTATTTTAGATGCACAAAATTAAATGGACTGACTATATATACAAAATTTAATGGACTATACATCGTCCATTTTTAAATTTAAAAAAAAAATTAAATTGACTATATTTCGTCCATTTCGTATCTCAAAAATTAAATGGACTATATACGTCGTCTTCTTTTCGTGCAAAGAATTTAATAAACTATACATCCTCCATTTTTCGTGCAAAAAATTTTTTTATGAAAAAAATATAATGGACTATACATCGTCTTTTTTTCAATTTTTTATCAAAAAAATTTTATCGACTAGAAATCGTCCGATTCGTGTGCAAATAATTATATAGACTATACATCGTCTATTTTAGATGCACAAAATTAAATGGACCTACTATATATACAAAATTTAATGGACTATACATCGTCCATTTTTAAATTAAAAAAAAATTAAATTGACTATAATTCGTTCATTTCGTATCTAAAAAATTAAATGGACTATATACGTCATCTTCTTTTCGTGCAAAGAATTTAATAAACTATACGTCATCCATTTTTCATGCATAAAATTTTTTTATGAAAAAAATATAATGGACTATACATCGTCTTTTTTTCAATTTTTTATGAAACAATTTTAACGACTATACATCGCCCGATTCGTGTGCAAATAATTATATAGACTATACATCGTCTATTTTAGATGCACAAAATTAAATGGACTGACTATATATACAAAATTTAATGGACTATACATCGTCCATTTTTAATTTAAAAAAAAAATTAAATTGACTATAATTCGTCCATTTCGTATCTCAAAAATTAAATGGACTATATACGTCGTCTTCTTTTCGTTCAAAGAATTTAATAAACTATACATCATCCATTTTTCATGCAAAAAATTTTTTTATGAAAAAAATATAATGGACTATAATACATCGTCTTTTTTTAAATTTTTTATGAAAAAATTTTATCGACTATAAATTGTCCGATTCGTGTGCAAATAATTATATAGACTATACATCGTCTATTTTAGATGCACAAAATTAAATGGACTGACTATACATACAAAATTTAATGGACTATACATCGTCCATTTTTAAATTAAAAAAAAATTAAATTGACTATAATTCGTCCATTTCGTATCTAAAAAATTAAATGGACTATATACGTCGTCTTCTTTTCGTGCAAAGAATTTAATAAACTATACATCATCCATTTTTCATGCAAAAAATTTTTTTATGAAAAAAATATAATGGACTATACATCGTCTTTTTTCCAATTTTTTATGAAAAAATTTTATCGACTACAAATCGTCCGATTCGTGTGCAAATAATTATATAGACTATACATCGTCTATTTTAGATGCACAAAATTAAATGGACTGACTATATATAAAAAATTTAATGGACTAACATCGTCCATTTTTAAAATTAAAAAAAAATTAAATTGACTATAATTCATCCATTTCGTATCTAAAAAATTAAATGGACTATATACGTCGTCTTCTTTTCGTGCAAAGAATTTAATAAACTATACATCATCCATTTTTCATGCAAAATATTTTTTTATGAAAAAAATATAATGGACTATACATCGTCTTTTTTTCAATTTTTTATGAAAAAATTTTATCGACTATAAATCGTCCGATTCGTGCGCAAATAATTATAAAGACTATACATCGTCTATTTTAGATGCACAAAATTAAATGGACTGATTATATATACAAAATTTAATGGACTATACATCGTCCATTTTTAAATTTAAAAAAAAATTAAATTGACTATATTTCGTCCATTTCGTATCTCAAAAATTAAATGGACTATATACGTCGTCTTCTTTTCGTGCAAAGAATTTAATAAACTATACATCATCCATTTTTCGTGCAAAAAAATTTTTTATGAAAAAAATATAATGGACTATACATCGTCTTTTTTTCAATTTTTTATCAAAAAAATTTTATCGACTAGAAATCGTCCGATTCGTGTGCAAATAATTATATAGACTATACATCGTCTATTTTAGATGCACAAAATTAAATGGACTGACTATATATACAAAATTTAATGGACTATACATCGTCCATTTTTAAATTAAAAAAAAAAATTAAATTGACTATAATTCGTCCATTTCGTATCTAAAAAATTAAATGGACTATATACGTCATCTTCTTTTCGTGCAAAGAATTTAATAAACTATACATCATACATTTTTCATGCATAAAATTTTTTTTATGAAAAAAATATAATGGACTATACATCGTCTTTTTTTCAATTTTTTATGAAACAATTTTAACGTCTATACATCGCCCGATTCGTGTGCAAATAATTATATAGACTATACATCGTCTATTTTAGATGCACAAAATTAAATGGACTGACTATATATACAAAATTTAATGGACTAACATCGTCCATTTTTAAATTAAAAAAAAAATTAAATTGACTATAATTCGTCCATTTCGTATCTCAAAAATTAAATGGACTATATACGTCGTCTTCTTTTCGTGCAAAGAATTTAATAAACTATACATCATCCATTTTTCATGCAAAAAATTTTTTTATGAAAAAAATATAACGGACTATACATCGTCTTTTTTTTTCAATTTTTTTATGAAAAAATTTTATCGACTATATATCGTCCGATTCGTGTGCAAATAATTATATAGACTATACATCGTCTATTTTAGATGCACAAAATTAAATGGACTGACTATATATACAAAATTTAATGGACTATACATCGTCCATTTTTAAATTAAAAAAAAAATTAAATTGACTATAATTCGTTCATTTCGTATCTCAAAAATTAAATGGACTATATACGTCGTCTTCTTTTCGTGCAAAGAATTTAATAAACTATACATCATCCATTTTTCATGCAAAAAATTTTTTTATGAAAAAAATATAATGGATACATCGTCTTTTTTTAAATTTTTTATGAAAAAATTTTATCGACTATAAATCGTCCGATTCGTGTGCAAATAATTATATAGACTATACATCGTCTATTTTAGATGCACAAAATTAAATGGACTGACTATATATACAAAATTTAATGGACTATACATCGTCCATTTTTAAATTAAAAAAATAATTAAATTGACTATAATTCGTCCATTTCATATCTAAAAAATTAAATGGACTATATACGTCGTCTTCTTTTCGTGCAAAGAATTTAATAAACTATACATCATCCATTTTTCATGCAAAAAATTTTTTTATGAAAAAAATATAATGGACTATACATCGTCTTTTTTTAAATTTTTTATGAAAAAATTTTATCGACTATAAATCGTCCGATTCGTGTGCAAATAATTATATAGACTATACATCGTCTATTTCAGATGCACAAAATTAAATGGACTGACTATATATACAAAATTTAATGGACTATACATCGTCCATTTTTAAATTTAAAAAAAAAATTAAATTGACTATATTTCGTCCATTTCGTATCTCAAAAATTAAATGGACTATATACGTCGTCTTCTTTTCGTGCAAAGAATTTAATAAACATCATCCATTTTTCATGCAAAAAATTTTTTTATGAAAAAAATATAATGGACTATACATCGTCTTTTTTTCAATTTTTTATGAAAAAATTTTATCGACTATAAATCGTCCGATTCGTGCGCAAATAATTATATAGACTATACATCGTCTATTTTAGATGCACAAAATTAAATGGACTGACTATATATACAAAATTTAATGGACTATACATCGTCCATTTTTAAATTTAAAAAAAAAAATAAATTGACTATAATTCGTCCATTTCGTATCTCAAAAATTAGATGGACTATATACGTCGTCTTCTTTTCGTGCAAAGAATTTAATAAACTATACATCCTCCATTTTTCGTGCAAAAAATTTTTTTATGAAAAAAATATAATGGACTATATATACATCGTCTTTTTTTCAATTTTTTATCAAAAAAATTTTATCGACTAGAAATCGTCCGATTCGTGTGCAAATAATTATATAGACTATACATCGTCTATTTTAGATGCACAAAATTAAATGGACCTACTATATATACAAAATTTAATGGACTATACATCGTCCATTTTTAAATTAAAAAAAAATTAAATTGACTATAATTCGTCCATTTCGTATCTAAAAAATTAAATGGACTATATACGTCATCTTCTTTTCGTGCAAAGAATTTAATAAACTATACGTCATCCATTTTTCATGCATAAAATTTTTTTATGAAAAAAATATAATGGACTATACATCGTCTTTTTTTCAATTTTTTATGAAACAATTTTAACGACTATACATCGCCCGATTCGTGTGCAAATAATTATATAGACTATACATCGTCTATTTTAGATGCACAAAATTAAATGGACTGACTATATATACAAAATTTAATGGACTAACATCGTCCATTTTTAAATTAAAAAAAAAATTAAATTGACTATAATTCGTCCATTTCGTATCTAAAAAATTAAATGGACTATTTACGTCGTCTTCTTTTCGTGCAAAGAATTTAATAAACTATACATCATCCATTTTTCATGCATAAAATTTTTTTATGAAAAAAATATAATGGACTATACATCGTATTTTTTTCAATTTTTTATGAAAAAATTTTATCGACTATAAATCGTCCGATTCGTGTGCAAATAATTATATAGACTATACATCGTCTATTTTAGATGCACAAAATTAAATGGACTGACTATATATACAAAATTTAATGGACTAACATCGTCCATTTTTAAAATTAAAAAAAAATTAAATTGACTATAATTCATCCATTTCGTATCTAAAAAATTAAATGGACTATATACGTCGTCTTCTTTTCGTGCAAAGAATTTAATAAACTATACATCATCCATTTTTCATGGAAAAAATTTTTTTATGAAAAAAATATAATGGACTATATATACATCGTCTTTTTTTCAATTTTTTATGAAAAATTTTATCGACTATAAATCGTCCGATTCGTGCGCAAATAATTATATAGACTATACATCGTCTATTTTAGATGCACAAAATTAAATGGACTGACTATATATACAAAATTTAATGGACTATACATCGTCCATTTTTAATTTAAAAAAAAATTAAATTGACTATAATTCGTCCATTTCGTATCTAAAAAATTAAATGGACTATATACGTCGTCTTCTTTTCGTGCAAAGAATTTAATAAGCTATACATCATCCATTTTTCATGCAAAAAATTTTTTTATGAAAAAAATATAATGGACTATACATCGTCTTTTTTTTAATTTTTTATGAAAAAATTTTATCGACTATAAATCGTCCGATTCGTGTGCAAATAATTATCTAGACTATACATCGTCTATTTTAGATGCAAAAAATTAAATGGACTGACTATATATACAAAATTTAATAGACTATACATCGTCAATTTTTAAATTAAAAAAAAAAAATAAATTGACTATAATTCGTCCATTTCGTATCTAAAAAATTAAATGGACTATATACGTCGTCTTCTTTTCGTGCAAAGAATTTAATAAACTATACATCACCAATTTTTCATGGAAAAAATTTTTTTATGAAAAAAATATAATGGACTATACATCGTCTTTTTTTAAATTTTTTATGAAAAAATTTTATCGACTATAATAAATAATTTATGCACTTTTATTTGTTCAAATTACTTGATTTAAGAAAAACCTTTCGCATTAACCGATTATTAACCGATTAAGTCAAACCCTTGATTTTAATTAATCGTGCAATTAACCGATTAAAGCAAAAACCCGATTAAATGAATATCTTAGTAAATAGTCTATTAAATTTTTTGCATACGAAATGGACGATTTATAGTCCATTAAATTTGTTCATAAAAAATTCATAAAATTTTGTATGTATAGTCCATTTAATTTTTTGCATGAAAAATAGACGATGTATAATCTATTTAATTTTTTGCGTACGAACTGGACGAATATAGTCCATTAAATTTTTTCATAAAAAAAAGAAATTAAGTTTTTTTTTGACGAATATAGTCCATTAAATTTTTTCATAAAAAACTGAAAAATGGACGATGCAAAGTCCATTAAATTTCGTTCTTAAAAAATTTTTTTGCATGAAAAATGGATAGTATAGTATAACATAGTACATTAAATTTTTTTTTAAATATTTTAAATTTTTGCAAGAAAAAAAGACAACGTATGTTGCATGAAAAATGGACAATGTATAGTCCATTAAATGCTTTGCATTTAAAATGGACGTTGTATAGTCCATTTAAATATTTTTCATGAAAAATTGACGATGTATAGTCCATTAAATTTTTTTCATAATAAAATTTTTTTCATGGAAAATCGACGATGTATAGTCCATAAAATTTAAAAAAAAAATTTATAATGAAAAGTGGATGATGTATAGTCCAGTAAATGGTTTGCATGAAAAATGAACAACGTATAGTTAATTTAATTTCTTTCATAAAAAAAATGTTCGCATAAAAAAAGGACGACATTTAATGTTTTGCATGAAAAATGGACAACGTATAGTATATTTAATTTTTTTCATAAACATTTTTGTTTTCATTAAAAATAGACGATTTGTATATATTTATGTAGTCCATTAAATTTTTTTCATAATTTTTCATAGTTTCATAGTCCAGTTTTGCATGAAATATGGACGAGGTTTGGTCCATTTAATTTTTTTCATAAAAAATTTTTTTTATTGAAAAATTGTTTACTTATTACGGTATACTTATGCCTGGAATATAACATTTACCATTAAATTTTTGCATGACATAGGTATGTATGTAAATAAAAACTCTTTTGACATATTATTTTTTAATTTCTTGTTTATTTTTATTTCTGGTAATATATAGAATATATATGTACATAAATATATATTAATTTTAATATATGTATGTTAATAGTATTTTAGCCAATGTTTAACATTGAATTGATGAGGAAGCACATTTATAAAAAGAATTTTAATTAAAAATAACAACAGAAATATAAAAAAGTAATAAAAAATAAAAATCAATAACAAAATTTATAATTAAAAAAAAATTGCACAAAAATTATAAGTTTTAAATCGTAATTTTTTTTTTATTATTATTACATAATTCTAAATTTAAATACATATGAAAACAGAAAAAGTGCAACACTTTTATTTGATTAAAAAATTTCTTCGACTCCCTTATAAAAGAGATATATAATTTAGTAACATTTTTACACTTTTAATTAGATTTTTTTTTAACAAAATAGTTTTTATATATTGTAATCAAGGTTCATCAATTAGGTACCCCAAATGCTACAACAATTAAAAAACATTGACATTGTTGGTATACATTACCATCACACTGTTCAATACAGGGTAACATTGTCATCAAGGCAGATTCATTTCCAGGTAATATCAGCATTACAAAAACAATTAAAAAATACAACAATGAAAAAAAACAACAGGGGTAGTTCATCCAAAACTTCAAAAATATAATTTTTGTAACATAATAATAATAAAAATTATTCACATAAATTGGAAAATATTCCTCCACGGCAGCTACCACTAACAAAATTTGCAACGTTTAGCACTTTTCACAGTTTTTTAATAGTATTTTCATATTTTTAGATTTGTTTTCACAGAATTTTTTTAATAAAATATTTTTTCATATTGAAATTTTTGTACATTTTCTTTTAATTTCTCTTTCGTAAAAAATTTTTGAAGTTTCGGATGAACTTTAATTTGAAAAAAAAAATAGCTCAGCTGCATTTCCGCTACTACCCAGTAAAAAAAAATTGGAAGTCATTCTAAAGGAAGTAGATTTTCATTGCTTCCAAAAAATCGATATTTTTAATTTGCCAATAGTTAGTAGAAAACCAAGTAGAAGTTTATTTTAGTCATACAAAACCTTGTAATTCCTCTCTAGTTTTAGAAATTACTCACCAGAATTTTTAAAAAATCGTTTTTTTTGAAGAAACTTATGAACTAATTTTGGTCTAAAATTTTGAAGTTATTTACTTAAATTTACATGAAAATACTGTTTTGCGTTTAAATTCCTATAAAAAGAAACTAATTGTTAAAATAGGTAACTGTTAGCCATTTTTCCTAGACGAAAATATTATCATAGAACACAAAAAAGGAAATTTTTCTTAAAATCGCTTCCAAATCGGTGACCAGGCAGCGAAAAAGAGAACTTCTTGCAATGACAACCCTATGTAAAAATCATTAGATCGGATCGAAATTTGCACTACTTCCAGATCGCAAACTCTACATTTTTATGACTTTTTTGGGAGTGTCTTTTTTTACTGGGTACCTTGTGAATGTGCCTTGATTGTCATAGTGTATGCTTCGTGTGAGAAATGTCAAAACCCATATAAAACTAAATATTTGTTGGCTGTTTGAAGATAGATAAAATCATATTTTAAGGATTATACCCACACAATCGAAATTTTACATTTGGTTGATTAGACGGCTTTTCCACACGCAAAGTTTAATTTGCAAAGTCTCCATTTCCTTTTCCCTTTCGGTGTGGAAAGGCCGTCTTAATGGGATCTTAACGGGATCACCTCATTAATAAGCCTAGATTGTAATTTAACAAACAAATTTGATTAGTTTAATATATTCTAAGGACAGGTTGGTTTTTTTTTAAATAATATGAAAAAGTTTCAAAATTATTTGATTCATAAACAAAAAATGACATAACAACGAAAACTATGATTTTTTTTTAATCAAGGCAAATAAATTAAGGTTTAAATCAAACATGCCATACCATAATGCCATAGCCAAAACCAAAATACAATTGGTTTACATGGTCATCTATAATAAAGGGACAATACGCCCTCGTTTTTAGAGGACAATCATCTATTTTAACTCGCTATCATCTATAAAATTTGTGTCCTCTTGTTGCCATATTTTTTAGTATCAGTCATATTTTGTCATCTTTAATATTAAAAGAATGATTTATTGAACATTTGCTTTTGAAAATGTATGTTAGCACTTTAACACTATAAGAAAATATCGTAAGCTTTAAGGCAGATGAAGCATTCTCTAACTACTTGTATCAACTAAGCTCCGTATATACAATTTTATTGTTTATTTTCGTTTTATATGGAGGTTGACAGTTGGGGCTGTGATCAAGGCAAAATTCATATCAGGTGCTCTCGATTTGCAACTCTGCATATTCGCCTTGTTAGTGTAAAATTTCCCGCTGTCAGAAAACTTCCAAAGGTTTTGCTTTGATTTGACACAAGAGAAATCAACAGCTGAATCGATTCACTAACTTTTTTTTAACGATAATCCCATCGTTAAAATAATTATAACGAAAATTTATCGAATTTGCTATTCAGTAACATTTTTAACGATATTTGATGTAGGCTAATCTCAGCTGTGTCATTATTTAAGCGACAATAATTTATGTGCGGTTAATTTTATCGACAAAAATCAACAGAAAATATCAGCTGCGTACTATCGTTAAAAAGAAGTTACAGAATCACACAATCGGTATTGAAAGCGACGAAATGTATAGACAAAAATTACGATTTTCGGATCGTTAAAAGTTACTGAATCGCACCACTGCTGTCAATTCACCTAGACTGTGATATTGCAAATATTTTGTTGTTAAGATTTTTTTCTGCTTTTGTTTTTTTTTCGTTTTGCTAAACCGTCAACTGTGTTTTGGATTATTAAAATTTTTAATTTTTGTTATTTAACTAATTTTACATAATAACATATCGTAACCTTAAATGCAAACGGACATAACTACAATTTTATATTTTCACAGGACAAACAAAAACTTTACAAAATCAATAATAATAAAGTATTCTTGAAAATTTTCTTCAAAATTTATTTGTAGTATAGATACTTATGTATGTATATGTTTTTAACCATTTATTTCCTTTTTATATATATTTAAGTTTTTATGTTAGTTACGTTCCTTGCAATAAAAAAAATAGATGCATTCATACTTACGTCCGTTTGATTTTTTTTAATAAAGTTGTCATTTTTGATTGCAGAGGTCTAAATATTTCCATGAACACGTAATTTGATAAAATGAATCATAATCAAGCAAAAACTCGATTTCGAATTTTTGTGCAGTTACATCCGTTTGCATTTAAGGTGACGATATGTACAAGTACATACATATGTATACTAATGTTTTTTTTTCTGCTGTAAAGTAAAATGTATACCTTTAATTCAAATAATTTTTTTTACTATTTTTGTTGATGTCATCTTTCTTTCTCTCAGAAATCTGGTCACCTTACCTTTAATCAAATACAGTGTTACCCATAAGTTTGGCTCGAACAGCTGTTTTGTATGGTTATGGTTATGGTTGTGGTTATGTCACGTATAATTCAACCTTAAACTAAATTAAATTGGCTTCATTTTCTGCCGCAATGAGTTATTTGTCATTTTTTGCTTATGTCAAATATATTTTATTGAAGTATTTACCTGACTTCTTTAAAAAAAATTTTAATCATTAAGAAAATATGGATATCTTTAATACAACAGTCTCATTTTCTTTGTAAAAAAAACTTAAAGGCTTATTTTCAATAGACTTTGTTTTTTTTTTTTATAAATTTGTTTGTTTTGGTCTCTTCCTCAGTATTACTTTTAAAATTTGGTATATGCTAATATGTACGAGTAGTATTTTTTTTAATTTCTTCTCAATTTTATTTTTTCTTCTGTAATGTTTTATGTTTTTTTTCGCAAGAAAATTTTTAACGTTTGCCAAGGTTGTGTTTTTACAAAATCAGTCCATTAAGTTACATTTTCCAAATGTTTACATACGTACATACTATGTAGTTAATTCTTAACTTAACAAACCTATCATATCATAGCATATCGCTATGAAAAACTACCATCTGACATTTATGAGCTGATTTTGTAGCATACAACATTTCTAAAGAGTTTAAAATTTTCTGGGAAAATCATTGGAAACCACAATTTATACCTTACAAATTTAAAACGTTTAGAAATGTTACATTTAACAAAATTAGGGAACAAATTGCGGCATCTTTAAGCGATTGAAATTTCTATTTGAATTCCATTGAAATAAAATGAAATATCGATCGGTTTCAAATGCCGCCATTTGGCACCAGCTCCTGAGAAAATTAAGCTGAAAGTGTGATAATAATTATGGTCTTTCCACCCATATATGCAGTTTTTATCAGTGATTAATGTATGTATGTATGTATGTATATATAAAATATATTGTATGGTGTGTATGCTTTTTTGTGTAAAAATTTTATTTCTTTTTTTTTATGATATTTTAGTAAAAAAAATTTGTTATTTTGTTTTTCCTTTTTTTTAAATATTAGTTAACAATAGTTGTTAATATTTATGTGATGTATGTTTACATATATTTTAAGAACTTTCATTTAGTTTAAAAAGTTAAAAAAAAAATCATTTTAATTTTAATCTTTGTTTTGTTTTTTTTTTTAATGAGATCATGTCCTGTAACGCATTATTTCGCGTAAAGCATATAATAATTCAGCTTGATTTCGAGCTTCCATTATCATTAAATTAACGTGAACCTGTAAGGTGATTTTTAAAAATTAATTAGAAAATATATTAAATGCATATATAAAAGATTTGGACTTACTTTCTCACTGTCCTGCAATTCAACTAGTATGCTGTCATAATCCTTTGTTGTAATCCTTTCGGGAAAACAACAGGCAGTCTTTATAAACATCTTTAGCGGACGATCCAACAGCTGTAATTGGAGGACAAGAAAACAAGTGGAAATTTAAAAGAAGAGAAAAAAATAACGTTTGTCATGTTAAAAATTTTACGAAGGTTTTTATACATATTTAGGCGTTTTCTCCTGCTGCAATCATTCAATTTTCTTTCGGTCAGGTTCTTTTTGAAGTTTAATCTTCAACTACTTCTAAATAATTTAAACGATACAATTGTAATGCCAAAACTAATAAAAGAAATTAGTTACATTGTCAACCACGCATGAGAAGAAACCGAAGAAATGAAAATGTTAACTAAAAGAGTTAATTTGTAACATCGATTTTAAATTCGTGATACAAATTCAAACCCACACGCTTCTCTACACCCATTTACGATATGATTCATACGGTAGGGACAAAACCCTAAATGTAAATGGCCTCTTTGAAATTAAAAGACATTCGTGTAAGACTGATGGCAGTATCGACATTATAAAAATAAGATATAACGCGTTTCTTCGAGTGTCCAAAGAAAATAGTTAGCAGATTACCTAAAAATAATAAAACATTCCGACGATTGTAGTGATAGATATTGTAACAAACAAGAAATTGGTCGAAATTTTGATCTCACTACTTTTGATGGCAGAAACTTTCGATAAGAACTTGGCATTTTTCACATTTATGGTTTTGTGAGGTCTTGTATATTGACCATTGAAAGCTAAAAGTTTTAGGAACTTGTCTTAATTTAAACATAAAATGAATTATCACAATATTTGGTTCACACATCACATAAAGTACAACTGCACGAAATCTGGCAAATTTCAATCAAAATCTTTATCAACATCTACACCATCGTTTACATCAATTTTTTTTCAATATTTATCAAGATTTCGCATCCAAAACTAAAAGCATTGACTGACATTTTTCCTAAATTACAACCAAACAAATTGCATTTTATCTAATTCACACACCTTTTCCAGTACATTGGTTTATTTTTTAGTACAATTTAAAAAAAAACCATACTTGCATCACTAAGTTCTATTTACTAGTTTTTAACAATATTCCGACAAAAAATTGACGAAGTAGATTTTTAGCCTGTCGCACAATGTCGACGGAAAACGTTCGATCGATTACTTATGTACGTACTATATTGAAAACAAAAACAAATTTTCTTATTTCAATTGTTGCTTTCAATACAAGTTGTCGATCGATCGTTTTCTATCGACATCGTGAGACAGACCATTTGTTTTATATGGGAATAATAGTCGAAATCTACTAGAATTTGCTCAAAATCTCGATTTTGACACACTATCGCGGGGGTGCAGGGTCGTGGCTGATGCTGATGATGTGGCAATAGATGTAAGAAGAAAATTCCTCACTTCTCTAAGGGATATCCTACAGAATGGTCTCTCACATTTAACAAGATGGGCCGAGAAACGGGGGTCGCCGTTAATCCTAATAAAACGGAACTAGTCGTCTTCTTCAGGAAGTATAAGATAACTGTTTTCCACCCTATCACTCTTAATAATACGGAGATAAAAGTGTCCAACACTGCAAAATATCTCGGTGCTATCCTTGATTCAAGTCTGAGTTTTAAAACTATTTTAGAGGGAGTGAAAAAAGCAAAAATTTCACTATATCTTTGCAAAAAAATCAATTGGGAAAAGTTTGGATCTATACTGCAATAGTGTTTTCAATTCTCATGTATGAGATCATCGTATGGTGGCCGTCCCTGGAGAAAAAGACATATCTACATATCATACACAAGGTTCAAAGACTTGCATTTTTGTATATAACCAGTGCTCTTTGCACTACTCCTATGGATGCACTGGGGATGCTTCTTTACCTACTACTACTATTGAACCTAGTAGGGAAGGAATTGGCAACGACCTCGGCAATCCGTCTTCGTTGTACCTCTTTGTGAAACGAAAATGGAATGTATCTTGGGGATGGAGGATTGACCAAACCTACCCTGCTTTAGTACACAAATGTCTTTATAAAACCTGGACACCATCCACAGAATTGTGGATGAATGGAACTCCAGGTAGAAGAAAAAGTTTTGACTTTTATACGGACGGCTCCAAAACACAAGAAGATGTGGGTTATGGAGTATTTTCAGGGGCCTGAGGTCTTCGTATTGCAAAGCGACTTCCGGATCACTGCAGTGTCTTCCAGGCAGAGATCCTTGCTATAAGAGAAGTTGCGAATTGGTTGAAAGTGAATGTCACTTCAACGACTTTGGTTAACATATACACCGATAGTCGAGCAGCTATTACGGCCCTCGAATCCCCGCTTCTAAGAATAATAACAGCCCTCGACTGCCGATCCTCTCTAAGTGAGATGGCAGAGTAGTTTGATATTAGGATCATCTGGATCCCTGGGCATAGAGGATTTCAGGGGAATTCCAATGCTGACGAACTTGCTAGAATTGGGACAACCTTACAGGTTCCACCGGACTTGGAATGTGTGGGTTTACCCCTACTCTCTTGCAAACTCAGGCTTATGCGCAAGACAGAGGATGAAATAAATAGAAGGTGGGTCACAAGAAATGATTGCGTGATCACAAGGCAGTTATGGACTCACCTAAATAGGAAAAATACGGACTTGCAAGAAAGATATTGGCCACAATGGGCGTTCAGGGAACTTTCTGACGTTCCTAGTGTTGAATCGCAACGTATTAATAGCTTTATATTGAGCTTCGGTTTGGTTCGACGTTGGGGACTCCGCATAAGCAGAGTCTTCGTGCTATCACAATGGACCAAAACGGTCTAAGTGAGTCCGGGTTTCTGACTGCCACCTCTACCTAACCTAAACACATTATTAAATGCGATATTCATTAAATCGAATGTTCGTTAAATCGGAAAACTATTGTATTTAATTTAAAAAATTTATAAATCTTTTTTATATAAAACAGTGAAGAGGCACATAAGATGCATGTCTCACTTTTAGTTGCTGACAAGGAAAAAGAACCTGAATTTTATAAATGTGAAATTTACTCACTTGATTAACTTCACCATAATCATAATCATCATGACGTATGCCATAAATACATTGAATATAATTCCAAATAGCGCGACGGAACTTTGAAGTGTCAACATTTTTAACGCCAGCCATTGTGAAATATGTCAAATTATAAGCACAGCGGAATTTTTGATCTAACAAAGTGCCAACATTTTCATATAAACTACAAAGATAATGAAAATTAAAAAAAAATCAATTAAACAATTTTATTTGCTTCCATCTAATAAAACTTACCCATTAACTAAAGAATAGCCATGATCGTCCCATGAGTAATCCTGAATACGAAATGTATTGGGAATATTTTCAGCGCCACGTCGAGCAAAGTCTTGATACGTAAATGTGGGATCTTCAATGTAGTGGGAAATTACGGGAGGTATTTTACTGGGGGCAGTTGTGGCTGCAGCTGGCAATTCAGCTGTTTGCATTTCAACACTCTTAAAACGATTGCTGAGTTCAGCTTCACTGCATTCATCTTGTTTTTGCGATAGAACTTTCATGCGTTCCATTAAAGTTTCAACGGTGGTAGCACTGGGCTGAGCTGTTATTTAAAGAAAAATTAGATTCTCTGTCCGCTAAACAAATTCACAAGAGTGTAGTAATCGTTAAGTATGTGCATACTTACAAACACATATTCTTTTATCACTTTTTTATGGTCAATTATAAATTTTACGAGCATGACTTTGGTCCAACTTTAGCACATAAAATCAATAAAACGATTATTAGACCCTTGTGAATACATATTTTCTTTTCTATAATTTTTATTTTTTATTATTTACCATTTAATTTATTTACACCATTAACGGAATTTGTTGCTGCATCACTGCCTCCACTCGTAAGGGTCGCGCCACCAAGACTTTCATTGACGTTAGTGACAGCAGCGGCAGCAGCAACAGCTGTATTATTATTGCAATACACTTGGTGATTATTAAGATCAATAGAAATGTTGGTATTGTTGTTGTTGTTCAATATTATTTCACTTAATACAGTCTTTTGTGGTTGTTGTATTGGCACGACAGTCACATTTTCTGCAGCCAAAATGAGCTGCTCCGCAGTAACTGTGTCTATGGGTGTTTGTGTTGCTGTTAATGTTGCGGGTGATGTCTTCAATTTAGGACTAGATAGACCATCAAGTTTTTGTGTCAGGCCGCAGGAGAACACAAACGATGACAATGAATGAAAATGCGATAAAAGTACCATGGCATGCACGACTTCCGACAGAGACCAACTATTCTTACCCCTCGTAAGATTCTAAAAGTTAGATTGAAATACATTTTTATTAATGAAAAAAATTTTATACTTTGTTTTTATTTACATGCATACATACATATGTAAATAACTAACTGAATAATTAAACTTACAAAAAATTTTAGATCAAATGTTTTCTAGTTCCAGCATATTTTAGCAAGATGCACGGCCACAATAAACTGAAATTTGCCAGACACGAAGTACAAGCCAATTGAAGCCGTTTCACGCTATTTTAAGTATAATAATACTTTTGAGGGAAATGCAACACTGGTATCATGAGTTATTATGGTAGGTGTGCACTTTGCAACATGTTTTGCGCAACAAGTTTATCTATCATTCATGTTGCATATTTTGACAAACACACTGCCACACCGAACACTAATTTTTTTTTCAGGTCCAGAACTGACCCAAAATTGATACTTAAGGCTCTGTTACTCGACTGTAATGTAAAGTAACATCAACAGTAGGAAACAGCTGATCGATATTGTTATGTTAAAAGTAATGTAAATGGTTATAGAGATGTAATGTAACGTAACCTACTTCTCATATAAAAATATCGATCAGCACTTTCCTACGTTACTTTTACATTACGATACCGTCGGGTAACTGAGCCTTTAAGTTGATTACCTAATCGGATTTAGTGAGAGCCAACAAATTTACTTTCAGCTACTTTGAAACTCATTTAAATTTTATATTAAAATTTTACTGTTATTATCTTTAGATGGTACCTTAGCTGGGAGGTAGGTAGCACTTTTGACTATACAACGTGTGATACATAGTTCAAATTCCAGCAAAAGTTGCTTTTTTAAATCTTTAACTTTAAGTTAGTTGAAAAGTAATGCAGAGTGAGACAACTGACTATCGCCTAGGACATCGCAATGTTAAAATAGTTAGTTGTTTCCATTGGAAAGTAATCCAAGTGTCAGTCATCACTAGTTGCGAAATAGTTAGCTTAAAGTTAATTTAAAGTTAACTTAGTTTCCAACAGCGAGACAACCAGAAAGACGTTGCTACGATGGTCTTCAGGCAAAACTAACATCAGTACACTATCTGTTTACCAAAACTTTAATGTACAGGGTGGCTGATGAATTTTGCTACATTAAGAAACTAAAATAATTTTTTTTTCAGTGTATGGAATTCATTTTTCTTTTATTCATGTTAAAGCTCATTCAATTTTATTAAATATAGCTTAATTAGTTTTAAAAATAATGGAATAACATAACATTAAAATGATAACGCCGAATGACCCCGGAGGACGGTCTCTTGTTTTCAATATTGTCACAATACTCTAAATACAAATTTATAAGGTCGTACAACTCAAAAATGTGCATTTCTTTATTAAATAAATTCAGTAAAGTGCGACTATGACTCACGCACGAAGGGTTTCGTACGTTGGCCTTTGAGCATTTTTTTAATATTTAAATTTAAAAGTTTGCTCTTACGGTTTCCAAGATACAGCAAGTTGTCAAAATTACATAGTCAAAATTCCATTAACTGATGGTACACCCTTTAATTAAAATTTTTTTAAATTTTAGTGTTAATTTTGTAGTATGTATATATAAAAATACACTAACCTTACAAAATTCAACCTTACATACAATTGTATATATATTACATGGGATTTTAAAATTGTTCGTTGCTCGTTTTGGAACACCCTATAATTTCGAACTCTCATGTATTTGTTGTTGTAGCGGCCAAAGGTCTACACACTGTGTCCAAATTTCAGGCCCGTAGCTCTTACGGTTCTCGAGAAAATACCCTGTGACAGACGGACGGACAGACGGACAGCGTAGCGAAAACAATAGGGTTCTTTTCACCTTTGGTGTACGAAACCTTAAAAAATTATGTATACGTATGTATGTATGTATGTATGTGAAAATAAAGCATATTTTCTTAATTTATTGTTTTTCTTTGATTAAGCCACATAAATAGAATTTTATTGTGAAAGAATTTTGTTACAATTGTGTCACGATTTCCATCCATGATATAATTATATATTTTCTTTGCTCTTGGGAGAGTATTTTATAGATTTCTGCTTTTTTCTTTCGTTGCAAGTTTCTGCTAGGAAAGTAAATAAACACATCTTAAAGGCTCAATTACCCGACTATAATTTAAAGTAACTGCAACATTAGGAAACAGCTGATCGATATTGTTATTGTTGTATTACTTTACACATAACAATATCGATCAGCTGTTTCCTACTGTTGCAGTTACTTTACATTACAGTCGGCTATGTGAGCCTTTATATATGTAGATAGACCTTGAGCAGAACGGTAAACATAAAAAATATGGCAAACTGTCATTAAATCATCCGCTTTACATTCATATTTACCTGTGGCCATTTAAGTGTACGATCAAGGTGACCGATGACATTTTTCAAAAAGTGGCACAAAATAGGGGATTTATAAAAAAAAAACGAGACAACTACACTAAACTTTTTATTTTTAATGTATTATTATATAATAATAATAAAAAAGGGAGGACAAAGAGTGTTAATTTCCCACTTTAGTCGGTCAAACGGTCACGCTGAATACCATTTATACAGCTTTAAGTAATTGGAACATTTTATGTAAACTTGTCCTATGAGTTATACAGGAACTGATTATAAGAACTAATTTTTTCTCATCAGATTTGGATTTAACGAGATTAACTACTCGTATATTCGAAAGCATATTTTTCATTTCAAATTCTGCAAAGTGACAGAAAGAAAATGTTGTTTCAATTGACTCTCTCACCTCTATATGTTCCTTACGCAACAGCCACGGACGATGGGCTAAAATTTTATTGATATCATATATGGCACGTAATTTGGGTGGTATACAGTCGAGGCCATTTAGCCATTCCGGATTGCCACCTTGATTTACAAATTCTTTTTCATACATCTTCACCAAATAGGGGCATTGATGGCGCGCTGCAGCCTAGAAGAGATAAACAATATAAAGAACAAATTAAAACAACATATAATAATACAATAAATATTCTTTTACTGATATAATTATTTTAATGGGAATTTTTTTTTTTTATATAAATTCACAAAAATAATTGTAATAAATGTTGACAAAACGAAATAAACATCATCATCATCATTTAGGAATGCAAATGACCTAAAGATGGCATGACTGAGACTGAAATGAAAATGAAACTGAAAATGAAAAACACAAACAAATACGACGACAAATCGTAAACACATAATGATGCCAACTTTTAATTTCTCGACAGTTTTATTTAATTTATTTCTATCTTATTTTTGCTCTCGTTTAATTTATGCATGTGATAAATGAAAAGAATAGAACGTTTGAGTCATTTACGCAATTAAATAATGCGTAAATTACATGTCAATTTAAGAGCAGGGGCACACCACTGCACAATTACTTAGAGCAAACAAGCCAAACACTTCCATATAATAATAATAATAATAATAATAATAATAAAATTTCCAAATGACATTCGGAACAAAATTTCGTGGCAACAATTATTTATGAATAAGTCCTAATTTACACTCAGCAAGTCTTATTGCTAAGCTGATTAGTTTTTTAGGAGAGAGAGACACGAGGGGGAAAAAAACGTTTATGCTCCCCTCGTCTCTCTCTCCTCAACAAACCTAATCAGCTTAGCAATAAGACTTGCTTAGTGTAAATTAGCACTAAGTGCAAAACTGAATATAAAAAGGGGTTGATTTTTTAAGAGCTTTCGGATTTGATTTATAAAAAAATACATAAAATTTAAAGAAATGTATTTAATCTTTATTTGAGTCGATAGAACGATCTAAATAATTCAATGTTTAAAAATGATTTCATGTAAATTTTGACAGCGGATATGTCTGAAATGGTTCATACTTTGGGTCCAATTTTCGCAATAATCTCTCCATCATATAGCCTGGTATCTCACGAATAAATTCTTCAATATTTTCCTCCAGTGCGTCAACTATTGCATGCTACTACTATTACTAGGTTACCTTCTTTAGGAAAGGGATAGTAATAGAGAAGATAGGTGGTGAAGGAAGATATAGAGCAAAGCTTCATTCTTTTACAACTCTGCTTTTTGCACGTTTTTTTAATAATGCAGTGTTGCAGTGCCTCTAGTGTTAAATAAGGAGTATTAAGTTTTTTGAAGCTGTGTTTATTAGCCATTTTATTTGTTATTTTACTTCGCTGATGATTCTGCTACACAACGAAGGAGGGTGCTCTGATATTACATTAGGATTAGTATCTGCTGAAGTCGGTATTGTTCGGTGACCCCCTAACTATGCCATCGACACTTGAACTTTCCTACAACAACTGATACAAAGGGACACTAATGCGTGGTGTTATTATTTAATGACTTTGGCTAAGGGCTCGAACCCAAGACATTCGGTTTTGTAGTCAACGTGCTAACTACTTTAGTCAACGCCACCCTCAGGTGGGCCATTGCTTCGCATGATGTGTGGCATGTGTCACCGTCTTGCTGAAACCACATGTCAGCGAAGTTCAGCTCTTCCATTTTGGGCAAAAAAAATTAACAGAGGCCCAATTACTGTAAATGGCGCCAAAACTATAATTCACGGTCATATATGCGGACGCATATGTCCGCACTCTACATATGCGTGTTGGTGGTTTGATGTTCAATAAAGTAATTTTAGTGAGAAATTTTGTCACAAGATTCCGTATAGCAGCCTTATAAGGTCGCCCAAACTGACCATAACATGAAAGTAGTACACGGATGCACATTCTTCGCCGAGCATGAATTTTGATTATAAAATTTAATAATCTGCAACCGGTGTTCATTTGTAAGTCGATTCATGGTTAAATTATAGACCAAACTAAACATGTTTAACAGTAACATGATGCACGAAAACAGCTGAATTGCCAATCACAGTGTTGCCAAAAAGAAAGTTGCTAAAAATCAACCTTTTAGAATTCGATGAAAATATATGGAATCGTTTAATAATATTTACAATGAAGATTTTTTATTTCAGAATTAGTTAATTCAAATTTGTACGAGCACTGTTAAGTCCTCGTCCATACATTGATTGATTCGTGCACATGAAACCAAGTACTCTTTTCCATTTCTCTTTCCCCGTTCAGAAATTGATTTCTTTTACAGTTAAATTGGAAAATTCTCTGTTAACTTTTTTTTCTTTAAAAAAACATCGTTCTACACACTATAAGCAATACATTTAAGTGGAAATATATCAAAGTATAGCCTAAATTAAGCTATTTTTCCAAATGAGATTAGAAGTCTAAAAAAGTTAAGTCGCAAGTCATAGTGCTATAACTTCCTGAAAAATCACGCAAATTAATTGAGATTTTGACTAGGAGTACTTTCGAATATGCAGATTATGAAGGTACAATTATCTCAAAGTCAGCTTATATTGACTTAAGCACTTTTTCCTTTTTGCCACAGATTTGGTGTATTTCGACTTCAACTAAGACATTTTGGAGCTGGAGGTTGTAGATTAAAGATCAAATGTCACATTGTTTTTTAACTTATTATTTTTGTGTAGAGCAAACAAATTTTCGGTTAAGCCGAATGTAGTACACTCACTAGATTTAATTTATTTAATTGATATTTTTATTACAAAATAGATTTAGATACAATTTTACATGCTTAACATTTTCAATTAAAATTTAAGTACAAAAACAATTTGATACATACATACTTATGTACATAAATTAACTATTCCGCTTTATTACAGTTGCCAAATTCATGGATTTGACTTCGACAGTTTGTAGTAGACTAAAAAGAGAATCGAAGTCGAATCGCAGAATTTGACAACCGTAAGCCATTAAATAAATCATGTACATTCATACACGTCTATGTATGTATGTATGTATGTAAGCAAATATTCATGAACATTTTTTTTAAATTTTAAGACAAATACTTATATCAGGTTAGTGGTGGAAATTTAACGATTTCAAAGTGATTCGTTTTGAAAAGATGTGATAAGTTTCGTAAATTACTTTTGCGCCAGTCCGCAAAATAATCGATTTATCGAGTTGTTGAAAAATTATTAAAAACCAATTAGCAGTTTTAAAATCGTTGTGTCTCTGAAATCGATTTCCAGCACTTGCCCTTAAATATTCACAGTGTATTGGTGTTATGTATTTACAGTGAAGGCAAATTAATTAGGTACATGGTAATTCTAGCAAATTATTTAAATTCAATCTACAATTTGACAGTTGTAATAGCTGTAAATTTATTAGAATCCACTGATCCATGTACCTCATCAATTGGTCTTTGCTATAAGAAAAAAAAAAACGCTCCAAATCACACAATAATTTTTCGGTATTTGTCAAAATCAATATTCTGAAAATTCACTAAATTTGTCTGCAGTATTTTACAAAACGCCGACGAAGTAATCAATGGAGTATTATTATGGCGATTTTCTTTACTTGATATTATTCCATTCATATTTGCTTTGCACTTAAAGTTCTCTTTTATGGCTTTTGGAAAATATTCTTCAATTTGTGCCGGACTTAGTACGCGATTTTTAGGCAAATGCGACAATTTCCATGCAACATAAGTGACAACATCCGCTTGTTCGGTATCAATTAATAATGTTGTGTTCGGACTATATTTCACCAGATTCGGTATGAGACTTTTCATTATGTTGGTATATTGTTCCAGGGTGTCTTTGATTGTGATGTCCGTTTTTTTGGAAGTTTCTTGTATGTCGCTGGTTAAAATGATCAAATCAGAATTTCCGGTTTCGTGAAAATATTTGGTGGCTTTAATGGAAGGTTGGTCATTTAAAAGCCCACTATTATGGGAATTTTCTTTTATAGCCTGCACATCCATTATACAAACTTGTTGGCAAAGATTGCGTTCCAAACATTTTTTAGCCATTGGCAGACTTGCCTCCTCCGAGCCAACAATTGTTATTTTTTTGTGGCATCTGGTTTGAGGAAGCTGTTCTTGGCGCAGAAAGCTTTGTGTTATGGAGCTTTTGAGAGCATTTTGTATGTTTGTGTTTTGATTACTGAGAGCCAGCAGTTGTCGGTGTGTTGCTTGATACATGGCCGATGCCAATTTGCGAAACATGTTGATTTTCTTTTCTTTTTTCCGATGAAAACTAAATGTTGAAAAATATTAAACTTTTTTTTTATTAAATATAACGATCAATATACAATATACAATTTTTTATATTTTCAATTAATTAATTTTTTTTTTCAAATAATTTTTCTACTAGAATATGACATGAGTTTTTTAACAGGAACATTTCGTATTTAAAACTGAGAAGTAAAATCAGCTTAATTTTTAGTATGAATTAGTGATCGGTAATGAATCGTTTTTTCGCTATTCACACTGACTCATGAAATTTTGAATATAAGTGAGTAGATATCATTTAAATTCAACTACTTCTGATTTACGCATACACACGATGACATTGATTTATAAGTATAGGTTGAAATAAATATTAATGCGGCGTCGACTTCATAGCCATATCACACTCACACTCAGGAAAATACTTATACTACTCACATTGATTCAGCTCACTCAACTCATGCATGTATGTTTATTTAAAAGTTTAGTCATTAAACAGTTTGCAAGTAATATACAATAGTAGTAAATAGGATTATTTTTCAATTCCTGCATTTTTATGCAAATTTTTTTTAAACTTATTGGTTTGTGTTTGCTTTTCTAACAAAACTGCACAAACACACTCACACATTTTCTCGTTATTAGCAGCTCAACATGAACGATTTATGATTTTTAAAAATTAAAATAAAAATGCATTTTTGTAAGAATTGCTGCCTGTGTGATTTTTTATTCATTTTTTTTTATTTTTAAGTTTTTTTTCTATGCCTTTTGCCACGAATGTTTCATTTCAAATTAACCCAAAATTTAAATTGACTACGCAATAAATCATTTCTAATTGTATGTAAGTTTTGTGTTGAAAAAATTATGTTTTCATAAGTTTGAAAATAAGAATGCAAAATTTTTATTACTCTTTTGAAATGTGCATTAAAAATTTTGTGTTGAAAATAAACAAGTTTTTATCTCAATATCGCACACTAAATCATAAACAGTCACAGCGCCAGAAATCCCAGATGTTCAGGAGTGGCAAGAAACTGTTGAAAGTGTAGAAATGCAGCAAGTAATGTTCAAGAAGAAATTTTTGCGGTCCTAAGAGATTTTTTTAGTGAACTGGTTGATGAAAAACCAAAATAATTTTGATAATTTCGAGTTGTGAATGTTTATGATTTAGTGTGCGATATGTAGTTATGTATATACATATTGCTTCTTTATTGCAACATAGACATACATATTTAAAAAAAGAAGGAATTTTCCAGTTTTGCTTCCTTTGCAATAAAGGAAGCGTTGTGTACATAATAGAGATCTGCATGATTACGAATCAAACGGCATAGTTTTGCCTTTTTGAAAAATTAATATTTATCTAGCACTTAACATTAAAAAAATGAAAGTTGCTAATGCATGCATTCATATTCACAAGACTATTAGGTCATTTATATATTTTTATTTTTGTATTTCGATATTTTGTTAGCCTTGGGTTGAAAATTTAGATAAATAATTTAGAAATTTTTTTAAAATTTTAGTTAAGTTTGCATGGAAGTTTCGATTCATAGCGATATTTTACAGCTGCCTTAAATTTAGATTTAGTGTTTTCCAGGTGATTTTTTTTAAATAAATTATTTTGATAAGGACCGAACCTATGACAATGTTATATTTAGTTTTAGATTACAAGATTGAAAAATCTTAAATAATATTTTTTTTTCTAATATAAAATCATTTTTGCACTTATTTTTCTTAAATGGTACATTTTGATTTATTTCTTCTTTGAAATCTCTGATAATTTGTAGCCAAACTGTCTCAGATTTTTTGTTGCAAAAACAAATTTTATCAGCATCAGCATCAACATCAACATCAACATCGACCGACCAACAGCACAATCAAACAAATTCAAAGCCAAGTTATTTAAATTGAAATGAAATACGTACAAATGTATAACAAAAAGTCACACAAAACTCAACATAAAAAAATTAAATCAACTGCAAAAAATAGTGACACAGTTCAAAAGAAAATCGTAATTTTTCGCTTTTTTTATTTGAAGAAAAAAAAAAGAGAAAATTACACAACAACAAAAACAACTAGAAGTTACACCAGATGCAGATGTTTAGATAAAAATAAATTGAATAAAAAAAATAAATAAATAAAAATAAAGCGTTAAAAATAAAATTTATTTTCAACCACAAAACTGCCTTGGAATGTCTTGCCTGTCAGGCCAATAAAATGAACACACACACATACACACACAAATTGTTGCATGCAACGAGTTAAATTCTTACGTTGCCACTTGCAAGAAATCTATCTGTCAGTTTGTCAGTCAGCCCATTAGTCAATCAGTCACTTGTTTACTTATCCAATTGCACAGCATTATTCAATTATTTTGTGTAAAGTTATTCAGTCAGTCGGACACACAGTTAGTGTTCATTCCGCCAGATAACATGTGCGAGTGTGTTTGGTATTTCAGCCGCAGAAAAGTCATTGAACTGCAATATTGCATGAGATACACATATTTATTTTTTTAGTTCGTTTATTTTTAAATGTAAGTTTTTGAAAATTGTTTGATTGATGCCAAAGAGGAATTTTAATTTAAAAGAAGTTTGTTCCTCAAGATTACGGTAAAAAAATTTTATTACAATTTTAAAAGTCCTGATGAAAACATTCAAAGGTCACGCCAACTGTACATTTTTACATTCTTGTGAATAAACTGTCAAAAATTTTGTGGAAATTTATTTACACAAACCTATTAAACTTGCCCAACAGGCCTCGTTAGCTTTTACTTTTCGTTGCAGTTTTCTACCGTTCTTTTCTGTATAAAATATTTTACAATTACTTTTTCTGTGCTGGCAAACTATAGAACTGGGGACTAATTCCTGCACTTGTGATCGAAATTGCATTCGAATTCACTCGATACCAAGCGAATGAGTTTTTGTTAAAGTGTTGGAAAAAGGCAAATAAATTCATTTCACAACACTGAATAAATTGTAAGCAAAAACATATGTTTCTATATATGTATGTATGTGTGTCAAAAAAACATATGTATGTATATGAAAAAATAGAACGAGTATAAATGTTATTTTCATTTTTATTTAATTAATAACTTCATCATAATTAATTAGTGTAAAGTTGGGGAATAGACACTAGCCACATTTTCGATTATTTTATTGGTTGACCAGAATCAGTTTGTTATTTAGATTCTCCCAGATTTGATTGAATTTTGTATTTTCCCTGACAACTGTTGGGCAAAACCTTATTTTCCAAATCAGTGTGTTTTGTTTTATTTAAAGTCAACTAGAAATTCTTTATTTTTTAATTTTTTTATACATACATACATATTTTTTTATATATTCATACATATATAAATAAATAAGTAAAATATTGAACTTAAATTCTCTTTTCATTCGCTTTTTCTATTTTAAACGTTATTTCAATTGCCTGCGAGTAAAAACACGAACGGTTGCATTCGAATGTTGTCATTAGAAATTTCGATATGTGTTATTCGAAATCGAATGAGAAAATCCCAAAAGTTAAACAATTCGCACGTTCGAGTTATAACTCGCTCGCAACGAATGCGGAAATTAGGTCCCTGATTACACTTGTATACAAAATATCACAATAAACTAATACATGCACACTTTTGCCTGTCACTTAACGTTGAATTCTATTTTCTACAGATTTGTCCCCAAAACAGAACAGAACGAAAAAAGAAAAACAAACCAAACATACAGATTTTCAATTGAACAGAAACAACAACAACCGCTGATTCAGAAGAGAACAGCGCGTACAAACTAATTCTGCCTTTATAGTGTTTCCATACCATAAAGTTAAAACCATAAACAGCTGATTTTGCGTTCACACTACAAGTTTAATAAATTCGGGTTTTAAAACACAGGTTGTCCAATAAATTTGTTCAAAATAAAATAAATCTGCTGAAGAAATAACTGTATTTGTTGCTGTACTTTTTTATACGCAATTTTTTATTAATGAAAGTTTTCTACAGCACGATTCCTTGGCTTTTGTATCAGTTTCAAAGCCTACTAAGCTTATTTTTTCTTTTGTGATTTTCAAAAATGTTATTATTTTATGAATTCTCATATAGTTTTTGAAAGTCTATGAATAAAGTAAGATGTTTGTGACTGTTAAAAATTTGTGGTTGAAGTCTACTGATGATTTGGTTGAAGCGCCAATGAAATGCGTATATAGACATGCTAAGCCAAGAGCAAATAAATTTCAATAATTCATTTTATTTACTGTTTTATTTCTAGTAAATTGATATTTTTGGCGTTTCTTTCAAATTAGCCTCGAATATTTTAATAATATTCCAAACTAACTACTTTATCTTCCCAAATTCATCATTCAAAATATAAAACACTGTAAAATAATTACCCGTAATTGGCAACACTGTTCATAAACTGTACATATCGATCATTTACTTCAATAGTGTCATAACTCAAAAAATTCTTTTTTTGAGCTAATGATGCAAAATAATTCGGCATTTCATATTTTATCTCGTGTAAAAATTTTATACAAATACTCTTAGCTTGTACCATCACCTCCTGAGAGAAGAATATTTGTACATGTTGTCTTCATTGAGTTGTAAATTGAAAACTTAAAACGCATTTTCTGAAAAACTATTTTTTTTTTTGAGTTGTAACACTATTGAAGTAAATGAGCGATATGTACTATCCCAGCAAACGAATTACACATTACCATTAGAAGTACTTGCCAAATTCCATTACTCGCTTACATAAATTAAAAAAAAAAAGTTATGTAGAAGTTGATTGATGAGAAGAATGAGTGCTTTAGTTTTAATAGGTTACGTGAACATGTTTAGTCTCACATCTTGTTAAAATCATTAAGTTGGTAATTCAGCAGGGAAGGGCTTCCTCCAAAAATGCTTAATTCTAAATCCGATCACCTTTTTTGAAATTGTTTGCTAGGATGTACATATAGTTCTAAACAATTTTATATACTTATTTACTTCTTTTTCGTTTTTCTCTCTTTCTCTCTATTACAAATATTTTTACCTAACACGCGGTCAGTTATTACTTTATTTAAATATTTTTATTATTTTAAGTGCAGCTGCTAGATTTTACGATTTGTTTATTTAAGCAATTTAAGTGGATGTGAAAAACAAATCTCATTCAAGTAAAAACAAACAATAAATTTATTCGCATATGTATTTGAATTGCATATTTTTAAATAAATTTTAATTGAAATAATATTGTTTCGTTAAATATTTATTGTTATTGTTGATATGACAGAAATTCACTTTAAACTTTTAGTAGCACCAGGGGTATTTTGTCAGTATGACTGACTGAAATTATTTAAATGTTATGTTATTTAATTTTGAGCTTTAATAGTAATATTGTTTTATATTGAGAAAAGCCATTTATAATAGTTAATAATGAAAAGCAAAACCACCAGTAAGTAAAAATAATGTCAGCATGGACAACAATTTGCCGCCGCGTTGCCTTGCTTTGGTCAAAATAATCATTCTCCTATAAACATGTGTAATATATTCTTGACATTTTGTAGTCGGTAGCTTGCAGCTTTGAATGTGTTTAATGCATTAATGTGAAAAAATTTCATTTTGAAATAAATATAAATTTCTTTAAAATTATAAAATTATATCGAGCCTTATTTTCGATTTTATGGTAAGCGACAAGAATTAAAGTTTTCAGGAGAAGCTTTTTATAAAATATTCAAATATGTTTTTGTACGTAAATTGTCGCTTACGACAAAATTGTACAGCCTGTACCTTAAAAGTAATCAAAAATTTTGGCATTTTGATAACTCTAAGCTGTAGGTAGGCCCATAAAATTTTAAATTCAATAAAAAAAGTCTATTTTCGATAACATGTCGCTTACGATAAAATCGAAAATAAGGCTCGATATTTTCATTTCCTTGAATTGATTTTTATTTTGAAAGAACTTTCACTTTGTCACCGAAGTAGCTTAATTATATGACGTAAAGTGTATGCAGATATCTTTCGAATCAATCTTCTTGGGAAGCAAAATTCATGCCGCAGTGGTGTTAAACGAGTAGGTTACAGAAGTAGCAACCACAAACATCTGTTGATATTTTTACAACTTTTAATTTTTTTTTATTATATGAATACATTAAGCATATACAGACATACATACATAAATATGTACATATTTACTTATGTATATGAATAGAAGCTACATATCGCGACCTTAAATGCAAACGCACGTAACTACACAAAAATTTGAAATTGAGTTTTTGATTGATTATGCTTCATTTTATCAAACTACGTGTTCACGCAAATATTTAGAACTCTGCGATCAAAAATGACGACTTTATTAAAGCAGTTCAAACGGAGGTGATTACGAATTCACCTACTTTTTATTACAAAGAATGTAACTAACATAAAAGCTTAAATATATATAAAAATGAAATAAATGGCTAAAAACATATAAATATCCATACTACAAGAAAAATTTGGAAGAAAATTTTCAAGAACACTATTATTATTGATTTTGAAACGTTTTTTGTTTCTCCTGTAAAAAAATCTAAAAGTGTAGTTACGTCCGTTTGCATTTAAGGTGACGATATATTTGTATGTAAATATGTCTGTAAATTCAAGTAAATCTTATTAGATTGAACGAATCAAGGCCGGTATATTTTTGTTTATATTTTTTTTAGGGTGGGGGCTTAATGATTTAAATAAATATCATCACATCACTAAATGCTATAAAAATATTTATTTTGATTTATTTATATAAAGAGTCCAAATTTATAGTTACTAATATACATACATATGTATGTACATATTTATTTGACGTTCTACGCTTTAACAAATTCGATGCACGTTTGATTTTTATATTGTTTACCAATCAAAGCGCATTATGCTCAATTATACAAATTATGTACAATAAATCAATTCAATCATTTTATATGATTTTAAATATATTGAGACAGCGAACGTAATGACTCAATAAGAAACGTATCGTTAATTAATAAAAATTTTAATAAAAGAATATAACATGACTGACACTTGTGGACGGCGAATTTTTTTTTAACAAAATGGGGATCAAAACGTTGACAACTAACTAATCTTTTAAAAACCATTGCATTAAGATAAAAGTACTACATGGTGCGTTTTTAAGGTTAGACAGGATCAGCAGCTCGAAAATGATTTAAAAGAATACGCAGTACCCTTGAATGATCTGTGCTACTGCGACTGATTGTTTGTGGCCATAATTGGCGAATCTTGGCATTAGTGATCTTTGCTTTTAGCAATAGCGAAGGGTTTTTCAAATATAAAATATTAATTCTCCTGTTTTTAAATTTCTAATAACATTGCTGAAAACAGGCTAAAAAATTAGTCCTTGAATTGGGACGAAAATTTTGGTAATAAGTCAAACATTGTTAAAAAAAATTTAATATTAAAACAAACTCACATAAAAAACAATAAATAAATTTTGCATATCAAAAAAAAAACAAAATTCATTTGGCAATCACAAGAAATAGCTTATGTCACATTTGACTGTTCTGTGGGAAAGAACTTTTAAACTTTCAAGATAATTTTCAGAAATGTATAACGTTTCATAACGCACCAATAATCCCAAATTATTATTTTACTTATTGAGTAAAATGTTTTTTTTTATTAAAAATATGATGAAATTGAAAATTGAAATGAAATTGATCATTGATCAGATCATGCCTTTAACCAAAAAAAATTTCATTCATTCATTCATTACGCTCATCGATTCCGGAAATAATTTTTTATCAATTATTCATTCCGTTGCTGCGGTATTTTTGTCTATTCTCTAAGCGTACGGAAAAAACAAAATTGCAAGGTTGCAAAATTACAGCTTATTTGAATTTAATTTGTTTGTTTTATTTTTATAAGAATATAAAAAATCAAATAGAAGCAATTGTGAATTTAATTTAACTTATATTAAAATTTCTTTATTCCAACTTACTCTCTACAATTGAGGAGCTGGCGAACAAAACTAGACATGTCCTAAGTAATTGATTTTGTTTTTAATTTTTTTTCGGGCTGTCCAAGAACACATCTATGAAGTCACGAAATATTTTCATTCAAGCCCAGTTCGATCATACCTTAAAAAAAATAAGAAAAACTGACTTTTCCTTACAAGTCTCTATATATGTAGTTCAGTAATTTGCCTCTCCTGTAAAAAACAGTTAACGAGACTAGTCTGGTTTTGTTCGCCAGCTTCTCAATTAATCTGTAACTGTTGTTTCTATATTTTGTTGTTTTTACGTTTCAAAAATACTTACATTTGTCAATACATACATATGTATGTATGTATTTACATATGCGTGTATGTATGTACATACATATGTATGTATGTATATCTTTTAAAATGCTTTTTTAACAACAGCCGATACTACACCACGTCAGAATTAATAAAAACAGGGACGTTAAATCAATTGCACGGAAAGCATATTCCGCAGAAATGCAGAATTGCAATTGTCATATCGATCGATAGTTGTTTCCGTCGAATTTTGCTTTCCGTGCGGAATCAATAATACCACCCATTATTCTGTTAAACTTTCATTTAAACAGACGAGAATCGCAACCAATATTCATTGCTTTTGCAAGAATAGAGTGTTGCCACACAAGTATTTTTGACCGGGTGCAGTCACGTTAAAATGGGTGTTTTTTTGGTAATTGTTACAATTAAGTTTAACATTTGTTAACGCAAGTTATGTATTATTTTACTTATTCAGTAAAATATTTTTTTTTATTAAAAATACATTGAATCGTATTTTATATGGCAATCGTTGAATTCCATTCAACTTTTTTTTAACCGCCGACCAAAAAAAGGGGTCTTGTAAGTTTGTAGGATGTATATGTGTATATGTGCATCTGTAAGGATGTACGAGACCACGTACAGATTTGATTTAGTTTTTTCTGTTTAAAAAATGACTTTATCGAGAGTGTTTTTAGCTATGTTTGAAGAAAATCGTTCTAGCTGTTTAGAAGATATCACATCTTTTCTGGATATATCGGGGGTATTTAAAATTTTTATTTTTTGATTGTTGAAAATCAAAGTTTTTATTTTTTATTTGACGGCTGATTATTTGATCGTCTCTACCGCTGATTGTCAATTGCCTGCTGACATCATGTAGAAGTGCGGGGACAAAATAAAAAATTGAAATACGATGAATCAAACCAATCGGATATTTCTAGCTCGAGATATGATTTGTCAAGTGAAAAAAGGTCGAAAACATTAAAAAATTACATTATCTCAGAAACTGGTCCATAAAAAAATTTAACCTTCATTTTCGAATTCAGCGGAAAAAAAATACATAATTAAATCTATATCTCATCAAATGTACATGAAAAAAATTTAGTTTTGTAAACTAGTGTAATTAAAAAAAGCAATTGTTTAAATAAATTGATGTGGGTTACACCACTTCTGCGCTGATAGCCCTCATTTCCTTTTCTCATATCCTTTTGCATATGAGTACGTATGAGTAATACTGATGAAAACAAATTTATTACTCATACGCAAAAAGGGCGCAAATAGTGAATTAATTTGACATTACGAACATATTTGAGACTATTTTTTATGGGGCCCAACACATCCCGGCAAAACATTTCGATATTTTGTAACGGGTAGTACACTTTTAATGGCTTACAAAGTAATGGCTGGTACTTATTTACCTAATTATGATATATCGACGGTCCCATTTCAAAACATGCTAAGTCGACATAGCATGTTATGCTGGGAATAGCATTTCTGAATTTGTCGTTTATTAACCTAGATTCTGTAAAATTTTGATAGTAATCGGATTATTCTATCAAAAGTTATGACCATAAATGTACTTAGCATAATTTGTCAAGTTTAAAAAACATCCCTTTTTCAATGTTTTAAGTACACTTAGCATGATTTAGTTTGGAATAAACTATTAAAAAAAAAATTAATTTTAATTTGTCTTTAAGCTTAAACATGCTATATGTACTTAGATGACCATTGTAGGTGAGAAAGGACCACCAGAAAGATGCCAAGTCTACTTAGAGGACTAGGTAATAGATTTGTGTACAAATCTTAAGTATTCTAAGACACTTTTAACTATGATCTAAATCAAATTTATAAAGTTCAAATTAGCTCAAAAAATTATATTGCAATTATTATATGATTACAAGAAGTCTCAAGTTTCTATCTCATAACATTCCCGAGATATCATCAATAAATTTTGAAGGCGTTTATCTCAAAACTAGCTTTTTTGACTTGGCATGCTTTAGAATGGAGCCGTCGATATGTATTATAATGACTTTCCGGTAATGCAGAAGAGAAGCACTTATTTATATCATTATGTGAAAGCATTTATTTAAATACTTTCCAGTTATTAATAAAATATACATATATAGACAAAAATTTATTGATTGTAAAAATGCACTTTGAAACCAAAAAAAAAAATATTCGTGCTTTAATATTTAATAAAGTAACTTCGATTTTACCTTCAATTGACAATAGTTTTTGTTAAAAAAGTTAAATATTTGTAGGCAAAAAGTAATCCAATAATTTTTGGATATTTGTATGTATGTAAATACAAAAATTTTGGCATTTAATCTAAATAATTTCCATAAATAACAGAAGCTAAAAATTTAACAAACCCCCGATATATCTAGAAAAGATGTGATATCTTCTAAACGGCTGGCACGATTTTCTTCAGCCATAGCTAAGAACCCTCTCCATCAAGTCACCTTTCAGACAGAAGAACGAAATCAAAATCGGTCGAGCCGTTTGGTCTGTACGTGGACACGGACAGGCACACAGATACACACCCACACACTACAAACTTATAACACCCCTTTTTTTGGTCGGGGGTTAAAAACATTTTGAAAAAAATTAAATTCAGCAAACATAGAGGGAAAACAGATCTTTAATTTGATTTACAATCAAAAGTTCATCAAAAAGAAAAACAAGAAAAATTTTACAAGAACGAAAATACGCTGCCACAATCAAATCGAAATTTTAGAATATGTCACAAAAGTCGTTACAAATCGATTTTTCTTTAAACAAACAATTTTGGGAATCTTGCCAAATTTTTTTTTTGTAATTTAAAAAAATGTTACATCAAACCTTATATATACATATATACATACATACACACATATATAAAAACATTTCACATAAAATAACTCAAAAAATTGCAAGTTCACTAAAAGGAAATCACATTATGTGTGTGAACATATTAGAGATAGGCGCGTGTCGAATTTTGCTAACACGACACTACACAAACACGATTATCAAGATATCCAACACGTATGGAATCAAATTGAATAGCAAAAAATCAATTCTTATATTCAAATAGATACATACGAATACATACATATGTATTTTTGTTTAATTCGAAAACTTCAAGCTTAAGAGAGAACGCCTATACTATCAACACATTTGCTGGTTTTGCCTGTTTGACGATATATTAAATTTTTAATTTACTGGAATATCATGCATATAAATTTTACACCCAAAATCGTTTCGTGTTTCAATACGGTGCGGCCCGACCACACACGAAATCTGTATAACACTTCGTGTTGTATAGTGAGTGTTCGTGTCACGAAAAAAGACACCACACGCGCCCATCTCCAATGCATATGCATAATAAATAAGCATTACAGAAAACAAAAATAAAAAAAATTTACAAATCGGAGAAAATTTATAAAGAGATTACAATACTCGGAAAAATTCAGCAAGAAAAGTTTCGAAACAGCTAAAATAGAAATTTATACATTATACATTAAAAGGAACCATTAACAATTATGTAGACAAAACATATGAGTAGCTGAGCACAGTGGGATGGATGGCTTCATAAATTTTAAATTGTAAATTGCAAAAACTTTAAGAAGTAGCCCTAGATAATTTAAGTTGGCACCATGCAAATGCAACCTTGTTTTCTCTGTACTAAATTCAGTGCTGACAAGTTAAAATGACCAGAAGCAGCTGATAATGTTTATGACAGTTAATAAGAATAGAAGCATATTAATGTACATTGACTGATACCAATTAAAACATTTGCAACTTAAAAATCAAGGCAGCTTGTGGATGCAGTCACAACCACATTTCAGAAAATTCTGGAGAAAAAGAAACTTTTGCTCGTAGAACAACGAATTTATTTTTATTGACATCTGGGAAGCGAAAATAGACGATATGACTGACATCAATCTACCGATAAAAAATTTTTATTTTATAATGTATTTCAACATTTTTTATCGTCCCTGTTCAGTAAACCGAATTCGAGTAAATTGCTCGTTTTAAAAAAATTAATAATGGTCCTGCAGACGTGTTTAAAATCATACACGATAATTTTCTTTCAGATATGATATTTGAGAATCTATATAATAAAAAATTTTTGAAAAAATTTCTATTGTCGGAGTTAGTTTTCTAAAATCGTGCGATTTCAAATTGATCGGTTTACAGAACAGGGCCGATACGATATAAAGGATGATTTTTTAGCAAGTTTCTTTTTGGCAACTCAGCTATTTTTGGTGTATCATGTTGCTGCGAAACATGTTAAATGTTACAAATGAAAAACGCTTGCAGATTATTAAATTTTGTTATCAAAATTCATGCTCGGTTAGTACTAGTTTACACTATGCAAGTCTTATTGCTAAGCTGATTAAATTGTTACGAGAGAGAGAGAGAGACAGAGAGAGACGAGGAGAATAGAAACGTTTCTGTTCCCCTCGAATCACTCTCCTAACAAACTAATCAACTTAGCAATAAAACTTGCATAGTGTAAACTAGGACTTAAGAAAGTGCATCCGTGCACTTCTGCCATTTTATGGTCAGTTTGGGCAACCTTCTGAGGCGGCTGCTCGGAATCTTGTTATTAAATTTCGCACCAAAATTACATTATTGAACATTAAACCATAAAAATGTGTACGTAGAGTGCGGACAGAGGAAAACATCGCAGCTGTATCCGCCACTGTTGTTGATGATCATGAATTATAGATTCGGCGCCATACGCAACAATTGCCCAAAATGGAAGAGCTGAACTTTGCTGACATGTGGTTTTAGCAAGACGGTGCCACATGTCACACATTACGCAAAACAATGGCCCAATTGAGAGGCGAGTACTGTTTATTGCGCGTTTGGGGCCTATCAATTAGCCGCCTAGACCGTAAGATTTTTAGCTTAAGGCTTAAGTCTGTCTATAAGGACAAGCCCTCAATAGTTGACGCACTCGAAAACAATATTGAATAATTTCTACTTGAGATACCGGCGATATGATGGATAAATTATGCCAAAATTGGCACCCAGCGTTTGAACCATATCAGACATATCAAAATTTACATAAAATCATCTTTAAGCATTGAATTATAGACATCGTTCTACCGATTCAAATACATATATATAGATTTCATACATTTCTCTAAATTGTATTTTTTTATTAAATTCGAAAGTTCTTAAAAAATCACGTTATACAACAACTTATCTCCAAGCACTTCTACACTTTGTTTAAGTAGTTCCATAACTTTAAAACATTAATTTACAAATTATAAAATAATTTCCATTTTAGAGCGCATTGTAAAATTGCTTAGCTTCTCATAACAAAAAAACAGCTGTTGTACAGTTTGTCAAAGAAGTATTATCAAAAGTAGGAAAAAGTACAGCAACAAATACGCTTATTACTAAAGGAGATTTATTTTGTTTTCAAAAAAACCTGAATTTATTAAACTTCTAGTGTGAAAGCAAATTTAGGTGTTTTAAAGGTTTAACTTTTGGTGTGAAAACACTATTGATATGTTTTGTAAGTTTTTAAGTAAATAATTAATTCTTTCTATAATGGAGCAAGCAATATAATTGATTAATTTTTCTCTGCTGGAAAACTTCTCACAAGTCGCTGAAACGAGTTACAAATATTGATTTTGTAGTTCCAAGTATTTTTTTTTAGTTTCAAAACAGTACGAATTGCTTTATGCAAGTTATTTCTAATTAGAACATGAGTGTGCCATTAATTAATTGTATATACTTTCAATATGTACACATTCATATACATACATATGTTTTTTTTTGTATTATTAAGTACGTATAAATAACAAAATATACAAATTATTATTGAAATGATTAAGTATGCCACTAAATAAGTCAGCCAGCCGGTAATTAATAAAGGCGTCATCACAACTCGGCCGGCTTATTTTATTTTATGATGATTTTTTTAGTGTCGCTGGCGATGATGACCTTAAACAACGCCTTCAATTAATTTAACAACAAGTTGTAAATGTAAATGAAAAAAAATATATATACATATATAGAATGCAGTGAAAATGTAATAAAATTATATGCATTTAAATAATAAACATACACACAACATATTGAATAAACAAATGAATTGTAAACAATTATTTTAAACAAAGACCTCAATTCACATATAATTTTTTTTATTACGAGTATTATTTTTTTTTATTTTGTTGTCGAGGCATATATATTCATTTACGAATATTATACCATTTCTGTAAAGAAATGAAAATAAGTCTTGTAGAGGACATGAAATAACATGTCTGGATAACACGCTCCAACAGCTGACAGCTGATAGTGGCCATATTGTTAAATTAAATTAAATTTTTTTATTTTGTCAAATAACGAGGGATAAAATTTTTTAATCCAAATGTAAGTAATGTTTGAGCAACCTTCCGCGTGATTTATATGTATATGGGAAGGAGGTAGGGGTATTTAGCTTTTTAATGTTGAAAAGAATTTTAGAGAAAAAATTTCCATATTTGTGGATGGTGTTTAGACTATGACTTATTTTAGGTGTTGAAGTTGAACTGGCGAAGTCTTACGCAGAATATTTTGATGGAATATTTTAATCCGTTACATTACCATTTATTTATTTACCATTTATTTCCTCTCTTTTTCTTCTTGAAATTTTACATAAAATAAAAAACTATTATTTTCCAAAGTATAGGCCAAATGAAAAACATAAATAAAGTATGAAATAAGGGCTATCAATATATAAGGTCTATGCAAGTGATCAAGTGATTGATTTTTTCTCGTTTACAATTTTCATAACCCATTGTTTTTGTGTTTGCGGCAGCTAATTATAAAAAGGTGGTGGAAAATAAAATAGATGCAAAGTCGAATAAAGATGCTGGTTTTGTACATAATTTTGTTTTGAGGCTTCTAAACTTATTATTTTTGTATATTGTGAATCTCAATAACGTATTAAGAGTCTTACTATAAACATAGGAAGTTTTTTTTTAATTATTTCAAAAATCTTTTGTGTTCAATTCTATTGGTGAGTTGCATAAACCGGAACAATATGCATAAAGACGTTGCCAACAAAAAAAAAAAACAACGAAATATTTCACATAAAATAAAGACTTTACCCCCTTATGCAAAAACGATTGTTAAATTTAAAGTTGGTTTAACAAACGAATTTGATATGGGAAACCCGGTTTTCAAGCATGCTTTAACTTTAACAATCGTTTTTGCATAAGGGCATTTATTATTACTTTTATGGTCATTATTATACCTTGCCATTGCGATAAGTTAAAGGCAAGTTTACCCTACTTGTAACTTTTATCGGGAAGTTTATTTATTTTAAGTTGCCACATTTTCATAAGTTGCCACACTTTCTACTTTATTAATTACAGCTACATTTATTTGAACAAAATATGACACAAAACAAAAACAATATAACACAAAACAAATAATAATACAATAACAAAAAATTTTTCATTATGTTTGTAATTTGGCAAATAAACAAAAACAAGTTGCCACTAAGTATTTTTTTAACAATCAATATCCACAGTATCCACACACAGTATTGCCACCAAACAAAAATTGTATTATTTATTTTATGGGATAGTTGCAATATTGGAAGAATTTTAAAGGATTAACTATTCGGAACTTTATCGTCAAGTCATAATAATGGACCTTATACTCACGCTTAGATACATTTGCTATGCCGTATAGTATTGGGCCAAATCTTTCAATTGTGTGAATCTTTCATTCTCTTTCAGAAATATTAGGTGAAGTAATTCTTTCTTTTATTTCATCTTTCTGAATATCACACACTTTTGAGAATGAATTGTCAATGTACCTCTTTTTGAAAATGTTTCATTTTGCGTGAATTTTTATTTTAAAATAAAAAAAAAATGTTAATATTAATTTGAAATTACATTTTCTTCAGCCAAATACATACCTCCTATTCATAAAATTTAAAAGGAGTTTGAAATGTATTTTATTTCAAATTTTTCATACAAAACTTTCTTAAAATGGATTTCAAACTCATTTTATTTTTTTTATGACTATGGGTGATAGTATTTAGTCCTATCAGCTCAAAAACAGCAAAATAAAAGCAAATAGGAATATGAAAGTAAGCAGAAAAATTTAACCGAAAAATTTAAGAAATATAGAGAAAATATAGAAATAATTCATTCTTTCACTTGGAAGAATCATTTAGTTGAAGTAATTCTTTCAAGAATGACACAAGCCTAATGCCGTATAAACAGTGAGTTTATTTATTTGCAAATTTTTTTATTTGCAAATATTTTTTTTTGCAATTAGTGCGCGTGTAAACGTAGTATACTCGTATATCAAATAAATATTTCATATGTGAATTTTCTATTTTTTATTAATTTTTCTTTAATATTATTACAGCACTATTTATAAAAATTATTAAGGCTTTATAAAGGTTTAATAAGAAATATTTTGTATAAAAATTTTTTAAAACCCCTTTATAAGCCTTAATAATTTTTATAAATAAGGAAATTTAAAACCAACACATTTAAAACCAAGAAATTATAAAGGGAAGAATTCACAATGAGTATGAATAAATTATAAAGGGAATTCACAATGAGTATCTTAAAATTTTGATGTGGCAACATTGTGCCATCATGAAACTTTCATTGTGTGCTGGCAACGATTTAAAACGCAGTATAATGAAGTGTTAATATAACAACAAAAATTTATATTTAATATTTAATATATTTTATCTTTTTCATCAACTACAACTGCGCTTACAGTTTAAACTTAAGTTTAACATTACCATATTGCCATATTGGAAATGACATGCTTTCCAAGACTTTTAATAAGTTTGACAGTTGTTGTTAAATTTGAAAAAAAAAACAAACTTGCCAATCCATATTAAGGAATTAAAATGTAAAGACATATTTTAAAACTTTATTGTGAACTCCCTAATAATTAATAAATTTTCTTTGGTTTTGTCTTTTCGTATGAAGGATAAATGACACCTTACAGAGATGGAAAAGTAAATTTTTTTTTTCGATATCACAGCAATTTGGAAATATGTATTACTTTAAGATCGTCAGAATACTTAATATAATTTTTATTGTGTATTTGTATTAAATGGCACAAGTCATCGAAAGAACTGAAAGGCCGAACAGACTTATGGCCTATTTCCCAATAACGAAACGAAACTTTCGACTGAAAATTTATATTGAAAACAAAAACAAATCAACCTGATAGACCCCTACTATAAAGGGGCAACCTTTCAAGCAGTTTATTTTACGCATTACGGACTAATTCCGATCACCACAGCAGCACTATTTTACTTTATTTAAAAGCTTTTCGTTTCAAATATATTTAAAATGTTAATCTGCTAATACTGCCCTTTTTCATTAATCAAATAAGAAATAAAAAATGTTTTGTAATACTTACAATTATGGCCATATAGTAGCGAAAATCATATGGCAGTGGTCCATCGCCATTCATAATAAAATTTTGAGTTCTTAAAAAATGATCCAGGAAACGAGGATGATAACCAATCACTTGAGTTACTTGGTCCAATTCGAGGTCATCCATATTATATTCGCGGCTTGAACACTGAAAGAAAAAGGAGGAAAAAATAACAATTAGCAGTTTGAAAATCACAAAGTTAAAGTACAAATAAGAAAATTCAAATTACCTTATTCATAAAAAATAATTTGGTTTTATAAAAGGTTTATTAATAAAATTTCCATATAATATTTATTTTATAAAACTTTTATAAACCAAAAATATTTTTAAATAAGATTAAAACAACGTATTTAATTTGTATGAACTTTGAACTGTTGCAATAAGCCACCTCCTGAACAGCAAAATAGAAGAAGAACTATAAAACCAATTGAATTCGTTGCACTGTGCCCGGACAGATTGCAATGTCGTCGGTTGGTTATTGGTTTGAGGCACAGTATATTCAAAACACGTTATGTCTGCAGCATACCAATAACCAACCGACAATGTATCGCGTTTTGTTTGTTCATGTTTAAAAAAAGTGGTCTTATGGCACACGAACGTGTTATGCGTTTATTTTATTTGTTAATTTTTTCCTTAATTTATTTTTTTATTAATACATGCTTGTACCTACGCGAGTTGTTATATCGTCGGTTGCTTTCTGGTTTGCTGCAGACATAATGTATTTGGAATATACTGTGCCGCAAACCAGAAACCAACCGACGATATATAGAAAATATTTTTTTTTTAATTTCTGACAACAAAATGTATTCGATTGTGCGAGTAGATATGTATGTAAATGGCTATACATATTGTGTACATACATATGAATGTATGTATGAATGTATGTATGAATATAAATACAAATAAATATATATAAATACAAGTATATAAAGGCGTTAACAAATTTTTAACAAAGAAAATCACTTAACTGCAATAAAAGTGTCGATTTGATAGTTATTTGTATCAAAAAAACAATTGCTCAAGTCGTAGTTCGTACATGAGTTGATAGTACGAGGGCGGTTCGGAAACTTCTTAGCCTAGCACAAAAAGCGCGGTATAAACAGAAAAAAGTTAAGTGTTTTGGAAACTTCCATCTCTGCTATGAACACATGTTAAATTTTGTTTCGATCTGGCAACTCCTTCATATAGAAACATGTGTTCACAAAAGACGCATCCGCGATTTTTTAACAATGGAAAAATTAGAAATGCGTGGTGTCATTAAATATTTACATAAAAAAGGTTCATCGGGACAAGAAATTCATAATGATATGGTGAATGTGTTAGGTGAAAGTGCTCCTTCGTATGCAACAGTAAAAAATTGGGTTGCTGAATTTAAACGTGGTCGTACAAGCATTGAAGATGAACCACGTAGTGGACGTCCAAAAACAGCAACAACAACAGAAATTGTAGCCAAAGTGCATGATATGGTATTAAATGATCGACGAATAAAAGTGCGTAAAATAGCTAATATCATGGGCATCTCAAATGATCGAGTCCATTTAATTTTGCATGAAGAACTACAGATGAAAAAGCTTTCTGCAAGATGGGTGCCGCATTTGTTAACAGTCGACCAAAAACGCATAAGAATGAACATTTCTCAAGCTTGTTTGGATCGTTTTAAGCGAAATAAAATAGATTTTAAGCGTCGTTTCATAACTGTTGATGAGACATGGATCCACCACTATACTCCAGAGACAAAAGAACAATCCAAACAATGGACTGAAGCTGGAGGAAGTGCCCCAAAGAAGGCAAAAACAATTCAATCGGCTGGTAAGGTTATATGGCAACGGTTTTTTGGGACTTCAAAGGTATTTTATTGATTGACTATCTGCAAAAGGGTAAAACAATAAATTCAGAGTACTATTGCAACCTTTTGGATCAATTAAATGTACAAATTCGAGAAAAACGTCCTGGCTTACAACACAAAAAAATAATTTTTCATGAAGACAACGCAATGTCTAAAATCAACGAATTAAAGTACGAGTTGCTTGACCACCCACCTTATTCTTCTGATTTGGCTCCCAGTGACTTTTAACTGTTCCCAAATCTGAAAAAATTCCTTGCTGGCAAGCGTTTTACCTCAAATGAAGATGCAATTACAGTTGTAAACCACTATTTTGAAGACCTTGAGGAAAACTATTTTAATGAAGGGATAGAATTGCTAGAAAAGCGTTGGACTAAGTGTATTGAAGTTTCAGGAGATTATATTGAAAAATAAAAATATTTTTGAAAAACTAACTATTCTCTTTCATTGATAGGCTAAGAAGTTTCCGAACTGCCTTCGTAAGTTCAATAAAAATATTATTTATTAACAAATGTTTTCATATTATATCCTTTTTGCAGATTGTTGTGGTGAAAAGTTGTGCGGAAGTTGTTAGTGTGTTGACTGCAAGGAAAATGACGGGCTGCGAGAGCCAGCGTTTCAATCTGTGTCCAGTCATATCAATATCATAGATTTTTCTGATTTGCATTCGTGTCTAAGCTTATGAATATCACATATATATATATACATATCGATATTTGTAGCAATGAATCGTCGCCAAATCACGGAAAATGCGCTAAAACGAGCAAAAATTTTTATCAACCCTAGCGGCAGCTACTTGGCACATATTATTTTTTCAACTTGATAACTACAATTGTAAAGTTACAAATATAGAGTTTCATCACCCAGTGCCTCGTTTCTGTAAGGAATGTGAGAACTTTTCGAGTCTAAAAAATTGTTATCATCCTGTGAAACAGAGGGTGAGTAAGAAAAAAACTGTATTTGTTTATATTTTTTGTAAGCTTATATAAGTTTTTAAGTGAGTAACCCTGTGTAAAATAGGACAACCAATATAATCCCAGCAAAAAACTTTGCCTACTAGAATGCAAAAAAGTGTATGTACTCCTCAGTCGTAAGTACATACAATTTGACTGAATAACCCATTATTTTTGTTTGAGAAGTTCAAAAAGTATGCGGTACCCTATACTTTTTGCCTACAAACATGCAAAAGTTAATATATTACTGATTGCCTAAAAGTACTCAAAATTTAATGGGTTATTTTTTGCTTACAAATATGCAAAATTTTATATATTAATTTTTGCTTAAACTTATTCTAAATTAATTTGCTAATTTTTCTAATTAAAATAATTTTCCCGATCAATAAATTTTTTTCTAGATATATTTCTTTATTAACTGGAAAGCACTACAATAAGTACTTTCACGTAATGATATAAATAAGTTCTTGTTTTATTCATTACAGGGCAGTCATTATTATGCACATAAAATAATTACATAAATAAGTATCAGTCATTACTTTGTAAGCCATTAAAAGAGTACTACCCATTACAAAATTTCGAAAATTTTTTGCTGGGATATTATTTAATTTTTCTCGATGCGAGAATTTCTCACAAGTTATAGAAATGGGGTACAGAATAATTTTTTGTTTCATTAATAAAAAAGTTATGACGATTAATTTTGCGACACGCTGTACCAAATTCCGAAACCGCCAACTTTTGAGCAAAAAACTGCAACAATAAAAATTATAAGTAAGTTTTTCACTTGATTAAATCTTTGTAGGGCATTCTACCAACGTCATTGTGATCTTCCTAAAGCTATTTTATTTATTTTCCTCATATATTATTTTTTTATATTTTATTTGTTTTTAAATTGCTTGCACGTGTATCAAAAGACCCACGAAATATGTATGTACATACATACATACATACATACATACATGCATACATACATACATACATACATACATACATACATACATACATACATACATATTTGATACTTTTACCCGCCACTTTGCCGGCAGTTCGCAGGGTTTATTAAAAGTTTTTAATCTTATTCTTCTTCTTTGTGAGTTTTTGACGTTTTGTGATTTTTTATTTTGTTTTTTATGAAATTTATTTTTGCCTTTTAACTTTTTAGTTTGTTCGTGTTAATTTTTTTTCTTTTTCATTTAATTATTTGCTTTTTGTATTTTTTTAATTTACTCCCCCTCCTATCGCGACAGTTTTCTGCTTGACTATGCATATTATTTTGAAAGTAGGTAATCTACACCCAGGGTTGCCATTTCTTCGGAGAGGACGCCACGCTCATATAAAGGGGGCATGCGATCGACACAAGAGGATGTGACTTTTTAAGTAAATTAATTTTGAAAACACCAGAATTAAAATTTATTTTTTATTTAACAATAAAATTGAACCAATCAATCGAATCTAATAATCAATTGTAATTTTTATGAAGAACATATCATTCTATGGTCCTGTGGTAGAAAATTTTGAAAATTTACAAGTTGCACGCCACAAATAATTCGCAATTTCCGAAACTTTTTGATACGAAATTCCGAATTAGAGGTGATGGAAAGAAATGGATGGCAAATTTGTGTTCAGCATCCCAAGTAACAAATGCAAACTAAGCGGCATTTGTTAAGCTAGCCTGGGTCTACGCTTGCAAACAACTTTAACTTTATTTTTTTTATTTTTGTCGTCTTAATTTCTGAAATCGAACACTGTGCGGCGGCGAAAATTGTTTGTCAGACTGAGTTAAGATTTTCCTTGTATTTCGAACATCAACAACTATAAAAATACCAGCAACTTTCCACCATTAGCCCATGATCTTTGCATAACAATTTTATATTACGGACACCCGGTTAGAGCTATGCTGCTTAGCTATATAAAAGAAATTGCATGTGTTAATTAACAATGCAATAAAATTATTTGTATTTTTAGAAATATTTATTTAATATTTATAAAATTAATCAATTTATTAAATTTATTATTATCCATAAAACAAAATAAATTCGCCGCAAATATTTCCATGTGTAGACATAAAAATAAAGACAACGAAAACTGAAAGATGTAAACAAAGAAATCAAACCAAAAATAAATTTATATATGTATAGTGTCGATTATTTTTGTTGCGAAAATCACGTCCTAGCTCCTGTGTTTGACATGAAGACCATAGCTCTAAAAACAATTATTGACAAAAACAAAAAAGTAGGACAACCCTGACACTTGTCAAAAGAAGGGAGGACAGTGTCGGGGAAAAGAGGTGGGATTACAACCCTACCTACACACTTGGGGACTAGTAAAAAGTTTAAAAAAAAAAATTTTATGAAGGGTGCCCTTATATTTTTACGTTCAGATTATGTTGATATGTTTATAAAAATTGTTCAGTTCAACCAAATATTGTTAAGTTATAGTAGGCGTAAGTTATTTCGAAAAAAAAGTGAACAAATTTGCTTTATTTATGCAAAAAAAAAGTATACGAAGAAATGCTTTTTTTTTGGCGGAAAGTGTAAATAAGACTTGTTCGCTAGGCTCTTGTAGCATAATTTAACATCAAAGTTAAAATTAAAAAAAAAATTAAATTATTTTTGTTCGGAATGGACCACTGTGCAAGGCTAAAGCAGGGGTATAATCGTCGCTTACGATGACGAGCTGATTCGATCAAGTTTTTCAGTTTGAGATTATGACATTGGCTATCGAACAATGTAATAATATACTTCGATACCGAATTACATAATCTTAAACAAAAAAAATGTGATCGAATTAGCACGATATCGAAAGCGACGCTGAGGCCCTAGGTCGAACTCGTTTCGTAGTTCATTTTGGACACAAACCGATTATCGAATTACATCGGTTTGTGTAAAAACTGAACTAATGAAAGAATTCGACCCAAGTCTATGCAGCGCGAGTAACCCAGATTCATGTTTGCAATAGAGTGACATCCTGTACCGAAAATGTTGTAAATACTGAATGTTTTTCTTTTGGGTAAAAGTAGTGCAAAATTATTAAAATTTCGTGTCAACTTAAATATTATTATTAATCGTATTTATTTTATATAAAAGATAAATACCCATTTAATCATGAAAACCAAATTAAATAATTTGCATAATTTCAATGAGCTGTGTTAATGAGCAACCAAAACAAAAATAGTAAAATCTTGCAAGACGATAATGTGGATTGAAAATTTCTCAAAAATCAAAAACAAAAAATTTGGTTGAGTGGAATCATACTGTCACGCGACGATCACTCAGTTTTCTAAAAAAACATAATTTTTTACTTTGTTTATTTTAAAGCATATTTTTTTTTGGTTTAGTAAAATTTATTTACTATTTTGTGTCAACAGTTGAAGTTCTTATCTTAAAATGGTGTTGTGCTTGTACCAAAAGAGATGTATTAGAGATGTTGTGTTTGGGCTCGTTTTCGTATACAATTCTCATCTTTAAATATAAATAAAACAAAATGTGTATTAGATGAGAGTGTCATCGAAATTTTTTGAAAGACCTACCGTTCAAATAATTCGCAAGGTGGCGAACATCCGAAATGTTCACATCACATCCACGTGACGTTATTTTAACTGAATTTTTTTGATATAAAAATAAATATATTTTCACAACTATTTTATTTGGAGTTTAAGGATGGTACTCATTATCCTACATAGGCAAAAAACGTTTGAGAAAATGCAACCCTGATTTAATGAAGTTTATAAACATTTTCAAAACACAATAAAAACTTATTTACTGAATAACTAAAATAATAATTCGGGATTATTAGTATGTTAACAAATGTTAAACTTAAATTGTAACAATTCCCAACAAAAACACTAAATGACTAACTTGACTGCACCAGGTAAAAAATAGTTGTGTGGCAACAGTCTATTATTGCTCAAGCAATGAATAGCTCGTCGGGTGGTTACTGGTTTGCCGCAATACCAATGTATTTTTAATATCTGTGCGGCAAAACCAGTAACTACCCGACGAGCTGTTTTTGTTTGTTAATAGAGTGTTGCCACACCAGTATTTTTTACCGGCAGCACTATATTATTGAATAGCTGTTGTTATTTTTACATTTATTTTCTTTATATACTTCTAGTTCTACAATTCGATTGGAAAGAAAGTCACCCAACGTAGTAATGGTAAATGGATTATTAACTGTTAGTTTAAACTTTGATATTAGTTGAAGTTCTCATTTGCTTAAATGGAAAAATTTAACTCAATATCTCTAGTTGTTCTAAGCAATTTTTGTGTAAAGGTTCCCTGATGATCAGCATTAGCAACAGTGAAATGCGCATAGGATCCGAGTAATACCCCAATAATCAATTTCAATGTATTTTTAATAAAAAAAATATTTTACTGACTAATGGCGTTTTGTTTTCTGGAAAAAAATTTTACATTATTGCACTTTTCAATGAAAATTCGCAACAAAATAGTTTTTTGAAATAGAGAGTTTATTAGAAATTATAGTCTTATCCCTTATGAGCTTAAATTTTTGCTTTAAACGAGGGTTAAGTTACATTTTTTTTATAAAAAGTTAAAATATATTGCACTTTTTTTAGAAAAGAACGCCATAAGTAAAATAATAATTTGGTATTATTAGTGTTAAACTTAATTTTGACAGTTCTCAAAAAAAAAAAGAATAAATTTTGCCGACGTTAAGGACCGTCCAAAGCGGATTGAGAAACAGGTGACCTTATCGCTTATCAAAAAGACTTACATATATGTATGTTTAACACTATATGTACAATATTTTACTATTTCCATTCTATTTATATATCTATATTTATCGATAGTGATCAAAAACATGTTTTAAATATAATTTTCTATCGATCACAAAATAAAACACAATTTAATTTTTGCCAGAGGATTTTAAACTTTTATAAAAAACCGAATTTGCCAGTTCTAAAGCAGTTTGATTGGGCTTTGAACAGCTGATTATCATCTAGACCAGCTATGTCCAAGCCATATGCACAATGTGCAAAGTGTTAAAAAGTTTGGACGGAGCTGCTCAGCTACGTCCAAACACACATACACTGATATTTGCATTTGAGGTAAACAGCTTTGAAAGCTCTTAAATTTATTCGTGTTTCTTTCCAAAGTAAGAGCAAGCATTGCTGTCTGTTGTGTTATTGTTGTGGATGTTGTATTCTCGTCGGTGTGAAAGCACAAAAAGCTCTTTATAAAAGTTTGCACATTGTGCATGTGTCTTTGGACGTAGCTGATCTAGACTGACGTGATCAACTGTTTCGCAATTCGCCTTAAGACCGCTTGACCAAAATTACCACTAAATATTATATTTTTGAAAATCGATTATTTCCATTTCCAAAATTATTTAAGAAAAAATATCAATTGGGTCACATATAGAACCCTTAAGACTACCCTAATTATATAATGTAGTACGTGTGCACTTCCATTTTGTATTTAAATTACCATTAATCTTTTCAAGGAAATAGTTTTTCTTTTAAATCTATTTCCAAGTATATTTGCAATATCCTACTATTAAAATTACATTAAATAACTCTTAATGCGATATTTTTGTAATTTTTTTATTGTTCCCAGTTCTAAGGCTCTCAGGACTCTTAATCCATTTAGCAACTAATGTTAAATAACTAAAGGTGCGGCCATACTTGGCAAACATTTACCCAAAAATTAGTAGATACTGAATGTTTTTAAGAAAATAAACTTTTTATTTATTTATTTATTAATATTGGTATTATAGATAAATACAATAACAATATAAGAGGGGTAGAAGCACTAGCTACTAAGGTCATCGACTAAAATAAATTTTTTGATTCAGGCACTTTTTATTTATTTGTGAAATAAAGCTCAATAAATTTTGAGTTAATTCATTAATTATGCTTTGCTCTTGTGTTTTTTTTTTGTAGTTTTTTTGTTGCTTATATATGCTGGTGTGTACTTAGTTTTGCTGGCTACTGTATGTATATTTAAGTATTTTGTACATTAAATAATTTTACCTCAGCAGAATTGTTTTTAAATATTCACATAAGGGCACCTACCTAATCAGCTTAAGTCAGCTACTGCGTAAAATTTTTGTAATTATACAAATTTGCTGGTAAGAATAAATCTCTAACGCTTAACTAATATTTGATTAAAGCTCTTGTGTTAACAAAGTTTACATTACATTTGTTTTATTGTCGTAACTGATTTGAAAGTTTGTCTGTCATTGACAGAACAAAAACTTGATGGTATTGCTTCCGTATTTATTTATCCGTACGTGAGATTTTTGCAAAATATAATGCTCTTGTATGAAAAGCTGATATTATAATGGACAAGTGTCCAAATACTGAACGAAGACATTTTTAAACGCAACCGTGGGCATCGTACACAGAAAAAAATATTCCTGCAATAAGCAACTTTAATTGAAAATGAAACAAAAAATTTTTTAAAAATGTACTTAAGTCAATTAAAAATGTTATTGAGTCAATTAAAACTTTGTAGTTAATTAAAATTTTAGGCAAAAGTGTAATTGACTTAAATACATTTTTAATTGAATTTTAGTTTTATTTTCAATTAAAGTTGTTTATTGCAGGAATATTTTATTTTTAAACAAAAGTTTAATTGAATTAAATACACTTTTAATTGATTTCTGGTTTTATTTTCAATTGAAGTTGTTTATTGCAGGAATATTTTTTTCTGTGTATGGGCTGAAATTAACAAGGAAGAGCAAATTAACTCGCAAAATGCATATCCATTTTGTATACACAATACAATGGGTCTAATTATTCATTCCGTTCCACGATTGCGGAAAGCATTTTTTGTGCGGAAGCAAAATTTGCACAATTATTCATTCTTTTGCAGCGATATTTTTCTCTATTTTGCTTACGCTCAAATTTTAATAAGGAAAGCGTAAGGAAAGAACAAAATTGTAAGGAAAATATACTGATTTATTTTAATTTGTATTGTTTGTTTTTTTTACAAGAATAACAAAATTAATTTAATTTAACAAACTTCTTTGTTCCAGCTTATAGAGTTTCAAATTAACATAAATATTTTAGACAGTCGATGCGGTGTCTTTTTCTCTTTCGAATGCCATTAAAATGTCTAATTGTATAAAAAGTGGATTTAGCAGGTTTATACTCTAAGCCGACAATTACTACGTTTATACGCAGGGCTTATTTGCAAATAAAACTGTAAATTGTTGCCATATTCTTGTTTTTATTGCGACTTACTAATTCAGAAAACTATTCACGATTAACGCACTATTTGCAAATAAAATGGAAAAGGTTGCCACGCTTACAAATGTTTCATAAGAAAAAACAATAAATGGATAAATATTGCACAAAAAACATTGATAGAAGCAAATAATAACAATTAAAACAAATAATTATTTGATATTTTGTGCATTTTACACTATTTTTTTGTCAACATAAGTAAACTTTCTATAGAAGTGCTACCAAGTTTGTGTACTTTTGCTATGCCGTATAAACAGTGAGTTAAATTATTTGCAAATAATTTTATTTGCAAATAGTGCGCGTATAAACGTAGTAAATATTTCCTTATTTGCTTCACATACATCTTACACATATGCTGTGCAGTAAATATTTTGTGTTATTTCGCTTTATGTTAGTGATGTTTGTTAGTTCACTGTAAACAAAATAAATTTGATTTCGATAAAATCAAGGTACGTACATTATATATTAATATACTTTGAGAAAAATTACAAAAAAAAAGATTTTTAATGGCGAAAAAAAAGATTTCATTTGCTCGAATTGAAGATTTTTGAAAAATAAATATGGTAACACTGATACCACGTTAGAATTAATAAAAACAGGGATGTTAAATCAATGTTGCGGAAAGCGTGTAGCGCAGGAATGAATAATTGCAATTTGCATGCCGATAGATATTTATTTCCATTGAATTTTCCTTTATTATTATTATTATTATATTAGAGAAAGTTTCAAGTTATATAAAGTAGAACAAAAAGAAAGGCCACATAATCTTTTAGTGAGTTCATCAAAGTGTGGAAATCATCTATTAAATCACGCCGTTTTAAAATAAATACACATATTTAACTGGAATATAAAGTCAATACTGTGATATGGTTGTGCAGCTTGGAAGAATTCTAGGATTCGTATGACCGCTAACCATCAATGTAGAAATAAAAACAAAGTGGAATTGGATTGGTCACACGTTTTGCAAATGACCTATGTATGTGAGTTCGTCACACATTTTGTTCCTCTTGAGGTACCTGGGGCCTTGTTAGGATGGTGGGGAAAATTTTATAAAAATAGTTTTGTATGGTAACGCCCTTAACGAGTAGAAATAGGGGGTAAGTATAATCTGTAAAAAATGTTGGGGAGGAAGAATAAGTGTGGGTCGGTTTTACATTTTAACCTTCTGGAAATGGGCCATAGAAACTTACGGAACTTTTCGTGGATTTTGAGCAAAATTTTAACTCGATGCGACAATTTTAATATTAAAAGAGCGATTTTTACGCAACAATTTTTTGCTAAACTCAAAAATTTTAAAGGTTACTGCCCTAAACATTGTGAGTTTTTCGAAAATAAAAACCAGTCTAATTTTGTATGTGCAAGGCTGCCAACTTGTTCTCACAACTGTCTACATCAGATGCGTAAACAATTTGTGAGGTAATGTCACACAACGAAAAATATCGGAAATTACAAACGTTGCCACTAATACACACTTCTATTATTGCTTGCGATGTCACAAAAGGTCATAGTGTGTACTCGGCATAATATATGTACATACGTATATACTAGTATGTATGTACATAACATATTTAATAAACCACCCTAATATTGTTTGAGCAGTGATGCCAACTTTTTTGGCTCTGAAAACACATCAAAATTTAAAAAAAAAGCACAAAAAAACGTGAAAAACGAGTGAAGATCCAAACGAGTGAAGTTTAATAACGTTAAATATTTTCTAAGCTATCCTCTATTTCGGCAATAGTATCATCTTTAATGAAATATATCAGATGAAAAAGGTATGCTTTAGACTGAAAAAGTAAATACAACAAGTTTTTATTAAAGTAATTTTAAGAAATACACAAATTTTTTAAAAGCACTACTTAGTGCTTTTTCTTAGTTTGGCACTAACGCTCAAAATTTGGCGTTTTGAGTCTTCAAAAAGCACTAAAAATAGTGCCAAAAGCACCAAGTTGGCATCGCTGTGCTTGAGTCATTTAGATTGATTGTTTACTTGCAAGAAACTGAAGTAAAAATTTTAATTAAAATGTAAACAATTAATAATATATTGTTATTGTATTTATTTATTACCTTTTTACATACATACATACGTAACGTTATAAATGTTTGTATATGGAAACAAAAATATCAGACCAGTCTAGACGCGATAAACTTAGATTAAAACTAACGTCTGATTAATTTTTTTTTTTTTTGCTTTTTATTACAAAAACAAAACAATTAACACTTTAAGTATAAGAATAAAGTTATAAATTGAATTTATATGCATACACACATGTATTTATGTATGTATGTATGTAATTTATTTTCATTTAACGAAAAGAAACTATCAAATTTTGATAATATAAAGAAATCACGTAACCGATAAGATTTTGAGCAAATTTTCAAAAACAATTTCATTGTGAACTGAAATTAGAATTTTTGTTTTTAGTTTTTAACTGATAACACTCATCTGCAAAAAAAAAAAATTTATTTTTTAGACAAAAATATATGGAATATAAAGAGTTTAATGCATCAAACTAAAATCTGTTTTCAGTTGTCCTTTATTAAGTACAGGTTCTTTAAAGCGTCGAAAATTGGGCAGCGCAGCTAATATATTTCACCCGAACTCGAGAGCGGATTACCCCCTTTGGACATGCAAAAATTTACTTTGCACAGTCTTAATTCAGCTGTGTGCAAGACAGAGGGAGGAATACCTTCTCTTTCTGTTTTTTATAAATATTTTATTTTTTTTTTAATTATTTAGAAATTAGTGGCGCAAAATATATATTTTTTTTTAATTTATTTGTTTAAAATAAATTGAAAGAGAAGAATATACATATTTATTTCGCATCTAGAAGGAAACTGACATTTTCCTATAAACTGTTTAATACCAAGTTTATCAAAAACAGAAAAAGTACCAAAAGTAAAAATTTTTACCCGTATTACCTTTCTTAGCAGCAACTTATATGTATTTTAATCTGGAGTCAAAAATGATTAAAAAGCACTGCTCCATACTATAGCATACCTAAGAAATTTCTTCTTTCCAATGTGATTTTAAGAAAAAAGTGTCAAAGCGAACAAAATTTTTGTTTTTGGTAATCCCTAAATTTTATTCACTTTATTAATTTGTAAGAAAAAGACATATAAAAGCAAGAAAATAAAAGTAATAGAATTTTTTTAATAAAATTCTATTAAAATTAATCGGGTATGTTCTGTATTCCAAGTGAAATTAAAATGTGTGGAATTGCCTTAGACTTGTTGTTGGAAATATGTATTTATAACAACAATTCTATGGCAATTCCACTTCTTTTAATTCCACGTGAAATACAGAACATACCCGAATAATTCAAAATTATAGCGCACTTTTAACCTAAAACATCGTATTTGTATTTAAAGGAAAATTATTGGGAAAATCAGTGTAAACGGTTGAAAAAAATGCAGAAACACAAATATTATATATGTATTAAAAAAAGAAGAGTGGCGTCTTAAAACACCCGATTATAGCTATGCTGCTTAGCTATATAAAGCAAACTTAATGTGTGAAATAACAATGCATTAAAATTATATAATATTTGATGATGTCAAATTCAAATATTTCAAAATGTTTCCATCATAGCTGTTAAGTAATGATTAGTAATCGTAATGATTACTAATTTGATTACTTTTCTTTTAAAGGTGAAATAATGATTAAATTACGATTATATTCAGTTTCGTACGATTACTAATTGATTACGATTACTAATAATGGAAAAGTGATCTGAATTACTTAAAATTACGAAACATAATCAAAAAGAATCAAAAAATAATCCGATTACTTTTAAGAATTACTTTTGATTATTTATTAAGAATCAAAAGTAATCTTTTAAAGTAGTCGGATTACTTTTTGATTACTTTTGATTACTTTTGATTCTTTTTGATTATTTTTAGTAGTTTTAAGTAACTCAGATTACTTTTAGATTATTAGTAATCGTAATAAATTGTTTATCAGCAATTCTTTTTATAATCATTACAATTCTTTTTAAAATGTAATCTAATTGATTACTAATCGTAATCGAAATTTAACAGTTCTGGTTTCCATTTCTTCTAATTATTTTCTTTGCTAGCGGCGTACGATTAAATTAATGTATTGTTTGTGGCCGGTGGCGGCTGTTAACCGGCTTGGTTTGTGCTCATGTGCAAAAACAACACAAAAACAAATTGAGCAATCGTTCTCATTGTTTTTGTTTTGTTTCACTCACTTCAAAGAACGAAATAAAACAAAATCAATCAATTTGTTTCGTTTATTTTCGTACTCTGGTTATAAGTATTGCGCAATAAATAGCATAGCTATAAAATTTTGCTCAAAATTTTACTAATTTATGATTTCTAAGTTTACATAAATCAAAAAAAAGTCAGAGAATTAAACAAAAATACTGTTTGAAATTCATAATTTGTTTGTTTGTTTCTCCCGAAAAATACTTAAAGGGCTCGATCATGAATGGCAACCGAGCTTTAGTTGCGTTGCCACTGGAGAAAATGTTATTACGGATAGCAACTATCAACTAACAGCTGCCATATTGGCAACCATAAATTTTTAAGTTGCGGCTTAGTTTTTGAAGCAAAGAGGTCATATAGATAAAAAACAAATATATTATTTAAGAGCCTAATTTTTTAATTAAATTTTATATAAAAGTTATAAAAGTTGTCAACACCTAGTGTTGCGTTTTTTTAATCACTTCCATTTTTTTATTTGAAAACACAATTGAAAACCTTAAAGTTTTGTGTTTGGGATCACTGACTGGAAGTTAGACGCAGAAGGTTATTTCTACATATTTACATATGAGTTTAAAAAACAAATAGAGTAAATAACAAAAGTTGAAAATAATATGTTACACGCGCAAGTCGCGTCATCATCGTCACCACTTAACAGCGCCATCATTTTACACCCTCTCACTCTTTTGAAGGCAGGAAACTGCTGTCACCACTATAAAATTATTTGCATTTTAAAGGCAGAGAAATAAACAATAATGTGTTGTATTATATTTTAGCAATTAAAAACTTGTGTATTAAAAGTTACACCCTTAGAAGGCATAAAACAGCTTAAATGATAAACATGTATTTTGAAGAATAACAAGTGTACTCGCAGTCCTCTTTGCCCCCCTCTTTAATGTTCTTTAATTTTCCTTATTATTAATATGAATTTTTTGTTAATATCTGTTTTAATTTTTTTTCACTTTTTATTCCGATTTTTTTCATCAAATTCTATGAAGGAGCAACTATTAATATTTTATATGTTTAGAAATCCCAAATGTCCTATTGTAGTGCATGACTGCAAGGAGCAAGCTTTGGATTGAGAGTGAAGTTGGCTGAAGTAGTTAGCACACAAACTCATCAAATAACAACATCACTAATTTTTCTGATATCCCTAAAAACAAAACAAAAAGCTTGAGAAAAAGAAGAGTTGTAGGAAAATTAAGCTTTCCCTTATCTAGTCCTTCACTACCGTTATTTTTTTTTAAGAGAACTAACACTCTTGCAGCGCCTCTGGTGTCAATGAGGCGTATTAAATTTTCGAAGCTGTGTTTGGTAGATATTTGATTGGTTATTATACTTCGCCAATGATTCTGCTTTACAATACTGACGAAGGAGGCCCCTCTGATCTTACATGAGCATTAGGTATCCGATGAAGACGGTGTAGTTCAGTGACCAGTGTCTATGCCTTCATCACTTGAACTTTCCTACAACAACTCACACAAAGAAACACTAAGATATATCAATAAAATGCTTGGTGTTGTTATTCAATGACATTACCGATGATCGGGATCGAACCCAGGACCTTCGGTTTTGTAACCAACCTACTAACTATTTCAGCCAACCCCACCCTCAATATCTCTTTCCTAAAGAATGGAGCACCCAGTAAAAGTAGTAGGCCTTGACTACCTGGGTATTACTGCTCTTAAAAAATGCTGCGTTTAAATGAAAATGCGACTTTATTAAACTACAAATTAAGGCTGCTGGCTGCACTCACAATGTTCTCGAGTAAACGGAGTTGTCACACGACTTAAACTCTTTGAACTTAACATAACAACTCTCAGGAAACTGACTGATATAATAAACGGTCATACGGAGATAAGGGCTCATCTAGTTCCCAGGACACCAATTAATGATACAACATGCAGAGCATTTGAAAAAGATAGCGAGGTATTCTAAAATTATCTTAGATATTAACTTGTATCAGACTAGACTATACATTTTCCATAGTAACAGTTCATGATATCGTTACCTTAATATAGAAAGGCCCTAACTCAATATTTTTTTGAAATCGAGTTTCTGTGTACATATACATATTTCAATAGAAGAACATTTAATGTATAGAAAAATGCAAAAAATAATTATTTGGGGCCTTTATATATTAAGGTAACGATATATAAGAGATGGCCATTAGAAAAATTAAAGAAATTACTCTAGAAAATTACTAGGTAGACTTTTGTACGTAGATGGGAATAGGAGAACCTATACCAACCTAACCTAACAACGTGTTTGGAATTGGTCATAGAAAATAAAGTTATTTGTAAAGATTATTGGTAGTATCTGGTTTATCTTGCTTAAAGCTATATACGGTCATTTTCGCTTAATTGATTTTTCAAACATTTATAGTTTTTGTTTAAATTAACAGAGATCATCATTTATACGACTTGTTGAATGATTGGTTGGTTGGTTGGTTTACGTAGCGCTTGCTACCAACCAATCAAGAATAACCTATGAAAAAGGTATGAATCCAGTGCTAGATCAAGTGTTCAGTCGTACTAGATCCACCCCGTTGCATTGAGGTACCGTATAAGGATCCAAAAGGTCTTCTGGGATGCGTTTTCTAAACATTTTTATTGCATAGGGTGGAATGCCGGACATTCACAGAGCGGACTAAGGACTGTGTCTTGTTTGTTCTATTCTTGACAGTTGCGACAAAATATATTACAGGGAAGACGACCAATCCTAAGATACTAGCATGTCTGCGGATCGCTAATTGACCCGTCAATACTGCGACCAAAATTAAATTAAATTAAAATTTAAATAAAATTAAAAAATTCGCCAATAACCTAAAAAATCGTCGATAAAACGAAAAATAAGCGAACTCGTTCACTAGTTCATTTTTGCCACAAACCTATGATCAAAGGCATGTAATTTAAATAGGTTTGATCAACGGTTTGTATCAGAAATTAACTAGTGAACGAGTTCGACCCAAGTCTATCTAAAACTAAAATAAATCACCAAGAACCGAAAAAATCGCCAAAATGCAAAAATCGCCAAAATGAAAAAAATCTCCAAAATTTAAAAAAACGCCAAAGCTAAAAAAACACCAAATCTAAAAAAATTGCCAAAAATCGAAAAGATCCCAAAAACGAAAAAAAAATTCCAAAATTCGTATAGTATTATCTAGTTTCCGTACGAAACCCTTCGTGTGCGAGTCAAAGTCGCACTTTACTGAATTTATTTTATTTATTCTACATGCTTGGTTTTAAGTTTTATGTAATGTGAGTTCTAAGCGAGTAATTAAATGTGGCAACTAGAAAAGTAAGTCATTATATGGCAAGTAGTTCTGATGATAATGGGCCTTATTACGGTTCTCGAATTTTTAGATACGACTTCAACTTGCTGTACTAGATTAAAGAAACATAAATTTTTTTTCTTTAATCTGGTACAAACGCTCGAAGTCGAATAGAAAAATTCGAGAACCGTAATAAGGCCCAATGTAAAATTATTTGCTGGGTCACACATTATATTTAGGTCTATTGGAATGATTCCCAGGGCTTCCGAAGGTGGATCTTTGAATTCTGCATAGTTAGGTTAGGTTAGGTTTGAGAGGTTGCTGCAGTTTTTTTTTGTATTATCTGAGAGTAAAAGAGGGATAGTGCAAATACAGACGGCAAAGTGACAGATAAATAGAGGGAAGAGAAGCCTAAGTCATTTGTACTTTTTAGCAACTCTGCTATTATATGTTTTGTTAATTTGCATAGCATCAATGCAGCGCCTCTGGTGTTAAGTAGGAGCATTATTTTCAGCTATGCAGCAATTTTACTTCACTAACGATTTATTTGCTACAAATATCGACGAATGAGGGGACTGCGATATGCATTAGCTAAGACATCGATAAATATTAGAAAAATCTATGAAGTTGATATGACTGGGTCTGACCAGGGATTGAACTAGGGCTCCCGTATATCCTTATTTGCTTTGTAGTCAACGCAGCAAATACTTCAGCCAACAGCACCCTCAATTCTATATAGTTGGTCTAACACATTTTTCTTGCTCGTACCAGTCCACTATATATCCTTTTTTACCATCTTGGGGCTTCTTAAGCTTTATTTCGCACTAAAGATCCTACGGCAGTTGTAATAAGCAACCGTGGCCTTTTTGACTCAATGTTTCACATTTTAGTTCCATGAGATATTCTGTTAATTAATTCACTAACGCAATTCCAGGCTTTTTGAATTGAACGGTTACATCAATTAAGCGGAAACTACTGCACACATACAACTTTATTTTGTTGACCTAAGACAGCGTGGTAAGTTTTTAGGTCAAATAACCATACAAATACTCTGGAGTTCATGACGAACTTAAAAAATATTCAACAATTTGTTGAATATTAAATGGCATAATATACTCGTATGTATGTAAACAGGCTAAAATTTTATCTAAAAAAAACCCCTAATGAAATTCTTAGATTGCAGAGTATAAACTTTTATCACCGGGAGGTTAAATCAACCCTCTCATATAGCGCATTGGTCTGAAATTATTTGTGCTTTTTTATATTCGCACTTGATAAAAGTGTAACTCAACATAATAATCTCGCATAATAAAAAGAGTGAGATATTCTTATCAAGCCAAACCCAATAAACCATTTCTGCAATAAAATCTGGTATTGGTATTAGTGCATGTATGTGTATGTGTATGTGTGTGCGTATGTTTACCAAATGCCATTCGTTAGTTTAACAATAGTCTGAACACAAGTGCTTTGTTTTGTTCAGTTTTATTAAAATCGGGAAAGTTCAAAGATTATGAGGACTAAATGCTTATTTACTGTGGCTGCGGGACAGTTGTTCTTATCAATTTCAAATGTGAAAAGCAAAAAAAAAAAAAAAACTTTTGCAATATCAGCAGCTAAAATGGGTGTAGTCATTATAATAATTTTCATTGTTTTATTTAATAAATAAACACTCATATGTACAAATGAACATATTTATTATATATTTCATAAATAATTACAGAACAAACAGCACAACAAGTGATTTCAATTTTGTAGGATTGTTGCTTGTTATCGATTGATACTATAAAAAAGCAAAGCCGAGTAGAAAAATTGTCCAACACATTATCGCCAGCTGGCCAGGGGTAGTCTTTGAAACTTTTCTTAATGACGTTGGTCAGGTCATCACCACTAAAGGAGAGCGCTTTAGGCGATGATCACCAATTTCTTTTGGCCAGAATTAGATAATATGGACACCAAGGACATATGGTTTCAACAGGACTGTGCTACGTGCCACACAGCTCTTGCTACACTGTAAATTCTGCACGAGCGATTTGTGTACCTGTACCTGGATTCAGTAGCATTTGTAACGATAATATAAACAATATAATCGCTATAACAAACAACTTTAAATAAAATAATTCTTTCTGTCAAAAAAAAAACCGACTTCAATGCAAAGATCTGACAAAAAAAGATAAGAAGTGCGTAAAATATAAAATTAACTTTTAATGGGTGTACCACCGCCCATTTTTTAAATGCAAGATTGTGTGTTTTTCAGAGCTCAGGGTGCGTGTTAAGTCTTGTAAAAATCGGTAAAGTAGAAGCACTTAAAATAAAATATTAAATTTTAATGGGCGTGACTCCGCCCATTTTTTTAAATGGAGCATTGTGTCTATTTCAGAGTTCAAGATGTGTGGTAAGTTTCGTAAAAATCGTTTAAGTAGAACCGCGTGAAATATTATAATAAATTTTAATGGGCGTAACCCCGCCCATTTTTTCAACTTTCAAATTCTGTTATTATAAGATCCAAAAGCGTTTTATAGGTTTTGTTGCAATCAAATAAGTAGAATATTATAAAATTACATAAAAAAAATTTTAGGCGTGTCACCACTTTTTTAACAATGGGACCCTCTCAGACGAAAAACGAATTTTTACAATAGATATAAAGATATAAAATGTACCGAGTTATGAAGTAACACCAAAAAAAAATTAAAAATAGAGACGAATTGCTAAGCTGCTCCTTTTTTGGAAGTCGGTTAAAAAATCAACCGAATCAAAAATAAGCACTAAAAAGTTAAAAATAATTTAGATTAAAATATTTTTATTATTTTTTTTTTTATTTAATACGCACGATGCCCGAAACTTAAACGTTAGCAATTTAAAAAAAAAAGTGCAGTTTGTTTTTCGTCTGACGATATGTGTATTTATGTATAGATTGCTGAAAGCAAAATATCATGTCAAGATAAACTTATTTATTTGTTTGTTTATTATTTTATTTATTTACAACTTTGAGGCTGGTCAATTTGATTTCTTTAGCATGCTCGATTAAAAATTATTTTCTTTTTTATTTGTGTGTACATATACATACATACATAAATATATATACATACATATTTACATACATATGTACATATATTTATTTTATAATAATGTATGTTGTTGTTTTGACTATTTTTAAGAAAAAAACAAAAAATGCCAAACAAGAGATTTTTTTTATTTCTATATAAAATTAAATTTCAAAAAAAAAGTATGAAATCAGCGACTTTACAATAAAAATAACATTAAAAAAAAAGATTTATAAAATTTAGATAAACAAGTCCCAGCAAAATAAAAACCTGGATGACATTTTTATGACTTCTAAATTAGGGTCACACCAACTTTGTTTTTTGGACCCCTTGTGGATAGTTTTTTTTTTCATACGGACCACATTACTATTTCCTACGTAGTTGGATTTTTAGGTTGTATTAAAAATTGCTTTACACTTTTTTAGGATTCCCTACACCAAAGGTGAAAGGAACCTACATATGTATATTGTTTTCGCTGCGCTGTCCACCTGTCCGTCACAGACTGTTTTCTCCCGTAAAAGCTACGGACTTGAAAATTCGTCAGAATATGTAGAACTTTGAACGCTACAACAACAAATATATGACAGTTAAAAATTAAAGGGTGTTCCAAAACGACCAACGAAAAATTTTAAAATCCCATTTAATATACATAAATACATAAATACATAAATACATAATTACATATAGACACTTGAAATTTGCAAAGTTATTGTATTTGTCTACAGACTGCCACAATTAACACTAAAATGTAAAAGAAAAAGTCACAATTAAAGGGTATTCTAACAGTTAATGTAATTTTGAAGGGTTAAAACTAAAAAATCGCCAAAAATAAAAAAAAACGTCAAAAACCAAAAAACCCAAAAGTAAGAAAATTTAAGAAGAGAGGTGTCTTAGAACACCCGGTTATAGCTATGCTGCTTAGCTAAATAAAACAAACCTAAGGTGTTAAATAACAATGCAATGAAGGCAAAAGGAAAAAGTGCTTAAGTCGAGATAAGCTGATTTTGAGTTAATGGCACCGCCGTAATCTGCAAAATCTCACTTTATTTGTGAGATTTTTCAAGAAGTTATAGCAAAATGAATTTCGGCTTATCTTTTTTAGATTTATTATCTGATTTGGAATAATAGCTTAATTTATGTTATACTTTGGTATATTCCAACTTGAATCTATTATTTACAGTGTGCAGAACGATGTTTGCTTAAAAAAACTAAAGGTTAACAGAGAATTTCCCAATTTAACTGAAAAAGAAATAAATTTCTGAAAATCGACTTGAACGCTTAAAAGTGCTCTCCTGCAAAACCGTCAAATATGACTTCAGCACTTTTTCCTTATTGCCACAGATATTATATGATGATGTCAAATTCGCCGCAAATATTTCAAAACGTTTCCATTCATTTCCCATTATTTTCTTTTCTTTTTCTATGATTGAATTAATTTATTGTTTGTGGCCGTCGCGACGGAGGCTGTTAGCCCATCGTCTGTGTTCTCCGGTTTGTGATCATGTGCAAAAACAATACAAAAACAAATTGAGCAATTCTTCTCATTGTTTTTGTTTCACTCAAAACAAAATCAAACAATTTGCTTCGTTTATTTTCGTACGTCGATTCCTAGTGTCACTTCCTAGCTCCCTGTGTCGTGAAATAAATAGCATAGCTATAAAAACGAAAAAATCGTCAAAAACCGATAAAATCGCCAAAACGAACAAAATTGCCAAAACTAAGATAAATCGTCGAAACCAAAAACAAACAAAAAACGCAACCGGAATGCGAGTAAATTTCTCGTTTTCAAAAATTTAATAAAGGATATGATATTTGAGAATCTATATACATAATAGACAAATTAAAAAAAAGTTCTGAAAAAATATTTTTATTATCGGAGATAGTTTTCTAAAATCGTACGATTTAAAATCAATACGGTCTACAGAACAGGGCATTATAGGCACTTGGTGGAATTATAAAGAGGGAGGAGCTTTATCAAAATCAAGTTTCATTGGCCATATTGAGAACATATCTTCTCAGGCAGTGAATGATCACCAAACCTACCTAAAAACCCTTAGAAATTATCGGCATTTGCAGCACTCCCGTCTCACAATATTTGGTTCTTATTGACTACCTTGGAAGCATTTTTTTTTTGGTAAATGTTAATAAACGTAAATATAATGATACAACTCATAAAGTTTAGTCCACACGAAGATTTATTTAATTGGTTTCATTAACTTTTTTAAATTTCTCTTCCTTATCAATGATTAGAAAAACAAATTGTAGCGATAAAATACACTCGTAATCCAAGTAGAAAAACAAATTTGGACTGAAGGGAAAACAACAACTTTTAATAATAAGTGATAAGCCCCAAATAATCTTTTTAAATATCACAAATAATCTTTGAAATAATCTTTGGCTTTAAATAAATATTGGAATTAGAGTTATTATTACTCGTATTACCGGCAATGTTTTAACTGTTTTAAATTATAATTAAATTTTTAATCTTAGTTCAGATTAAAGTTCATTGCTTTTTACTCAATGCCGATTACACTTCCAGAAGATATATGGCAAAAAAATGCTGAGGACTGGCTGAGCTTAAGAGACGGTCTATGTTACAGTGAACTATAAGAGGGCAAGTCAATAGGTGAATGAAACACAAGTTTTTTTTTCGCAACACATAATCAGCACAATCGTAAACAAAAATTCAAAATCTCCGCGCGAGTTTTTTCACTTTTGCCTTTTCTCCCTCCTATTATGAACTTGTTTTCTCCCTGTTCTTACGCTTAAAACTTGACTCTTCAAAAAAGCACTAAAAGTAGTGCCAAAAGCACCAACTTGGCATCGCTGGTCTTATCAGTGTTGCCATAAGATGTAAGAGGAAAAGTGCTAGATTTCAGAAATAAAAGTGCTAAAATGTTCTACAGCACACACACAAAGTGCTAAAATCAGTGGCCCATACACTTGCAATAAAATTGTGAGTTTTTTGTATTCTATATCATCGCTAATGTGTATATCATATTCATAGGTAGCACAATACAAATTTTCATAACTATAAAAAAAAAAAATAGAATTATATTGTGTGAAGTGTGGGCAAAATTATATTGTTTTAATTATTTGAAAGATTTGTATCACTCATTCTGAAGCAAATTGTATGAGTTTTGACCTTTTTACGTAACCCCAACGACGTGAAAAATAACATATTTAATAATATTGTATATATAGAGTGGTAAATAGACTATTTAATTAAATTTTAACATTTGTTAACGCACTAATAATCCCAAATTAATATTTTACATATTCAGTAAAATATTTTTTATCAAAAATACATTGAAATTGATTATTGAGAGGTTTAGATTAATCCTATGTGCATTTCACTGTTGCTATTGCAGATCATCGGGGAACCTTTACCCAAAGGTTCTTAGATAAACTAGAGTTATTATGTTAAACTTTCATTTAAACAAATTAGAAGTTCAGTAAATATCAAAGTTGAAACAAGAACTTAATAATCAACATGTTTTTTTTACTTTACCATTGTTACATTGGCTGACTTTTTTCAGCTCGAATTGTAAAGAAAGTAAATGAAAAAACAGCAAACTATTCAAGAATAGCTATTTTCTACATAGTTAAGTCAGATGAACCGATTTAATAATCAGATATACCAATTTCACACGTTGTATAGTTTTACTAAATCACAATGAACCCAATTGGGTCTCCGAGTGGAGGTGCGGTATAGCACCACCCTTCCTAGCCTAACATATAGTTTTACTTAAACATAATCTTGGACTCACTTTAGCTTTGACTGTTACTTTCGTTTAAGCTTACCAATAACCTTACAAGCTTTTGAAAAGAGTACAACTTAAAACAAGTTTTGTTGCTTTAGTATTTCAAATAGTGTACTTTAGTATATTTGTACCCATATGTGTATCCCAGAGCGATTCAGTTATATGACTACTGTCGTACTAAACACTTAATATAGATAAATAAATTTGAATTGGGTCACAATTTGTATTAAGGAATTATCTACTGAAAATTTATAAATTTAATGAAATAAAAAAAAATTGCAAAAAATGCCAAATAGTTTTAAGAAAGTGCTAAACTAGCATTTAGCATTATTTTCAAAATCTTTAGTGCTAAACGAAGAAAAAAAGTGTTAAATCTAGCACTAAAAATGCTAAAATGGCAAGCCTGGGTCTTATACGCATAATGAAAACAGTGTTGCCCAGTAATCCTTTTGTTATTTCTTAACCTTTTTCATTTCCATCGTGTGCTTTTGTTATTATTTGAATAAATATATATTTAGAGGAGTGATCAATGTCTCAAAGAAGCAAACTAAATTCTCAAAATATTTTTCATAATATTTTTTTTTTTTCATTTGCTTGAGTTCCCATCATCCTCAAACAAACTGTAATAGTTGTAAGACAATTTTTTTTTTTTGGAAAATTTATAATTATTTTAAGGAATTTATTATTAATATTTTTATATTTTTTGCATTAAAATTGTAAACAACTTAATTAATATTTTTATGGCAAACGTTGTGGTTGTTTGTTTCAGCTGAATAAATAACATTTTGAATGTAAACAAAATTTTTAATTTAAATATTTTCCTTGTGATTTTAACACTTGAGAGAAAATATATGTATGTATAATGTGCAGTATTCATAATTACTTTAATTTAGCTATTTTGCTATTATCGAAATCAAAAATAAAATATATATAGATACTATATATTAATAGTTTGTTGCGTTTGTTGTTCTTTTTTTTATTTGTTCATACAAGATACACACATACTTATCTGTATACAAGTAAATATTTCGCTAGAGTATTTTTATCTTTGTTTTCTTGCTGTTTTCGTTTATTATTTTTAGCTTTATAAGAATTATTTAAAATTGTAATTTATAACAAATATATATAGTATGTACATATGTATGTATGTTTATTCTTTTTCTTTGATGACCGAAGTGAAAAAAGAATTTCCGCATAGCCGTGATTTTTATATTTCTACTTTGTGTTATTTTAAAATCGTGCGTGTATTACTCGTATGTAAAAGGGTAAACGCGATCTTGACTCCACTGGTGTTTCCACTATGCTGGACGTACCCGGCCGTCTAAAAAAGGTTATAGTAAACAGGTTAGGAGAACAGGTTCTGAGTTGCTTTACTCTCTATTGCTTGGAAATAAAATTCGAAGTATGCTCCAACAATGCGTCCATTTAATAATCATTTACCCTTGGGGGCCTACTCTGTAATTCGAAACGAAAAAAAATGCTTTTGAGTTTGCATGTAATTAACATACAAATTCGAAAGTAATTTCTTTCGTTGCGAATTACAGAGTAGACCCCATATTCTGTAATTCCCGCGTCGAGAAAGTTTTCGATTGAAATGTGTGAATGAAACTAAAATGCCATGAATTGAAACAAACAGCTGTTTTTCTCACTAAACTGTGTCTGTAACTTTTTTTTGGTGAGTAGTAGCTGTCACGTAAGGCAATTACTCGAAAATTTACCGAAAAAGTGTGTCTGTAAAATTTTCGTGAGAAAAGTTCCCGCTTTGTGCTGTCGATTATACTCACAAATAAAAACAAAAAGAATATATCCAAAATACAATGCCGAAAATTTAAACATTTTGTTCTGAAGTGATATTTTCATCATTAAATCATAAACAAAAATGCCCGCCGAGTTTTTCCCTTTTCTCCTATTATGAACTTGTTTTCCCCCTTTTTTTACCAAATGCGGGAATAAAAAATCTCCCCAGGGGAAAAAGTGAGTATTACGAACGCAGTTGAACTTGCTTTTTTCAGTAAAAAAAAGAAGGGAGTTGACCTAAACCAATATTTAAGTAAATAAAGTAATATTTTATAGTTCTTGTGTTTCGAAAAACACAAATAATGTTCATTTTCAATTAATTTTTCAAGTTGTTGAATTTCAATAAATTTGTTTATGCTTGCACGCAAAAAAAAAGAGAGAAAACAAAATGTCAACAAACAAGTAAAATACTTCTCTTTCTAAAATATTTGAAAAGTAATCAGAAATAATTTCTTAATCAGGCTTAAGTTCAGTAATTTCAAATCATATTGAATGAAATATTTTTATTAATTAATGCGAGCTTCTAAAGAAGAGAAGAAAAATTAAACTATACTTTATTAGCTGGGAGAAATAGCGATATTTTTCTGTGCAGCCACGCACTTCATCACCATCCATGTCTATCTACTGGGGTAGAGTTTTTTATTAACATTAGCTTTTTAACGTATATTTTTAATGAAATGGAATATGAGAAATTAGTATACTTGTATTATGAAAAAAAATCTGGCAACGCTGATGATATTTCTTAAATCAAACAACATTAAAGGCTCAGTTAGCCGACTGTAATGGAATGTAATTGCAACGGTAGGAAACAGCTGATCGATATTGGTATGTGAAAAGCAGGGATCGTAACGGTTATAATTTTTATTTTAAAAATCACTTTGTAATCATTATTTTCTGACTTTTATTTATTCCTCACAATATAACAGTTACTGTTTGATTTTTATTTTTTTGCTTAATTTTTAAAATGCAGAAAGCGTAATTTTTGCGTTAAAATTAATATTAACCGATTTAAAATTGAATTTATCGCCAGAGTCTGTAAAAAAAATTTTATATGATAAATTAAATTTACTTTTTTATATTTTATTAATTTTAAAAATTAAAATTAATTTAAAAAATTTTAATTTTTGAGCAAAAAAATAAAAATCAAAAAGTAACTGTTATTTTTTGTGAGGAATAAATAAAAGTCACAAAATAACTCTTATTTTGCGAGAAATAAATAAAAATCAAAAAAATAAAAATCATTGCAGTTTAAATTTGGAAAATAATCGTTATTTGCGATCCCTGGTGAAAAGTAGTGAAAATGGTTATAGAGATGTAATGTAATGTTACCTACTTTTCACATAAAAATATCGATCAGCTGTTTCCTCCTGTTACTTTACATTACAGTGGCGTAACTGAGCCTTTACATTCCGCTTACATCTCTAGAATCATTTTCTTTATTTTTTACATAATAATATCGAGCAGCTGTTTCCTACAGTTGCAGTTACATTCCATTATAGTCGGCTAACTGAGCAGTCTTAAGCGCCTGTCCTTCCATGTCCACATAAAACGTTCAATGTTTGTAAGTCTTCAAACGTATTTTACGAGTGATTTTTGCTCCCAGTCACACAAAAACAAGTACAAAAGATGCTAAAGAATTTTCTCGGTTAAAAATAATTTGTTTTTTGTTTTTTTTTTTTTTTTGTTTTTACCAATATAGATATTTAGCTTCAATATGTTTAATGTTGTCGCAGGTTATGTATGTTTTGTATGTCAGAATTTTTTTGTTTATGCTTGAATTGTTGTTTGCATAATACCTACTCATTATTTTTGTTAAATTATTAAAGGAAAAATAGTATTTAAAAATATGTGCATAATTCGTACATGTATGAATATATGTATGTATTTCACTTCAATTTATTTTCTGGAAATATGAACACAAGCATTCAAGAATTTCGGCTCGCTGCCAAATTTTATTTGATTTGTTGTTAAAATAAAAACAGGCAGCAACAACAATTAGTGGCATTATTTATTAATTTATTTTAAATATGTATGTACATATGTATGTGTATATACAGAAATGTGCATATGTATGTATAGCTAGGTATAATAATTTAAGACTTAATACCTTTTTATAAATAGATTTCTTTGTTTTCAATTGCTTTAGCAGTTTTTATAAGAGTTCTTTATTTCGCTTTTCTTATTATTTATTGCAAAGCCACTCAAAATTGTTGAACTCATTAGAGAAGGAAAATTACTAAATATCATTAATAATTTATATAATTTGTATATAAATTGTAAGCATTTTATTGCAAGATTGCCAGCGGGTGGGATTAAAATTAAGGCAACGATTCAATTTGTTTTTGAGCAATAAATATTTAGGTATTAAATTTAAAAAAAAAATAAATATACATACATTTGTAAAATAACTTGTTACATACATACATACATACATACATACATACATAAATACATGTTTCATGACATATCGCTCATTTCCTCAACCAACATCATAACTCCAAAAAAAAAACTTGTTTGCCAGAAAATGCATTTAAAGTTTTCAATTTACACACAACTTACGCTGCATTTACACATGCTGGTAACTTGTTGCAAGTTGTGTGTACGTATTAACAACCAATACATTGAAGAAAATAATAAAAACACTTGCAACTTGCTTGATTGTTTGCACTTGCAAGTGCAAGTTTATTTTTAAAATGTCTTCGAAAGCAAAGGTTAGGATAGCAGGCTGCTGGTGAAGAACGAAAACTTAGGGGTCCAGCTCACTTGGGTCCAACACAGAGAAAACAGTGCCTACTAAATACCTCATAAAATAGAACAAAATTAATAAGAAATCTCTATGGTTTTTTTTCAATTAGGAAATCTTATTAATTTCATAGAGAAAATATTTTTGAAAACATCAAGAAGAAATCTTGTAGTTTTTACGAGGTTATCTTATTGATTTTTCCAATAAATAAAATAAAAAAATGCGTCTTTATTCTCTGGACTTATGTATTTTCATTTAAATTCTATACCATATACATATATATATGTATGTATGAAGTATGTTGTAGATGTTATTTATTTATACATACATACATACATACATACATACATACATACATACATACACATTAGGTTATATTCTTAACAACTAACTTACTCACCAAGTATTGAACCAGCAAATTCTACCTGATAGACAAGCACTCTACCCAATATGCTAACAAGTAGCCTGAATAACCATTGAAATTATTGTGCAAACATTCTTATACAAAAATGAAAAAGATCATGAAAAAATTGCCTCTATGTCTATTTATGGATATGAAATAACAAGACACCTCATAAAATCAAGATGATTTCCTTACTTAAAAAAATCAATAAGATACTTTACACATACTCATATAGGAACCTACTAAAATCAAGAAGAAACCCTCATTGAAAAAATCAATAAGGCAACCTAATAAAATCAAGAAGAAAACCTTTTTAAAAAAATCAAGAAGGCAGCCTAATAAAATCAATAAGAAATCCCTATAGTTTACAATTTATAAGAAAACCTAATAGAATCAAGAAGTTTTTCTATATGGGTTGTTTTTTTGGTGCCAAAAATAACGGAAATTGAGGAAAAAAGTTGTGAATAATAAGATTTCTTCTTGATTTTATGTGGTTTTCTTCTTGATAAAATTAATAAGATTTACCACATAAAAACAATAAGGAATCTCTATGAAAAAATCTTCGCTTCTTTCTGCTGGGATAACCCTTAGCCTAAAAACGTTTCATAGAGAAAATCTTCTTGATTCTATGAGGCAGTTTTTTCTCTGTGAATATGATGATCCCTTTGTGCCTCGAAAGCAAAGGTTATTAAGAAAATTGTTCCGTGCGTTGTTTCTACTTTTTGTACTCATATGAGTCCAACCTCAATTAGAGCGTCAAGCATTGCGTCAGCAGCAGGGCACGTATTTTCAATACATACAAATTAAATTTTATACGTTTAAATGTACTGAAAATACGTGGCCTGCTGCTAACGCAACGCTTGACTCTCTAATTTAGGTTGGTCTCTAAATGAATTTTTAATGTCTGGGTTGCCAAATCTTTAGCATAGGAACATTGCAGGGAAACAAATTAAGTAAGCAACTTTTTTTAACAAAATCAACAATAAATTTATACTGCAAATCACTAAAGAAATCATATTTGATTACACGATTTTACTTTTTATATTATTATTTTTTTGTATATAAGTTGAAATTATAACTTTTTAAAAATTATTCCATTTGAGCTATCCCTTAAAATTAAAATAAAGTTCTTAAAGGGCAACACTGTTCTTACTTTTGACAATTTACCAATATGCAAGTAAAAAATCAGTTGTAATCAAAATCTCTTGTCAGTAAGCCCACAACTTGTAGCAGTATGATTGTAAAACACCCTATATAATAAATTTTATGTATTAAAACATTTATACCAGTCGGTAAACAGGTCTGGGTTGGAGAACATCTCTCGCTTCATCGTAATTATTTCTTAAGTGCGGTCAGGCTTATGTGTGTTGTTTGGCTTTCGAGAATTTTTCGTCTCGCTCGCACTGGTTGACTGATCTGCCACGGATAACCGTATAATCTTGCGGTTTTTTGTGGAATTTATTTAACAACCATGTTGCTACTTCTTATGTCGTGTACATTCAGTCGCAAAACTTTTTAAACTACTGTTAATAACATCTTGGGCATATGGTCTTAGTTACTCCGCACATGCTTGTGCAACACCATACTATGCAAATTTACTTTGTATAGTATGTTAAATAAATAAATAAATAAATAAATAATAATAAAACATTTATGCAATTTAACTTTAAAAAACTGTGCGCGAATACGACTGTGCGAGTTTATTACTTTTGATTACTCTTAAGGCCTGATTGGTTTTTACTTTTCCTTGCCATTCTGTATCGTGCTTTTCTATAAGAAATTTTTTGTAATTAATTTTTCTATGAAAGGAAACAGCTGGTGGGTGGCAACCAGCAGACTTTATTAAAATTGCTATATGAAATATTATTTTCATATTCCATTGATGTTGAATTGACAAAAACACCTTACTTTAAAAAAAAAATCTTTAATAAAATCAAATTTTTCTAGGTTTTAACAAAAAATTTATATTTTTTTCATTCCACAACAAACTAATAGTAGATATGCAGTTTTTACTGTCACTTATGGTAGAATTACTGAAATCGTATCGTGCTGTTGAGTATCAGCTGACAAAATCTATAACATTTAACAGGCATGTTGATACTTATTGAAAATGTGTTGGCAACATTTGCCACGTAAAAATCTACAGAAAATAGATGTTTACGTAGCAAACGTCCACTGCCGGCTTACATACATACACACACACACAAGTATAAAGCAAAGAGAAACACAATAACAACTTACACATTCGCTGGCAGTCTTTTATTAACTAACATCCAGACCAAGGCGAATTCAGTATCAGGTGATCTTTTCCACCCGGCTGATTATCAGCTGTTGATGCCAAATTGAGTAATTTGAGCCAAAATGTGAAAATCTTCTGACAGATTAGTTTTGTAGCACAGCAAAGTAAATGTTGTTTTTTGTGTAGTTGTATTGTTGTAGAGAAGAGATCGTCGCCTGATACTGAATTCGCCTTGATCCAGACTTAAACGATACGGCAACTTCAAAAGTAAGACGATACGATTTAACTAACGAAGCCATTAACGTTGCATTCTATTATCAACAGATTTTTTCCGCTACGAAACAGAATGTTAAAGGAAATCCAAAAAAAAAACACTCACAGATTTTCAATTGAACAGAATCAAAAAACAGCTGATTTACAAAACAGAATAGAATGTATAAACTTATTTAAGTTAAAAATTAATTCTGAGCGGGCAATGCCGCAGGCATTAGTTAATAGTATAGAATAAAATTAATTTTTTTAACGAAACTACATATTATGGGCTTCCAAGGCAAATTTAATTTATTTAGGCTAAAATAACAAATTAACATTTGTCATAATAAAAACAATGAAATCAATAGTTTATGCATTTTTTAACCACATACATAAATACATACACACATACGTGTTAAATGTGCCCTTTAGTCAGCCTAGGCCCTAGAACCACATGTCTCTACGTCTGACCGAGAGAAACACGAGAGAAGTGTATTTGTGTATGTGTATTCATTTATGTATATAAGAAGCCGATTGATGTGATAAAATATTCTGGTTTAAATAATTTATTTAATTTTAAATAAAAAATAATAATTTTAAATAAATATTAGGGCGGGTCGATTTGTATGGAGGCAAAAAAATCGCTCAAATTACAAGGAAAATCGTATTCTAGGGATTAAAATAAGAAACTTTGCCGAAGGAACCATACCTCTAAAATGTATTTTGATGTCCCGACTTTTGATCCGAAGGGTCAAATTTTCTTGAAGGGTCAAATATCGAAAAATCTCACTTTGATTTTGACTCGATTGAGGAACTCTAAATGGGTCAAAGTGAGATTTTTCAAAATTTGATCCTTCAAGAAAATTTTACCCTTCGGGTCAAAAGTCAGGACATCAAAATACATTTTAGAAGTACGGTTCCTTCGGCAAAGTTTCTTATTTTGATCCCTAGAATGCGATTTTCCTTGTAATTTGTGCGATTTTTAAATGTTAAGCTTGTTGCCCCAGCCCTTATAAAAATTGTAGACGAAGGTCACTAAAATGTACTAGGGAATCTGTGGTTGAAATGTCTCCAAATGATCGTAAAATCACTACCTCGTCAATGTTGCTAAAGTCAACTAGTAAATTTTCAATGACGACCCTAAGTTATATGTATTTCAATAGGCGATTACATTGACTGGGGTATACCTGGTCAGTAGTGCTATTAACAAATCACTGCAATTTTCCTATTGACATCGAGCGAGGAAATATCGATATTGTAGACTAGAGCGTCTAAAATTTACTAGTGAATCTTTGGTGCCAATGTCTCCAAGTGGTTCCTAAAGAACTACCTAGTCAGCAGCGCTACAGTCTATTGGTGGATGATTACATCGGCTGGGGTACACCTGTTCAGTAGTACTACTGACAATGTCACTAGTATATCACTACCAGGGTGACCGATGACATTTTTCAAAAAGTGGCACAAAATAGGGGATTTATCACAAAAAGGGGCAACATTAAAAAAAGAGACAAATACACTAAACTTGTTATTTTTTAATATATTATTATATAATTCACTTTAAAAAAAGGGGACAAAAAGTGGCAAGGCAGTCGAGAAAGTGGCAATTTGGCACTTTAGTCGGTCAAACGGTCACGCTGATCACTACAATTTCACCATTCGCATTTCCTGCAGGGTGCTTACTCATTTGCATACATGTATACATGTATATGTATGCATGTATGTATATTAATATGAATGTATGTATGTGGGTTTGTATATTTTTTTTATTTTTTTATTAAGTTCAATCAATTTAATTTGAAAAGCAATATGAAGAGTTCATTCACCGCAACCATACATACATGCATACATGCATTCGCACATATACGTACATACATACATACATATGTATGCATCTATGTCGATATATGTATATGTACATATTTATGTACTTTAAAGTTTAATTGCAACAAATAATTACTTTTTAAACAAGCAATAATTTGAAAACATTTATTGAAAATTGAGTACTAAAATGTTTAAACACTAACACTATTTTGTAAATGCTTTTTTTCCATCAGGGCAAAATATTAAGCACACATTTTCAAGTCAATTAATTTATTTATTATTTATTTTTTTATTCATACGGTTTGGTTTTTATGGTTTTTATTTCAAGTAATAAAAAATTCGAATAAAATAGATTTTTAAATGAAATAAACAAGCCAACCATGTTGCTATTTTAAACTGGTATTACTTTTCAATATTAAATTAAATCTTTTTATTTATTAGTTAATCAAATGAAAACGAGATTTTTATTTATGTTTGTATAGGTATTATTTTTAAATTACAACTGCAAATTTGATAATGGAAAAAAATAAATTTTGTATAAGCTATAAAATAAATTAAATTGTATGTTTACACTAGGGTATAGTTGGTCCTAATATAAACAAAAATGCATAAAATTTTATTACAAGTACACTGGCGATAACATAAGGGAACTACACTCAGCAAAAAAAAATAATAGAGAATTAAAAATTATATCAAACATACAAGTACACATAGAAAAATTTCAACTTAAAATCTACGCAAACAAGGTTAGTTTTACCATTTTTGGCAATAACTTTGCTTCATATCTATTTCATGTTAATCTGACATGATTTAGGGTAATTTTCAAAGAAAATTTTTTCTCTTAAAATAACTTTATTTCATGTTGTTTTAACATTCCTGTACTGTTAAATCAAAATGAAGAATCGTGTTGAATACAAATTATTTCAAGTTGGAACAACGTAAATTCGATACTGAAATAACACGAAGAATTATGTCGAGTCCAAAAACAAGTCACTTAACTAAGCACAATAGTGTATTGCAGCTATGAAGAAAGCAAATAAACACCAACACAATTAAACAACATATTATTTCTGGAAAATTTATTATGATTTGAAATCAAATTTTTTGCATGGAGATTTTACATGGGTATTTTTTTCTGTGTGTGCACTCAACTCTTTTTTTTTTATCCGGTCTTTCTTACACAAACAATAATTGTTTGTCAATGCAGACACTAAGCATGTACACTCGTCGCTGCCTTATCGTCCACTTTATTTAAATAAGACCCCGACCAAACCCACCGACTTTTCTAAATTTTTGTACATATCGCCCATTTACTTCAATAAAGTCACAACTCAAGAAAAACAGTTTTGCAGAAAACTCGTTTAAAGTTTTCAATTTAAATACAACTCAATGAAGACATGAAAAATATTCTTCTCTCAGCAGGTGATCGTAGCAGCTATTTTTGTATGAATTTACACAAGATAAAGTAAGAAATGCTGAATTGTTCTGCATTATTAACTCAAAAAAATTATATCTTGAGTTATGACCAGGGCAACCAGAAATACATATGCTCTAAAAAAATGTGTTTCAATATGCACTAAAAACTTGAAATATGCACTAAAACTCAAAAAATATGTTTATGTTAAAAATAAAATAAATTGATTTATTTGTAAATGAAAATATATTTTTAATTAAAAAAATCAACAACATTTACATAAAAAATATAAAATAAGACAAAAATAAAATAAACAAAAAAGGAAACAACAATAAAATGAACAAAAAATAACTGTTGTATTAGGGCACTGCTAAACGTTCAATATATATTGTAATATTTGGATCGCGATTCATTTCAATGGATTGATGGAACACGAGCGTATGCTACATGTTCAATATTTATCGCGTCAGTATTTACGCTATTTTGTGCAGTGCGGATCGTTTATTAATAATAAATTTATTAATAAGCTTTAGCCGACGAGTCCCACAACTCCGGCAATGCCTCCGAATTAAATGTAAAGTCTCAAAATAATTTTTTCGGTCGTTAATTCTGATTCCACCGGCAGAACCCACTCGTTTTCACTATCTTCTGCCATTACCCTTTATTAAAATAAACTTTACACAAATGTAATAAACTTGTTTACATTTTATTTGTTAATATTTTTTATTTTATTTGTTTTATTTCAGTTTTTATTAACGTATTGCGATCTAATATCATGAAAATGCTACACGTTCAATATTTATCACGCGATCCACGATCCGCGATCTGGATTCTATAATTTTGGCCTTTCTGCGATATGGATCGCGATCCATCAATACTGCATACTACACGTTCAATAAATATCATGATACTGGATCGCGTTCAATATGTATTGAACGTGTAGCAGTGCCCTTAAAAAAAGCAATTGGGGTTTAAAGTGCACGTTAACACAAATTTGCCGATACAAATTTTTACTAAAGCAAATAATACAAATTAATTTTTTTTAGACACTCTCGTAAAAATTTAACTTCAATTTCAAAAGAGATCACGATATCAGAATTAAAACCTTGGAACTGTATTTTGGATAAATAAGATAATAAGATTTTTATTTATAATTTTATGGCAATAAACAACAAAATATTGACCTTTTTTCAAATAAAAGTCGTTGCCTGTCACATCTAAATAAACTTGTATACATTGACAATATTCAACTTCAACATCTACTCGGGCGGAGTCTGTCACAAATAGCATATCCGAATTTTTATTGAAACTAACGTCAGTAATAACTGCGTAATATATGTATATAAGAAAAATTTATACATTACATGGAACATGGAAGTGAGATTTAGATGGCGAAAAATCAAAATTAAAATTTTTACCAACACAATTTTGTGAGCATATTAAAATAAAAAATAAATTTCTATAATGTATCAAAATATGCCCTAAAAGCGTAAATAATGCTTTAAAAACTCGAAAATATGCTAAAAATATGCGTGTAAGACTAATATATGCAAAAATATTCCACCAGGGATATTATAAAAATTTAATAAAAGATATTGAAATAAATTCGTCGTATAATTATAAATATACATATTTAAAACAATTTAAGAAACATTGAAAACGTTTGATATCAATAGACATATATCTATATCGTTACTTTAATACAGAACGGACCTAAATCATTATTTTTTTGAAATTGTTTTTTTGTATATTTCGGCAGAAGAAAATGCAAAAATTGCGAGATCAAAAAAAAATAATGAGTTAGGGCCTTTCTTTATTAAGGTAACGATATGTACATATGTATATATCGCACACATACATATGTACTTATAATATGCAATAAAATATAAATAAATTGTACTTACTTCTTGACCAATTTGACCCATATCTGCGTAGCAATCAACCATTGAGTACAATAAATGAGAAATCCAGTTTCTTCAACACCGACACGTAGAAGGAAGATACAATTTATTTCTTTTCAAACACCAAAATCGCAACAGCAACAAAAAACTTATTAAACACCGTACACACAAGTGAACAAGTTCTTAGATTCTCTTTATTATTGATGGCAAAAAAACGAACAAAAAAACACGTTTTCCTAAACTAAAACGAACAGTAGATAAGTAAGTAGCAAGTGTAGTTTTTCCGTTATGATGTTACTGTCTCACACACATGCGATATTTCACTGGACAGACCAGACCACACTAGGACAGAGTAGCAGCACTGGTTTTCTGTTGGTTTTTATTGCGGTTTTGCACTGCACTGATCAAACTGGGACAACTATGAAAATTTTCTCTTCTCTTGAGGGAAAATTGCAAATAATTTTATTTGTTTTTTTTTTAATTTTGTTTTCTAAACTTTTCACTTCACAACAATTTTCCACCTTTAGCACGTTTGTCACTATATGTATGTACTTTTGTAGGCACTTCGTAGTAAGTAGGTATAGTTAGTTGTGTTTTCTTTCTTATTAAATAGGAATAGGTCTGCACTCAAGTACTTTGTTTAAACCGTTTCAAAGTCTATTCAACCGGTTTAATTTTGTTTGTTTGCTTACTTTTCTGCAATATTTTGTGCCGGAGCTTGTTCAAAGTCTTTAGGTTTTTAGCTTAATATCTTGTTGTTGCTTGTTAGATGTCAATGTCACTCTTCGTTACGAAGCACAATGTTACACACATCCACCATTCCGTGTGCACACAACAACAAATTTCGTTTAAATGATGAAAAATAGCAACAACAAAAACAAATAAAACTTTTATTTATTTATGCCTGTTGGGTGGGGAATAAAATATCAACGCTTGTTATTTATTGTTGACAATTTTACCTTTCTTGTTGTTTTTGTTGTTGTTTTATTTAGTACTTTTGTTGCTCCCCTTTTACCTTGTTTTCCCGCAAGCTCTGCACTGACACTCACTCAATAGAACTCAATATTAAGGTGTATGACAAATAGTTATTGTGTTGTTGCTGCCGCTACTGCTGCTGCATCGCTTTTTGCCGTTATAATGGTTTATTATGTTCTATTTTCAGTGTTGCCAAACGTGATGGTTCGTGATTTAAACGTTTAAATTTAAAATATTCACGTATAATTTTGGTATTGAAATAGTAAAATTGCAAAAGAATTAGTTTTTTGCCAACCCTGTTATTTCTACTGTTGTTGCATTCGTGATATTTTTTATGCTTTTGAGTTATAATCATTGGTATTTTAAAACAAAATTTTAACTTTTATGGACAAATGATATGAAAACACTGTGTTTCTTTGGTGGTAGGTAGTTGTTTTGATTTAAAACGATTTCACTTTTCGTAGACCGCGTTAAGACTTTAGGTCAACCTTATTGCACAAAGGTTCCTGCAAGAAAATAATGCAAAACGTAAACATTTTTGTTAATTTTTGAAATAATTATTATAGGTATGCTATAAAAATTATAACTATGCAATAAATTGAATAACAAAAATTAAAAATTGTAAAAACCCCCAACTTATCTAGAAAAGATGTGATATCTTCTAAACGGCAGGACTGATTTTCGTCAAACATAGCTAAGAACACTCTCGATCAAGTCACCTTTCAAATAGAAAATTAAATCGGCTTAGCCGTTTGGTCAGTACTATAGGTCTGCACAGATGTAACTGTTTGCACCAGTTTTACGTGTGTTGGTTCTGTTATGTACAGGTACATATGTATGTATGTTATTCAGCGTTTCTGTTACTCGAAAGCAGTGGTGCAAATACAAAATAAATCCATCGGGTATATTTTGAGAAAATTTCATGTAAACCTTCTGTGTCGTTCTTCTCCACTCCAACTTTGTGGCGTATGGGCTAAACCAATTTTGAGGCGACGAGTGGTTGTCCGATTTATCGAATCTAATTGTTTTCAGGCTTGTTCGTTAAACTGATTGTTCGTCTATTTTATTAAAAACCCCCATATTCATTAAATTTAAAATGTATTTTATTTAAAATTTTTCATAAAAAATGTTCTTAAATGTGTTTCAAATTTAGGTGTTCATTAAATCGAATGTTCCTTAAATCGGAAAACTACTGTAATAAGAAAAATAGCCTCAAATATATTCGTATTGCCAAATGTCAGCGTACATTTTTTTTTGTTACACAGAATACTCGTATAATATATATATGTATATATACATATATGTAAAAATTAATAGAGCAAATCAATAATGTTCCCTTTTAGAAATCAGTACGTATGAGAAATGTATTATTCTTCATCAGTATTACTTATACGTGCTCATTTCCAACAAAAAAGGGGCAAATGTTGAATAAATTTGACAATACGAACATATTTGAAGCTATTTTTTCTTTCAGTGTCGAAACGACATAAAATTTTCTATTTACATATTTGAATTTGTCTATGGCTAAAATTATTTTATTTTTGTGATAGTTTTATTGTTGTTTTACATTACATTACATACATATTTATCACATTTTCAAAACTAAATAATAATAATAAAAATACATACACAGTGTGTGTAATTGTTGCTACTTAAAGCTGTTTTTGTGTTTGCTATTTGATAAGAGACAACAAGTGTTTACTGTCATGTCAGTACCTTCAAGTGCTTGGCAAGGCAGTCAACCAGCCAGCCAGTTAGTCGCTAATACATATGTATTCAACCTCACTCGACACTTAGCAACCAACTGTTATTATCATGAGTACTTTTAGTTTAACAATTATTAATTTTATATCTGTTTATACATATGTATGTATGTAAGTATGTGTGTGTTTAGTTTAATAATAATTTTAACAAATTAATTTAATAATCAGACTTTTAATCAGTCTGTTAATGTATTAGATATTTACTCAATGTATTATTATTGGATTAGTGATTTATGATTAGAATAAATCAATGGCATTATGTACGAAAGCAAAATACTTTTTTTATTTGAATAATAAAAATTACAAGTATGTATAAATGTAAATACACAAGTATATGTGTACATACGCACACACACACATCGATACATACATTGCTTAGAAATTTTCACTTGGCGACAAGAATTCTAGATGAAAATTTTATTATATGAATCATAAATTTTTTTCAATTTCTCATAAAATTTTTTTATAGGTACATTTTTACTTCTAAATGGGCATTTTAATAGCGGATCAGAATTCTACCCTGAAGAACATACACACTCATACATACATATTCATACATACATACATATGTACATACATATGTATGTATGTTCATATAGTCAATAGAATAAAAGAAAGTTTAATATAAATCATGAAAATTCGCGTTCATAAAATTATTCATTTTATAAGTAAGTCCAGTCAACAAACTCGTCCCATATTTTTATACCTGAAACTGTCCCTCTCCCTCCCTCTCTCTCTCTCTCTAACAAACACTGTCTCTCTCATCTTTATTTCATAAATTTAAATTTTTTCCGAAAAGAAAATTTTCCTTATGAATTCAATAACAACAAAGCACCAACCAGGGTTGTTAGGTATGGCGATTTTACATCAAACGTGGATATTTTTCGACTAGTTTGGAGTTTAAATTTTTGATTTGGCGACAAGGCGATTTTTTTGGCGACTAGTAAATTTGTTGGCGGTTTTTATGGCTATTTGTTAACAAAATTGAACTTAAACATTTTTGTAATTCAGGAAAACTAGTTTGTTGAAGGATTAGTTTCAAAAAATAAATCCTACCAAAACTCGCCTGCAAGATATTAAAACAAATTGATTTTGGTGAGTTTTCTTATAATAATTATAGTAATTAACGCTCTTTGAATTTTGATGCGAAAAATTTACAAGTAATAACTTTTGGCAATTTTATTTATACTTTTTTGGTGATTTTCTGCTAAATTTGTAGCAATTATTTCTATAAAAATTTATATTTAAAAAAAAATATATAAAAACAAATTTATTATCAAATATACATATATTAAGAAAAACTGCATAAAAATTATTTTGGCGATTTTTAAAATCCATTTGGCGAAATATGTCAAAAAAATCTGACAGCAAGGCACCAAAAAAAACTCCCAAAATATCGTTACGTAATACCTGAATGACCATCTGTGTATTCTATCACGGTCTTCTACAGTTAATGTAATTTTGACATTTTGGAAACCGTAAACAGGAAACTCTTAAAATTTTCAAAAATGAAAAATCCCAAAATAAAAACATCGCCAGAACAAACAAAAAATCCCCAAAACGTAACAATGGCCAAACGGTAAAAAAGCACCAAAACTAAAATAAATCGTCAAAAACCGAAGAAATCGTCAAACGAAAAAATCGTCAAAGCGAAAAAAATGTGATAACTAAAAAACGCCGATACCGAAAAAAAATGCAAAAACCAAAAAACGCCAAAACTAATAAAAAATCGCTACAATTTAAAAAAATCGCCGAAAATAGAGCACCGGGTACTTACAATTTAAAAAAAATTTCTACATCAGGTAAAACATTCTATTATTTCAACATTATTTCATGAATATTTCATATAATTTTTTTTATATGAATATTGAATTTTTAATTTAATTTAAAATTCCGTTTTCAATACAGCGTTTAGTGTTAAGAGAAACATTTTGCAAACGCATTAGTTATTTCTCGATATGCTAAATAGCCAAATGACCATCATCAAGATGGCGCAATTCAAAGTTTTTGGATTATTTTTTTTTCTGCGTCTAATTAAAGTTATGCAGCATTCCATTTACGTTATGTCGTAATTCAGTTTTAATATTATTATTATTTTTTACATAAACTTACATTCGTACACACTTAAAATATTTAATTTCTAACAAACAATGGCATATGTTTTATTTAAGATAATGTCTAATATAATTTTTTTTGTTTTGAACAATATATTTTTTTTTGTTTAGAATGAACATCTGTTTTCTTTACAAAATGCCTTTCAATCGTTTGTTTTTAGTCAAGTGATCCAAAACATCATAAATAGTATTTATTTTGTAAAAAAAAAATATACAACAAATATGTGTCAATTATTTTTATTAAAATAATGACAAAGGAAAAATTACGTTGTTTCCTATTAGAACAACAAAAGTATTTATTTAAAAAAAATAGAAGTATTTTAACAATTAAAAAAAATTCTGATCGATATTGTGACAATAAAGATGAGCAGCGCGTTTTAACTATGCCAAACGCGCGTTTAATAAAAGAAGCGCTAAATTAGCGCGTTTTGATTAAAGTCAAAAATATCATTTCAGTTCAATATCTTTTTACTTTTTTTTTATAAATTTAACATTTGTCTGATATCCAAAATTTTACTTTTTGTTTAAATTCGTTAATAATTCAGATGTTGCAAATAAAATTCCCTTGACTGTGGTTAGAATTAATATTGTAAATGGCATATATTTTGAAATTTCACTGTTAAAAATGTGTACTCGTACTCGTGACCCAAAAAATTTATTTAACTTATTAAGCATACATTCTTTTTGTACTTCAAAAAGCATTTGAATCGCAATACTATTCGACAATTTATATAAGTTGTTACAAAGTTTGACAAATAAAATTAAAATCAAAACTAAGAATTTCGAATATTTGGAAGGCGAGACTGATTCTGTATTAAATGATTTTAGTTATTTAGGATATAATTTCGAAGAAGCACTATTGCATAATCTGAAAAAGACTTACTAAAAAATTAATTGTACTCATATTTACTAATACATACATCGATCTTTATTAAAATTTAATTTAGCGCGTAGGAAAATAGCGCGTTTTGACTATAAATTGTTGATAATGCTGTAACTTAGCGCGTTCTAGCGCGTTTTGAGAAGGGATATAGCGCGTTTGGGAGATGAGTCTAACTTATAAAATTTTTATTTTCAAACTTTTAGGATGCTTTTACTTTTCTCATAATTTCGTGATACAGATGTAAAACAATTCTGTCAAGAAATCGAAATTTTACGAGTATCATATCTAACAAGCAGATGTCCTTAAATCCCTGATTCACTATCCTAAACAATCGTACGATTCATTTACAGGAAAATCTTGCAGAAGTGTGACCGGCTATTATACAAAACCATTTGTGTTTTTTTCTGTTTTATTTATTTTCTTTTTAATTTCTTTGCTTGCATTGTTTAAGAAATAGAAGTGAATATAAAATGTTAACGAAGAACGAAACAATTAAAATATTATCACCATTGGCGGTGTTGGACAATAAATACTACTCTAATCGCATGGAAGCTATAATTTTACGCAATTTTCACATTTATACCCCTATTAGACACCCAAAGTTTACTTTGCAAAGTCTTTATTCAGCTGTGTGAAAGACAGAGGTAGGAATGCTATCTCTTTCTGTCTTTCTCCCAGCTGAATTAAGACTTTGCAAAGTAAACTTTCCGTGTCTGAAAGGGGTAATACATATGTTTCCAAGATCGCACGACTTGTCAAAAAAAATCTGTCACACACAGCACAGCTTCAAAAAAAATTAATACGCCTCACTGACACCAGAGGCGCTGAAACACTGCATTGTTAAAAACGTGCAAAAAGTACAACTCGCTTTCATCTATCTCTTCCTTCACCACCTATCTTCTCTATCACTATCCTTTTCCTAAAGAAGGCAACACACACCTAGCACTAGTAGTAGGCATACATTGGCTGAGTGTTATTTCTCCTTTTAAAAAATAAAATAAAGTAAATAAATAACAAAAGTTTAAATATTTTTAATATCAGATTGGAAACTTCTTAAGAGATAAATCTCTATTTTCTAAAAATAATTTTTTTTATTTAATTGTTTATCTAATTTTTCGACCTTTTATATATGTTCAATAAAACTATTTCTTTAAGCTTTAGGTCCGTAAATTTTATATATTTTTCTTATATACATAATTGAAAAAAAAGGAAAAAGAAAAAACAAAAAAACAGAAAAATCAAAATACAATTTACTATATCCTGAAGAAGTAAACCAAAGGTTTACGAAATATCGATCAAAAATAAAAATATATAAGAAAAATATATAAAATTTACGGACCTAAAGCTTAAAGAAATAGTTTTTTTTATTTACATACAATAATTGAAATTTATTTGCTGGTGGCTTAGCATGTCATTTCATGGGCGCTTCAACCAAAACATCAGTAGACTTCAACCACAAGTTTTGAACAGTCACAAACCCCTTACTTTATGCATAGACTTTCAAAAACTATATGAGAATTCATAAAATAATAATATTTTTGAAAATCACAAAAGAAAAAATAAGCAGTGGGCTTTGAAACTGATTCAAAACCCTGCAAATATTTATTTATTTAAGCTCATACTTTTTCAGTTAATTTCAATAAAAATGTAAATACATTTGAAAGGAGTACCCCTTATTTTTCAACTCATCAAACAAATCTAAGTGGGTCTATTAAAGGCAAAATTTTTTGCTGACAAAACTTTTCCACGCAAAACGGCCCTAGACAGGAAAAAATATTATTATTATTATTTTTATTAAAAATCATTCAGTACAAGAGGATTACAATTATGGATAAATACATATAAGATAGAAGTAAACAATAGTATACTCTCGTTTGAAGTATCGACTTTGTATGTCTTATAATGCAAATTTCGTGTATTTCGTATATTTTGATGTAATGAAATTTTCGGTCACACCCGCCACAGCAAAAATTTCAAACGGAATTAACCAAATTGTAACTGCACACAATAAATTCTTGACAAATACCAACAATAAAAAAATAAGCGCAATTAATAAGATCAAACTATGTACATGTTAACATTCGAATAATTAGTTATAGGAAATATATGGTCACACCCGTCACAACAACGCTGAAGTGATAGTTTTTCAATGCATGTCAAAAATAGAAAACGGCAAAAAAAAAGAAACTCAAAAAAAAAAATATGAACTGCATGTAGCTTAAGAGAGAGAAAGGGACAAGAAAAATATGCTGAGAGAATTATGATGCATAAAGAGTCATTGGAAGAAAAAAGGACAAATGATCGAGAAATTAATGGAAAAACTATACAATGGATGAGAAAAGGTGGATGAAGGAAGAAAGATAATTTGTAAACTTGGTATTTAGATGACGTTTATTAAAAAAAGGCTGTTACTAAAGCTAAACGTATTTCAAAAAGGAATCATTCAGATTCTGTTTGAATGTCGGCGTGAAGCGGGCAGAAACGCAAAAACCAAACAAAGTTAAACATAGCTTTCCTTGTAGTACCTAAAAATAGATTTACTGTTATTAAGTGGTCACACCCGTCACATTTTCGCTAAAGTTTTTTTTTAAGAAAAATTTGCATTGTAACAATTTACTAAGCCAAAATTACTGCGTACGTTTTACGGATGATTTTGCAAGTTGTGTTCGTAAAGTAATAATTATTTAAAAGCTGAAATTTGTAAAGTCACACCCGGCACAGGCTTATCATAGTCATTCTAAGCAAAAATCATGTTCTCTCAGTGTCTACTACATATTATGGAATGTTTTTAAGATTAACATCTTTGCAAGCCGCACCCTTCTTTTATATTATAAATTTTAAACCCGTTTCCTGAAGAAGCTACGCAAAGTTGTAGCGAAATATTGTATAAAACATTATTGTTTTTATATATGAAAAAGCACCTCAATGTTATTTAATAAAAAAGCGGACAATAATATATAAAAAAAATGTCGAAAATTTAGACTATTAAACTTATATTTTTGAATTAAAGCTAAAAAAGTGAGTATTATGGTCACACCCGTCACAATAGAAGTATCCATAAGAAAAAATGCTCTTAAAGCTGAAAAATTTTCTTAAAATTAGAGATAAAAACTTCAGCATATACCATAGGAATGGAGAATTAAAACTGACGATTTTTGTTAAAATGTTTTGAGGATGTGTGGAGCAAATTCAAAATATTCTCTACCTTAAGCCAAAGCGGCATGCGGCAGAGCGGCGTGTTTGAGCGGCAAGTTAAATTGCATTTCAAAAAGGTTCCCCCTTATTCTGAATGGCGTCGTCGACGTTACATCAAGACGGCAGTAAATATCCACCTTTATTCCAGTTGTCGACATCTGTGTCACTTTAACACAATACCAAAAAATTAGGGCTTGCGTACCCATTGTCGAAAACAACTGACTCCTGTTGGCGGGTTTATGCTATTTTCTAGACCTTAGGGAACGGAAATAGATTGTCAGTAGCAGAAAATTGTTCTCGAGAGCGGTTAAACAAGCCCCAATTTTTCGGTATTGTGTTAAAGTGACGTCGATGCCGACAACTGAAATAAGGATGATTATCACCTGTCTAATCTTTATCGGCAACAATTGCCTCTTATTGACAATCTCTTACTGATTTCTATGGCTTTTTAATGGAGCCTGTCAATAGTAGCCAATTGTTGTCGACAAAGACTAGACAAGTGACCATTTTTACTGTTGTCTTGATGGGACGTCGCCATTTATGTGTAAGCGGTGCTACTCAGAGTCAAAACAAATTCTATTTTTTAACGGCGCCGCTCCGCCACTTAATTATGCCGCACATTGCGTGACCCCGGCCTTAGACTTAATTGCAGGGTACATTAGATTCGACTTGGTGGTTTGTTTCATTTTAACATTAACATTTGCCGTATTTTATATCTTTTGTTCAATTATCAAGTAAAGTATTATTTCAGTTTTTTTTAATGACTTCCTTGGAAATTTTGTTTTTATTTCATCATTTTCTTTCTATGAGTTTTAAAATAATTACGTTACAAATTAAGGTCATCTAAATTTGGTGTAAAGTAATTTTTATATTTTTTTTTTATAAAATTTTGATAATTCAATTCGAATTATTTGAACAATCCGTCTAGACATTGAAAATCTTATACACTTCAATAAACAAAAACATAATAACAAAAGCTCTTTTAAATCACGTTCGTGATTGCACGCCCTTTTAAATTAACTTTGGTTGGCGTTCGTGCTGATTAACATAATAATTTGTTTCAACAAAAATCAAATATACATAAACAAATAATAATAAGCCCCGTTAGTTGTGAAAGTGAGTTTAGTTAAAATTTGTAATTATATTTTTATCTTATTAAATTGTTTTATTTGAACTGAAGGCTTCAATTAAACGTACCATAACTATGACCATACAAAACAGCTGTTCGAAACAAACTTATGGGCAACACTGGATTTAACTATAGCCATAACCAAGACGAATTCACATAAGGTGATCTTAACTCATCACCTGACATAACTTCTCTGCTGTCAAATAAACCAAAACGTTAGGAAATATTCTGACAGCAGGAAATTTTACACTAACAAATATACAAGACGAATACGCAGAGTTACAAATCGAGATCAGCTGGTATCAATTCGCCTTGGCCATAACCGTTATCATAGAAACCAATTGCATTTTAATTTGTCGCCGTAGCCATAATCAGCTGTTTGCTGATTAGACATACTTGGTGTTGCACTTTTGAAATTAATTTCAGAAATGAAACATAAACAGCTGTTTAAGGTTATGGTAGCACTAATAGGTGAAGTAAATATGTTTATGGTTAAGGCAATGTTTATGGGTATGGCATTATGATATGGCACGTCTCATTGACCTTTAAGAACTACCTTTTTCTGCCTTAAAATATTTAACGTATTTTGTTCTATGGTTTTCAGCTATATTATTGTATGACAGAGATATTCAATATTTTATAAAAAAACTATTTGTTTTATTTTTTTTTTTCACTAAATTAACTTAGGCCACTTTCAAAATAAATGTCTGGAATATGAAAATGATATAACAACACACGTCAAATAAATAAAATAGAAAAACAAGAACAGCTAAAACGCAAAATTGCTTTATTAAGGCTGGGCTTGAGAAGCAAGATTAGCAGAAAAAAAAATTAATTATAATAATAAACAATAGTTAAAACTTTACTATGATGAATATTTCAAAACGTGGGTCGCTGTAATAAATTAATACCAATTTGAGCTCTTTACCAAAAGTAAAAAAACATACAGTCGAGAGCAAAACTGTTGTAAGTTTACAGTTTTATAATCTTAATGTTAGCAAATATATAAAAACAAAATTATTAAATAAGCTTTAGGTGCTTTTTTTAGCTTCTTCAAGAAACTGATATTGTTTATTAAAAACAGAACCAGCGAAATATCGAAATAAGCTTTTATGTATTGTTGATTGCTTTTTCTAAAAAAGTTAACTTAAAGCTTTATTTATTGAACTGCAATTAATATGTATATAAAAAAGGTCGAAAAATTAGACTAGCAAATAGAAAAGTATTTTTATTTCATTCACAACCTAATAAAAATGTCTATTGTGAATTCGAATATTTTGAAAGTTTTTTTATAAACCTATGAGCTTTTCTCAAGAAGATTTTATTTGAAGTCTACTGATGAGTTGGTTAAGCAGAAACGAATACTTCATCAACAACAAATAAAAATTATTGATGAATGAATAAATAGCAAGACTGTTGTAAATTTAGAGATGCTAAAATTGAGCTTTCATTATAAAAAAAGCTTTCAGCAAATTGTAATACGATGAATCAAAACTATTCACATATTTCCATTTGCAATAAAAGTTGAGTATATAAAGCAAAAATTTGCATCCACTGATACCACACACAGTGGGCCAAACACAAAGAACGCTGATGATGAAGCTGCAGTGAGCTTCGAAAACAGCTAGTTGTTCCGTTCTACTAGTGTTTGTCGGAATATTTAGTTAACTTTAATGTTATTATCAAATCATACATATAGAAACAAACAAAATTCGACCAATAATAATTATAAAACTAACCAATGCTTCGGTGTTTTTTTTTTAATATCAATTAAAAAAACTTTGTAATATGAATCGAAAAGTTGATTGAATTTGCATCTGTAAACAAATTAATACCATCGACTAAGTTTTTACTCATGAAGTAGTTGAAGCAATTAAAAACATTTATCGAATCAATTAAATTTTTAATTTAATATATTAATTGGCAAATTTTTGTTTTCTGTTCAACAAACGCTTTTGCTAGTTTTGTTTAACGATGGGCCAGCCTAATATTAATTTGCAAACGAATAATTAAAAATATAATTAGAATTAGTGTGATCATTATTTCCCCCCACTGTATTTTATGTTTATTTCAAGTTTTATTGAAAACTAAGACTAGAATATTTGAAGGCGAATCAAATTCGGAATTTGTTGTTATTTCGCAGCAAGTGATGTCGACTGAAAAAAATTCTAGTTCGATAGTGGAAAGCTTTGTTGTGTTAATTAATATATTTTGAATTTTCTAAATCCTTCCAAAATATGATGTGAATAACACTTAAGGGCCATACATGTATAAAGAATTTCATCACACTTTACACAAAAGAAATATAAATGCATTTGTTTCGATTATCACACCATCACACCTCATATTACATTAAAAACACAAGTATAAAGCAAACAGCTGTTGAGGATTAATATGCCTACATTAATCGTTGATTTCCGGCGGCATAGCAGTTGCATTTACGCAACGCTCGTGCCGGCCCTTAAATATAAACGGCGGTTAAAGTAGTTGATTTAAATAAGATAAAGAAAAAAAATACAATAGTTTCGTTAAGTCCTAGTTTAGAATAAGCAAGTCTTATTGCTAAGCTGATTAGTTTGATGGAGAGAGACACGAGAGAAACAGATACGTTTATTTTCCCCTCGTCTCTCTCTCTCCTCAAAAAGCAATAAGACTTGCTTAGTGTAAATTAGGACTAACTTTCAGACATGCCTTACACGAAAAATTATTCAATACGATAAGCATATTCAATATTAATATCCGGTTTAAGACGAAGACATATACATACCATAAACGACGGCACAGCATCGGCGTCGAAACAGACGACTTGTTAGTTTGGATTTTGTAATAATGCAACTCTGATCGGATGAAAAGTATTATCGTTTAGAAAATTTTCAAAAAATTGTCAAGTATTCTGGGATGACAAATTTTTATCATATTATTTTCCTTTCGTTGACGTTTTGCACAATATCGCATTTGCACGTATTATTTAAATTTTTGACGCGTATTAATACAAAGTATAATAGTCTGAGTGGCCCTTTAGCTTCATCCAATGTAATAATGGATGCTTTTGAATATCTTCACGCCACGTGGTTTCAACAAAACAGATCGGAATATACCTGTATGTATCTACATGTATGTACATTTGCATATTTTATATATTTATACATATTTACTGAACAATATACAAGCTGAGAAAATAAACAAATTTTTTATTTAAAGTTTGTAAAGATAAAAGAAAAGAAAGGTCAATAAAATTTTATGACTTGTAGCGAAAACAAAAACTTGTTTGTACACGTTTTATTTTAGAGACATAAAAAATATTCAAAAAAAAAAAGCTAAATAAACAATTTATAGTGCTAAAACTAAAAAAAAATATGTATGTACATACATATATAAATATACATATAAGATCGAAAAAAAACTTTCATATATTGGTTTAACTATACATGTCTAAAATGTAAGCTGGCAACACTGTTTATATTGTGCTATGACTGAAAACAAGATTTCGCCTTGCGCAGCTCCGTTATTTTATTTTCTGCTTGTGACGTAGACACAGAATATTGTTGTAAACAAAGTACATACATTTGTTTGTGGAATGTGATCTCTCTCTCTCTCTCTCATATATTTTTACAACAAACACACGTGTGTATTCTATATTGACGTAGATGCGCAGTACACAATTTAAAAACCTTTTCACTTAAGTTTAACAGGACAGACAACAGCACATTCTGCACTGATTTACTTTCAACGATTTTCAATATTGCCATATTAAGCGCTTTTTAATAGCAACAAAAATCTAAACTTTCCATTTAATATAATTGTATTAAAAAAAACGCCAATTCAATGAATTTTTTAATCAAAAGCAATGCTGTCAAACTTGATTTCCTATAAAATAATAAAGAAATGACGGCTTAACCTTTTACATCCATGTCTGCTCAGAGGAAAATTAAGAATTATTATGCAAAAACTCTCTTCTTGCAATAATTCTTCTTCATATTGTCATAATTTTATTACAAGAAAAATTTTTTTGCTGCTTGTCAAGCATCGTCAATATGCATTTCATTATTGCTTTAACAAATCGTCGATAGACTTTAACCTTACATTCTGGACAATCACAAACCTGTTATCTTATGCACAGACTCTCAAAAACCATTTGAGAATTCACATATAACCATATTATTGAGAATCACAAAAGAAAAATAAGCGTAGTAGGCTTAGAAACTTATACATAACCCAGCAACTAATTTTTATCCGATATGAATCTATTTTATTTATCTACACTTTTTTAAAAGCTTCTTCTGTTTCTTGTGTATTTAAAAATTTCCCAGGACTGAATACATGCTATGCAATTTTTTCATAAGATAAATTGCTTAAAACTTGTTTATCTTTAACGCTTCTGTTGTCAAGTGTAAAAAGTTTGCAACAAATTTCATGGCATAAATTAATTATTAGAGAGATTAGAGAGTACCAGATGCCAGTCAGAGGCTGTATTTTCCTTGAGTATCGATCTCCACAACATGTGGCATAAATTGATATCCTGAATGCATTAAAGGGAGAAAACAAAATGCGGTGATGCCACTTATTCATCTTTTTTATTCCCAAGAAATTTATGATTAGAGAATTTTCCGCAAGAAATAAATTCCAGGTCAATATCAGGTGGTGCTGATTATTAGAATTCGACCGATTAATCGACTTCGGCTTCGGCCTTCGGCCAAAAATTGGTAATCGGCCAACATTAGGCCTATGGCAAAAATCGGCCGATTAGCCGAAGCCGAATATTTTCGCCGACAGTTTCTATTGTGTTTAAAACGTTTTGAAAGGGTTGCTTTGAAATACAACCCTGTTGCTTTCTATTTTCTTTTAATTGGACGTTCTTGTGAGTGATCACATGAAAAAGCAATCTAGAAATTGCAAAACAGTTTTATTTTTCTTGTTATGTATCCAATAGATATTACAGCTATTTCAGTGATCTCAAAAAAGCAAAATTTTTTCTTAATTCATCATAATTTTTAAAATTTAAAACATTCGGCTTCGGCTTCGGTTTTGGCCGAAGTTTAGGATTTTAGCCGAAGTTCGGCTTCGGCTTCGGCTTCGGCTTCGGCCAAAAAAAACGCCTTCGGTCGATCTCTACCGATTATGATGCTGTCGTCTCCAAGAGAATTAAGTAGCTGGCTACGAGGCGACAAATGCAGCCAGCGGCATTTGAGATTGTGTGTTCGTGTAGCCTGCCACAGTGAATGAGTTTACTGCATTAGTTAAAAAAATATATAACGAAAGCTGCCAAGAATAAGTTTTGTTTACATTTTTAAATGGGACAAAAATGAACATAAAAATATGTAAGCAAATTTTTTAAATCTTTTTCTTTAAATTCATTACTTTTTCAAGTGGCTAAAATATGGCCAAAATATAAAAAGCACCTAATTACCTATTATGTGCCATGTAACATGCCCATATATTTTATTTCTCAAAAATATATGTACATACATATGTATGTGTACATATGTACATATGTTTGGTAAAATTTATTAACCATTTACTAGATTTTATAATGCAGCGTAGGAGTATCGTAATATTTAAGTCAGGTGTCTCCTCACAGTGATGCCAACATTTTTCAAGCAAAAAAAAATGCAAAACACAGTATGCAAAAGCAAAAAGCGATTTTAAGTAACAACAAAAAGCATTAAATAGTTTACAAATTGATTTCACAATATTACAGAATGATTTCAAACTTATTTGTTCACAGTCGTTACTCTCCTCGCACCAGTATTAATTTGGTTCCAATCGTTACCCGCCTTGTCACATGCAAGTGATAGTGAAAAATAATTCAATGAACTCATATTTTTTTTACTAACACAGCCACACTTTTGCCACAGCGCCTTCTGCGGCTCTTGAACACGAATCGTCTTCGGTAACAGTTTCTCCCGTGCGAAGCATCTTCCACGATTAAAATATGAGCTCGTCTGCGATTTAAAATGTTCTGCTTACGATTCACAATAGACTCTTCTGCGATTGAAAAGGCTAGCTGGATTGCTAGTCAGCTTGCAATGAAATTTTGAAGGAAGTAAATTTTTACACTTTTCGTAAGTAAAGTGACAAAACGTAAAACAGTGTTGCCGAGTACTCACAAAAATTGCTGAGTTTTGTTGACATTTCTCCTGATCTTCGTTAGTAATACATACATATACACTACTTGCAAGTAATTACTTGCATGTGGCAACGGAGGTTACACGGAATATTTTGTATGTATTACAAAAAATATTTTATATGTACATATTTCAAAAAGTAAAAAGAAAATTAATGGCGAGCATTCTGAAGGCTTGAAACCGCAAATATGCAATTGCATGTTTTTTAGGGTTTCGTACACCAAAGGTGAAAAGAAACCCTATTGTTTTAGCTACACTGTCCGTCTGTCCGTCACAGAGTATTTTCTCGAGAACCGTAAGAGCTACGGACCTGAAATTTGGACACAGTGTGTAGACTCTTGGCCGCTACAACAACAAATACATGAGAGTTGGAAATTAAAGGGTGTGCCAAAACGAGCAACGAAAAATGTTAAAATCCCAGGTAATATACATACAATTGTATGTATATACACTTGAATTTTGTAAAGTTAGTGTATTTTTATACAGACTACAACAATTAACACTAAAATTTAAAAAATTTTAATTAAAGGGTGTACCATCAGTTAATGTAATTTCGACTATGTAATTTTGATAACTTGCTGTATCTTGGAAACCGTAAGAGCAAAAAAAACTCTTGAAATTTTCAAAAACGGTAAAAAAAAAATCTCAAAATTAAAAAATCGCCAAGCCGAAAAAAAATCGCCAAAATCAAAAAAAAAAATCGCCAAAACAAAAAAAAAAGCACCAAATTAAAAAAAATTTCTTAATCGAAAATTATTCGCGAAAACCGGAAAAATCGCCAAAATGAAAAAATCGCCAAAATGAAAAAAAATCGCCAAAATGAAAAAATCGCAAAAATTAAAAAAAAATCGCCAAAATAAAAAAAAAATCGCCAAAATTAAAAAAATTGCCAAAATTAAAAAAAAGAATCGCCAAATTAAAAAAATCGCCAAAACGAGAAAAAAGCGAAAAATAATCAAAAAAAAATTATTTCAGCTGAAAAAACGTAAAAAAACACTGTATTAAAAAAATGTTCCAGGCCTAACGTACGGAACCCTTCGTGCGCGAGTAAAAGTCGCACTTTACTGAATTTTTATTCTTGTATCACGTATGTATTAATGCGCGGACAAGATATTTATCCGTTTCAGAACTTTTTATGAATTTTGGCATCGATTTGTTAGTGCATATTTTTGCATATTTTACCCTTTAAAGCATGTTTTTGCATTTATCACTCTTACGCGCATATTTTTAGCATATTTTCGAATTTTTAGAACATAATTTACGCTTTTAGGGCATATTTTGATTTTTTATAGAATTTTTTTTATATTAACCCACTTAGCACCACCATCCTTTTAAAAGGGGGGGGGGTATCCTATCTATTCCGGGAAAAATTATAAAGAAAAATTTTTCGAGAAACTTATTAAAATTTCGTTTTCAAAATAAAAATGTAAGTTTTAAAGAAACAATTTTTCCTGCGCTATCTGGGTTAATATGCTTACAAGTTAAGGCGTTGGTCAACATTTTTTTTTAGCCATCTAAATCTCTGTTCCAATGTTCCATGCAGTGTATATAGTTTTCTTATATATTACGCAGTTTTACTGAGGTTAGTTTCAATACAAATGTAGTTTTGCTATTTGTGACGAACTCTGCCCCGAGTAGACGTTGAAGGAATATTGTCAATGTATAAAAGTTCATTTAGATGAAACAGAAATGATTTTTATTTGAAATTCTAGGTCAATATTTTGTTATTTATTTATTGCAATAAAAATTATAAATAAAATTATTGTCTTATTTTTTCAAAATACAGTTCCAAAGCCTTCTTAATTCTGATATCGCGATCTTTTGAAATTGAAGTTAAATTCTTAAGCATCCAACAAAAATTAATTTGTATTGCTTGTTTTAGTCAAAATTTGAATGGTAATTTTGTTTTAAAGTGCACTTCAAACTCAGTTATTCTTTGTTAATTTTGTTTCCTTTTTTTGTTTATTCTTTTGTCTTATTGTATATGCAAATGTTGTTGAATTTTTTATTAAAAAATATATTTTCATTTACAAATAAACCAATTTATTATATTTTCAACAGCATATTTTTTTACTTTAAAGTGCATATTTTCAAGTTTTTAGTGCATATTGAATGCGCATAAAACACTTTTTTTAGAACATATTTCTGGTTTCCTGGTTATAAGTATTCTAGATTACATCCTTAGCTTTTGTTTAGAAAATTGTCTCTTGTGAGTCGAGTGGCTTAAGGTTATGCTTATTTTAAGATAAATATTTGAAAGCTATTTTTTTAGAGAAATTTTTAAATTTTTTGCAAAAAAAAAATCAAAAATAAATATAACACACATGACAAAAAAGTGTTAATTTTTTTAACATAAAATTTTTAATACAGTTTTGAATATTCAAAAGAGCACCTTCGCCGATTTTCAGAAAAATTAATGCGAAACTGACGGATTTTCTAATGAATTGTTGGCAATTGGGAGAATTTCGCAATAGTTGAACTTTGACCTCAAAGGGGCACGGCTTAGGATGGGGTCACGCAAGTGAGGGGCAGAATCGCGAGCTAACAAAAATTAAAACATCCCGACTACGATGGAAGTGGACACACAGTGAGTGGAATATTTGAGTGGAAGAGGGGCCGCTCAAAATAGATTTTTTTTAATTGTGAACGGCACCACTTAGAAACAGTTATAATCTTTCAGCTGAAAGAGCAGCCTGTCTACCGTATGCCGCCCATTACATGGCCATGGCTTTAGAATTTTACGATTCAGCTTTAAATTTTCACCATATCAGTTTAAGACTGAGTATCGTTATAATCCGCCTGGCCTGTTATGAAAATACAAAGTTTAGTTTCCGTCGTATATTCTAATGCCACTCTAATGTACACACATGTCGTTACCTTAATATGGAAAAGCCCTAAATCAATATTTTTTTTAATCGAGATTTTTTCATTTGTCGATGAATTAGATGTTCTTTCTTCTAACGAAATATACAAAAAACTCGATTTCAAAAATATATTGAGTTAGGGCCTTTCTATATTAAGGTAACTATATGTATGTATATCCTTAATTAATATGCAAATACCTGCATAGAATTTATTGCCACTCGTTCAGTAACTACACGTGTATCTAACCACATACACACATATGCCAGTATGTAAACAAGTACAGTAGAGTCCCGACTATTCGGATCAAATAAAAGCAGGGGTATTCCGTATAATCGAAAATCCGGATAATCGATTTCAAAGCAAATCAAAAAAAAAAATAAATTTACATACATTTAAATTAGTCATGTTTGTCATTTGTCAATTTTTATTTAAATTTTAGTCATTTAGATAATACGATATACAAAAAAACGAGCTATAACGATAGATAACGAATTACATAATACCTATGTAATTTAATTTTTGCTTGGAATGATAATCGGATATCCGAATAATAGGGATTCTACTGTATATATATATGTATATATGCATGTATTCATGTTATATTTTTATTATTGTCATTTTTATTGTTGACGCTTTAATGCATCAATATATCAACACACATTTTTGTTTACATAGCTACGAGTATTACGAAAATATGCATGTCTATACATTTATTATTAATCTTTAGCAATTTTTAAACTGACAGGGTCTGTCTGGTGTGGACATAAATATCAAAGATAATTCAAAAGACACGTATTACTGTCACAGCTGTTAGTTGTTATTGTCACAATTGTTAAATATACCTACGATTAAAAAAGTATGTACAAAAATATTTACGATAAAAGTTTGTTACTATGTTCGTGCAAGTATGGCAACAATAAATACAGTAATTTCCCCTTAAAGATTTTTCTAAAAGTAGGGATACTCTGTTAATTGATTTGCTAAAGGCAAATAAGAGTCATTATGTTACAAAATCGTATGACTTTTGAACAAATGCAACCCTGATCTAATGAATTCTTGTTATTCTTTTTTTTTCTTTTTTTTGTCACATACTTTATCATACCAGGGTTGCATTTTTTCCAAAAGTTATGCGATTGTGTCGGATAGTGAGTCCTTTTATTATTTATTATCTTTTAAATTTTTAATGCATTAGCAGACAGAAACAATTTTATGTACTTTTCAATTACTAAAATCAAAAAATTTAAAAATATTTTTACTGTTAAATTAAATATCAAAATTCGTAAATATTTAATAGAACGAAAATAACATTTTTTTTATTTATTAAAATAACAAACAGTTGAACCTCGAGATTATCCGTAATGGTGCGGACCGGGAGCATTCTGGATAATCGATTTTACCCGGTTAATGGGGTAAAAGCTTTTGTTGTTTTTTTTGCATATTTTTGCATATCTTTTTATATACCGTATATTATAAAAGACAAATTCATGGATCTTATGATTGTGTTTTATCAAAACATGCATAAATATGTACTAAAAGGGCAAAAATATTTTGGCTGAAAACGCTTGCGTGCGTGCTTGCAATCCCGGATATAGAAAAAGAGAAACAAAAAGAAAACAATTGCAATATGCATTTCTTTCCCGGTTAATCAAATCACAGATAATCGAGGCCTTACTGTACTATATATTCGTCAAACCAAATAAAGACAATAATGAAACTTAAAATCAATTTCAAAAACATATTTCTTAAAAAGACCCCTGTCATATTTTTTTTTCTGTGAAGTGAGATTTAATTTTTTGTAAAGGTATCCACAATTTTACCATATTATTGTGCAATAATTGATAATGTACAATAAAATTGCCAGTGTGTATATTATATTGGTATATGGCACAATATACTGGATAAACTTAAAAGTCTTTTGAACTATATTGCGCAACAAGAAATATTTTGTAATGTGTTGACAATATTGTGCAATAATCATTGTCAGGTACATATGTATGTACATCAATAAGCATTTTTATATTTTTTAAATTACTTAAATAAAATTATTTTAATTTATTTAGAATTTGTTATGTATGTATCTAGTAATTATCACGATAAAATTATTTTAAAATTTCTGAAACGCACATAGCTTTTGTTAACTCTAACAGTATATTGTAAGAAAAATTGCGCAATATATTTGATTAATATTGTTTTATTTATTGAATAGCGTCGAGCAAAATGACAATAATAATAGCAATAAAGTACTCAATAATATTGCATAGTGTATGGGTAACGTAAAGTTTAGTTTTGTATATTTTATTGCACTTATGTATATTGAAAAACCACATTTCTGAATCAATCGCACTCTAGTTTAAGATTTCAAAACATGCAGGTACAATTATTAAACATATATTTGAAGCGGTTTTCCTGTTGACATTTAACCTACTTTTTTACACATAATTTGAGGAATTTGTATTTATTAATCAAACCTACATATTATAAATCAATTAACCGGAAACTACTGTAGCAGCAAAACGATAAGATTGATAGATAGAAGATTTTATTTGCATTATAATTCTAATCTTTTTATTCACTCTTCTCTTTAATTTATATTATTATTTTATCTATTCATGTAGTACATTAGGCTCATGATCATATCATGTTGCTTTCTAGTTTTGTGGTTTAAATAAAAGTTAATTGTAAACAAAATGTCAGAACTGAAGTACATACATTTTATATTGAATCTCATTGAAAAAGCACTTACAAATGCTTTCATGTACTTTTTAGTGCATATATTTTAGTCTTTATGGCATATTTTAACTAAAATAGCATATTCGTCTCCTTTCACCCTGAAATATTAGTACTAGTCGATTCGACTAACCTAACTTTGATTTTTAAATATACAAGATTTTTGCCTTATTTACTGAGCGATTTCTTCTCTTTTTAATTACGACAGTTGTATTCCTTTCATAAGTTTAACTTATTTTAGTGGTGAAATCGCCTCATATAAGTTCCAATGCAATAGTATTTTCACACTAACATGGTTTTAATAAATGTTGGTTAAACCAACTGTTAAAACCTGGGTTTGCCATACAAAATGATTTTATTAAAAGTTTTAAGTTGGTTTTATGAACTGCAACCTTGTTTTCGCTGTACTAAATTCAGTGCTGCCCAGTTAAAATTACCATAAGCAGCTGATAATGTTTATGCCAGTTAATAAAAATAAATACCGATTAAAACATTTTCAAGTTAAAAAGGTATGCAGCCGCAAAATCAATAAAAAAAAACTCCGGAGAAAATCAACGCAAAGGTTTTGGTTATAATGTATATCTGTATTAAATTTAAATATTACCAATCGCTTCTAAGCACTAAAGAAAACCGACTTGCAAAAAACCATTTACAGAACGTTCTATAGTTTCCCTATCAAGAGGATATAATAAGTAGTTCCATAATTTTATAAGTATAAGTAAGTAAGTATAAGTAGTTCCACACCCAGTGGGAACTAAAAGGAGTAAGGATGCCTTCTAGAAGGCCTCTGTATGCCTTCTTTTGGATGTAGAAGGCCTGCTCACTCCATTCTATACTTATATCTTTTTTACACGCGTTGTTATTGCGGAGCAGGCCTTCTATTGTTGCTTCTTTTGCCAGAGATTCTGGAAATTAATGGATTTTGCTTTGGCTTTGGTAAAAAAAACCAGGGACCGTAACTGTTATAACTTTTATCGTAAAAGTCAGAAAATAAAAGTTATTTTTTTACTTTTATTTTTTTGAGCAAAAATAACAGTTATTTTTTGACTTTTATTTTTTTGAGCAAAAATAACAGTTATTTTTGACTTTTATTTTTTCGAGCAGAAATAAAAGTTATTTTTTTACTTTTATTTTTTCGAAAAAAAATAACAGTTATTTTTTACTTTTATTTTTTCAAGCAAAATTAAAAGTTATTTTTTGACTTTAATTTTTTTGAGCAGAAATAAAAGTTATTTTGTGATAAATTCATTATATTTATTATAAATTTTTTGCGCGTTTGCAATAGTGAATCGTTAAATTTACTTATTTAGAAAAGAATATTTGGAATATTAAATAATAATTTCTTTGTCAAAGGGGTTGAAAACACAAAAATAACTTTTATTTCTGCTCAAAAAAAAAAAAATAAAAGTCAAAAAATAACTTTTATTTCTACTCGAAAAAATAAAAGTTAAAAAATAACTTTTATTTCTGCTCGAAAAAATAAAAGTAAAAAAATAACTTTTATTCATGCTCGAAATAATAAAAGTCAAAAATAACTGCTATTTTTGCTCAAAAAAATAAAAGTCAAAAAATAACTTATTTTTGCTTGAAAAAATAAAAGTTAAAAAATAACTGTTATTTTTGCTCAAAAAAATTAAAATCAAAAAATAACTGTTATTTTTGCCTGAAAAAATAAAAATCAGATTTTTAAAAAGCATCGCATTTTCTGACAATTTGGTCCAAGACTTTCAAAATGGTATACTTGGTTTCATTCTCCGACATTTCCTTGAGGTTGCTTTTTTTAATAAAAAATTCAAAATTAACAGTTATTTTCGGTCCCTGAAAAAAACAAAACCAAACATGTTACTGAATGTGTATCGTATTTTTTATGCGAAAGAGTTCTTTAATAAGGTCTTCTGAGTTTTACCGCTGGGCATTCATGTTGAGGAACAACTCTCTCTCTCTCTCTCTCTCTCTCTCTCTTTATATCTCTTCATAGGGTAAATGTTACCTGAACACACTTTTGTTCGTGCACTTCCATAACTTCGTCCATAGTTCAATATTATACTATTACAAATATTATATGTACTACGAATATTTTTTTTTGTTTAGATTGTCTATATAAGAAACACTCCGCTGGGGCAGGAATTATGTATTACGAATATTTTTTTTTTTTTGGTTGAGTATATATATAAGAAAGACTTCGCTGGGACATCTGTTCACTGTGAAGGTCAAACAATGAATCAGTATAAATAGACTGCCAAGTCACTCTGGAACAAGTCCCTTAAGTATACTTAGATATTAACCTAAGCTTAACTGGTACTTATTTATAATTTTGAAATATGAGTGTCCCTATGATCGGGTAGGTAGTGTGCTAGCCTGCCATGCCGTAGGTTAATAGTTTTAATATAAAGATGTTTTTATTGAAAACTAAAAACAATAAAAAAAAGTTCAAGTTTGCGTTGTTACAGTTTTATAAATGTCGGAATGACATTTATATATAATTTATATTATACACGGAATAGGTCCCTATGAGATAGTTAAGTGATAAGTCACAAGGTGCATACAAAGTATCAATTAACCCCATCCTAGGCCATCCTCATGGAAAAGTGATTGGTCCACTTCATAGGAAGTGTTAGAACTCGGACTTGTCCCTATCACTTGGGGATCGGTTACGTGGCTATTATTGTGTCAGTTCCATTTCCTGCAGGGTAGTTACTTTTGTATGGCAAAATCAAGATTAAGTTTTCCAGCTCTGAAACCGTCTACTCGATTTTGCTGATTTTCAATACCAATCTACTTTGGACCATTTCTGACCCACCAGTCAAAGACCGAAGTCTCTAGCTTTTCTGGGAGCTTCGGAAACCGATTTCACGTACACCAGACGGACGGACGGACGGACGGACAGACGGACATCGCTTATTCGTCTTCCCTATACATAAGGATTCAGAATTTATATATTTTATGTGTCGCATATTAATATTATGGGAATTACACACGGAATGACAAACCTATATACATATATACCCTTTTACCATTTTTGGTCAAGGGTATAATAATTTCTATTTTAGAACGGGTTGTAAAATCTCTTAGGTTTTCATAGAAATAAAACAGCTGTTATACAGTTTGTCAAATAAGTGTTATAAAAAAAACTACACCAATAAACACAATTATTTCTACAGAAGATTTATTTTATTTTGAAAAAATTTATTAGGCAACGTCATGTATGTTAAAACCTAAAATTATTAAACTTGTAGTGTGAACGCAAAATCAGCTGTTTATGGTTTAAATCGGACTTATTATGAAAAGCAACATGTTCAACGTTCAAACATGGCGTTTTTTCTGGCGATAAATAAATTTGTTGGCGATTTTATGGCTCTTTTTTTAACAAAATTGAAGTTAAAAATTTTTGTAATTCAAGAAATTACTTTGTTGAAGGCGTAATTTAAAAAAATAAATCCTACCAAAAAACTCGTCAGCAAGAAATTAAAACAAGTTCATTTTAAACGTAAAGCGTTGACAAATTTTGTATGCAAAAATATAAATTACAAAAACAAAAAAAAATTCGGCCCTTAATCACATACTTATTTATAAAAAAAATATTTCTGGTTTAGAGCACGGCCTTATTAAACGGATTTCGAATTTTTTTTCTATAACTCTGTGGCAATAAGCAAAAAGTGGTTTAAGTCATATTTTACTGTTTTGCAGAAGAGCACTTTTAAGCTTTCAAGTAGAATTTCCAAAATTTACTTTTTTTTGCAGTTAAATGGGGAATTAAAAGCTAAATTAAGCTATTATTCAATATAAGATTCATTGCGCTATAACGTCCTGAAAAATCGCACACAATAATTGAGGTTTTTTTATGAGTGCCATTTTCTCAAAATGTGCTTATCTCGACTTAAGTACTTTTTCCTTTTTGCGCCACAGCAATAAAGCAAATATTTATACTCACACACAGGTTTTAAAATGTTTACGCATATGTTTATAAATAAATATTTCATTAAAAAACTATTTTTTAATCTTGGTAGAAGTTTAAGTTTTTATCTTTACACACAGACAAAGGCGCGTATTTGTCTGCAAGAATTTTTCGTTTTTTTTTTCTTTTAATATTTAATCTAGTGATCACTAGAACAACGAACAGGTTTAAAGAACCGGCGACAAGTTTCAACAACTGAACTGATCTGAACGATGTGCACGTTCAGAATGAATATGGGCCGCCGTATGATAAAGATTTATAACAGTACAAAAGCACAAGATAAAATAAAAAAACAAAATAATATAAAAGAAAAGCAAGCACACATAAAGTTCCCACACCGATTAGGCGGCATTGCCACCGTTTGCCAAACGAAACGAATCATTTTGACTAAAATCAAAATTAAAAGAGCAACAACAATATTTATTGTAAATGCATGCGGCAAAGAAAATCGTAACAAAAACAAGAGGTAATAGAACAGGAAAGTACAACAAAAAGAACAACAGCGCGACAGAAAAACATAATATACGTACGATTTTTAGCCAAAATGACGACTAAGATGTGAGCTCAGGGTTGCCAGGTATTTTTTCTTTTTTCCCCCTAAATTAATTGGATGCAGAAGATTATATAACTCACTATATATACTCCATGAGAAAAACGGTTGTCGTATTTCGACTTCAACTAGACGTGTTTGTGCAAGATTATATTTTAATCTAGAACCAAAATGTCGTAGTCGAAGTGAAAATACGTTAACCACGACGATAAGGACGTAACGGGTGGGCGAATTTGAGGTTAGGAAGTAAATTTGCTGTCAAATGATGAAATATCAAGAGCTGAGCTGTCATCCTTTGACACTTATTTTGTAGAAAGTTGGGAAATTTTAACCATAGAACACTACACAGAGAAAAAACTGCCTCATAGAATCAAGAAGATTTTCTCTATGAAACGTTTTTAGGCTAAGGGGTATCCCAGTAGAAAGAAGCGAAGATTTTTTCATACAAACTCCTTATTGTTTTTATGTGCTAAATCATTAATTTTATCAAGAAGAAAACCACATAAAATCAAGAAGAAATCTTATTATTCACAACTTTTTTTTTACTCAATTTCCGTTATTTTTGGCACCAAAAAACAATCCATAGAGAAAAACTTCTTGATTCTATTAGGGATTGTAAACTATAGGGATTTCTTATTGATTTTATTAGGTGGCCTTCTTGATTTTTTTAAAAAGGGTTTCTTCTTGATTCTATTAGGTTGCCTTATTGATTTTTTTCAATAAGGGTTTCTTCTTGATTTTAGTAGGTTCCTATATGATTATGTGTAAAGCATCTTATTGATTTTTTTAATAATGAAACCTTCTTGATTTTATGAGGTGTCTTGTTATTTCATATCATAAATAGACATAGAGACAATTTTTTTCATGATCTTTTTCATTTTTGTATAAGAATGTTTGCACAATCATTTCAATGGTTATTCAGGCTGCTTGTTAGCATATTGGTTAGAGTGCTTGTCTATCAGTCAGAAGTTGCTGGTTCAATACTTGGTGAGTAAGTTAGTTAAGAATACAACATGTGTATGTATGTATGTATAAATAAATAACATCTACAATATACTACATACATACATACATATGTATTTAGTATAGAATTTAAATGAAAATACATAAGTACAGAGAATAAAGACGCAATCTTTTTTTTATGAGTCGCCTAATAAAAACAAGAAGAAAACCTTATTGAAAAAATCAATAAGGTAACCTAATAAAAACTAGAAGATTTCTTCTTAATTTTTTCAAAAAGGGTTTCTCTATGAAATTAATAAGATTTCCTTATTGAAAAAAAAAACCATAGAAATTTCTTATTAATTTTGTTCTATTTTATGAGGTATTTAGTAGGCACTGTTTTCTCTGTGTACGCTCTTGAATAAAGAATTTTAATTTTGAAAATTTACTATAAAATAAAACTAAACGAAAACAACGCATTTTCAACAAAATCATCTTTAGCGATCAGTCTCATTTTCGGTTATTTAAACAATCCATATTTTTTTCGAAAATGAGCAACGAAACGAAGTCACCGTGAATTTCCTGCGCTACTACACTATGATAACCGATTGTTTGCAGTCACAATTGGCTAATGTTGACATCATTGACCTTCGGTTTCAGCTAGATGGCGCCACAAGCCACACAACCGGCCAAACAATTCAATTAATGTAGGAGAAATTTCCCGGTGGCGTAATTTATCGATTTGGCAATGTCAATTGACCGCCTCGTTCTTATGGATTATTTTATCTGACGCCATTTGAAAGACCAGGTTTACGTGAACAAACAGCAAATAACTCACGTTCTACAAGCGAAAAGTGAAGCTTTGTTGCAACACGTTGTTCAAAATTTTGTCTGGCGGCGTGCTCGAGGTGTACATTTGCCCGATATCATATTCCATTATTAATTTGCATATTTCTACTTTATATTGGTATCAATAAAGCTGAATTTGAAAAAAAAAATTGTTTTAAGCCAATTTACTTACTAACCTTAAATTTACCCGCGCTTTATATCATACAAGATCTTTTGGTAGGCGATATACATATACACAATGAATGGTTTAAAATTGCTCAAGCAAAAAAAAAAATATCCTTATCGTGAATAATAGGAAAATGGATATATTATTATTTCCTTTACTAATTTAATAAATTCATAAATAAAAATTATTTCTTTTTTTATAAAAATTAATTTTGATTGTTTCCTTAAAAAAAATTTCTTTCTCCTAAAAGAAAAAAAATCAACCAATCTAAAGCAAAATATCTTAATCTGGCAACACGGTCTGATTTCGAAATATAAAACAAACACACCAACGAGTTTTTTTTTAGAATAACAAACAGCCGGTAGAAGATGCATTTTAAAACAACAAAAAACTATGACAAAAACTATTTAATTTTATGAACAACAAAAACTACAAGTTAAGAAAATTTAATATGGAGAACCCATATTAGTTTTTTGGCTATTTGCTTATGCCAGAGATGATCAAGCTCTTAAGTTCCGCGTGCCATTTGTCAGATTTTTAAGTTTGCATTAAAACTGCATTTAAGTTGCTGTGTAAAATTTGACAATAACTTTTGAAGAGAATTTTATTTTTTCAAATTCCATATTCCAGTTGTAAGGAAACTGTTATATCGTCGGTTGGTTTCTGGTTTGCTGCAGACATAATGTATTTTGTATATACTGTGCCGCAAACAAGAAACCAATCAGCTGTTAAAACAACTCTATTATCATTTGCATTTAGCATTATCATTACCTTGTTTCCTGTACTCGTACATTCAATCGACCATTACGATAAATGCCTTAAGATTATTTTCTCTTTAATTCAATGAAAACATAATACGCAAACAATTTGTTCAGTTTGATGCGGATTTCGATCCAGACTTTTTGTGTGATGCTTTGTTGCATCGCTACAGAAAATGGCCACAGGAAATGAGCATTATTATGTAATCAGCCACAGTGTTTAGCAAGTCTATTTTTATGGCATACCACAGGTTCATCAAATTAACGAATTATGGAGCGGATTGAATTCCCGATTCATTGAAAGTGTTTGTTATATCACTTCTAGAAAGATATAAGAAGGAAATAATAGTTTCTTTTGAAACTGATCACTCGCCCATATATAAAATTACCACATCTCATAATTCAAATGTGATGTTTCAAATTAACACCCTATTGCTAAACAATTGCGATACAATTTGTTTTTATTACACACATACAGGTATAATGCTACTGCATTATATGCACCGAATTAAATAATAAAAAAAATTATTGTGCAATAAAAAATCTGTTTAAAAGAACACAACAACTTATTTTGTTGGCAAGAAATGCTAAAAGTTGTCACCAAAAAAATATTTATTTTCGCATTTATTTTTAGTACGTGTTTTTCTAAAACAATACAAATTAACAAAAAAAATTATTTTGCTTTTTGCAATCGCGCATCTGTGCCTCCAATGATGTTGTTGACAAAACAATTAATTAGAATGACGATCTGATGATGATGATGATGACGACGAAGACGATAATCGCAATAGAAAAATTTTTAAACAAAATTTATAGTTACATAAAATGTAAAATAAATTTTAAGGCATGTGTTTCTTACAATGTAATGAAAAATATAAAAAAATGTTTTATGTCTGTAACTACAATAAACTTGTCGTTATTTTAGTACCATAGGAGTATTAAAAAGCTTAAGCCAAGAAATCTAAAATAATAATAAAAAAATATAGCTACGCATACATATGCATGTTAATAATTCTGTGCTTAAAAGCAACAACAACATAAGTCGACTTAGGACCAATTAGTAAAAATTGATATTTACTATTATTTATGATAAACAGCGCTGCCAGAAGCTTTGGGATCAAAATCATCATTTGCCATGGAAAAAAGCATAAATCATATTTTGTTTAAAAAATCATTAAAAACATGATAAAATCATCATTCTGGCAGCAGTGATAATAAAGAAATACAACCCTATTGTGAATAATAAGTGGAGTTTTTGTTCCCATGAAATTTTTATTTCCCTCGAAGGGAAAAATGAATCTCCCATGAAATTTTTCTCTCGTTGTTGTACGTTGAAAACGTAAAGAAGATTTGTAAAGATTAAAAATTAATTGAAAGCAAAGAAATTTAAGTTGAATAATCTCTTTTCTTGATATGCGTGATTAGTTTATGTACAAGACACATAATCTTGACTGTAACCCTACGTCTACACCTGATATATTTTTATCATGACAAATGTCAAATTCCATATAGAAAAAAGAGCTAACATAAAAAAAATTATTTTTCAATATAAAATTAGACTTTTGTTATGATAAAAATATATCAGGTGTAGACGTAGGGTAATTAATATGAAAATACTGGGTTCTAATGGTCGCTTTCGATAACGAGTTGATTCGATCATGTTTTTTTCAGTTTGAGATTATCGCATACGATATCGAATCATATTATTACATTGTTAGATAGCGAATGGCGTAGTCTCAAACTGAAAAACATGATCGAATCATCTCGTTATCGATAGCGACGATTAGACCCCTGGCTTATTTATATTCATATACTTGTGTATGTATGAACGTGTACATATATATAAATACATGCATTTGTATGTACCTTTTGAATTTTTTCAATATTTGAAAAAATTGTTTTAGTCAAAATTATGTAGTCAAATTTGTGTCCATAATTATTAAAAACGATAAAAGGCTGAGTGTATTAAAGTATTTAGATACAGTATTTATTAAATCAATTGAGGACACTAACTACTTTGAATTTGGTTCCGTTTTAGTGATATAATCACCCTTATCGGGAACAAAAAGGTGAAAATTTTGTTCACCTGACACAACAACAACGCAAACATTGGCGATCACAAATTTAGGGAAGGGGAACACTTTTCACGTGAACTTTTATTCACGATAAGGGTGAATATAAAAGCTTCAGGTTGCTTTTGTAAAGAGTTCATGATATTAGAAAGCTCAGCGAATAAAAAAAGCTACGGTGCAATTTTCAAAATATATCAACCAAACTATTGGTACGAAATAAGCAACTTCTCAAATTACTTGTTGGATGAAATTTTATATTTTAAATTTGTATACAGTTGCTTCATATATATTTTTATTTTGCTGCATACTACGGCTTCCGCTGAAATAAATTATCTAGCAGACTGAAAATTGAAACTTGTCATTCAATGCTATCTGGTTGAATTTTGTACCAAATTGATTTGGAAGACTGGGGTCTAATCGTCGCTTTTGATAACGAGCTGCTTCGATCACGTTTTTTAAGTTTGGCATTATATCATGCGCTATCGAACAATGTGATAATATGGTTCGATATCGAATGCCATATTCTCAAACTGCAAAAACGTGTTCGAATCAGCTCATTATCGAAAGCGACGATTCGACCCCTGGATTACAAATGGCTGTACCTTTGGAAGTACTTTTGTACCTTAATAAGTACAGATATACCGTTTCAAAAAATAGGCAGTTAATAACTAATAAACTTAAATAAATTTTCTTTAAAGTAATTAACCTGAGTTATGCTTTTATGTAAATAAGTGCCAATGTCAAAAAATAGCAATAAAAATATGTCTATATCTGTAGACAATTTAAGTAATTTTTTATTATAGGCAGATATTATACAAATATGTATGAATTATATTGCTTTTTGTGGCTTTAAATTCTCATAAAAATAATATTTTTTTACTATTTAGATATGAAAAACATGATTTCTATTTTTGATGTTTTTAGAATAAACCGGTTATTTTTTATTTTTCTTATTTTAAAGGTTGCCTCTTTTTTTTCTTAGAAAACCTCTTTTTGGTGCCGCCTTCTTTAAATAAATCCCCTTTTTGCGCCCCTTTTTGAAATTTTGCAACGGTAACGCTGAATAAGGGAAAATCAAAAATAGGATAATAATTTTAGGGAAAAAGTATATTCATACTTATCGCGAATATCAAGGGAATAAATTCTGGGGGAACATGTTATTGTGAATAGATGTACATGTATTTTTTAATTTTTTTATTAGGGCTTTTTTGGGGGGGGGGAAAACTCACGGGAATTAAAATCGGCGATGCCATATTTTTTCGAACATACGACGTGTTTTTTCACGTAGAAATAATTCACGATTGCAACTTTAGAGAAAAGGGAAATATTTCGAAGGAATAAATAATATTCACGATAGGGGTGATTGAAATTACGATTGCAATTTGGTTGAAAAGGGAAAATATTTCAAGGGAAAAAATTATCACGATAGGACTGATAAGCAAGACAATATTGATCCAAGTCTTAAAAAAGTCCAATGCAATTTGTAATAAGCTCCAAATTATATTAAGAACTACAATTTGCATTCATTCGTACATTCTTTAGTACAGTAATCTTTACTTTAAGACAAAATTATTTCAATTTGGCCATTTCGATTTTTTCAAAAAAAAAAAAAACTTTCATAAGCTTTTCGACTTACGCTGTTATAGCTTGTGACTGCAGAATTAAATAATTTGCATTCTTCTCATTGGAACGTTTATGGAAAACGTTTTGTATTCTCTCCGATTTACCAAATTATTTGTGCTGCATCGGACGAAAATGATATACATGTACCACCTACTTTCAAAAGACTGTATCAATAATTTCATTTAATAATTTCTCGGAGGCGATAATTGATTTCTGGCCATTTTATTCTATATGTAGTCTGTATGTATGTATGTATTTCTTAATTTGTTTGCCATTCCAAATATGAAGTAAATTATTTGTTTTCTTAGCGCTGAATGCAAATTAGTTTGGCACTCGACTCGTTGCCTACAATAAAAAAAAAATGTTTTTATAACAGCAGAAAAGTAAAAAAAAAACTCACACAAAAATATTCAATAAATTTGTTCCAATCTATTTTCTTCCATTAAAAATTTCTGCGGTTGTATTTTTTTGATTTAATTTATCTACATACCGCTTATGACAAATTGCAAGACTAAGCAAACCATAATATGAGACAAGAAGACAGAACAAACAAAAACAAGAATAAAAATAACTAATAAGAAAAATAAGGCCACATAAACAACAAGTGTTCATATGACAGCACTTGCGGTTTCAATTGCCCCCTACACTTATGAAAAAATAAAATACCACAAAATTGACTGCGCATCTGACTTTGTACTGAGAAAGACTGATGACTGCACAGAAAAAAAAATTTCCAGCAATAGATACGTTTAATTGAAAAAAAAACCAAAAATCAGTAGAATATTTTATTGACTCAATTAAACTTTTAATTAAATTTAATTTTTAAATAAAAGTTTAATTGACTCAATAAAATTTTTAATTGATTTTTGGCTTTTTTTCAATTAAACTAGCCACGTTACAGGAAATTGTTTTTCTGTGTATGTAAGGATATTTCTGGCAATTCTCTTCAACACCCTGTGCCCCTGTGGCTGAGTGGTAGCGATGATAGCCTCTCAGTCTAGAGGTCGTGGGTTCTATTCCCGCCATAGACCCTGGGTGTTTTCCTCAGACAAGTTAATCGCTTCGCGTGTTGTGTTGTGTTGAAAAAAAAAACCACTGCCACTTGAATATTTCCAAGATGGGTTCTATCTATGGTGTTTACATATATCCCAATTTCAGTCTGCGGATGAGTGGTCAATTGGTATCTGGGGCTGACCTATAAAGAGAGGTTTGACTATTATCGCTTTATGAATGGTACTTGGGTACGGATAAAGTATGCTTTTGGAAATTATGTCTCTAACACCTTCCCAGTTTGGTGTGGAATTTTGTCATCCCCAGTGAAAATGCTTAGAAGATGGGAGAGGACTGTTCTTGTTGCTTGTCTGGGAATGTGGACTCGGCTACACACAATGAATGGGCTGTCCGCCGATTATCGTAATAAAACTTACGATAGTGAGTCGAAGATTGGCAACAATTCGCTTTGCTTCGATCCTAAAGATCAAAATTTGTTCAATACCCTTACTTTGCCAAAGCGCTGCAAGGTATTGCATGAGTATTGCTTGATTCAGTGCGTACATATGCATTACTCATGATTGCATTCGTTTAGTTTTTAAATTTTAAATTACTCATAAGATTTTAAAAATAAAAGAATATTGGTCGCACATAAACTACAGTGTGATATTTAGACAGTTTCTATCTATATTCATTTTATTTATTTCAAATGTGTTTTTTTTTCTTGCAAAATCTCAACAGACAATTTGTCGCTTTTTCTTCTCAAGAAGCTCGCTCTTATTTTTTGCTGCAATTTTTTATTTTTTATTTGTTTGCGTTCTGTCAGTCCGTTTGACGCAAGAACAGGAGGTCATTAAAACATTATGATCAAACGAGAAAAAAGTTGATTTTTCTTTGCTGATAAAAATTGTGCAAAAATCAAGAAACCTTCACAGACAAAAACTTTTATGAGTATATGATTGATTTTTATTACATTATTTCTTTTTTTTTTAACTGCAAAATTCATTTCTGTATAACAACAATAACATATGTCTGTACATACATATGTTTTTCAATTATAAATGCAATAAGTATTAATAATAACTTTTCAATAAAGTGAATGAACCACAAGATGTTTGTACTCGTATTTAATCAGCAAATGGGGAAAACAATATGACAAAAGTAAAAGTCTTAGTAGGACGGTTGTGTGCTAAGTTGTGGGGAGAGTTCGGGCTAAATAGAAGCTATGTATTTCGAGTTCGAATAGCAGAGATACAAACCTTATATTTTAATGCGAATTATTTCTTTTTGCTGTTAAACCAGTAACATTAAGGTAGTATCATATGATTGCCGCAAGGCATCAGTTGCTGGTTTTTTCATGTGGCAATCACATGATTTTACAATTTATTGGCTCATTTGGCCCCATCAAATGCAAATGCATCTGGTGTGGCAATTATGTGAACGGCTGATAGGCAACCATGAGTCTATTATAAAAATACACCAATATATATATAGTGTTCTCATGCGGAAATCGAAGCAGACAATATGGGCCTTACAACAATTTCGTCCTGGATTAGGGAACAAAGAACAAAAACTTCGTAGCCGCAGTCGAAATACACCAACCACGATAAGTGGAAATACCCCAGAGTATAACTAAACTAAATTTTAGTTTTTTTTCATATCGAATTTTTCTTCGTGTGACCGTAGAACAACATTTATTTTCTTAATTAAAATGAATATTAATTATAATAATGCTATAATTATAATTTATTTGCAGTTTCAATATTCGGTTCAGTACTTCTCTTTTTGAGAAGCTCTCTAACCCATGTACATACATACTTCTTTAGCATTCCTTTTTTCATTTCATCACTCAGCAATATTTCGATTCTGAAGTTTTTGAAATGGTAAAATTTGGTTAAAAATTTTTTTATACTTGTGTATATTAAACTATGTGCAATTTTTTCTTTACAAATTTTATAAGTACAAATTAAATTAATATGAATGCAAATACAGCTATCGATGTAAATGAATTTTATTGAATAGATATTTTATTTTTGTCATTATTTTTTAAATAAAATTAAAAAAAAAATTATTTATTTCACAAAAGAAAAAATGTGAATCCAAAAAACTCAATTTGGAGATTTTTGGGGATGACAAATCCAAAATTGGGGAAAAGCTCTAGAAAACAAAAATGGCAACACTGAACTGCACACAAGCAATGTTCCTTTTTTAGAATATTTTTTAATAATCATTACTATTGTGAATAAAATTTTAAATTTTTGTTCCCATGAAATTTTCATTCCCCATGAAGGGAAATTTTGCAATCGTGAATTTCATGGGAACGTTTGTTCCCGCTATCAATGCGTAGTGAATGTAAAAAACGGTAAAAATACTTATAAAGCTTAAAAATTAATTGAAAATCAAACAAATTAAGTTTAATAATAAGAAATACATATATTTTGGGTTTCAAATTAAATTTTGTGGAGTGTAAGGTTGTGTGTTTAAATATTTTAGGTGACATGGAAAAGATTCTTTAGTATTCCACAGCCATAAAATTTACTGCATGTGTTCAAATAAAAAAGGTACAGGGAATTATTGTTATTAATCGTGGACAGTATTTACTAATTTAAAAATAATTATTTATGACTTTTAATATATAATTGAAAGTATAATATTGAAACTACGCGATCTATTAACTAAGTTCGCCTACAAAAATAAGGTGAATAAAACCGAGGGAAAAGTGAACAAATACATGTGAAAAATATTATTCACGATAAGAGGAATTAAAAAAAGGGAACACATTTCTGGGGAAAAATTATTCACGATTGCAATTTGTGGAAAAGGGAAAATATTTCGGGGGAAAAATTGTTCACGATAGGGATAAGAATAACTATTTTATTAAGCTTTTGGCGATTATTTTATAAATATTTATATTCAGAAAATTATTATATGTATAAAAAAAATTTATTATCAAATATACATATATTAAGAAAAACTACATAAATTTGATTTCTGCGATTTTTAAAATCAATTTGGCGCAATAGGTCAGAAAAATCTGACACCCTGACTACTCTCAGGTCACACTTATGAACAATCATCAGAATAAAAAAGAAATTTAAGCACGAATGCTAAAAAACTTTGATAATCATTTTGAATTATTTTTTATATGAAATTTTTAACTGAAGACTTTACTATTTTTCAAAGGATTTATTTCCCAAAAGTACTTGAACTCTGTACCTGATAACTCTACATTACTTGCACTCACAGCAAGTGGTCTAAATTGTATAAATTAATTTAAAAATTTATAGTTCAAACCGACACCGCCCCTTTCCTAAAAAAAATCACTGTTTAAAGCTGGTACTCACTATACTTTCAGTCTGATCTAATGAATTCTTTGGTATTTTGGAAATTTCCATAAGCTGCATCAGATCAGGGTTGCATTTTCTCAAAAGTCATTTGCCATCGAAATAATGTGGAGTGGAATTATTTGCCACTCTATTGGAATGTGATGTTAGCTAAAGATACGCAATGCATGACAAAAATATCTTTCCAATCATATTTGTGAAACTATTTCAAAGTTTTGAAAAATAAAAAATTTTACATAAAACTCATGCCTCCTCCACAAACCAAATTGAATTTGTACATGGTACAAATTTAAATTTGAAATCATGTGATAAAATTCTACATCTGTTGCTAAACTTATTTATTTGCATTTAATTTTTATTTATTTTTTTTATATTTTGTTTTTAACAAAAACTATTCATCATACTGTTTCCTAAACTAAACGAAACGCATTAAATAAAAATCCCAAAAATGCATCTTATTCACATTTCTTTGGCACAAAAATTTTTTGGTAAAAGAAATTCGTAAGTAAAAGTGCAATTACAATTGAGGACGTAACCACGGTTGCCACTCTAAATTTTTTTTCGGGACCAAAATTCATCAAAAAAAGGACCAAAATAAAAAAAAGAGGACCAATTTGTTTGCTATTTTATTGGCATACCAGCTATGCTTACAATATTATTTAACAAAACATTTATTTAACAAAACATAAGTAAAAATTAAACGTAAAGATTTCTAAACATTAACAAAAAGTGCTTGAATTCAATTTGCACATACATACATAAAACAAATTAACATAAAATGTATACACATATATAGATATAAATGTATATAATACACATACATGACTAGTGTTACGTTTTTGCACCAAATAAAATATGATGGTGATTCTATTCTAAGCCCACCCTATGTCTTTTACTGACCAAACGTAATGAGGCTCTGATTTTTGCGCACAAAGTTCTTTGGACAACATTATATTATTGATTGAACTGAACTCTAATTTATTCCTTAATTTGGTTTTGATAAGAGAAAGTTCAAAAAATGTACGTTCTGCTGCCGCCGAACTATGTGGAAGGCTCATTAAATCATATATAAAATCAGTCAATTCTTGAAAACATTTCTCATCCATACCGTTTTTATATAAACTAACTTTTTCCCAAAATACGCAAACGTCCATATCAGGTTTAAGATTAGTGTTTAAAAGTCTTAAGAGTTTCCATTGTGTTAAAATAATATCTATATCACATTTAATTAAATGAGAAAAATTGCTTACTAAAGGCATTATTGACGTTTCTGTGTCTGATAAAACTTTGTTGGGAGTAATTACGCATAAATTTTTTAAATCAGTTCTTCCAAAGTCAAACCGTTGCTGAATTTGTTTCAAAAATTCAACGTAAAAGTTTAAAATATTTGTTTTAATTGTGATTCGTTGCGAATCCGTAAAGTTATCGCTTTCAAGAAAGTTTTCTGCTCTACTTCCTATAAAAATATTTTTTCCTTGCAGATATTTCGTTTTGTCATGTATATTAAAATTTTCCAGACAATCAATATTTTTTACAAAGTCGTTATGCATAAAATTACTCAAAAGTAGTTTGAAATGTACTTCAATTTGGGAGTACAAAAAGGGTAAGCGAACTTTTTCAGATTGGAACTCTTTATTCAGGGTATTAATTATTTTCAATACGTAGGCCAAAAACAACATGTAAACTTTTAGTTCTGGATCACCCATTAAATTCGCTAATTCAAATGCACTAATGCCACTTACTTCAAGACACGTGGATAAAAAATATAGTCGAAGCGCTTCCCACTGTTCATTAATCCGTGCAATCACACTTTCCAGAGCGAGCCAACGAGTAAAAGAAATTCCAAGTATTTTGTGTGGTTTTACGCCACAATAATCCTGAAATTCCTTGAACTCGTTGATTCGCTTTGGGCTGTACGAGAAAAATTTATATATATCTCTACACAGCTTTTCAATTTTCGCTGATAGCTGTTTGCTGGCGTAGCTCGAACACAAATGTAGCGAGTGGCAAGTGCATTTGATGTAAAATATATTAGTATCATTTTTTAATTTCGTTTTCAGCCCATTTAATTCGCCGGCCATCGTATTGGCTCCGTCAGTTGCTAGCCCTATCAAATTACTTAGAGGTACACTGTGCTTTGCAAAAAATGACTTTATCGTTTGGTATATTGACTCAGAATCGCTTTTGGTAAGTTCAATTAGTGATAAAAATCTGTCACGAATGGTATTCGATAACTTATCAAAATACCTTACCACCAGAACCAGGCACTTTTTTGTTGATACGTCCGTGGTTTCGTCCACAATCAAAGAGAATTTACAGGTTCTGAGATCCGATACTATTCTTTTCATTGCTTCGTTCCCTAAAATCTCTGCTAGCTGGGTCGATTTTGTTCTGCCGCAGCGTAAAGACTGAGCTATTTTTGAGTCCGGACAACACACGACTAGCAAATTTGGCAAATAATCCAAAAGGATAAATGGAAGATTATGTGCCATTATGAACATCACTAAACTGAATTCTGCGTTTCGGATTTGCTTTTCTAAAGTATCATTTTGTTCTTTAAGAAAAGAATCTAACTTCACTTGACCCTTTTTCTTGGTCACATTTTGAAAATGGCTTGATTGCTCTGTGTGTCGTTTTAGCTTCGCTATGTGGTTCACCATGGACTTTTCGCAAGCAATGCAGTATGCGCTCCCATTTTGCTCTTTGAGCCAATTAAATTGGGTTAGCCATTCTTTCCGAAATTTGCGTCTTGGATCCTTTTTTTCGCCAGCTGTGTCGCTAAATATGGAATAGGTAATCAATTACATGCTCGTTCCATGAAATACGTACTTATGTACGTATGTATTTATTACCTTTCACTGCCATCGCTTTCGATTGACTGCGTGTGAGGCCGTTGTTCTGCAACCTTCGCCTTCTTTATCAAAAACCTGAAACAACATATCAATCAATGCAAAAATTTAAATTTCCTATCCATTCAAATGATTCTTTAACTTACTTGTCCATGGTAAATTATTGTCTAGTTTTACTTTTACACAAACAATTACATACTTATAATAAAATATTTGTTACACTGAAGTTGATTTGTCAATTTCTGATTTGTAAACAAAAGAAACAATTGACCAGTGTTGTCAATTTAGCTTTTTCCCCCTAGATTTAGCTTTTTTTTGACTGACAGGTAGTATTGCCAGATTTACTATTGTTTGCTGGTAAAATTCGATTATATTTTCAAGTGATGTCAACGAATCAAATCTTTCGCTTTATGTGAACAGTGTTGATTTTCGTAAATAAATTTTTAAAGGCGTGATGAAACACTCAAAATTTGGTTGTATCACAATTGTAAACATTTTTATAAAAGGGACCAAATCAGAAAAAAATGGACCAGTGGACCAAACGTAGAAAAAAGGACCATTTTTGGTCCAATTGGACCAAAGTGGCAACCGTGGACGTAACCGCTGTCAGCAATGAGTGTGCTTACAATACATTTTGTACGAAATTTATCAGCAGACTGCTAAACACAACGGCGCCGTCAAGGCTCATAATTTAAAGTCTGCTGCATTGTTAAACCTTTCGACCAATTTTTAGCAATGTTTCATTTATATATATTATATTTAGTTATAAACACATAAATACTTTATTTTTATGTGCTCACAGTGCTTTCGATGATCCAAGAGTTGGCATCACTGCCACCCACCACTAATGCTTTGAAATAAAAGGGTGGTAATACACCTCTGGACACATTACACAAGACACTCGCATTACCTAATACTATGTTTAGACGGTACGTGCTTCGCTCTCTATTCATGCTTCACGCCCCAATCATGACCGAATCCACTTGCTTCGCCATACAAAATTATGAGAGCGAATCAATTCAATATGAATCTACTTGCGAAGCACGTAGAATTGGTATCTTCTCTAACTTTTATCGCAGTTAATCGCCACTTTATCTGAACTAGCTATCAAAACAAAATAGGTATATGTGTATGTGTGTGTTTGTAAACAAATAAAAACAAACCAAAAAACATAGATGTGAGTTTAATATAAATAAATTTAATTAAGTTATGAATAATATAAAAAGGAAAAATAAGAAGAAAATATAGAGATGCCTTCAAAAACAAGATTTCGCATGAGTGGAATTTGTATAAAGTATATATGTATGCTTATGTGTATGCATGTATATACGTGCGTATGATACGTATGTTTGTGTGAATATAAATAAAAAAATGCCACGCGAACAGTGATGCCAACTTTTTCAGAGCAAAAACCACTGTGTGTTCATAAAAAAGCACTAAATGAAATAAGTACTCGTATATATGTACATATGTATGTATGTACATATGTAAATATATTTTTATTTATTTTTTTGTATTTATCTATTTATTTACTAATATATATTGTAATAATTAGTTATAATATATATTATATATATAGTTATAATATATATTATATATGTAGTTATAATATATATATATAATATATATTATAACTACAATTTTAAATTTACTACATTTCATAGGTTTTTGTAATAATTTCAATTATATCGAGCCATATTTCGATTTTGCTTATAAGTAGAATATGAGTAGGAAAATAATTGAAGTTCATTTGGGAAGACACTCCAATTATGGTGTATTATTTTAACAAAAGATGATCAACGAGAATTATACTCATCGTTTCAAGAAATGCAGTTTCATCTTTTTCCTCTGGCCATAAAACTGTTTTAATAAAACAATTTGAACAACATAAGGCTTTTCTTTTTAGACCGTATTTTATGTATATGAATGAAACAATTTGATTTATAAAATCATTATTGTATTTCTAACTTACTTTTAAAATATTTATAAGCGCTAGAAGTCATTTCTACTACAACATTTGAACATGGTAATGTTAATAGTCTTAGAGAAAATATTGACAGTATTAGAAATGGATTATGATTAGTTGAATTTCTATAATTATAAATTTCAATCCAAAATTTATCAGTTTTGAGCAAATTTTTCCATTTATGTATCCTTAAATTTCTGATACTTCGTTCTATTTCTTCAATTTCACCATCCCAGCAAAAATTACCGCTTCCCAGAAGAATTTTTGTAAACCAGCTAGAAGCAATGCATTCAGTTTCCAAAAAGCCTTTCATTTTTTGCTTTACTAAGTTCGTTTTACAGAAGTAATAATGTGTAGTTTTTGTGTACTCAGATGCAAAAGTTGCTGGTGTACACTTTTTTACTTTTGTCCACTTTGTTAGAGAGCCTTACGTTAGAAAATAAAGCCACCACACTTTAACAAATTAATATTTAGTAGATTTGTAAAACGCACTAAAATCAAAGGTGAAAAGCAGCAAAAAAAAGGCACTAATTTCTTTTTAAAGCATTAATTTGAAAAATTCCGCACTGTTATGAATTAAAAAACTCTAAATCTAGTACGAAAAGCACTAAATTGGCACGATGCACACGAAGCACGAATGCGTAGTCTAAACACCATGATTCATAAACATTATTCAGAGAGCGAAGCAGGTGATTCAACTCGTCGTCTAAACATAGCATTAAACGCTCATCAGCCGATATTTGTTTACATTTCAATGCACATTAATGTGTAGTTTCCACAATGCAAGCAAGCGACTTGTCTAGAAAAAATATATGAAAAGCACTCAAATTTTTGAGTGATTCCTATACAAATTTTCTAGACAAGTCGCTTGCTTGCATTGTGGAAACTACACATAAATCAGCACACAGAGGGAAAAAGGTGGTAGAAAAATACGGGAATCGGTACCATTTAGTATCAAAATTGAGTTAAGTACGTTTGTGCTTATTTTCATAACGGTTGGTAGAATTTTGTTACCAACCGTTTTGGTTTTGATAACACACTGTACATATTTTTTGTTACCAGTCGTTCTACCCATCATATTGGGTTAACGATCGTTCTTGATTTAATAATAAGTCGATCTTAACTTATTCATGGTATTTATGTGCAAATTGTAAACGTTGTTATTAATTAACTGGTACTTTGTAGTATTTTTTCTTAGCCTGCCAACACATTTGATACCGAAAGTTAACAAAATATTGTTCACGATTCGTTCTCAATTTGATATTCAAGCGTTAACAATTTTAGCATACCTTTGTTCCCTCTGTGTAGTAGTAGTAGTGTAGGTTTTTGTTCGACTAGCCGTACTTTGTTCTACCCTTTAATTTCAAGACAAATAGCGACCGTTCTCTCCTGTCGCCAGTCGCTTAATTATAATTCGTCGTTTCGCGTACAGCACGTTACTTACATACCTACTTGAACTGTCATTGTTTTTTAAATTTCGCGTTAAACGAAATCTTTGCAAGCAAATGCATATCTCGTGAGTGAAAAACTTAAAATTAGACTATGAAAAATTAAACAAATAAGAAAATACAACTTTAGAGCGTTGATCTTATTAAAATTTATTTGTTTTAAATTTGAATTCGTTTATGAGAAATTGCGTAAGCAGCTACCATATCATTTTTGCTAAAATATTTTTATTCAGGTGTATCGTTAAAGTATAATAAAAATGGAAGAACTTGTGTCATCTCTATAAAATATTTTTAGATTTTTATATTGCTTTGTGATAAATAAATAAGAGGAAAAATAAATTAATACATAAATAAGTCGCAAATTTTTAGTCATCACGAATGTGTTAAAATGTTTGTTTTCTTGCATAAACTTAACAAAATTGTATGTAAGTACTGGTACATTCTTTATTTGTTTTTTTTTTATCAAAAGCTGTTTTCTTATCATTTCTATGACTAAAAGTGAAGAAAATACATATGTGTAGAAGGATCACTCAAAGTGTTAGATAAAAATTGTGTTATTGTGAGGAGGCCTTCCACTGGTATCATATTGCGTTCTAATTTTTGTTGAAACCCTTATGACGGTTTTTTTTATTTATCTAAAATTTTGTAAACAGCAGTGTCGGCCATAAAAAGTTTAAAAAGATGATTAGATTTTAGCTCTCTTGTACGTCATCACATGCTTTTTAAGTATGTACCTTAAAATATTTGAGCGACTTTCGATCTTCGATTGTTGTTGTAAATGCTGACCGTACAGATTTTCATTTGATATTATGCTTAGATCCGGCTAATAGCGACGTTCTATTGTGAATTTTACTTAAAGTGATTTATCACAATAGTATATCAGCTGAGACTGAACGTACGAAATTACAAGATACAATGTATGGAAATTTATACCACCAAGTGAATTTCTATAAGAGGATTTTGACTTGTCTTATATTTTGGAGATTTGTTTACAGCTTTAGAAAAGATTTTAGAGTTTTTCAATGCTAATGCTTGATCTGACGCTGCCAGCCAATACACTCATATTTTTTTTTTACTAAAACAAGAATATTTTTGCCACTTGCGACTCAGCTTTCTGTGTAATTATCCACAAATGGGACAACAATTTTTTTCTTGAACTATTTTGGGACTGTAAAATGTTTTGTGTAATTTCTGTGTAATTTTGCCGCAGATCTTCATTTCATTTAAGAAAATTTTACTCCGTAAATTTACTACCAAACATTTTTATAATATTTTTATGTTTATGTTTGGCTGTACTTGTCTTCTTTGTCTTTTATTTTCGAACTGTTTATTCAGTGGAAAGAATTTTTAGAAAGTTAAAATTAACGAAAACTTACATGAAGAAAATTTGCTATAATTTTTTTCAAATGAAGGTAAACATCTTTGACATTTGTGGCATAAAAATGTGCAAAATATCGAATATAAGGCATGATTTCCTATACTCCTCAAGAGCGCAGAATATTTTTTTTAGCTTTTTTGCACAAATTTTCATCGAAAATTATCATGAGCGATGAATTGGCATATGACTATCTTTATTGGTATATAACAGCAAAATTCTCCAAATTAATGTCTAAAAAAGTGAAACTAGTGAGAAATAAAGCTTGAAAAGTCTGGCCGATGGGTCAATTATGACAACCATAAATTGTACGTAAATTACGAAACACATTTCTCACACAGCACGAATTTTTATAACATATATGTACATTTATAGTTTATTCATGGTTAAATGGAATTGCCACAAGCTACGAATATTTTTTTACACTGAAAAACTTAACACTGAAAAAATAAATAGTAAAAAAATCACTGGATATATACTCTTAAATAAAAAGCATTACTTAATATCAAAAAAAAATTTTGTTTTGCGTAATTTATAATATTTTAGATAATTTTGAATGTTCGTCTGTGTAAAATTGAATTTCGATTCCGGCAACACTGATTTTTACACTTCTCGCAAGTAAAGTGACAACAGTGTTGCCTAGTGCAGAGTTATTTCATTAATTTGGTTAATATTAAAGCTGATTTTTTTATATATACATATATATAAAAAAGATATTGAGAAATTACACAAAGGTTAATTTTTGAGCTAAGTTTGAACAAAACTAAGAAATATAATATACATAATTATTTTATTAAAACGCAATTAACGCTAATTTTTGACTACTTGGCAATACTGCACTAACAGTTGAGGTAACGCCATTTCTGCTAGAATTTTACTTGTTGACGAAATTTTAAAAATGAACTTGCAATATGCAGTGTTGTGGTTTTTTTACAATTATCCTGATTTTCCTTAGTAATACATGCTGTTACGCAAAAATATTCGAACAAAGCTAATGCAAATGCTTTTGGTAAATAAAAAAATATCTAGAAATATTTAGCCAAAGAACTAAACGTACACACGTACACATAAAAGTGCAAACACACATGATAACAACTCTGTGTTAGCAACGACGCACAGTATTACCAACATAAAAGTCCTTACACAGTAACTCTGAAATTCAAAATAACAGCCGATCGAATTACTAACAAAAACACCTAGAAACAGCAACATGTATTTTCCAGATTGTGTTAGAAGACTGTTTGATCACTTGGCTAGCAATAGTAAACGACATGACAGGTGGTAACGTGCATAACAGCAAACGTCGTTATGCAGCAAGGACGGCATTGAGAATTTTAAACTTGTAGCAACAACTTTCAAAAATTGTACTTTATTTTAGCTTAATTGTACTAAAAGATTTTTTAGTTCAAATTACATATTTTTATTTGCTTTTTTAATAAAATAATCGAATTTATTCTGTCTACCGAATCGTTTTCACAAATTTATTTGTAAGTTGAGATGTTAAAGCATATGATTACACCTGTTTAAGTTGAAATTTTAATTATACCAGCTAATAGCATGTGCTCTAGCATCCGAATTTGGAAGGAAAAAGATTTGAAAATAGATGAGTTCACATTTTTTGAATTTCTCGCTGCGTTTTGCTTTCACAAAACTTAATTTCAAGTAAGAAGAATATGAGTTTCATGATTCAAAAGTGAAAATTGACATATGCAATCGTTTGAAAAGAAATGCGGAGTGAAACAGAAGAGATTCCTTATAAGTACTAAATTAATTATTGGTGTCCTAATGTACTTTCGGAATTTGAATACTACCAAAAAAGGTACAATTGGACCAACTTTGCCATCCCTGCTACACATACGAACAATTAAACAAGGTTAAGAGATTTATGGTCTTATGCAAAAACGATTTTTAAACTTAAAGCATGCTTTAAAACCGGTTTTGCCACACAAAATTCGTTTGTGAAACCAACTTTAAGTTTAACAATCGTTTTTGCATAAGGGGGTAAGAGATTTATTCCCTTCATTGTTGTTGTAGCAAAAGCACGCATTCACTACTTTGCGGGGCTCTGATTTGAGGTCTTGATTTCATTAGAAAAAGTGTTATTAGTAAATAAAGTGCCATTCTTAACCCTAATTAGTACACGAGGGTCTTTTATTCATTAGCAAATCTTCGAGTCCACGGAAAAGCATTTTTAAAGGTTAAAAACGTAACAATATATACTACTTGCAACCAATTACTTGCATGTGGCAATGGGCGCTGCTGGACGGTCAACCTCACAGTGTAGCACATCTGTCAAACTGGGTGCACTCTTCGACATTTATGATCAGTGTACTATAGGAAATCAACATGAATATTTTGTCGAAATATATGAAAAAAAAGTGGAAAATTTGTGTTGCCTCTAAAATCAGAGCTTTCCAACCCACACTGGCAGGTACTCACGTCAATCTGTAATACATCTGTGTGTGGAAGAAGATGAAACAGTGGCACAAGTTCTGAAAGAATATATTGTTTTGAGAAATATTACAAGATGTTTTTTTTTCATTCTGAGCTTTTATGTTCTCGGCCTCTGTAATGGCTTTCATTAAGGGAATCATGTAATGTACGTGGGCCCAATATGTAGCTTCCTTTTTTAGGGTTCCGTACACCAAAGGTGAAAATGAAACCCTATTGTTTTCGCTACGCTGTCCGTCTGTCCGTCTGTCCGTCTGTCCGTCCGTCCGTCTGTCCGTCACAGGGTATTTTCTCGAGAACCGTAAGAGCTACGGACCTGAAATTTGGACACAGTGTATAGACCCTTGGCCGCTACAACAACAAATACATGAGAGTTGGAAATTAAAGGGTGTGCCAAAACGAGCAACGAAAAATGTTAAAATCCCATGTAATATACATACAATTGTATGTATATGCACTTGAAGTTTGTAAAGTTAGTGTATTTTTATACAGACTACAACAATTAACACTAAAATTTAAAAAATTTTAATTAGAGGGTGTACCATCAGTTAATGTAATTTTGACTATGTAATTTTGATAACTTGCTGTATCTTGGAAACCGTAGGAGCAAACTTCTTGAAATTTTCAAAACCGGTAAAACAAAAAAATCTAAAAATTATAAAATCGCCAAACCGAAAAAAATCGCCAAAATAAAAAAAAAATAGCCAAAACGAAAAAAAGCACCAAATTAAAAAAAATTTCTAAATCGAAAATAAATCGCGGAAAACCGGAAAAATCGCCAAAATAAAAAAATCGCCAAAATGAAAAAAAATCGCCAAAATGAAAAAATCGTCAAAATGAAAAAAATCGCCAAAATGAAAAAAATTGCCAAAATGAAAAAAAAAATCGCCAAAATGAAAAAAATCGCCAAAATGAAAAAAATCGCCAAAATGAAAAAAATCGCCAAAATGAAAAAAAATCGCCAAAATTTAAAAAATCGCCAAAACGAGAAAAAAGCGAAAAATAATCAAAAAAAAAAATTATTTCAGCTGAAAAAACGTAAAAAACACTGTATTAAAAAAATGCTCAAAGCCCAACATACGGAACCCTTCGTGCGCGAGTCAAAGTCGCACTTTACTGAATTTATTAACTGATGCAGTGACAGTCTGTTGAACTGATTGCTATAAAAAAAACTCTTACATGTCATTGTATGCCTTAATGACATACGAAAGACTGCTTCTGCAACATTAAAACTCATAAAACTTATATTTAAAAACAAAAATCTCTGGATATAAAAAACCAAATAATTGGTATGCTTTTTAGTGCAGTTAGATTTAGCCGACACTGTACATACTTAAAGATATAATTGTTTGCGTGAAAGTGAATAAAAATAAAACAATAGTTATTAGGTTCAAAAAAACAAGGAGAAGTATTCTCAATTTATTTACCTTTGATTTGTGTTAAATATGGCGTATTTTGTACGTAATCAACAACGAACTTTCCAACATTAAATTCAATTTCTATATTATACCTGGTAGCGAGTGCAATGTTTAACTTAAAGACCGTTAGCGGTTTACTCGTCAGAATCTATGTAAAAACTCCAACACAAAGATGAAAAAAGGAGTAGTAATAAATCCCAAGGAGTTACCAACTAGACAGAACGAACATTATATTATTTCAAATTGAAATTAAACATTGCCGGCCACCTTGCAACATCAAAATTGTTGCAAATAAATTAACTTAAAAAACAAGTAATATATATAACAATTTTGAACTTAAAAAAAAACTATATTTATTTACAATTTAATTCATTTCATCAATTTTTTTTTTTTTTTTTTTTTTTTTCATAAACAATTTATAACCAGATAAAACTGGCAGAGGTTCCCATAGAACAAAGTCTATAGGATGTAGTTTTCTGCAGACTACATACTGCACCCATGTGGGTAGGGTTTTAAAAACCAAATGTTTGTCCCTTTAAAAAGGAGACTGGCCAGAAATGACCCAACCAAATATGGTGTACTGAGCCAACGGAAACCCAGGGTTCGAGTATATTTTGCCTTTCAAAATAAGTGGAGCGACTTCCGGACCTATCACAAGAGCGACTCTTCCCGAAACGTTAAAATGCGGGTCTGCCAAATGCATACCTGCAAAATGTTCCCGAATGGAATTGTCAACCGTTTGGATCGGTGTAATCACTCCTTTCATTTTTCGTACTTTAACGGTTAGCTGGACCTGTTGGGATGAGTCATATATGGAGTTAATGCGGATACACGAAATGGTTTCCTGGTCCATGGTGGTCACGGGTAACTTAAGGTTTTTAACCAAGCTGTCACACACATAACTCATACTGCAGCAAAGGTCGATGACTGCCCGCACCGGTATGAATTTGTTTCCGGCTTTTAAAAATACCTTAACCGTAGGGGAAAAGGTTACCACGTGCCGAATAGGCAAATTAATAATGGGGGGTAACGCGGATGGATTTTGCGGGACAGATTGAACCTGTTTCCTTTGCTGGCCATTCGAGGTCGTTTTCTTTTCTGAGTGTAAGAGAGAATGATGCTTCCCCTTACACTTCTTGCACTGACCTTGGCTTTTACAGTCGCGTGCCACATGATCGTGCGAAAGACAACGCGAACAGTAATGATGCAAGAGCACCATACGAATTCTTTTTTCAAAATTCATTTTTTTAAATACGCGACATCCAGCTAACTTATGTCGACTATTACATACACGGCACACAATTTCAGAAGCCGTTGGCGCAACTTTCGAACCCGAAGCTTCATTGGCACCTGATATAACATCAGGGTTTGACGACGATTGTGCAGCTACAGGAGCTGCACCCACTGTTAAAACAGCGGTGTTTTGATCAATTTGATCATTTAATTCTGGGGTAGAGACAGCTACATCTACCACTGGGTCACTGGTCACAATTTTGACCGCAGGTTCCGATCCAGAGTTCAATTCTACTGCTCTATCCTCCACCTCCATTGCTTCCTCATAATCTTCGAGCAAAGCATCGTCAAATAGAGTTTTTAAAGAATCCATAATGCTAGGAAACAACGAAGGTTAGCAAAAAAATAGATATATAGATATTTAACTAGTCAGAATGACTAGTTTTGTAATCGGTCGCTTTACAATTCCGTTTTCTGTACGTATGTCCGCGACTCGTACGTGATTATCACTTCCTGGGTAAGTACGAATGACTCTGCCTAATTTCCAAGAAGTCGGAGAAAGTTGCTCATTCCGAATGACTACTAAATCCCCTACAACTATATCACGCTCAGGATATTTCCATTTATATCGCTTGTGTAAATTAGACAAATACTCTTCTTTCCATCTGAGACAGAAATGTTGAGCAAATGCTTTAATTTTTCGATACCTGTTCACTATACTAATCGGAGATTCCAAAATAGATGGTTCGGGAGGAGCTAGAATTGGAGATCCTATCAAAAAATGACCTGGGGTAAGAGCTACAGGTTCATTAGGATTATCACTCATTGGGCAGAGCGGACGAGAATTTAGACATGCTTCTATTCGTGCAAGGACGGTAGAAAGTTCTTCAAAAGTATATTTAATTGATTGAACCTCTTTGCGAAAGTGAAGTTTGAAGCTTTTAACTCCCGCTTCCCACAAACCTCCCATATGGGGAGCACCAGCAGGAATGAATCGCCAAGAAAGACCGTTAATTCCAAAGGCAGAACACATTCTAGCTCGACTCTCAGCCAAAAATGTTTTAAATTCCCTTTCTAGTTCTCTAGAAGCCCCAACAAAATTTATACCATTATCGGAAAATATGGTATGCGGGCAACCACGTCTCGAAACAAAGCGATTAAATGCCGCTAAAAACCTATCCGTTGTCAAATCTGACGTGACCTCCAAATGAATTGCTTTAGTAGAAAAGCACACAAAAATACAAACGTATGCCTTTAAAATTTGACTAGATCTAGCACCTGAGCTTTTCATATCAAATGGACCGGCGAAGTCCACACCAGTGTTAGTAAACGGTCTATCCAAAGTAGTCCTTTCCGGAGGCAGAGCTCCCATGATTTGACTACATGAGCGTTTACGATCAAGTACACAACGTTTGCATCTATTGATAATCATCCGCACTAACGTTTTTAGCCTAGGAATCCAATACTCAATTCTTAAAATTCTCAGCATCAGCTGATTTCCACCGTGAATGGAAATTTTATGCACAAACTCAGTTAAAAGTACTGTGAATCGACAAGAGTAAGGCAACAATATAGGATGACGTTCAGTATAAACTAATGAAGGTGATTTAGCTAACCTACCATTAAGTCGCATAACTCCTTCCTTATCTAGAAACGGATTCAAGCACAATAGAGAACTTTTCGAAGAAAGAGGTTTCTTAACTGCAAGACACTCATACTCATCAGCAAAATGAACTTGTTGAGCGATAATGGCTAAACGCATTTTTACCTCTTTAACCTCTACTTCTGACACAGTATGCGATGTATATGAATGACAGCCTTTGTGGACTGTATGTGTATTTTTAAAAAATCTAAATATATAGGCTATCACTCGAATGGCGCGATCTAACGAAGAAAATCTCTCTAAAATATCCTCATAATTTGTAAAAAGTGAAGCATGAGATTTAATCGCACGTGCTTCAAGATCGGTGTCAAGTAAAGTAAGATTTCGTAGATTCCAAGAGGATTTGTTATCACGGAGCCAATGTGGTCCTTGCCACCAAAGATCACAATGTGCTAAGTTAGATGGTGAAACGCCACGACTTCCCAAATCTGCAGGATTATCTTCTGATTTCACATGGTGCCAATTATGACTACCGACAATTTCTTGAATCTTACAAACTCTGTTCGCAACAAATGTAGTCCAAGAACTGGCGTCTTTTTTAAGCCAGGAAAGGACGATCGTAGAATCAGTCCAACAATAAACTTGACGAAGAGGTACATCAATCTCACTTAGTACAGTTTTTAAAAGTTCTGCTGCTAACACAGCACCACAAAGTTCTAGACGAGGTATAGAAATTGTTTTAATGGGCGCCACCTTAGTCTTACACGTCAATAAATGGGTAAATATCTTCTTATTGGGATTTTCAATGCGAATATATATCACCCCCGCGTATGCCTTTTCCGAGGCATCAGAAAAAACATGAAGCTCAACAGATGACTCAGGTTCATATTGAACCCATCTAGGTATTTGTATATTGTTAACTTCCTGGTAAGAAGCAACAAATTTTTCCCATTCAGCCTTCGTTGAAGGTGTAATGGAATCATCCCAATTTATATTATCTTGCCAGACCTTTTGCATAATAATTTTTGCAACTATAATGACAGGTCCTAGCCAACCCACGGGATCAAATAGTTTTGCGATAATGGACAAAACTTCCCTTTTTGTATAGCTAGATCGCAAGGTAATTGGATCCACCTTAAAATAGAACACGTCTAAATGAGCGTTCCACTGAAGTCCCAGTGTTTTGGAACTACTTGACTCAACAAAGGCTAAAAATTGAGCATCGACTAAATAATCAGGGGGAAGATCAGCTAAAATTGCTTTGTTATTCGAAGTCCATTTTCGAAGTTCAAATCCTGCGGATGACAAAGCTACTCTAAGTTGATCACGAGCGATCAACGCAGTGGTGACATCATGAGTCCCTGTTAATACGTCGTCAACGTACATACCTTTACGTAGAATATTTGAGGCTAGGGGAAACTCCGATTCACAATCGTCAGCCAACTGTAGCAAAGTACGAATAGCCAGATAAGGCGCACAATTGACACCGAAGGTGACCGTTTGCAATTCATACTCCTTAACTTCCTCCGTAGGAGAATTCCTGAATAAGATGCGTTGAAAAGGAGTATGTGCCTCATCTAGTTTAATCTGTCGATACATTTTAGTAATGTCACAATTAAAAACGAATTTGAAAAACCTCCAACGTAGAATCAGAAGTACTAAATCAGCTTGCAGAGTTGGTCCTACATACAGACAATCATTTAGACTATTACCGTTAGAAGTCTTGTTGGAAGCATTAAACACTACCCTTAATTTTGTAGTTTTGCTTTCTAATTTGAATACTGGATGGTGGGGTAAATAACAGGACAAAGGAGAAGATTCCTCAATTACAGACTTCATGTGACCTAAAGTTAAATATTCCCTAACGACATCATCATACATTTCCTTAACTGAAGGCTTTCTTAATAAAGATGTCTCATTTCGTAGAAATTGTGCCATAACATTGGCTTTAGACGAGCCTAAAGAAATTTTTTCAGGAAATTCCGATTTAAATGGTAACGTCACTATATAACGTCCATCGATATCACGACGAGTTGTATGCTGGAAATTTTTCTCACATATTAAATCATATTGAGACATTATCTTCCGCTTCGGCGTTTCCTCTAGTTCCCAAAATCTAGTCAGATTCTGATTCAAATTATCTTCTTCAGAAAATTCAACCCTAGTGGAATAAACATGCAACGAAGATTGCTGTATAGGGCCCGTAATAAGCCACCCGAATATGGTCTTTTGAGCTAATAATGACCCTAGCACATTTTGCCGAATGTCGCCCATTATTATACGTGGATATAAATCAGCACCTAATAATATATCAACCGGCCTACAATCGAAAAATTGAGGATCTGCTAAACGTAAATTTGGCAGAGTTTTTCTATGTTCATCACTTAGAATAAATGATGGTAAATTGCCCGAAATACTGGTTAAAACAAGTGCAGTAGTTGTCAACTGAATCGAAGAATCCAAAGGAGAGCCTATATCAATCGAACAAATTTTCCTAGAAGTGGCAGAGACCGTTTGATTTACACCTGAAATTTTGGCATTAGTAGAATGCGCAGATATTTTTAAACGATTCTGTAAACGTTCAGAAATAAATGAAGTTTCTGAAGCAGGATCAATAAGGGCTCGAGCTGGATACGTAGTACCCTGGTGACGTATATTCACCATTGCAGTCCCTAATAACACAGTTCGATTCTGTGCCGTATGAAAAACTTGACGATTGATGGGGGCTGACGAACTAATTCCACGAGAAGTAGAAGGTACTTCATCCTGCCTAGGTAAGGAATTGGGTTGTTGTGAAACAACACCCGCATTAGAAACCGCATTTGAATTTCTACTATGAACTTCTGTAGAAGTTATATTTTTATGTAATAAAGTGTGATGTCTTCTGTTACAATTCGAACAACTATGAACGCTATTACAATCTTTAACTTCATGTGTGCGCGATAAGCAATTAACACAGCAATGAAACTTTTTGACTGTCGAATATCTTTCCGAAACTGAAAGATTTTTAAACCGCTTGCAATCTCTCAAATAATGAGTATTCTTACAAAGTACGCAAGAATTCGGAGACGATATGTTAGTATGGTGAGTTTTCACCTTTTGAATTGATTTCTTTTTATCCTGTGGCGTTTCTCTTATATCACGCAGACATTCTAAAGTTTGAATCCTTTCCGTAAGAAAGGCATCCAAATCTTTCCAAGATGATAAAACAAATTTATCTCTTATACTCTGTTCCCATAAGGTGACAGTGCAATCAGGTAATCGCTGTATACAAAGGAAAACTATAATAGGATCCCAATTTTCAGTTGAAACTTCATAAATAGACATGGCAGAAAGACAACTATTTATACCTCTTTGTAAATTCTTGAGACCCGTATAAGTTTCTTTTTCAACTGTAGGGAGACCAAAAAGTACTTTGAGCTGATTGTTAACCAGCATACGAGGATTCTCATAAGCATCCTTAAGATTTTTCCACGCTAAGTCAAAACCTTGATTTGTAAGAGGACACTTTGAAACTATTTCTTTGGCTTCACCGCTAGTTTTTCGCAACAAATGACATAAACGCTCAATATTACTAAGTCGTGAGCTCTTTATGTAAAGCGCGGTAAATAAATCCCTAAAAGTAGGCCATGAAAGATAGTCACCATCAAACATGTCAACGTCGCAGGGAGGTAAAGTTAAAGAATGGCCTTCAGATGGTGTTGAAATTACCGAAGCTGCAACATTAACTTTTTGTTCTTGTTCCAATTCTCGCTTTTTACCATTTATTTTTCCCAAACATGTGATGTATGATGTGTAAGTGGCTCTATATTTAGCAATAATTACTTCAGCATCATTATCAGTACTTTTAGAAGGTTTCACGGAATCTAAACATTCATCGTAAATGAGCTTAACTTTCTCCCATAAAATTTTCAATTCTTCAGCGTGAAGCTCTAAAGTATCAACTGTATGAACTTTATTATCAATGTCATTAAAATAAGCCTCGAATCCGATAAGAGCATCCGAAGCTCTAGTAAATCTAGTAAGTTCAGTAAGCGACATTATTTTCTTCTTTGAACACTTATAATAAATGTAAAATATTTATGTGTTTATGTACACTTAAAATTTCAGAAAGCGCTTGCACCTTAATTTCAATGAAAATAAATAAAATTTCTATTAAATTTCAATAAATATGTATTTAATTCAATATACGTATTAAATTAAATAAATTTTAATGAAAATAAGCAATTATATTTATTTCAAACGTATTAATAGTCAAACTGACCGACCGTAGGGTGTACTTTATAAGTTCAAGAAGAAGACTTTGCTTTGTGTATGAACGTATGTATTATATATTTATGTACATATGTATATTAATAACTATGGATGTAGTAATTAATATTATTCACAACACAATAACACCGCACTAATTTATTGCACTAGATATTTGTTTTTCTTTTAATGTATTTAATTTTTGCAGAAATCAAAGTAGTTTAATTGAGGCTTTTTATACTTTTAATTAATTTTATAATTTTAATTTTTTAAGATGTCCGTCCACATAAACAAACGCACAGTAGTTTTTTCACGTAGTGAAAGAAAACAATTTAAAACAAACGTCAAAAAAACTGGAATTGCAAAGCGATTAATAATCCACAACTATGTACATATGTATGTATATATATATATATGTATATATACCTATGTATATGCACGTATATGTGTGTGTTCTTTTATTTAGTGCACAAATCAATTGGTAATATCTTTTAACACAATTGTTTAAATTATTCACTTCTAAAAAATCCACTTTATTTTTTAAATTCAATAAATACGTACGCACCTTTTTTCAAATAAGTTTCTTAATGTACTTAGCAGTGTATAAGGTTCTCGTAGTATTTGGGGGTTGCAAAAGATGGCGATCCTTTGAATAAAAATTTAAAAAACTTATTAGTGGCTTACTTTTATTTTGCCAAAATATCCGGCTCGTGGGACCAAAATGTTTGCGTGAAAGTGAATAAAAATAAAACAATAGTTATTAGGTTCAAAAAAACAAGGAGAAGTATTCTCAATTTATTTACCTTTGATTTGTGTTAAATATGGCGTATTTTGTACGTAATCAACAACGAACTTTCCAACATTAAATTCAATTTCTATATTATACCTGGTAGCGAGTGCAATGTTTAACTTAAAGACCGTTAGCGGTTTACTCGTCAGAATCTATGTAAAAACTCCAACACAAAGATGAAAAAAGGAGTAGTAATAAATCCCAAGGAGTTACCAACTAGACAGAACGAACATTATATTATTTCAAATTGAAATTAAACAATAATAGACAAATTTATCAAGAGTAAAACCAACCAAAATTTCAAGATTTTAAGAGAAATTAGCAATAAAAAGCTTAAAATATTTTAATATTTAGATCAAGTATGAATTTTGTTAAGCATAACAGTGCGGTTAACTCAACGATTCTATTCTTATTAATTAACTGAATAGTGTTGATTCCCATCAAAGAGTTTGGTCTGTTTTATTATAGCGAGTGAAAGTCTTTGGTTACTATGCTCGTCAAAATAAGTTACTAAGTACATATATAATTTGTAATTGTACAAATTCTTTGGTGGGTATCGAATCAACGACGCCCGCACTGAAAGCTTAGCACACTACACGCTAGGGTAGCGGGATATCCTGAATGTAGGCACATACTAGTCCAGCAGTCGGAGGATCGCAGTTGGATTTCTGCCTGCGACTCTGGGTGTTTCTGCAGACAAGACAAAGTAGCTCTGCAGTTTATGCGTGCGTGCGTGTGTGTGTGTGTGTGTGTGTGTGTGTGTGCGTGCGAGTATGTGTGTGCGTGCGAGTATGTGTGTGCGTGCGAGTATGTGTGTGCGTTGAAAGTGTGTTATTTATTTTGAAAGTGTCGTAAGGGGCACATTTTATTACTTTGCCCAAGAAGTATGTCACCATGACCAAAAAGTAAGTCGAGAGACCATCTTTGCTTTTTACTAAACACACGTTTCAGCTACTCTACTGGCAACATGTCGTCGGTTGGTATCTGGTTTGCGGCAAATTATATTCAAAATACATTATGTCTGCAGCAAACCAGAAACCAAGCGACGATGTGTCCTTAAACATATTTATTAAACATGTGTGATATTGTACTACGCGCTACCAAATTTATTCTATCACATACATACATACATACTGATTTTAATTTAATTATTTAATTGACTTAAATTAGCCGCTTGGCAGCTGTTCCTAATAACTGAATAGTAATGCAAAGCAAGACTTAAAATAAAGAAATGAAATGAAAAAAAAAATTATTTCTTATTCGAAATACTCTTATAGAAAAGTACTCGTAAAATAAAAGAAAATATTTGTTTTATTTATTTTTTAGCATAACCAGTCATTTATTTTTTATACTTAAGGAATTTTTTTTTTATTTATTTTACAAATATGTACTTATGTGCTTTAAACTAGACTTCATAAAATTATAGTGCAGCAAACCCACCCTTTTGAGCAAAACTGTCGCATGAGCCGACAACAAATTTTGAGCACATTTTATTTACACTTGGTAATTGAATTACAAGCATGAATTAAATCAAATCAAATCAAAATTATTAATTGGAAAAAAGATTTTACTTTAAGTTTTGTTAGTTTGATTTTGATAATACTCGTAAATTTAACGGCCCACAAATTAGAGTAAATTTTTCTGTAGGTGACTACTCACCGAGGGGTTTGGAATTAAAAAATTAAATGGAAATTAATACTCGTATGTATGCAATTTCTTAACGAATAATACCTCCCTCCTCTCAGCAATCCCGAACAAAAGAGCCGGTTAATTTTTATTTCAAAATTTTCACATATGGTAATTGGTAAAACTAAATAAAAGGATGTGGCAACTCTTTAAGTCACATATGTTTTTATTTACATTTTTCATTGCATATGCACATGTATTTACATATCCATACAAATATAATCATTTCACACTGTTGTAGCATATTTCGCATTATTGTTCTCAATGCTTAATTAAACAGGGCTTTTTTAGGGTTCCATACACCAAAGATGAAAAGGACCCTATGGTTTTCGCTGCGAAGTCCGTCGCTGGCTGTTTTCTCGAGTACCGTAAGAGCTACGAACATCAAAATTTCACAATATATATATTTTTTTAAAGAGAAGTAACACTCAGGCAGTTAATGCCTACTACTATTACTAGGTGTTACCTTCTTTAGGAAAGGGATAGTGATAGAGAAGATAGGTGGTGAAGGAAGAGATAGAGGAAAGTTTCATTCTTTTAAAACTCTGCTTTTTGCACGTTTTTAATAATGCAGTGTTGCAGAGCCTCTGATGTTAAATGAGGCATATTAATTTTTTGAAGCCATTTTATTGATTATTTTACTTCGCCGATGACTCTGCTACACAACGCTCTGATGTTACATTAGGATTCGTATCTGCTGAAGTCGGTATAGTTCAGTGACCAGTGACTATGCCTTCACCACTTGAACTTTCCTACAACAACTGATACAAAGGGACACTAATGCATATCAGAAAAATTCGTGGTGTTGTTATTTTAATGACTGTTGGATTTTTGCAAAGTTACTTTATGTTTATGCCGACTAAAACAATTAACACTAAAATTAAAATAAATCCAAATTAAAGGATATTCTATCACTTAATGTTATTTTGAATTGTAATTTTGACAACCCGGTGTATCTAGGAAACTACAAAAATCGCTAAAACTAAAATAAATTGCAAAAAACCGAAAAAATCGCCAAAAAGGTTTAAACCAAAAAAAAATCGCCAAAACCCGAAAAAAGTCGCCAAAGCTAAAAAAAATCGCTAAAACTATAATAAATTGCCAAAAACCGAAAAAAACGTAAAAAAAGGACTAAGCTAAAAAAACCGAAAAAAAATCCCAAAAACGAAAAAAATACCAAAACTAAAAAAAAATAAAAGCGCTAAAACTAAAAAACGCCAAAACGGAAAAAAAATCCCAAAAACGGAAAAAACGCCAAAATTTTAAAAAAGCTCATACACAAAAAAGAATCGCCAAAAATGAAAATGTCGCTATTAACGCCAAATCAAAAAGCACGACAAAAAAGGAAAAATATCAAAAAAAAAATGCCAAAACTTAAAAAAGGCTCCATAACTCAAAAAAAAAAACGACAAAAAGCTGAAAAAAATACCAAAAACTAAAAAAACGACGAAACTTGGAAAAGCGTCAAGACAAAAAAAAACGCCAAAATCCAGAATAAATGCCATAAACGAAAAAAACCGCCAAAAACGAAAAAAAACCGCCAAAAACTAAGAAAAAGCGCCGAAACTAAAAAAAACGCAAAAACTAAAATAAATTGCCAAAAACCGAAAAAATCGCAAAAACGCCGAAGCTAAAAAAAACGAAAAAATCCCAAAACTTAGAAAAAGGGCTAAAATAAAAAAAGCCAAAAAAACGAAAAAAACCCAAAAACGAAAAAAAACGCCAAAACTTAGGAAAAGCGCAAAAACAAACAAAAAAATCGCCAAAACCGAAAATATAGCCAAAAACCGAAAAAAGTCGCCAAAAACTAAAAAAGCGCCATAACTGAAATAAATCGCTATAACTAAAATAAATTGGAAAAACCAAAAAGTCGCCAAAAACGCCAAAGCTAAAAAAAAACTTCAAAAACGAAAAAAACACCAAAACTTAGAAAAAGCGCCAAAACAAAAAAAATCGCCAAAATCCGAAAAAAAATCCCAAAAACGAAAAAAAACGCCAAAAACTAGAAAAAAGTTTACCGTATATCTACAATTTTTTTCAAAATGTCTACATCAGGTAATATATTAGATTATATATGTACATAGGTTGAAGTTCGTATAGTATTACATATTTATGTAGTGACCGTGTGGAACCCTTCGTGGGCGTGTCAAAGTCGTACTTTACGGAACTAAATTTTAAATTGTATTAAATCAATTAGCAGAGTATCGGGTAAATGATTTTTAAGTTTAATTGCATCAAAAACTGTCATAGCAAAAATTACTGTATGTATTTCTGATTAAAAAAATTCTATATATCGTCACCTTAAATACAAACGGCCGTAACTACACTTTTATATTTTTTACAGGAGACACAAAAAACGTTTCAAAATCAGTTATAATTAATAGTCAGATTTTGTAAAAAATTTCGTTTCTAAACGTTTCAAATTTGTATGAAAAAAAAACGAAAATTCGTTTCAAAAATTATTTTTTCCATACAAATTTCAAAACGAAAAATTCGTTTAAATTTACAAAATCTACCCTTAAGTGTTCTTGAAAATGTTCTTCGAAATTTACTTGTAGCATGGATACTTATATGCTTTTAATCATTTATTTCCTTTTTAGATATATTTAAGCTTTTACGTTAATTACTTTCTTTGCAATAAAAAATAGATGAATTCGTAATTACGTCCGTTTGAATTTATTTAATAAAGTCATAATTTTTGATCGCAGAGGTCTAAATATTTGCGTGAACATGTAATTTGATAAAATGAACTATAATTAATCAAAAACTCGATTTCAAAATTTTGTGTAGTTACGTCCGTTTGCATTTAAGGTGACGATATATAAAATCGTAGTGTGTGTTTGTTCCTAACGCATGATCTCTGGAACTATAAGAGCTGTGTTGCTGAAATTTTCAAAACAGGCTTGGGTCAATGCCCGGTAGGTTTTCGTTTTGCTGTTAACCCAACAAGTGATCACTGTGTGGAGTAATTTGTAGTTAAAATAAATAATTGAGGGTAAGTAAGACAGCGTTTGCCGGGCTCAGCTAGTATGTATGTAGTATATAAAATAAAAAAATTTTCCTACATCTCTACACAGAAAAAAGTATTTATCTATTAATATATTCAATTAAGAATTTAATTGATTCAACTAAATTTTTAATTGTATTAATTAATTTGAGTGGAAAAACTTATTTGATATTATCAAATTGTTTATAGGTGAAATTTTAATTAATTTTTAATTGATATTACAAATATTTTATTTGATATTACAAAATCATTTATATTATTTTTTGTGTGTATGTATGTATAAACCTACTTACATACATATGTGCCCTTAATTATGAAAGTGGTCTAAGTCATGTGCATTTTTGCTTCGAAATATCAAATAAATCTTAAAAAAATTTCCATAAATATTTAAATAATACCCCAGTAAAAAAAATTGGAAGTCATTCTAAAGGAACTACATTTTCATTGCTTCCAAAAAATCGATATTTTTAATTTGCCGATAGTTAGCAGAAAACCAAGTAGAAGTTTATTTTAGTTATACATAACCTTGTAATTTCTCAATAGTTTTAGAAATTACTCACCAGAATTTTTAAAAAATCGATTTTTTTGAAGAAACTTATGAACTAATTTTGGTCTAAATTTTGAAGTTATTTGCTTAAATTTACATGAAAATACTGTTTCGCGCTTAAATTCCTATAAACAGAAACTAATTGTTTAAATAGGTAACTTTTAACCATTTTTCCTAGATGAAAATATTATCAAAAGAACACAAAAAGGGACATTTTTCTTAAAATCGCTTCCAATTCGGTGACCAGGCATCGAAAAAGAGAACTTCTTGCAATGACAACCCTATGTAAAACTCATTAGATCGGATCGAAATTTGCACTACTTCCAGATCGGAAACTCTACATTTTCATGACTTTTTTGGAGTGTCTTTTTTTACTGGGACTAAATGAATTTATATAAATCGGAACTCTAAATTAAAATGTTGCAATATACTCGTATAAAAATATTTTTTAAACTGTTCAAATGCAATCTACTAAATATATCGACCAAGGAAATAAATGCCTTAGAGCACTTTCATAATTAAGGGCACATACATACATACATACATATGTCCGTTATCGACTCTCAAATCAGCCAACCGATGTGCTCCACACTCTTGTCTCATAAGAGATGACTTTGCTTTAAAAAACAGCCTTTACTATCGGCAGATATAATTATTTATTATATAATTATAATTAACCGCTTGAAGGCCATTGTACAAAATTCCACCCAAAAATTTCGTCATGCATGCTAAGATATGAAAGAATTTGTGTAAAAAATTCAATTTCATTGAAATGGTGCATAAGATAGTTTGGAGCATAAGAGTCCACATTAAACACATGTGTTACAATTTAGATTCTTTCAACCAAAGTACATACATACTAATGTATTCAATGAATACTATTCATGTATGTACCCTGAAGGAAATGTCGATGGTGAAAATGTACTGAGTCGCTTTTGACTTTGTCACCAGTACTACTCTCTAATTAATCCCCATACAATACTTTGTGCTATAGACATTTAGCATGTGCTTGTCATTGAAAATCTACTAGTAACACTTAAACAGTTGACTAGGTAGTGACTACATAGTTCTTATGGGAACATGGAGACAGACCAACCAGACATTTAGTGGTACATTTCTATACCTTACGTACATACAATTATAGGAATATTGACAAGTTGTTGCAAAACCCACCACAAATGCACCACATCTGTTTTCTCTCGTTCTTTTGTACTGACGAATAGAAGAGAAATTGTAGACAATGTACATACTACTAGAATTTTAGTGTTGACATAGGGACATTTGGCCCCAGTCTGACTGCAGGGTACATATACATACATACATATGTACATATATACATATGTATGTATGAGTATATGAATCATTCCTTTTGTTGTAGCAAAAAAAAAAATAAATAAATTTGAAATTGCGTGTCTTATTGTTCAATTTACAAAATATTTAAAGACCAATTACCAAAAAAAAAACCCTCAAAGCAAAATCTAAATACGTAATATACAATAGATGAGTCAAAATTGATTTCGGGATTGCTTAATTACAATATAAATGTTTATAATATGCGTGAGTTAGTGTAAACAGCGCCAAGTTGAAGTTTTATATTTTTTTTCCACAAAATTTCTTGAGGGTTGTAAAATAATTTTGGCACGCCTTAAACAATCGTAGGAAAAGAAACCAACCATTCTTGTAGCAAAAAATCTGAAGGAAAAAACTCATCATTTACATCATTTTGGCATCACTTTGGCGTCTTATGGTCATTCATAGTGTAATTGGAGGCTGTATGCAAACATTTTTATTATATTTATTTTGACATTTTGACAGTTTTGTTTAACATACGAGTACACGAAAACATTTCTCATCAATTTTACGATCAGTATTTCAATCATTTCGAGAATTATATTTTATTTATATTGGAAATTTTCTTTGGTAAATGGGCCACTTTAAAATAAACATTTCTTTCATTTACCTTGAACAAAAATAAAATAAAAATTGAAAATTAAAAAAAAAATTTTAAATTTTAAAAACCCCCGATATTTCTAGAAAAGATGTGATATCTTCTAAGCGGCTTGACCGATTTTCTTCAAACATAGTTAAGAACCTTCTCGATCAAGTCACCTTTCAGACAGAAAAAACTAAATCAAAATCGTTCCAGCCGTTTGGGCTGTACGTGGACACGGACAGACACACAGATACACAGAAACACATACACACACTACAAACTTATAACACCCCTTTTTTTTGATCGGGGGTTAAAAAATAAGAATAAATATTGCTAAATGTAATATTTATTATATCATTAATATGTGTAAACATTAAGGTTTAAGACAAACAAAAAAAAAATCACAGTACACTGCGAAAAAAAAATGGTTGAAGAAAATGTGTTGTTCAGCACCAATTCTGCAATAAATGCAAGAATAAAAACACAACAGGCATTTTGCTGGTATAAATTGTTAAAAAAACTTGTCAGTGTGACAAGAGCAAGTCAAGTCATCTGTCTAGCGCAAAATGAAAAACATTTTGTAGAGCGATATATGTAAAGGGTGTTTTTTTTAGAGTGTCACAACTTTGAGTTGGCATCACTGCTTTATTTGAGCACCCATTTAACAGCTGATAGTTGCTGATAGTGCTGAACAATGTTCAGCACCAATTCTGCAACAAATGCAAGAATACAATTGCAAAATCTTGTTAAGTGTGACAAGAGCAAGTCAAGTCATCTGTCTAGAACAAAATGCCAAGCATTTTGTAGAGCGATATATGTAAAGGGTGTTTTTTTTAGTGTCACAACTTTGAATTGGCATCACCCATTTAACGGCCGGTATTGCTTTTTGTTTAGTTTGCTTTCAAATTTCATTATGAATCGACTTACAGCAGAGCAACACATGCAAATTGTTAAAATTTTGAAAATTTGAAAAAATTTAAAAATTTTATTTTCCGATGAAGCTCATTTCTGATTGAATGGGTTTGTAAATCAGCAGAATTATCGCATTTGGAGTGAGGAGAATCCACAAGCTTTTGTCGAAACACCATTACATCCACAGAAAATTACTGCTTGCTGCGCTTTATGGGCTGACGGAGTCATTGGCCCATATGTCTTCAGAATGCTACTGTCAATGGTGAACGATATAGGAACATGATTCGAAATTGTTTCCTACCTCAATAACGTGGCATTAATCTGGCTGATATGTGGTTGCAACAGGACGGAGTCACATGCCACACAGCGGGCGCTACAATTGATTTACTCAAAGAAACTTTTAATAAAAAAATAATTTCACGTAATGGCCCAATTAATTGGCCACCAAGATCGTCTGATTTAACCCCATTGCATTATTTTCTTTGGGGTTATGCTAAGTCACTTGACTACGTCGATAAACCACAAACAATTAAATACCTGTAAATCAACATTCGAAGAGTTATCGACGAAATACTGCCGCAAATGCTGCGAAAAGTTATTGGAAATTGGTGTTCCAGATTGCGCCTTCTATGCGCCACATTGCCGAAATCACATTTAAACATTAATTTCATAAAATGTTCTTTCCAATAAAGACCGTTTCATTTATATTCAAAAAAAATATTTCCTTGTTTTATTAGGATTTAAACTTGTGTCACTCTATAAAAAAACACCCTTTGCAAGCAAATTTAGAAGTAGCACTCATTATTTAGAATTTTCTTGTATCAATGGACTTAACTCATGTTTACAGAACACGTCACAATCAAAAGATCCGTGATCGCTACGTGCGCTAATACATAACAATTCGGTTTCACTGAAGGCGCTCATAATAGTAATTATTAGTAATTAAATTACTTTTTGTATAAGACATGAAGTAATTGATTATATTACGATTATTTTCAGTTATTCATGATTACAATAATTGATTAAGATTATAAATAATGTAAAATAATAGGCATTACTAGGTATTATGATCATATAATTAAAAAATAATCAAATGTAATCCGAGAAATAATTCGACTAATTCTATCAAAATAATCAAAATGATTCGAAAGTAGTCATTGAAATTACTCCAAGTATACATTTGATTATCTTTAATAATTTAATTAATACATACTACGTTTATACGCAGGGCTTATTTGCAAATAAAACTGTAAATTGTTGCCATATTATCTTTTTTATTGCGACTTAGGTTAGGTTAGGTTAGCAGGCTGCTAGTAAGAATGAAAATATAGGAGTCTAGCTCACTTGGGTCCAATACGATGATCCCTTTGTGCTGCCTGTAAGTTGAAAGTATAAGAATAAGGGGGGAGACCGGAAGTATAGGGAGAATATAGATGGAGAGGATATAGATGGAGAGTAGAGTAGATAAGAAGTGAAAAAGTGGGACAAGGAGAGGGTCTAGTACATACACATGCCGTGAAGGCTAGCGGCCATACCAGCCGCTGCTCCTAATGTATAGACTTAGGTTTCTAAGTCCTATTTCCGATAACTCGGACAAGCTACAGAAGGATATTCTGCCAAGGAAGTGCAGACGGAGATCCTCCAAAGCAGGACAGAAGCAGAGAAGATGCGAAATGCTTTCCTCCTCTTCCTCATCATTGCAGCTGTAACAGTAGTCATTATACGGCAGACCCATACGTTTAGCGTGGGTTCCGAAAGTGCAGTGGCCTGTAAGTGTGGCCAGGAGATTCCTCAGATGCTTTCTGGTAAAGCTAATGAGGTTTCTGGTTCTTTTAGTATCTAGACGAGGCCAAAGGGTTCTCGATATAACGCAGGTAGGCTCATTACGCCATCTTTCCTGAGCTGAATTAAGAAAGGCAGTATCGAGGCGTCTCCAGCAAGACGACAGAGGGAGCCCACAGAGATTGTCATCGACTTCCCCGAGTAGGGTTCCTCTCTTTGCTAGTTCATCCGCAACTATATTGCCTGAAGTAGTTCCGTGTCCACGCACCCAGTATAGTGTGATGGTTGCGTGCTGCGCCAGTTCATCCAGGACTGTGCGGCATTCTTGGACAAGTAATGATGTAGAATATACACCTGCAAGGGTTTTGATCGCAGGTTGGCTGTCCGTTATTATCTGGATATTACTATTGTGTATCCGATAATAACTCAACCAGTGTGTTGCTCTTTTTATGGCGGATAGTTCTGCCTGTAATATCCTACATTCGTCCGGGAGTCTGAAGGATATTTCAATTCCAAAATCTGGAATATATATCCCCCCTCCAACTCTTCCCCTCCGTATAGAGCCGTCCGTGAAAACCTGAACGGCTCTGTCCACTGGGGAGAACCCTTCTGTCAAAGAGATATTGAAATTCCTATTGAAGTAGGGTTTGGGAGTGCAGTAGTCAATGGGTTTAGGTATATTGTTTGCTGTATTTAGGATACTAGCGTGACCCCATGGTCTATAGTTCCATACGCCCATTGCGTTCAGCCTAACGGCCGTATGTAGGGCCAGTTTTCTAGCCATGAAGTCCACAGGAAGCCAACAAAGCATAGCGAAGAGTGCCTTTGTCGGCGTGGATCTAAGGGCACCTGTTATCATAAGTGCCGCTTTGCGTAGAATACCTTCTATACGGGTCTGGTTTCCCGCTGATTCTAGTGCTTTCCACCAGACCGAGACCCCATAAAATAGGATAGGTTTTATGACCATCTCTAGTATCCAACCGACCCCTTTGGGGTTTATTCCCCAAGTAGAGCCAATTGCTTTCCTACAGATGTACATTGCCATAGCGGCTTTCTCTATCCTCACCTGAAGATTTTCCCTCCAGGAGAGTTTACTAACGGTTTCATTTAATTTTATAGCTTTCCGAAAAAAACAATGTGGCAATAAAAAGCAAAAATATTTTTTCGATTTAATTGGTTAAATATTTTTAGGTTTTAATGTTTCTCAATAAACGAAATTATAAAGAGAATTTATATTGAGTTAAATTTTAATGAAAAAAAAATGTGTGCTAAAAAAATTTATAAATGTTTTATTGAAGAAAAGTGTGAAATACTCGTAAAATTATTTTACTATCCGATTTTTGCATAGCTTTGCTAAGTAATTTCGTTCGATAACGAGTGCCGTAATTTGGCACCAGGCCTTTATTTTTTTTTCTGTCAAAGTAATTAGTCAATCTAGTGTTACCGCCTGGTACAAAACAGCTGTGCTCAATATTGGTGCTGCCAGATTATTAGACTTTTGTCGAATAGCACTATAGGTAACGCACATAAAAATGTTTTATTTCACTAAATACAAATTATTTGTATTATTAAAAGTTTTATTTATGTATATAATATATGTATATCTATGTATAATATACATTGTATATGAATCAACTTGAATTAATAACTTATATGAATATTCAAACATACCTTTTTGTTATTAAAGAAGATTATTTCTCTTGTTTTTATTTATGTAGTTTATCAGTAAAAAAAACCTGCAAAGTAGAAAAAAACAAAACGATATGTAAATATTTAATTGCACCATATTGCACATATTCTTAATATATGTATATTTTTAATGCTCTTAATCTGCAAAAAAATTTTCGAATTAATTTAATCGACGGTTTTCATTTAATTACCAAATCTTATCTTGGCAAAATTAAAAATATTTTAACAAAAACTGGAACGGTTGACAATATGTGCTTGAGCAAAAACCACAAATAAACACTTATAAAGGATAAAGCGTTCTGCTTTTTTAAGCAATTATTTATGTATACACATCAGAGAACTGCAGGAGTTGATTCACTTTCACTCTCTACTCCTACGAGACTTGCCAGACGGGATTGATTTGGCTGTATTGTCAAGCTTTTTCAAGGCTTGTCAAGATTCAAGCTGAAAAGCTATTTGTCAAGCTAAAAATTAATTTAAATATATCTTAGGTTTATTCCGATAACTATGCTGATTGTATAACTATAAATAATGTTGCAATAGCTGCAACAGTAATAAGTGTCGAGAAGTATTTTCCACCTTTAGACAACATCACAATATGGCAACACCGTCAACTTGTCATTATAAGCGACCAGCTGATGAAATTATATTGTATTTCCACACATACTTTAAAAATATATACATATATGACTTTAAAATTGTTTTTTTAATTAAATTGTTTTAAAATTAAAATTGTTAAAAACCATTGAGTTATTATTGTTTTACAAACATTTTACATTATTGTCAAGCGTTTTCTTGCAAATTAAGAATGTTTTCCATGAATGTCAAGATTTTTCAATTTTTTTTTGAGTCTGACAAGCCTAACTCTTACGCTTTTGTTTGTTCTTTAACATCTCAATATGTACTAACTGTCATTAACTCACTCTCTTTTAAAAAAAATCTTAATGTTGTTTGATTGTTTTGTATAGTAATCAAATAACTCACAAAAGCACGTTGACTAGATGAAGTCTTAAGTTAATAAAACATTGCGTATTAATTATGAGTTTTTCTCGTATTAAAATAATTTATAAAATAAAATGAGCCTAGCTATTGTATTTTATACTATTACATAAAACTATAATTGTCAGAAGGGATTTTGTTTCCAAACAATCATACGGATTCATTCATTGCTTTAGTGAATCATAAGAATGAATAGAAATTGCAAGCAGTGGCATGCATTTATTAACAACAGTCTCATTGATATCAATCATGCAATAGCATCTTTCATTTCTTTAATGTTCAGTGCTAGCTCAATATTCATTTTAGAAAAGCAAAATTATGCCATTTGATTCGTAATCATGCAGATCTCTGATACACATGTACATATGTATGTATATATGTATGTATGTAAATTTTTAGATTAAAACAATTTTAAATAATAAATTTATTAAAGGAAAGTTTTCGTAATCAAAATTTACGCTAAGATAATTCTAAAGCAAGGTCATTATTTATAACATCTAATCTTTAACCATGTTTTAATGCTTTAATTAAAATTGATAAAGTTGATCAAAAAAAATGTTAAAGAAAAACACACCTCATTAAATTTAAAACCCTATAAATCGTTTTTTTATTTGAATTTCGGTAAGTCGAAATCTCTTTAATTCGAAAACTCCCCTCATTCGTAAAATCAGGCTGTACCTTCGATTACGGATTATCGGGATTCTACTGTAAATATGTACAAGTTATGCATTTTCAAACACTTATACGTACGTACATACACATGTATATACCATGTATATGCATATTTATTAAACACATGCAAACATTAGAAAATCGCTTAGTAACAGTGTTATTTTCTTTATTTTCTTCACAACAATACCGTCTTCTTGTTAAAAGAAGAAAAAAGAAAATTCAGACACATCCAAGTAAATATAATACACTTGTGCTCATATAATTAAAGCCATCAACGCAATATTCATACTACTTTTGACAAAAATCTAACTACTTTTTTTCACCTGCAGAGTCCATAATGCAATCCATTAAATACATTACTTCCGATAAACAGAGTGGATTTGATGCATCTCTCAAATTTCGTCTCTTTATTTTTTCCAATAAAAATAACATAAATTGGAAATTATAAAAATATACGTTAAAGTCGGTTAAAAGTAAAAAAATACAACTACATTGTTGCATTCGATACGATTCGAAATTTTAAAATATTTCGATATAAGCTGTATTGAAAATTTCGATATTACTAAAGACCAGTTCGAAAAATTAACAACAGATCTCCGTTATAAGAATGAGTGCTACAAAATAAGCCCCGAATAATGCGCAACAATGTGCTGAAATGCTGTTGAATACAGGATTATCAACTAAATACTAGCATTAAATTAAGTAGAATGCCAAATAAACTAATTTTCTTAGATAAACTATTCTTTTTTTTATTATTATTGTTCGAACTTAATTTTTTGTTTCTATATTTATAATTTGTCCAGGCTAAAGTTCGTACCGCTTTGTAAGCCTAATTACATGTGATAATTATTAATGAACAAATAGCACCAAAGTTAATTGTAATTATTCTAACAAACACGTAGTAGAACGGAACAACTAGCTGTTTTTGGAGGTAGCAACACCTTTGTCATTAGCGTTCTTTGTGTTTGGTCCACTGTAAGTGGTGTGAGTTGACGTAGATTTCTGCTTTATATGCTCAGCCATTATTGCAAATGGAATATGTGAATTGGTTTGTTTCACCGTATTCAATTTGCTGAAAGCATTTTTTGTAATAAAAGCTCAATTTTACCATCTCCAAATTTACAACAGTCTTGCCATTGTCGTTTGTTCTTTACTAATTATGCACATGTTAGTTAATTTGCTTATTTTTGTTCTATTTAAGACAAACTTTTTTGGTTTGTTACTATTAAGTATATTTATTTAATTTTTGCCACAGGCCCATGGCGATTAATTTTAGTTAATTTTAATTATTATAAATTTATAATATCAATATGTTTTTAACTAGAAGATAAAAAAAATATTTAATTTGAAATAAAAACAATTAGAAAATTTTCAAAACATTTGAAATTGAAATAAAAACAATCAGAAAATTTTCAAAACATTAGCTCAGGAAATTCCTTTTAATAATAAAAATATGATGACTCCTGTGAGGATAAATTGAATTTAGTTGACCTTAAAAAATTGCATTAAATTTAAATTAATGGTACATATACATACGTACATATATACATACATACATATATATATATATATATTTCTTCTTCTTCAGATAATTAACAAAATTGTAAAATTGTATTTTGGGAGATAATCTATCGTTATAAATAATTTATCTTCCTCAAGATAATCTGGCAATATCATAAATAGTTCAGTTAGATGATTATCTAGCAATATCATTGTTTTATCTTCTAGAAGTATTGCATTCGTATTTCTTGGAAGTATCGCCCTGGCCGCACAACCTCTCCCGAAGGGGGAAACTTCCGCAATACGAATATGATTGTTGCCGCAATAATATTTTTCTTCCAAGCAATACAATTTCGAATCATTTTCGTATTACTTTGCTTGTAGGGATGTATATCACAATTTCTTTTTTAAATGAAGTTTTCATATTTCAAAATAAAAATAAATTTCTTTAATTTTGTAAAATAAAATTTTGCACCGAGGCTTGAATTTTTGTTTTGAAGAAACTTAAACTCGTAATTTCATATATTTCTGTGCCTTAACTTTATGAGCACAAGTGTACAGAAATAGATACATATGTATTTACATACATACATACAAAATACATTTATTTATGGATTGTGCATTTTGTTTTAATTGTTTTTGTTGTTGTTTGAAGTTGGAAACAACAGGTTATATTGCAGGTAAACATTATGACACTCTCATACATACATATATACATACATACATAAATGTGTATGCACATGCACACAAGTGCACATGATTGCGCTCTTGCATGAATGTATGTATGTGTGTGTGTGTCATGTGTATACAAAACCTGTGATCATGATTATAGGGTGGCCATGTTATTACAATTATAATTGCAAATTAATATGCTAAAAATAAAAGTAGCACAATTTCTCTTTTAGAAACTGCCACAAAAAAGGTACGAGAATTGTTTGATAAGAAAAAGAACTTGCTTAAAGAAATCTGAAAAAGAATAATAATATTAACACATCGGTACTCATTTACAGTGTCCAGCCTAACTTAAGGTACCCCAGCTGAAATAAGCAAGTTCATCAATTTTACACAAAAATATCTGATCAAATTTCTTTTATCTATTATTTTATTAATATTTTAATAGTTTTTTTGTTTTGTATTGGATATATGAATTAACAGATTAAAAGAATAATAAATTAAAGAAATTTGATCAGGTATATGTTTGTAAAATTGATGAACTTGCTTATTTTACCTACCTTGAGTTATGCTGGACCCTGTATATATGTTAGAGACTTTCGATCTGTAACCGCTGATAGAACCCACATTTTTTAAACTACATCTTTAAAATTGGCTATCGTTTATTCAATTTGTTTTGCCAAATCAACATGGAACGACTCAGAGTTCTACAACACGTGCAAATTATAAAATTGCTATACTAAAATGGGTGTTCTGTTCGAGAAAGATTCAGCGCTTTTCGCTCATTTTACAGTCGCCATAATCATCCTACCGAAAAGATTATTCGCAGTATGATAAATATATTTGAGCCCACTGTTTCAATAGACAGTCAATAAGCACCCATACGTCGGTGGAACACAATATCTGCCAAAAACATCGTCTGTGTCTGTAAGAGTGTGCAGAAGAACTCTGCTTTTCGCAGACTACAACTTAGCGAACTTTGCGTCGTAGCTTATGCGTGCACCTGTACAAAATGAAACTGACTCAGGAGTTGAAGCTAAACGACAATAGACAACTACGTATCTGAATGACCGGGGAGCTAAACTTAACTTAAGTTGACCCTAATTTTCATTGGAAAGTAATCTTTAGCGATGACGACCATTTACGTTTGAATGGGTACATCAACAAACAAAATTGTCCAATTGTTCGGACGATACCATTCACATGAGATCCAAGAACATCCAACCACTGTTTCATGTAGACTTTAGACTGGCGACGTTATCGGCCCATATTTCTTTGAGAACGACATTAGACAGGACATTACCATCAACGGCCAGCGCTATAGGGCGATGACCACCAACCTAATTTGGCCAGAATTGGATGATATGGATACCAACGACATGTCGTTTAAGCAGAAAGGCCCTACATGGCACACAGCTCGTGCTAAACTAGACATTATACACGAGCAATTTGAGGACATGGGGTCCAATCGTCGCTTTCGATAAAGTGGTGATTCGATAACGTTTCAGTTTGAGATTATGGTATTCGCTATCGAAGAAAAACTGACAAAACGCAATCGGATCAGGTCGTTATCGAAAGCGACGATTAGACCCCTGGTCATCTCAGGTCAATAAGTCCGTGACTTTTTGTACGGTATTAACATTGAATTCGAACACATTTTCGTTCGGTTCGGATTATATAATAACCACCAGGTTTTTGAAAAAAAATCATTTTATTTTTCAACCTAGTCTTTTTTGAGCTCTAGAAGTCACAGAGTCAGTCCAACGTTGCCCTAATTTTTTTTATCTCTTCCAAAAAATGAGATTCCTCGGGGTTATCAAAATAAGTATTTGTTTTTGAGTTGATTTCATCATTAGTGTCGAACCTCTTTCCACCGAGCAATTCGTAGCCCAATTCATGGATTGCTATGAAAACTGCACATGTGTAAACCCTTGCATTGTCCTGGTGGAAAATAACTTTTTTTTCATTAAACAGACCCAATAATATTCGTCATTGATTGTTTTACCATTTTGAAGGTAGTGAATGTGGATTATACCGCGTTTATCCAAAAAAAATTAGCCTGCAATGAGTTTTTATTGGCTGACAAACCCACTTTAGTTATCTTTTCGGTGTTTGGTCTCTGTTGTGTTGTGATGGATAAACGTTTCATCCACGGTTAGGTTAGGTAAGGGTAGCAGTCAGAATTCCGGGCTCACTTAGACCGTTTTGGTCCATTTAGATACCACAGAGACTCTACTTATGCAGAGTCCCCACCGTCGAACCAACCAGAGCTCAATATAATATTGGCGACGTCAGAAAGTTCCCTGAACTCAAGAGCGCCCATTGTGGCCATTCTGAATCTTGAAAGTTCAGCACAGTGACACACAAAATGTTCTAGACTTTCTTCTTCATCGATATCTTGGCAGCTGGGGCAAAAATCATTGTGTTCGACCTTTAACCTTTGTACATGCCTACCGGCATCTCCGTTTAGCACGGACACTAGAATCGAGATTTCTTTCCTATTTCTTAAAAACAAAAAAGCTGTATTTTTCCTATTTAGATGAGTCCATAAGGTGATCACGCAATCATTTCTTGTGACCCACCTTATATTTGTTTTATCTTTTGTCTTGCGCCTAAGTCTGAGTTCCCAAGAGAGCAGGAGTAATCCCACACATTCCAATTCCGGCGGAACCTGTAAGGTTGTCTCAGTTTTAGCAAGCACATCTGCCCAAGAGTTCCCTTGAAAGCCTCTACAACCCGGAATCCAGATGATCCTAATATTAAACTGTTCTGCCATCTCGTTTAGAGATAATCGGCAGTCGAGGCCTGTTGTGGTTCTTAGAATCTGGGATTCAAGGGTTGTAATAGCTGCTGCACTATCAGTCGGCTCGTTGAAGTGAGATTCACTTTCAACCAATCGGCAATTTATTTTATAGCCTAGAAGACACTGCAGTGATACCGAAGTCGCTTTGCAATACGAAGACCTAAAGTCCCAGAGAAGACTCCATAGCCCACACCATCTTGTCTTTTAGAGCCGTCCTTATAAAAATCAACGCTTTGTCTTCTGTCAGGAGTACCATTCCTCCACAATTCTGTAGATGGTATCCAGGGTTTTTGGCCAATCCTCCATCCCCAAGCTTCATCGTCGAGAATTCTACAAACGGCGCAAAACCTCGTCCACATTGCGGTTGATTACCAAATACTCCTGAGAAGTTGTCACATTATTGTGTTTGTGGTATATTGTACGAAAATGCAGCACTTATCTTACGGAATGCGATAAGATATACGTATAACTTCCACGATCTCTCTCACGTTCAATCTCTGATCGTTTCATTTTCTTCTCAAAACGGAAGTCTGATATCAATGGCTGTCAAACACAAGCTATATGATTCAAATGTGCAAATTTTGACAGGAGTCAAGTGACAGTTGGCTGTTGACAGAGCGGTTTCCCCTTTAATTTAAGTTAAGAGGCGGGAAACTCAAGAAATCACTGAATTATTGACCCGCTCTTACATTTTACTCCGCTAGTCGCTCCAGAGACAACAAATGATACTCAATACTTTATGTAAATCTAAACGGGCAGTATTTTTAGCAGTGGCCGAAAACATTTTGCTGCCAGTTTTAAAATATCTTTCATCCTAGGGTATGACTCGCAAAACTATATTTCGACCCAGTTTAATGAAATTTAAAATAAGATTTTGATTATATCAAAACATTTTATTTAATTCAACGTTTGAAAAAAATAAAATAAAAACGTTCCGTCATCATAATACGTCCGAGGTATTTTACATTCAAACTATTAAAATTGTGAAAAATCATTAAAAACTTATTTTTTCTTTTCCGGCTTGTGCACCCAAAATTACAATTTCCATACAGTTTTTCTTTTTGAAAGTTTACGGTAGGAAAAATAAAATTTCAAGTATAAAGAAAGACAATACTAATTGTATGCTGCTGTGTGTGAAAGTATTTGTGCAACATTTTAGTAAAGGTTCAACAAGTTCAGTCACCTCAATTTGTTTCTTTCAATATGTTTGCTCATTCATTGCATGTTCATATCATGAATATGCATGCAAGCACATTTTCAGTTAGTTGACCGGTTAATCATACTTTCTACAAATATTTTTTTTTTTATTTTTTTTTTGGTTTGCTGTAACAGTTTTGCATTTCTATTCTGTCTTTGTAAGCCCCCATGTAATAAAATTTGGTTTGAGGTAAAGGTGTTTCTTTCATAGAAGAAATGTATGTAATTGGTTGGACTTTTATCCATGTATGTATGTATGACTTGGGTGTTACCATAGCCGTAGTCGTTTAATTGGAAGGAAAATCATTATCATTAAAAATAATTAGCACAGAATTAAATTGTTTATGAGTTGTGTCAGTTATCGCAATAACTATTTATACGGTCAGTTGATCGTGAGGTTTTATCAAACTAGTGAAAGGTTGCTTCAGGGATGCAGCAAATTCTAATATGCAAATGTAACGAAATGGAGAAATGCAACTGTAACGAAACTGCAACTTCTAGCACTCCGTTAACGTGTCATGATATGAAATTGGAGATCTATTGCATGAAAACATCCTTCAGAAAGCTCGTTTTTGTGTTTCATCGACGCATTGACGTATTTTTTCGGTTCAACAAAATGGCTTACGGTTCAATTAAACGTGTCAAAACCATAACCATACAAAACAGCTGTTTGAACCAAACTTATGGGCAACACTGTATTTGATTGGTGACTCGCCATAACGTCATAGCCATAACCATAACCATAGAACAGCTACGTCCAATCACACATACACTGATATTTGCATTTGAGGTAAACAACTTGGAAAGCTCTTAAATTTGTTCTTGTTTCTTTGCAAAGTAAGAGCAAGCATTGTTGTCTGGTGTGTTGTTATTGTGGCTGTTGTACCCTCAAAGGTGTGACAGCACAAAAGCTCTTCTGTAAAAGTTTGCACATTGTGCATATGGATTGGACGTAGCTGCCATAGAACCATGGGACCGAAACTAAATTAGAGCGTCTAGCGTTTCGTTAGCAGCAGGGTACGTATTTTCAGTACATTGAAATAATATTTTATACTTTTAAATGTACTGCTAACGCTTGACGCTCTAATTTAGGTTTGACTCATAGAATTGATTTTTTCGCCATAACCATAAACAGCTGTTTGCTGGTTAGACATATATATGTATCTGTTGCTGCACGTGTGAAATTAATAAGCAAAGGAAAACATAAACAGCTGTTTAGTTTATGTGTCAAAAGGGTTTGATCATAGGTTTGTGTCAAAAACGACAGACTAAATGAATTCGACCCAAATCTAGTTGCGTTTCACCATCTCCACTTGTTCCGGACCTAAGTAAACCAAGCCTATTAGGTCGCAAACGGTAGCTAGATGTCATCGCTTACACATACTAATGTGTCCCTACTATAAACTTTGGCCGCTACAACAACAAATATATGACAGAGCTGAGAGTGTTCTAAAGCAAGTAACGAAACGTGTTACAATCCTAATGTAATATATAGACAATTACGTCCTGTACCACGATGTCACCAGAAATCGTTCGATCGACAACTTGTATTGCAAACAACAATAACATTATAAAATTTGTTGTTGTTTTCAATATAACGTCGGTTGATAATTTAAATGTCGTATGTGGATTTTTTGCGGTTTTGAGTTAAGATAGATTCCTTAGGGTTTTCGACCTGATCTTTCATTTGGCGTAATTAGTTTTTCGATACCTCATACGGTTTTCGAGATATGGAGTGTTGAGTTTGTCGTATGTGGCACTTGCTGATGCAATTTTAAAACTTAAAACTCAATTTACTCGAAACTATCAAAATCCACATACAACAATTAAATTATCAATCGACGATAAGTAGTCGATCGAACGATTTCTGGTGACATCGTGGGACAGGCCGCTAGATATAGACACTTGAAGTTTTTGCAAAGTTAGCGTATTTTTTTATACAGACTACACCAATTAACACTGGAATTTAACTCACTTTGACTCGCAGACGAAGGGTTCTTTCTATATAATCAATTACCTGCCCCCGTATTCTCCTACTCACTAAAGCTAAATCTCTATCGCTTTCGAAAAACTTTCAACCTGTCACAGAAGTGAATTTTTAATTATATCGAGCCTTATTTTGATTTTATCGTAAGCGACAAAAATGAAATTTTTCAGGAGAAGGTTTTTTTTCAAATATTCAAATATGTTTTTGTACGTAAATTGTCGCTTACGATAAAATTTAAAAGTTAAAAGTTATGAAGAATTTTGGCATTTTGATAATTCTTAACTATGGGTAGATCCATAATATTTTAATTTCAATAACAAAAAAAGTATAAAATCTAAAATAAGCCCCGATATAATTACAAAGCTAATTAAAACGCGTTTCTCATACATAAGTGCATACATATGTATGTATACACATTTAAGATTTATAACCCAAGTTGTATTCTAATTAGTTTTATGTGATAACAGAGCTACAAAACACATATTTTTTAGATTCATTTAGATAATTTTTTTTTATAAAACAATAAATCACTTTAAATTTGTAACAAAATTATATACATACATACATACATACATACATACATAGGCATATACTAACTACCCTGTAGTAAATAAAATAATCAGTTGAGAAAAAACACTAAATTAATTATTTTGCAAGTGACTACAATTTGGCTTAAATCTCATGCAGATATCAACCAATCATATTGAATAGAAGCACACGTAAGAAATAAATAAAAATAAAAAAAGTAAATGAAAAGAAAATAAAAAAACAAAAGAAGCATGTCATGAAATCAAAAGTCAAATGCTTGTGTTGAAAAAAGTAAATAATTTCAATACTTAAAATGTATAATATTTTCTATGAGCGGTTCGTATGTTTGGATATATTTATGTACATATGTATATATGTATGTACGAATTTTTTATTTTTAGTGAATATAATATATATGTATATCTTTTTTTACTATAATATTGATTAACTACAAATTGGTTGAAAAATAAGTAGTTAGTAGTCAATTTAAAAGTCATGCAGAGATGGCCAATTGACTACCGCCTATGACATGCCTATGTTAAAATAGTGAGTCGGCGACAAGGAAAAAAGTCACTTAATCAACCAGTTGTGGTTATTAAAAGACCAGTTTGAAGTTACTTACAAATGGGTTTGAGTTCCTATAGGGTATATACTGACATACATAAGTATGCATAAACCTTTTTAACTTTTGATTGAAAAATTAAATTATATTATATGCGGTTTTAAAACTTAAATTATTATTATTTTACACATTTATTAAATTATTTTAGTTATATTTATAGAAACAAAAGGCTTACTACACCTCCGCTAAGTATGATTTTGTTATTAAAAAATCCAAACAAAATGGGTAAAACAGGTAATTTGTTATACCTACTGATTTTTATGTAATTAATTAATGTTACTAGATTTTCCACAATTGCTGCAAGAGTGGCAGTCAGAATTTCGGACTTACACACAGTGATGCTAACTTTTTTGGCTCTGAAAGCACATCAAATTTTGAAAACAGCACTAAAAAGCGTAATTTTGAGATCCAAAAGGCGTAAAACGCACTAACGTGAAAAACTAGTGAAGTTTAATAATGTTAAATATTTTCTAAGATATTCTCCATTCCGGCAATACATAGTAGGTATCATCTTTAATGAAATATATCAGATGAAAAGGGTATGCTTTAGACTGAAAACGTAAATACAGCATGTTTTTATTAAAGTAATTTTAAGAAATACACAAATTTCTTAAAAGTACTACGTAGTGCTTGTTCTTAGTTTGGCACTAACGCTCAAAATTTGGCGTTTTGAGTCTTCAAAAAAACTCTAAAAATAGTGCCAAAAACACCAAGTTGGCACCGCTGCTTACACAGATATGTATCTTCGTACAATGTGATGCCACCACGCTCAATATCAATATACATATCCAGTGCTGCCAGTTTTTTTCTAGAGCTTATCCCCAACTTTTGATTTCTCATCCCCAAAAATCCCCAAATTGAGTTTTTTTTTATTAAAATTTTTTCTTTTGTAAAAAAAATAAAAAAAATTTAATTTTATTTGAAAAATAATGACAAAAATAACATATTTATTCAATAAAATTCATTTATATCGATAGCTACGAGTATATTTACATTCATATACATAAGTTTAATTTGTACTTATAAAACTTACACATAGTTTAATATACACAAGTACAAAAAAATTTTTAACCAAAGTTTAACATTTCAAAAACTTCAGAATCGAAATCTTCTGATTCATCAGCCTCAGAAATTTTGTTGTACATAGTACTTGTATTAAAAAGTTTTAGCATTTCAGCAGAAGGATTAAATTTGTCACAACAAATTGAATTATTTTTAAAGTGTCTGTATATTCTAAGAAGTGCTTCCAAAAAGTCGTATGGCATTTTGTTGCGTATTTTTGTTTTGGTAGTTATCATTATTGGTTAATCTGCCTTGATACTTCTTCTTTATTAGAAACCATACACTATGAATAGTAACACACATTTTTAGACTTGCCAGACGCATATTTCTTAGTTCAAAAATCATTCTTGTTTGACCATCAGTTATAGAAAAAATCCCCAAACAAAACAACTTTCAGCAAATTGAAATACGATGAATCAAAACAATTCACGTATTCCATTTGCAAAAAAGTTTCGCATATAAAGCAGAAATCTACATCAACTGACACCACACACTGTGGACAAAACACAGAAGAAAGCTGATGATGAAGGTTTAGTGGCCTTCGAAAACGGCTAGCTATTCCGTTCAACTATGTGTTGTCAGAATATTTACAACTAACTTTGATGTTATTTGTTCATTAATAATTATCACATGTAATTTGACTTAAAAGGCGATACGAACATTAATTAGCCTGTTCAATTCATAAAACTTAAGTTTTTTGTTATTTATTTAATTTATTTCTTTTGTTTTATTTTATTCTTGCTCCCACAAAAAAAAACACAAAAACGTAAATCAAAACGTACCATAAAAACCAATTAATAGCTGTCAACTACACAATGTATGCTAAAAGCTAAAACTTTGCGTTGACGAAGACCTACTTAATGTGACGGAAGTCATAAGTAAAGGCTCAGTTACCCGACTGTAATGTTAGGTAACTGCTACATTAGGAAACAGCTGATCGATATTGGTATGTGAAAAGTAATGGAAATGGTTATAGAGATGTAATGTAACGTAACCTACTTTTCATATAAAAATATCGATCAGCTGTTTCCTACGTTGCAGATCACTACATTATAGTCAGGTAACTGAGCCTAAAGCCTATACTTCAACTTAGCTGTCAATTGAAAAAGGCGAAGTTTAACGTATAAGGGATTCTATCTGACTCGGCCTTTATGATACCTACAGTATTTTTGAATTTACATACATACATATTTATGGGTTTAGCTAACAAACTTTTTGGCGCCAACTGCGAACAGCATATAAGTACAAACATACATATGTACATCTGTATGTATATTTTAGCTAAAAAATAACATAAAAATCGTTCATATTGTAAACAACTTAATGGTTTTGAAATTTGAGAAAACAAATAAATTTTTAATGATTTAATAAAATGTGTTAATGTAACAAAACAATACAATTTAAAACAAATATACAAAACACATCTTAAAAATCAATATTATTGGAAAATACCGAAGTACAATCAGGCAGACGCCCGCTCTTTTCACAACATTTTGAACCACATTTTGCAACAAAGCTTTGCTTATCTCGTCAACGCAGCGCCGAATTTTATCTTTCAGAGCGTCAGTTGTATCTGGTTTGTTCACGTAAGCCCGGCCTTTAAAATTAAAATTTGCCTCAAACCTCAAATTTGCCCACCCTTTACATCTATTGTGAATTTAATGTGCTAGCAACAATGTTGGGGAAGTTAAAAACTATTGTGACTTTTAAGTATGTATATCCCCAGCTTTTCTAACGTTTGGTCTTGTGATTTGCTTATGAAGGGGGCAAAATGTAGAACGTTCACCTTCCACAAGACTTACATATGCCGAGTACACATTAAGGCATTTTGTGACATCGCAATAGTGTGCACTAGAGGCAACGTTTGTCATTTGCAATATGTTTCGTTGTGTGGCATTGCTTTCCATATAAAAAGGATAATGTAAACGGCGTTGCACACATTTTGCAAATTATTAATTTGGCATACATACTTCATAAATTATAAGAAATAGTATGGAAAATACCTCCCAACATCATCAGGTGACTTCAATCGTTCTCCAAATACCTGATTTTACAAATTTTTTTTAACTTTAATCTTTTCCTTGTCAATTATACAATGCTGTCGAACGTTGTCGAAAAATTAAGAACCTCAATTTGTAAATTTGATGACATTAGTTGACTATGGTGAAACGGCTTTTGCCCCAATATCTTTAGTTTTGGGAATAATAACAGAAAAAATTTATTTTATTTATTTATTTTTTCCTGAACATTAATTATTTTAAACTTTTGATTTGTTTATTATTAACAAACAACTTTTAAAGCGTATAAATTGCTAGTCAAAGCAGGTCAGTATTTCGAAAAACAACAATATACATACATACATATTAATTTTCCATTAAGGCCCAAATTCACAGTCATTAGTTAACTAATAGCAATAGTTTAACCAACAATATTTGATTCATAGCTTTTTGTTTACCATGAGTTAAACCGCCAAATGTCATGGGTTAACAAATAGTTAGACAACAGCTGATTCATTGTAAACTTTATTAGTATTGCTGTTTTGCGAAAAAAAAATTTTAGACACATTTCACACATAACATAACACATTCTTTTTGTTTATTTTCTATTATATTTTGGTTTTCCCGAATCAATTTCAGCACTAATTCAATATCTTGCACGGTAAAGTTAGACGAGCGTGCACTGTTTTATCAATTTTTAAGAAATATGTAATATAACAAATGTAAACAAAAACCATATGCTATAGCAGAGCTGCCAATAGTGAAACTAAATGATGCAAACAGAATATGTCCGCAACTTCAGGAAAAATCGTTGTCAAATTAACAAAGCCCATAATAAAATCTACGGCAGTAACTTCAAATGCTCTATAATTTTAGTTTTATTTTCTTTTGTTCTTATTTTTCTTTGTAGTTTTGTTCACAAAATGTATGAAATTTATTGAAAGTATGGTAGCATTCTTGAGAGAATGAGTATTTATATATGAGAGCATAAAAAAAACGTTGTCAAAATAAAATAGATTCTATCTATCGACTGCTTTCTGGTGCTGATTTTTTGTGTCAATTTGTATGGAAAATGTGTTTATGCCGCAATTCTGTTTAATCATTTAATATATAGTTTGATAGGGTTACCATTCTGTGCTCATATTAAGAACTTTAGTTAAACAATACACTGTCAATATGAAGTATTAGTTAAATAATCATTTTATCATTTTAGTTTACTTATAATTAACTAATGACTGTAAATTTGGCCCTAAGTGAACCAAGCGGCAAAGATAACGAGCGATTATCTGATAACAGTACTAATTGAAACGATAAAAATATTTATATGTGTACCTAAATACATATGTATATGTATGTATGTATGTATATCACACACTAAATACGATACATAAAAAACATTCCCCTTATCGGTAAAAACAAAAAATGTTCACGTGAAATTTTTGTTATTTTCGTACAAAATACCAAATTTTCACATGAACAAACTAAACTGTTCGCCTTTTATTCCCGATAAGGACCATTAAAGCAAAAATTTATTAAGTAAAAAATGTAAGCATTTATAACAGAGGTAAAATCGCGGATAATGGAGGTAAAGAAACGTGTCATTACGTGCATGCCGGTTAATAGATGTAGGCTCGGATATGCGAGGTTCAACTGTATTTTATTGTTGCGTTTATGTATGTTTTTTCACATTAATAGTATCTTTTTTTAATACAAACATTAAAATAATTTTAACTTTTTGTTTTGTCAAAAAAAATTTACACAGCCCCCGCCCCCTGCCTAAGACCTTGATCTGGATCCACCCATGTCATGTTCTCTACTAATGCGTACATACATATACATATATCCATATACGAGTACATATGTATATAAGATCATAAATAAATGTATTCATATGTTTTTTATAAAGTTTTTTATTTTTATTACTTAGTTTTTTTATTGTTATTATTTTAGTTTTTAATGGGTACAAAATTTTAGTCATTAACATAATTCAATAAATTAGATATTATAAAATCATGAAGTATGAAACAATCGGCCATGTCACAGAGTTCAATTCCGTACGGAAACGGAATTGAATGCTCCTCAAGATCTAAAGCCCCAGCCGAAGCATACACCGGCATACCATCGCACCCAACAGTCTGGACACACCTGACAAATTTCCGTATTTTAGTTTTCTTTTTTAAACACCACCTTCTACAAAAATGGGGTGGATTGAATTCAGACTCCGAACGGAATTGAACTCTGTGACATGCCAAATTTTGTTGCAAAACTTTGGTAATATTAAGTAAATAAATATACTGTACATATGTACATAAGTAATTGTTGACCTAATGAAATCAGATTTTTGTCAGTGGAGCAGCGCTAATACACTCTTAAGCATTTTCTATATTGAGTGACCACTGGCTCAGTTAGCTGACTGTAACGGTAAAATTACTGAAATCGTATCGTGCTGTTGCGTATCAGCTGACAGCATTTAATAAGCATGTTGATGCTTATTGAAAATTTGTTGGCAACGTTTGCTACGTAAAAATCTACAGAAAATAGAATTTTAAGCTGCCCACCCACTCACAATATTATTGTGCAGTTTTTCATATTGTACAATAATATCGCCAATGTGTATGTCATATTCGAAGGTGGCACAATGTATTGACAAATATCAAAAGACTTTTGATTTTTATTGTACAATCAAGACAATTGTGCAATGTGGTGGCAACATTGTTCAATGTTGTTTACTTTTTCACTGTCAGGAAAATTGGGCAATATTTTCTTTGAAAATTCTCTGCCATTTATTGCATAGTATAGGTCATATGCAATAATATTGTATAATGGATGGTCCGCTTTACGTAGCAAACGTCAACTTCTCTATTACATAAATACACACACATATATGTATAAAGCAAAGAGAAATACAATAACAGCAAAAATGTTCGCTGGCAGCCTTACGTTTTTAATAGCTAACATCCAGACTTAAACGATACGACAACTTCAAATCGTATCGTCTGGATTTGACTAACGAAGCCATAATGGAATGTAACTGCAACGGTAGGAAACAACTGATCGATATTGTTATGTGAAAAGTCATGTACAGATTCTTAAGGCTCAGTTACCCGACTGCAATGTAAAGTAACTACAACGTAGGAAATAGATGATCGATATTTTTATATGAAAAGTAGGTTACGTTACATTACATTTGCACTACTTTTCACATAACAATATCGATCAGCTGTTTCTTACCGTTGCAGTTGCATTCCATTACAGCCGGCTAACTGAGCATATAGAGTCAGTCACAAGAACATTTACACAAATACACTTATCCCTCGGTTTATACGATACTTTTTTATACGACTCAATTTTACAGGCAAATCTCGGTATAACGAATCTTGCTTTAACGAAAATCCGATATAACGAACGTCCAAATATTTTACATTAATAACAATATTTTACATTATAGCGAATAATATCCTAATTTTATACTGGATATAACGAATGATAAAGAAAAAATCGTAAAATAAAAAACAAAAACTTGCTAGCATCATTTTCTAACATTTAGTTCTACTTTATATAGCGAATGTTTTGATAAAGATGTGCTCTGTATAACGAACGGTAAAAAATATTAAATAAAATCTAAAGCAGCATTTTTGCAAGAAAAAAAATGTGGTACCATTAGTTTATATTTGGTAGCTTATTTAAAAAAAATTGCCCTCATTATTTATATTGTAATGCATTATATCTACAGTAATAAAAGCTAAAACAACACTTGAAAAAAACTTTGCGATATAACGAATTTTACGGTATAACGAATGGGCCTGACATTATATTGTTCGTTATACCGGGATTTGCCTGTACACGATTATTTTGGTTTTCGTATAAATTGAGAGATTTATGAAATACCTCGATTTACACGATTTTTTATGTGTTTATTGAATATTTTTGAATATGTTATGAATTACATTAATTTCGTTTTTGTTTTTATGAATAGCATTTATTTTGTTTAATGAATAAAGGTTTATTTTTATTAGTTTTGAGTAAACGCTTCTGATATTTTAAAAACTAACTTGAAATACATATATAATGTCTTAATAAAATCAATTTTTTACGCGATTCTGCCTTTATTTTCGATTTACTCGATTTTTCATACAAAAATTTATAATACCTATTTGCACGACTTTCTCAGGAACGTATCTATCGTGTAAATCGAGGGATAGGTGTACTATTAATAACATCTTGTGTATATGCTCCTAGTCACCAACCCTACTTTTTGTACAGCCCATACATAGGTACATATGTACATATTTCGCAAGTTTTCTAAATAAATAAAAATAAGTCTGGCAACTTTAATATATGTATGTGTATTAGAGTTCGACCGATTAATCGGCTTCGGCTTCGGCCTTCGGCCAAAAATTGGTAATCGGCCAACATTCGGCCTACGGCAAAAATCGGCCGATTAGCCGAAGCCGAATATTTTCCATTCCAAGCTTGAAAAATAACATTATGTTTGGTCGTTGCTCGCCGACAGTTTCTATTGTGTTTAACGTTTTGAAAGGGTTGCTTTGAAATACAACCCAGTTGCTTTCTATTTTCTTTTACTTGGACGTTCTTGTGAGTGATCATGTGAAAAAGCAATCTAGAAATTGCAAAATGGTTTTATTTTTCTTGTTATGTATCCAATAGATATTACAGCTATTTCAGTGATCTCAAAAAAGGAAACTTTTTTCTTAATTCATATAAAACAAGTATCATTTTTAAAATTTAAAACATTCGGCTTCGGTTTTGGCCGAAGTTTAGGATTTTAGCCGAAGTTCGGCTTCGGCCAAAAAAAACGCCTTCGGTCGATCTCTAATGTGTATGTGATCATTTGCATAACGAAAACAACATTAAAATATTCCGCATATTCTAATGGTTGACAAGAAACGTTGCTGACTAACTGCTTGTTTTTGACATGAATTATATTTTTGTTTTTATTATTATTATTATTTTATTAATTTCAAAGCTGATGTTAGATAGCGTGTTATAAAATACATATACATACTCGTAAATATATACATATGTATGTATGTATAACTAGCCGGCACAAAAACAAATACATACATACATACATACATACATAATTTGATTTAAAATTCAAATTGTTTACTTGTCCGTTTTGTTGATTTCTGTTACAATTGAGCAAATGTAAAATTTAATCATGGTGTTTGTATTTACCCGGGTATTTAATCGGTTAACCGTTAATTGGTTAACCGATTTTTCGATTAACGCATAACGTCCACTTTTTTAGTTAAAGATTAGAGATTAAATTAAGCTTAATCAAATTTATTTGTGGTTACCATTACCGCCCACTGTCCCCATATGAGGACAGTTGTTCAACTGATGGAAAGTCTAAGAAGAACCATTATGTCCCTTAATGTAAAAACAAACATACCTATATCTCATCTGAAAGCTTTGAAGATATTGTAGCGAGGCGCACAAAGGGAAAGAGATTTTACATACTAGATATATTAAAAAATAGCATTTGAATATACTTTCTTCCTCGTCGTCAAATTGTGGACATTGTCTATTAGTTGGTTATGAAACTGTTTAACTTAAGAAACACGTGTCTGAATCAAAATGTTGTTCACTTATATTTAGTGGTTACGCTTTTTTAAACAAATGTAAGCAAGTGTAACCGTACCTTTAGTGGGTAAAGGCATATCGTCGGGTTTGACGCAGTGATAATGTATTTTTCATATACTGTGCGGCAAACCAGTAACCACCTGACGATATATGACTTTGCAAAACTTTCAGTACACGCATCACACAACGGGCACAGTACATCTAGCAATACTCAAGGCCTCATTAATTTTTACCTTTCTTTGGCGTTGTGGGCCGTTCTTTTCTGTATAAAACATTTTGCAATTACTTTTTCTGTGAGAAATGATTACTTCTGCAACAGAACGGAACGAAAAAGGAAAAACTAACCACACATACAGATTTTCAACTGAACAGAAACAAAACAGCTGATTTAGAGCAGAACAGGACGTACAAACTACATAATTCTGCTTTTATACTGGAATCATTTCCAACTACACTTTAGTAAGACCCGTCTGCTAAAAATCGCACCCAGTTGAATCGTACAAAAAATATTTGAAGGAGGCAAGTGTACTTTAAGTATGTCCAATAACATTTGAAAGGGTATAATTGTACCATGGCCAAAGTGTTAATGTGTATGTTAAAGTTTCCGATTAAAATCCCGTATGCTCACGTCGTCTCTGGAAATTCCAATGGATTGCTATGAGCCCTTTTATATTTTGCGTTTCACTCTTTTTCAATTTTTTACATCATCACCACCGCCATCTCCAGCCATTTTATTTATTTATTTTTTAAATTCCTTGCACCACAATTTATGCTTATCAAAATAGCTATTTTGTTCTTAAAATATCTCAGGTATACATAACTACATACCTGAGATGTGGACAAAAATCGAAGAATTATTAATAGCTATAACCATATCACGATATAATTTTAATTCGTTATGCAACTATTCCAAAAAAATTTATTACTTAGATTCTAAATTAATCACTTGATAATAATAGTGATTATTCAAATTCATGATCAATAAAAATTTTGAATAATTTATTTATATACATATGCCAAATTCAAAAGGTGTGCTATTATGTCATATTGTCATATTTTAAATTATTTTAATAAAACCTTTTATGCTTTCAAAAAAAATTTCAGATTAGGACAATATGACAAAATAGAACACTTTGTGAATTGGATAATAGTATGTATTATATATGTATGTATGTATGTACATCACAATGAACCCAATTGGGCCTCTGTGTGGATGTGCGGTACAGCACTACCCTTCCTAACCTATAGTATGTATTTATGAATTTATGGTTGCATCCTATTTCAGTTTGTAATTTTTTAAATTTGGAGTATTCAAACGGCAATCATAAATGTCATATTGCCATAATTTTTTTAATTATTTTAATCTGCATAATTGTTTTGCTTTTGTTTTTTTAACAAAAATTTTAATACATTTTGACAACATAACACTTAAGACTACCATTTGAATACCCCAATTATATATTTTGTATTTGGTTTAAATTTGTTTTATTCAAAACTTTTTTAAATTTTGCATAAAATTATTCATATTTAAGTAATGAAAATACAAAATAAATAATTGATTAATGACTATATTATATCGTATCTTAGCAGTATTATTAATGAATATATTAAACGGTGCACTGATTAATCAAAAAGTTTGAATAATCGATTATGTGCAGAAAAGAACATTCAAATATGTACAAATATTCATATATTTTTTAATATGGGATCTTGAAATGTTTGCTTTGGAAAAGGTAAAAATTCGGCTTTTTAGAGAAAATATTGTACAAAAATTCAGCCTTCGGTAATATGTACATATACGGAAAATTAATGCCGAATACCAATTATTGGACAGCACCATTAACATTAAATAGGAAAATCTTAAATGATGTGTAGACTTTTGTATCAGGCTGTAGGTATATAACTAACGTGACCATTTTTTTGTAACTCAAACCGGGACACCGCAAAACAATAACGTACGGAACAAAAATGTTTAACTTCTTTACATTTTCAAACATGTTTATTATGCTACAGGAAATTTCTCATTTCCCATTTTCCTTCCGGGACACCGGGACGGGTCTTTAACTCATTAAGTTAAAGACCTTTAAAATTGAAAAAAAATTTCCGGCTTTTTGTAAAAACCTTCTGGTCACGTTAAGTATACCACCAAACAAACTATGTACGTGTGTGTGTAGAAACATTTCTTTCTTCCCTCTAGTCAGCCTAGAACCATATGTCTCTTTGTCAACATTCTTTTCTCTAGCGACAATTGCACTAGTTGAAATGTCGACAACATTCCTTTTATGCGCGATTAGAGACAACAGTTCTAGTGTATTTCTGGTGGCATTGTCAATGAACCCGTCAATAGTTCGTTATTCTTTTTTATTATGCTATGCAATAATGTTAAAAACTTACGTATATATGTATAAGATTTACTAGTGAATCATTGGTGCCAATGTCTCCATGTGGTCCCAAAAAACTACTTAGTCAGTATTGCTACAGTCTAGTGGTGGATTTTCAATGACAAGCTAATGTTAAATGTCAATAGTTGATTACATTGGCTGGGGTACACCTGGTTAGTAGTACTACTGACAATGTCACTAGTAAATCACTACAATTTCACTATTCGCATTTACTGCAGGGTTCTTATTTCTTCTATGTACATATGTATGTATGTATTTATGTATGTACATATAAAAACTGGCATGTAGCAGCAACAATAAACACAAGCCGAAAACAATTTTTGTTTTTTTTTTTACCAAAAAAAGTGAATAAAAAAAAGTAGGCACTTCAAAACAACAAGTCGACCCAGTGTTGTCAGATGTGGCGACAAAAATTTGCTTTTGGCGATGAAAATTTTGAAATGGCGTGTGCGTTCGTAAATGCATCACTGCGCTGCAAATGGAATATTAAATATTCTAAGCTGGTTCACTGCAGTAGATAACGCACAAAGAAATGTCAAATATGGTGTACAAACATTATTATTAATAAAACAGATTAGCATCGAACTTGTATTTCATTTAAAATAAAAGTTTGCACGTATGATGCAGAGCAGTGATGCATTTACGAACACACCCTCATTGTCGACATTTTTGGCTATATTTTTACGATTTCAGTAAAATAGAATAAATGTTAAAAATATGAAATTTTTTATATAGGGAATTTTTTCTTCAACATAAAATATTTCGTGCAAAAGATTCTAAATGTTGTAACAATTTATCTCAAAAAAATATTCACCCTTATTCCATTTGTCGACGTCGACGTCACTTTAACACAATACTAAAAAATTGGGGCTTGTATACCCGTTCTCGAAAACAACTGACTCTTGTTGGCAGGCTCATGCCATTTTCTAGAATTAAGGGAACGGAAATATATTGTCATTAGCACAAAATTATTATCGGGAGGGAGTAAACAAGCCCCAATTTTTTGGTATTGTGTTAAAGTGACGTCGACGTCGACAAATGGAATAAGGGTGATTTATTGAAATTCAAGAAGTTTTAAAAAATGTTGTGGACCACAAAATCTCATTTGGTGTTTATGAAACGCAATGGGGAAAACTTCCTTTTGTAAAATTGGAAGCAACATTTTGATAATGAAGCACCAAAAAGACTGCTAAATGTATGATTACGACGATGCTGCTAACACTTGCTACTTCAAGGATATGCTATGTCTACTTAAATACACATTTCAGTTTGGTGCTTAAGTTCAATTTATCCTATTTAGATCGATCTTTTGGAATAAGTTATTTTTAAGTATTTTCTATACGCCAGTATTTATGTATGTATACGTATGTTAATGTAAAAATTTTTCTTAATTTTTCTTACAACAATATCATTTTTATGTTTTATGCTATGTTTAGACGACGAGTTGAATCACCTGCTTCGCTCTCTGAATCATGTTTATGAATCATGCTGTTTAGACTACTCATTCGTGCTTCGTGTGCAGCGTGCCAATTCAGTGCTTTTCGTACTAGATTTAGAGTTTTTTAATTCATAACAGTGCGGAATTTTTCAAATTGTTGCTTAAAAAAAGGCACTAAATTGGTGCTTTTCACCTTTGATTTTAATGCGTTTTGCGAATCTACTAAATATTAATTTGTTAAAGTGTGGTGGCTTTATTTTCACTTTCCAAAAACTATCTGCTTTCACCCCTTTTAAACATGCGAAGTTTCCTTTGCAGAATGTTAATTCAGCTGGGTGAAATACGAAGGAAGAAAAACTTTATCTTTCATAGTGAGAAAAAAGAATATATTTCTAGAAATTACAGAGGATACCACGTTGGAAACACGTTATAAAATAACTTAATTACAATAATCTAATTACTAACCACTGAGGGAAGCAATGTATTGCTTTCTTGATAATGAAAGCTTTCAAAAATGCATCCGAAAAGTACTAACGTAAGGCTCTCTAACAAAGTGGACAGAAGTAAAAAAAAATGTAAACCAGTAACTTTTGTATCTGAATACACAAAAACTACACATTATTACTTCTGTAAAATGAACTAGTAAGGCAAAAAATTAATGGCTTTTTGGAAACTGAATGCATTGCTTCTAGCTGGCTTACAAAAACTCTTCTGGGAAGCGGTAATTTTTGCTGGGATGGTGAAATTGAAGAAATAGAACGAAGTATCAGAAATTTAAGGATACATAAATGGAAAAATTTGCTCAAAACTGATCTATTTTGCATTGAAGTTTATAATTATAGAAATTCAACTATTCATAATCCATTTCTAATACTGTCAATATTTCCTCTAAGACTATTAACATTACCATGTTCAAATGTTGAAGTAGAAATAACTTTTAGCACTTATAACTATTTTAAAAGTAAGTAAGAAATACAATAATGATTTTATAAATCAAATTGTTTCAGTCATATAAAATACGGTCTAAAATGAAAAGACTTATGTTGTTCAGTAACTCGTTTCTGTAATTCTCGCATCGTAAAATTTCTCACATGAAGTGTGAAACACAAAATTCCATCGTTTCTCGATTTGTGAAAAAAGTGTTTCTGTATTTGAATGTGAAAACAGACAACACTGAATATGTTTTTACTGGAATATTTCCAGTAATCGAGTGTCAAATGAAAACAAAAGTCACAAAAATATTATTTCAATAACAAAAAATTATAATTATCAAGAAAAATAAAATTGAATAATGAACATGAATATAAAGTGAATGTAAAATGCTTGAAATAAGTTTTTTCTAGCAACTGTCTCTATTATAGAAAATTCCACAAAAAATTCTAAATAAATGTAATCATATCGAATCGTTAATAATAATTTTAGTTAAACAATTCGTTGCATATCTTTTCAACTAGTTTATTTTTCATATTTTCACACACAAATTCAAAAATTCACATGTTTTTGTACAATTTAAAATCCGAGAATTGCGAGAAACTATTCACAATATATTGTTACAGAAACACTTTTTCTCACATCGTTCCAATAATTGCTGGAAATTTGTTTAAATGACAGATAGTTCTCGCAAAGTAACGATACAGAAACACTTATGTGAGAAAAGCCATTATGTTTCAATTTACACTGTTTCCACGATTCCCTTGTTTCGTGCGGGAAATTTTACGATGCGAGAAATACAGAAACGAGCTACAGAATGTAACATACTGAACTATGTTCATGTAAAAATTAATTCGGATGAAACACCTAAAATCTAATTGTTTTTTTAATACACCATAATTGCAGGGTCTTGCCAAATGAACTTCAATTATTTTCCTACTCATATTCTACTTATAAGCAAAATCGAAATATGGCTCGATATAATTGAAATTATTACATAAAACCTATGAAATGTAGTAAATTTAAAATTGTAGTTATTTTAAATTTTTAATTTCTACTGATTCAATACATATATAATTAGCCATGTGGGCTTTCTCTGAATTGAAAATAAATAGATAAATAGAAAAATATAAATAAAAAATATATTGCATTTAGTGCTTTTATATGAACACACAGTGCTTTTTGCGCTGAAAAAGTTGGCATCACTGTTCGCGAGGCATTTTTTTATGTATATTCACACAAATATACATATCATACGCACGTATATACATGCATACATACTTACATAAATTCGATTCATTGAAAATCTTGTTTTTGAAGGCATCCCTATATTTTCTTCTTATTTTTCCTTTTTATATTATTCATAACTTAATTAAATTTATTTATATTAAACTCACATCTATGTTTTTTGGCTTGTTTGCATTTGTTTACAAACACACACATACACATATACTTATTTTGTTTTGACAGCTAGTTCAGATAAAGTGGCGATTACTGCGATAAAAGTTAGAGAAGATACCAATTTTACGTGCTTCGCAAGTAGATTCGTATTGAATCTACTTGATTCGCTCTCATAATTTTGTATGGCGAAGCAAGTTGATTCGGTCATGATTGGGGTGTGAAGCATGAATAGAGCACGAAGCAGGTATCGTCTAAACATAGCATTAGGACAGACGTTACCTACTGAATTTTAAATTTAACACTATTTCTAATGTAATTAGAAAATAAAAATATTACTGTAGCTAAAATTTACCCCCTTAAGCCTGGTACTCTGTTTAAAATTTCACGCTAAATGTTGACATATTCCATACAAAAAAAGTTTACGTGAAATTTTCATGAAATAATGTTGCAAAACTTGTACTCTGTTCAACTCGTGAAAAATGTATGAAATGTATCTGGCAACATTTTCTTGCTATCTGTGAAATAATGAGACTGGCATTTATTTCGTGCGAAATATTGACAGCTGATGTTTTTGTTGACAAAAGTTGATCAGTGTTGCCTACTTCAAACCAATAAATACGAACATTTTTTCCGAAAAAGTAAAATGGGCATCACTTCTTACGTGTAAAATTTTTCACGCGAAATAATCAATGTTGCTGAAAAATTTTCACAACTTCGAACAGAGTACCAGGCTTTATGCAAAAACGATTGTTAAACTTAAACTTATTATTATGTTGGCGATATTAGACAAATCATTTGGCGAGGAGGCTGAAAATAAGTCTGACAACCAGTGTGACCAGATTTTAAAATAACATTAAGCTAAATCACGTTTGAAAAAAAGCTAAAATAAGCTAAAAAGTTAAATTTTAAGCCAGAAAATAAAGCTAAACTTTTTTCTACTTCTTTGATCACTTTTCAATAGTTTCTTATTGCTAAACTAACATTAAATATTTCACAAACATATTTTTTTATTATACATATTGAATATTTGTTTAATGAAATTATTTATTAATTATTATATTTTAGATTTAAAGAAGAACAAAACAAAAACTTCCCCAAAATAATTTTAAAAAGTTTTTATAAATGTAAAAACATTTATACTAAAATACGAAAGTTTTTTTTAAGTGAATTAATGCTATTTAAGGTAAAGCATGGATCACACTATCGGCACAATGTACCGAGTTTCGTCAGTGAAATAAAGTCATAAGTAAAGAGCTAAATTTGCTCTAAATTTATCGACTAATTGAAATACAAGGACACAATTGCGCCACAATGCATTGGTTATAAGCCCATATAGACTTATTCCAGAATTAATTGAGTAATAATGCCATTTTGACTTACTACTTATGACTTTATTGAGATGGCCCGACGAAAATCGGTACATAGTGTTATCCAGACTTTTAAGGCTATTTCAAGTTTTTGTTTTAAGTTAATTGATACCGCTGAATGAACGTTCAACCCAAGTCAAATAATTTTATACCAAAAAAACTCAAAAAGTGTTTTTAATATGATTTTAACTTTTTCCATTGTAATTCTTACCATTCTGCCATTATCTACTATTTTTCAACTTTCCATTTCTGTTATAAAATTGTCGTATAATTTACATTTTGTATTTTTTGTAAACTATTTTACAATGTTAAAAAACTATAATTTTTATAAGGTGTTTATCCCTTTATGGCGCAATGTTGCAGATATGCAACATAATATTCAATCCTCATAAAAAACATCAAGTACAGGCAATTAATTGTTAATTTTATTTTAATGCAATAACTTTCAGACAATATCTAGTTTCAATCTGTAAAATTCGTTCTTAATAAAAAATTGTATCGCTTTCATCACAACAGATTTAAAATACCCTACGATTTTACTGAATCAATGTTACCGTAGTGCAATTTTCTAAAAACTTATTTTGCCAGCGTTTTTATTCAATAAATTTTGTAAATGACCAAGTCAATTTTTATTGTTAGAATATTATCAGTAAATTTATTTCTGAATTGGAAGTTTTATTGCCAAGTCTGACTTTATTTCCTCTTAATTGTTTACCTTTTTTACTCTAATAAATAAAATTTCAATAAAATCCTAGAACAAAATTTTTTACTTGTGCTATGAGCTCCTATAATCTGTAGAAAAAAAGGCTAAAAAAGCTAAATGAGTTTTTAAAAAAGCTAAAAAATAAGCTAAGAGCTAAATGAAAATTTTAAAGCTAAATCTGAAATAAATAAGCTAAATTTAGCTCAAAATAAGCTAATATGGTCACGCTGCTGACAACACTGAGTCGACCGCATAAAAATAAAAAAAAAATCTCTCAATTGGCTCTACTTCTAACACTTTTTTATTTTTGTTCTCTTTTCAATTTTGATAAACAAATACAGTGAACCAAAAAAAAACTTATACAGTAAACGCTCTTCTAATAGAAAGCGATTGAAAGGCAAATTAATCAGGTTTCTATTAAAATCATTCATTTTATTAAAGAAAAAAAACAATTTTCGGGCGAAGAAAATTATATAGCAGAAAATTATATAGAAACCCAACGCGAGCCAGTGAAAAGGGAAGATAGTTCCAGGGATCTCAAGTTTATACTTCGTGCGAAAGATCCATATATCTCAGCACAATAATTTTCTACAATGCTGGAAAACATAAGAAGAATGCTAAGGAAACAATTTGAATGGCCGAGTTGCTCGAAAGAAATCATATATTAGTGAGAATTGAATTGAAGAGGTAGAATTGGCACGAAAGCACATTTTTAAGAAATTAAATTTTGGAACTCGGTAAAATGTATATAGCCTCTATAAGGTTGTGTTTTTCCATCATTAGTTCAATGTTGTAAATTTCCGTTGTTCTCCGATGGTCGACATTATTTGTGTAAGCGTAATGAAGAATTTTGCTTAAGGAAGACTAAAAAACAGAGAAGGAATTAAAGTAGTTCGAGTATGTATGGCAGCCTCAGTTCTCGGAAACCTTCCTTTTGTAGATAGTATCGTGTACATATGTGACGTTCTCCGAGAAAAGAGACCTAGTGTGTCAAAAAACCGGTGTGTGTCAAAATCGATAAAAATGAGAAAAATATTAAAATTTTATTTTTTAAATACCATTTTCTCAAAACTTCATTTTCACACACTAGGTCCCTTTTCACGGAGAAGGTCACATATGTATATCTTTACAGTTTGAAAACTCATGCTATGGAAAATGCATGGAAGTTTTACATTACTGACAATTTAAAATTTTATTAAGACAATGATCTCAATTACACTTCACTGATAGTAAAGTACTGGCAACTGTTGTACAACTGTCCTAAGGTCATGAAAACACCTGCACAAAGCCCAGCTTCAAATGTAATCGAGCATTTATGGAACGCAAGTCCTAGTTTGTGTAAAATATTAGTTGAGTCCATGCCAAAAAGACTACAAGATAGCTTGTAGTGTTATACTTAAAAAGTATGTGCAAAAAAAATTGAAACACCTCATACCCATGAATCAAAGAATACAAGATTACGCATTGCGCATGTTTCTTAACTTGAGTGAGCTGGTGTGACGTCAAAATGACGTAGAAATTTAAATGTAAACAAAATTGCCCTATACTGAATTCACTTGTGTGTGTGATTGTGTATATGTTTGTCGGCTAATGTGACGTACATGCGCAGAAAAATATTTTTTTCAAAGGCTGAATGCGTAATCTTGTATTCTTTGATTCATGCCTCATACCTATGTTATGAAATAATATAGTCTGCCCGGCATTCAGTATTATTACAGTTTTTAAGTTTATGTGGAATGTTTGTTATTATATGTAGTTATACAGTAGTTTCCGCTTAATTACTCTAAAAAAACATGGCATGAAAATGTTCCATATAAAACACATGGAAAAATATCAGTTTAAATGAGTTCCGTTTAATTGCGTTACCCTTTTAATTGACTCTTAAATAAAAGTCGTTTTTCCGAAATCCCAAACAAAAGTGCCGGTTAATTGGTACATACTTGAAAATTTTTACAAATGGTTGTTGGTAAAACTACTCGTACATAAAAAGATGTGCCAACTCTTAAAATCATATATTTTTATTTACTTTTTTCATTGCATATGCACATGTGTGCACACATATCGTCGGTTGGTTTCTGGTTTGCTGCAGACATAATGTATTTTGAATATAGGTACTGAACCGACGATATGTACATACATAATTATTGCGGAGTGTTGCAACATGTTTCCGATTATTGATCTCAATGCTTAATTAAACAAGTTTTCTTTTAATTACTTTAATGGATCAATTACGAGAGTATCGGTTAAATGATTTTTCCGCGCATTTTTACAAAATCGGAAATTAATGTATTCCTATTTTAGTAAGCACTTTAGTTTTGTTTCTTTACCTTACATTAAATCTATACAAGATACCTACCTATTTATTTTATAAAAAATTATACATAACAAAATTTTCTCTTGTACATACTCGTACATATGTATATTTTTTCAAAGTTGTAGGTACATAATTTTCGTAACAACTTGTCCGACTTTTCATGTGAGCCACTGTAAGTAAAATTTAGTTTTGAGACCACAAAATCCAAATAAACCAATTTTTTCACTTCATTTAAAAAATGCATCTACATATGTATGTACATATGTATACATGCATACTATTGCATTAGTAAGTAGGTATCTTAAAATTTTTTAACCGATTTTATCAGATTATTTATTTTGGTTAATAATTTTAAACTATCCATAAATTAAAAATAAATCTTTTGCTACAAGCACTATTAATACAGTAAATAAAACAACAACAGCTTCTTACATTTAATTGAAGCTAAATACATACTATGTAGGCATATATTTCACTTACAACAAACAGAAGTTTTTTTTTAATTAAATCAGAAAAATAAAGTTTCAACACAAAACGAAAACGTACCGCACATACACCACGTTCTACAAACGACCGTGACTAAACTGAAACTGTTATGTTGTTGTGAATACTTTTTTTATTTTAGTTTGTTTTCTTATTTTTCTTTAGACCTCTGCACACAACAACAACAAATACGGTAAATGATAATAAATTACATACATACACATGTATAGCAACCAGCGATGCCAATTTAGCGCCTTTCGCGCTAGTTTTAGCGCGTTTTAACTATGCCAAACGCGCTTTTTTTCGTCTCAGCGCGTTTAATAAAAAAAGCGCTAAGTTAGCGCGTTTTGATTAAAGTCAACAATGTCATTTTAGTTCAATATCTTTTTACTTTTTTTGTATAAATTTAACAATTTTCTAATATCCAAAACTCGGATAAATTTTTGTTTAAATTGGTTAATGATTCAGATCTTGCAAATAAAATTCCCTTGACTGTGGTTAGAATTAAAAACGCATTTTAATACTATAAATGGCAAATATTTTGAAATTTCCTACTCGTGACCCCAAAAGCTTATTAAGTATCTATTCTTTTTGTACTTCAAAAATCATTTGAATCGCAACACTATTCGGCAATTTACATAAGTTGGTACAAAATTTGACAAATAAAGTTAAAATAAAAACTAAGAATTTCGAATATTTGGAAGGCGAGTCTGATTCCGTATTAAATGATTTTAGTTATTTAGGATATAATTTCGAAGCAAAATCTGAAAAAGATTTACTAAAAAAAATAATTGTGTTTACTAATACATACATACATCGACGTTTATTAAAATTTAATTTAGCGCGTAAGAAAATAGCGCGTTTTGACCATAAATTCTTGATAACGCTGTAACTTAGCGCGTTCTAGCGCGTTTAGAGAAGGGTAATAGCGCGTTTGGGTTATAAATAGTTGGCATCGCTGATAGCAACAGCGAACAGGGTTGTCAGATATGGCGATTTCTTACCAAACCTGGCGATTTTACAACTTGTTTGGCGTCTAAATTTTGGGTTTGGCGACATGGCGATTTTTCTGGCGGTAAATAAATTTGTTGGCGATTTTTTTTGGCAATCTTTTAACAAAATTTAACTTCAAAATTTTTGTAATTTAGGAAAATTTATCTGCTAAAAGAGTAGTTTCAAAAATAAATCCTACCAAAACTCGCCTGCAAGGAAATAGAACAACTGATTTTGATTATTTTTCTCATATTAATTATAGTAATCAATGCATTTTAAATTTGGATGAGGAAAATTTACAAGAAAACATTTTTGTCGATTTTATTTCTACATTTGGCGATTTACAAGAAAATATTTTTGGCGATTTTATTTCTAATTTTTGGCGATTTTGTTTAAAATTTTTATACGATTTTTTTATCGAAATTTATATTAAAAAAGTGTTACATAAAAAAATTATTATTAAATATACATACATATATTAACAAAGACTACATAAAATTGATTTTTGGCGACTTTTGGCGATTTTTAAAATCAATTTGGCGAAATGGGTCGGAAAAAATCTGACAGCCCTGACAGCGAAGTCTGTTGAGTAGTGCTGCCAAAACACATATTTATAATTACACCTCGGAAAAGAGGAAAATTTTCCTAAAATTGTAAAGAACTATTTTTAATTAAAAAAATTAAGCTGGAAGGGAGTATTAAAATGGCATTATTAGTTAATTCATTCTTGAATAAGTCTATATGGCTTTATTACCAATGCAGTGTGTTGCAGTTATGTAATTATATTTCAATTAGTTGAGAAATAAAGGAAATTTACCTTATTACTTATGACTTTATTTCAGTGAGCCGACGAAAATCGGTACATTGTGCCGATCGTGTGATCCAGGCTTAAGAATATACAGAATGCATGAAAGCACTATTTCCAATAACCGATATTTCAGTAATTAATATAAGCTTGGCAATACTTTTTGTTATTCGACTCAACTCATGGAAATTTTTTCGGAGAGACTTTTTATTTATATTAGAATCAGCGTGACCATATTAGTATATTTTTTAGATTAGCTCTAAAATTTTCATTTAGCTATTCAATTATTTTTAGCTTTTTTTAACTCACTGTAGCTTTTATAATATTTTCTTTAGGCAGTGACATGAATTTACTTACACTAAATTTTAAATAACACTTGTTCGATTTTATATATCATATGCGGCTTAAAAAGATTAACGGGCTGGCGCAAGATGTCGACTAGAAAGTTTCTGTCGCTTAGTTATATTGCAAACAAAAACAAATTTTCTTACTTTGCTTTTGTTTTCAATATAAGTAAGCGTTAGAAACTTTCTTTTCAACATCGGGGGCCAGGTTGTAAATATACTTATATTGTCAAAGCTTTGAAATAAAAGATCTCGTAACAAAAATGTATTTGCTAGAAGTTTTTTATATCGGAATATTGTATATCTATATAATTAATAGGCGAACACGTTTCTTGTAATCCCTTTTACGCCGGAACTACTGCACCGATTTTGGAAAGATTTATATCATTTTAAAGGAATTTCTGCGCAGATGTGCAGAATCTATATTTTATTGAAATCGGTTTAGTATTTTGGGAGCTATAAGCGTTTAAAGTTGCTACTACTACATGCAAACATAGTACACGCTCATTTGTTAGTTTACACTGTGTGTTTGTGTGTGTGTGTGTATTTGTGTACTATTTTTCATGCTATTCCATTTTTTTCTTATTTGTTGTTGTATGAAAGCCATAAAACCAGGGTGGCCGATGACATTTTTCAAAAAGTTGCACCAAATAGGGGATTTATCAAAAAAAGGGGCAAAATTAAAAAAAGACGTGAAAACTACACTAAATTTTTTATTTTTAATGTATTATTATATAATTCACTCTAAAGAAAGGGGAAAAAAGTGGCAAGGCAGTCGAAAAAGTGGCAATTTGCCACTTTAGTCGGTCAAACGGTCACGCTGCATAAAACTTATAGGACGAGAGTTCAATAAATTGAATTAGGTTTAATAAAGAGATTTTGTTTCTGTTTAGAATGCGGACGATTCTGTCGTCCGTTTGGTATATCTAGTACAATATTATTTTTTGTTTACGAATTAATACGTATGTTAGCTTCCAAAAAGCTTTTGTATATTAGTATAAATGCTTTTCTGTTTAGATTATAAGTAATTTTAAGCTTATTTTGAGAAGTTCTTTTTTGGTTTTTCTATGAAACTAAAATATCATAATTAATGAAACTATGTATTTCTTTAAGCTTTAGGTCAGTAAATTTTATATATTTTTAGTTTTGATCAATATTTCGTTAACCAAAGGTTAACTTCTTCAGGATTATTCTTATTTTATTTGTTATTAACGAAATATTGATCAAAACTAAAAATATATAAAATTTACTGACCTAAAGCTTAAAGAAATATTTTTATTGAACATATATAAAAGGTCGAAAAATTAGATAAACAATATCATAATTAATAAATAATTTCTTTAAAAAATTATTAGATATTTATTTTAGCAGCAAGAAACTATTCCAAAAATATCAAAGAAGAAGAAAAACGTTTAGCTTTGTTTTCTGGCTTAAAATTTAATTTTTAAACTTAGCTTAATTTTACTTCAAAATCTGGTCACACTGATGAGAATGTAGGTGAGTATGGATGTCTGTATACATGATACAATTATACTAGGTACATGCACGACTACAACAATTGGAATTTTGTTGTATTTGTTGTTATAAACAAACGATAAATTGTCAGAAACAAATGTCTTTTGTTTATAAAAAATTGCAATTACAGGGCAACTATAGTACAATTGCAGACGCGGCATTCCTGCATGATTATAGTTATTCAGTGTTGCCATTCTGTGTGTAGTTAAATAGTGTGTAATTTCTACTCACATGTGTAGGCCATGGAATTAAATTCTTGTATAATGTCTGTGAAATTCTACTTTGGGTTCTATTTGTATTTATTTTTCTTTTAATTTTAACCTACACAAAAGATGTGTAGTGTAATTTTCTTCAATGTTTAATTGCAGACACAGCCTTGTGTAAATTCATTGGCAACACTATAAACATTTTATTCACACACATACACTAACATTTTTGCAGCTTGTAAACAAAGCTTGACATTTATCTGCAATGTATACAGTAACAGGCTGGGCTTGTGCATGTACCTGTTATAATTGTATCATGTCTGTATATTTAATTATTATGTAGTTTGCAGTGATGCCAACTCTTGGATCATTAAAAGCACTGTGAGCATATAAAAATATGGTAAAAAAGGGTAAATAAAACTTTAAAAAATTGCGGGTAAAAAACCAATAAGCTAAATTTATTTTTTTATTTGATTATGACATATTTAATCGCTACACCGAGCAATTATTTTAAAATTACATCAAATGCATTGTGCCTTTAACGCATATTTTGATTTTCTAAGACACCTTTTGAACGCTCGATGATTCTTCCAAGCTTTTTCTATTTTTGTTGCAATGTCATTAGTGCAAAATTAATTTTAAGAAAAATGTTTAATTTACCCTGCAGAAAATTTGGTGACAATTGAAGCAAGCGTATTCGTCGTAGGATTCGAGAAAATGGTAGTGTTACAAAAAGTAGGGCGTAGTGTATGGTGAAAAGAAGATATATCGTGTAAATGGTTACATATTCACCATTTTCGTGATGTATCTAATATATTGAAAAATGCCAAAATATCGATTTCAAAAAAAAAAAATAACGAGTTGGGTGGTTTCTATATTAAAGTAACTATGTTGTTTAATATTTTCTATACGCAGCATTGCGATAATGCTAATGCAAATTTATCAGAAAATGTCCAGCCAAATTATTTAAAAAAAAATTGGAATTATATAATATCTACCATAAAGTAATTGAGAATTACTAAACATCTTAAAAGCTAAAAAGCTTCAACAGACTAGTTCTAGTATAGTAGCTGAGTCCAGGACCTATCAAATAATATAAATATATGTTTTTTTTTTGGATTTTCTCTATAGGTACATTGGAAGCTGAAAGCGGGACATGATCCATCAAAATATGGGATTTAAAAATAAATATCTTTTAGAAAGCGGGATGGGTAATATGCACATACATATACAGTTTCGTGTCTACTTAAGATACACAGTTTCTAACATTAGAAAATGTTAATACAGGTAGGGCAAATTTAAAGTTTTTTTAAGAACTCCTGAAAACTCGAACTTCAAAAAATTCTGAATATGTACCTTTTTAGAGGACCACTTGGACATTAATCTATGACCAATATTATCCGACAGCATTGGTATATCTACTTAAAATTCATGCTTTTCAGAAATAGATTCATGGACAATAATAAAGGAGGAGCATTACTTTTTTCCCTCTGGGTTGCCTCATTTACTGGAAAAGTCCTTTAGAAATGCATTACATATAGCTTAACAGAGCTCTGTTAAGACACTAATAAAGCTCTGTTAAAGCACAAGGTTCATGTCAAGGCTTATAAATCTATACAAGCACAAACTTGAAATTACGCCGATTCCGACAGAAAGTAACGCAGTGACAATTTTAAAACTCTTTATGACATGTTAATAATGAGAATTGTATTCTATAAATTAGCTGAACTTCGAAGCACACAGGGATTTGGATAGTTAAGCAATAACTGCACTTAAAAAAAATATTTGGATTAAATTTGTATCAGTTACATTTTAATAAAAATGTAATAAGAGATTGAAAATTTCAATAGCGGGATGTGTGGTCAGGTTACCCTTAAGTGAATTCCGTAGCACCATAAAGATTTCAAAAGTATATTAAAAGTTTACAATCTAGATTAAGGATTGAATTTCTACTACCCAATGTATCTGAGTTAATTTAAGCTTCATTGTGTTCGCTAGAGTCAATGTGGTGTTTCCATGTAAGCCGTCGATCAAGGTATGTTGAGGAACAAGTTGGGAACAAGTATGTCTTTCTTCATAGAGTAAATGTTACCTGTACACATTTTTGTTCGTTTACTTTTATTCTCCATTAGTTCATCCATAGTTCAATATTATACTATTACAAATATTATATATTATATGTACTACGAATATTTTGTTTTGTTTAGTATGTCTATATAAGAAAGACTCCGCTAGGGCATGTATTATGTATTACGAATATATTTTTTTTTGGTTTAGTATACATATATATAAGAAAGACTTGGCTGGGAAAGACAATGCATCGATATAAATGGACCGTCAAGTCACTCTGGAACAAGTTCCGTAACTATACTTAGATATTAACCTAAGCTTAACAGGTGTTTGTACTTTTGAAATATGAGTGCCTCTGTGGTCGAGTGGGTAGTGTGCAAGCATGTCATGCACGACGATGTCAGTTCGAGTACCAAAAAATATCTGCTCAAAAATAAATTATAATTGAATTTGTAACAATAAAAACAAAAATAATAATTTTTCATTGTTACAGTTAAGTGTCGGAATGACATTTTTAAATAATTATATTATTCTACACCGAATAGGTCACTATGGGAGAGTTCAGTGACAAGTCAAAAGGCGTATACAAAGTATCAATTAACCCCATCCTAGGCCATCCCCATGTAAAAGTGACTGGTCCGCTTCATAGGAAGTGTTAGAACTCGGACTGGTCCCTATCACTTAAAGACCGATCACGTGACTAGTCTTGTGTCAGTTCCATTTCCTGCATGGTAATAAGAACAAATACACTAATTTCTTATTTCTTAAATTTCTACAAGTGACAAATCCACGATGTTTAACTATGTTCACGCATGCGAACTTAAATAGCAAAATCGTTGCTTAACAAATGAATAAACAAAATATAATAGGGAATTAAAAAAATGTATTGAGAAACGTCGAAGCGTTTGCTTTGTTTAAGTTGCTAAAATTTTTATTATTGAAAAAGCACTAAAAAGCACTGCGAGAAATTCTAAAAATCACTATAAATTACCGTTTTTCTGAAACGGAAAAAAGCACCAAAAAATACCTGAAAAGCACCGAAATGGCAACGCTGGTAGTTTGAATGCTGATCAGAGAAACAAGCCGCCTTAAAAAGTCGGCGGCGGCGGCTTAGTAAAAAATAGTCGGCGGCGGCTCATAACCTGGCTTGCGCCGGCTGACATTGACAGCCGCTGGTTTTGATATTGATAAGATTTTTAAACATATTTTTATAAAAAAAAATTCATAATTTGTAAGATTTGGAAAAATTTGCCACTACAAAAACAATTAGCCGACTGCAATATTGAGCCGAGGCTAGCCGCAAGCATCGGCGGCAGCTTGAAGTTACGTTGAAAGTCGGCGGCGGCTTTTTGAGCCAGCTGTGAGCCGATCGGCTTGTTTCTCTGATGCTGATATTGTTTGTTGCTGTTGGTGCACATTAACAGATTATTCAGATCAAGGCCTATTTATCAGGTCAACGCAACTCTCACGATGATTTTTGTTTTTATGGTTTGTTTTCTTGTTTGAGCTGTCAAAAGTTGTTTGCACCATATACTTTAGTTCATGTTTGTGTGTGTTTCTGACAACTTAAACATAAAGTTGTTTTTTGTATTGCTGTGTTTTTGTAGAGTTGCGTTGACCTGATAAATAGGCCTTGATTCAGATGTATTTAGAACCTTTCCACCAAATTTAATAGCAAAAATCGCCATAATAACCAAAGCAATTTTTCGTATTATTTGTCAATAATACATATATAATTTTTTTATTAGTTAAAATATTTTTAATAAATCATAATATAATTTAATCCAAAACGTTAACTTTCGCTTAAAATAGAACAAAAAGTTGCCCAAAAGAAGTACAATATGTGCTATTTATATTCATATAATTTATAACTTCTAACAATACGTCAAGAAGTTCATATTGCATTTTATTCTTAAGTTTAAGTTAAGTTAGTTATTGAAATCACTCGTTGAACATAGGCATTACTAGTTGGAATTACCAGCATAAAAAGAAAATCTATTTATTAGTGTTTTTTAAAGAAAATTTATACCTATGTGAAAAAAAAATTATCTAAAAAATGTTCAATATCCTTATCCCCATTTCAATATGACTTGATTCAGTTTCAAATATTGACCCGAAGTCAATGGCATTAAAGGCCGTTTCACACTATAATACAAGTATTAATACTTTTGTGGAAAATGCAACTCTGACATGTTGAATTGTTATTGTCTTTTGAAATTTTTGAAACAGAAATTAGATTAGAGATACATTTTCGTCAAAAGTATTAATACTTGTATTATAGTGTGAAACGGCCTTAAGTAAACGTATTTGTTATAGCAACATTGCTAATAAATTTTTAATACTATGTGTTTCATTAAAAATTGATGGCTTGAAAGTTTTTGAGGAAAACTAAAGAAGAGTAGAATACAATCTTCTGGTTCCTACTGCCTGCGTTCACATTAACCGTTTTAAGCTCAAGATTTAAATTATTTATTTTATTTACTAAATCTAGAGTATAAAAAGTTATCCTAATACATCATCTTCACAAGCCATCAATTTGTTCTCATATGTACATTCTAACGTTTTAAATTTCATACAAAAAAATGCCACAATAATAATTATGTTAGTTTTTCATATTGATTTAAACGTTTCTAAGAACAAGTTCATGCTTCATCAAAAATAACAAACATAACCGCCAACTACTTTATAAATCGCCATGTCGTCAAATCGCAAATTAGGACGCCAAACAAGTTTTAAATTGTCACTCTTTTTAGAATATTTTTTAAATGTTTTTTTTACGTCTTCGAAATCCGAAACGTTTTCATGCCTTTGTAAATAAAGTTTTGCGTGTCTAAAAGTAGTTTGAAATCACGTTCAAAATATGATTCAAATATCAATCCAATAACGATTGCCCTTTCCCTACACAATCATATAAAAATTACGTCCAATTTAGGTAATTGGCAATACTGTTTTCATGGTAAAATTATAACAGGTACCTGCATGGCTACAACAAAATTACAACACCAAAAACACATGCATTTTGTTGGTATAAATAAACAAATATGTGTCAGAAACAGATGTCTTTTGTATTTAAAAATAACAATTACAGGACAATTAAAATACAATTGCAGACGCGGCTTTGATGTGTGATTATAGTCATTCAGTGTTGCCAATATGTAATGTTAGGCCATGTAATTAGATTGAAGTATAATCTGTGTGCAATTCTACCTTGTGTTCTATTTTTTTGTAATTTTCCTCAATGTGTACTTGGAGATACAGACATGTGTAATTTCATTGGCAACACTGTAATCGTTTTATTCACAACCCACACACTAAAATTTTTGTAGCTCGTAAAGCTTAAATTAGACGTGACATAGCCATAATGCCATAGCCATATCCAAACCAAAATTCAATTGGTTTCTATGGTGAGAGTTATGGCGTTATGGCGAGTCACCTACAATCAAATACAGTGTTGCCCATTAGTTTGGTTCGTACGGCTGTTTTTTATGGCTATGGTTATGGCACCTCTGATTGCATCTTAAACAAAGTTAGACAAATTTCTGCATTGTATAACAGGCTGGGCATGTGCATGTACCTAGTATAGTTGTACCATGTATTCATGTATAATATTACATTATACCCATGATACAAAAATATATTATATTATTGTATTATGATTATACCTATATGATGTTTCCTACTGTTGCAGTTACATTACATTACAGTCGGGTAACTGAGCCTTAAGGTAGAATTAGTAAAATCGTATCGTGAAGTTGTGTGTCAGCTGACATATGTGGTGGTAGCACTGCTGACGTAGAAATCTACAGAAAACAGATTTTTCTGTAGCGAATGTCAAAAAAGCCGCATTCAAAGCCAGACAAAAAAAATTTGCTGTGCAAACTGTTACATTTTCTATAACTTGTACACAAAGCTGAACGATACGGCAAGCTGTAAAGTAGAACGATACGATTTTACTAATTCTACCTTAAAATAATGTGAATAAAAAGCTCTAAATTGAAAAATAAATGAATTTTTATGTATGCAAACATAATTCTACACAAAAGGCTGCACGATTATTTTTCAGCGTAAAAATAAATGTAAATTTACAAACGTGAAATCCCTTAATAACTCTGTACAGCACTTTATTGCAAACAGTCTCCATTAATTTCAATATGTTTTTTTCCCTTGATATATTTTCCTTTTCCCATTTATTGCAATTGTGAATAATTTCCGACGAAAAACTTTCATTGTAAAAAGTTCCTCTTATCGTGAATGAATTTTGTTTTCTGATGCTTTGTTCACTTTATTTTTACTGAGAGAAACTGCAGCAAATATGTATTATTAAATACAAATTCATTTATATTTATTTATTGTCTAGTGGCAAAGTTTGTCATTTCCGATATTTTCCGTTGTGTGGCATTGCTTTCCTACAAAACAAAATGACAACACAAGAAATTCTAGGTGTGTACCCGGCTTTATTTAGAACACGCGAACTATGCCATCAATCTCTGCCGAACTATTTTACAGTGTAGAAATTAATGAAAAAATCAGGCAGAAAGTCAGTGCCAAACAATATCATATCGCTCATTTACTTAAACAACGTCATAACTCAAAAAAAATTAGTTTGCCAGAGTTGAGTAAAAAAAAAAATATTTTTATGACATTTTTACACAATATGCTGAACGATGTGAGGATTAATTGTGCATCACTAAATCAAAAATTCCATTTTATGAGTTATGACGTTCTTTGAGTAAATGAGCGGTATGCAGAAAAGTTATTTACCAAACAATTGCTTGAATATTTTCTAAGGCATCACATGTTGGAAAAAGTCTCCACTTATAGTTGTTAGTCCTCTTTCACACACGTCAGGTTTAGCTGAGCAGTTTTTGTTCAATTTTATTTTGAACCTGCATTCGTGTTCATACACACCGTCAAGTCAAGTCATCAAGTCTCATCAATTTGCGTCGTCGTAGAGTATTACGAATGACAAAACAAAACGAAAAAGCAAACTTGACTGGTACGGTCAAGTCTTTACGCCTCTCCATTCTCTTTTCCTCTCTCTCCTAAAAACTCAGGACTTGACGAGTCAGACCTGACGTGTGTGAAAGGGGACTTAGGTCTAATTTTCCGCTGCGTGCTGTCTGTATGCACATACATACATACCACATGCATACATATGTATGAAATTCAGGCTGAACTGCGTACTACACTTTCAAGTTGATGCTCGTAAAATTTATTTTTATAACAATAACAATTAATAATGTGCAAAACTAATTAATTTAAATAAATCACTTACACTGTTTTAGGCAACTCTAAGAGTTAAGTTAAATCTTGAAGAGCAATTCGTTGTTCTTGTGTGTCTTCCTCTTTCAATAATATTATAATACCTTCATCGTGCCAACTGATTTTTAGTTAACCTTTTTGTTATTGTTTCTCACTTTTATATTGCTTATTTGTGTGAAATTTTTAATTGTTTAAATGTTTGTTTCCACTTCCAATCATCATGGATCAATTATATACCTCGTTTGCAATCTTCTATTAATATTTGCATTCACTAATCAATGGTAGCTTATATTATGTTGAGCAGCTGTTCCTCAAAGGGAACACAATTTTGGATATTCACAATAACAATTTTTTACTTAAGCAGGAATCACAATAACAGTTTTCGCTTAAGCGGAAATGAAAAGTTATGGTAGCAAACATTTTCAGCGTGACCGTTTGACCGACTAAAGTGGCAAATTGCCACTTTTTTGACTGCCCTGCCACTTTTTCGACTGCCTTGCCACTTTTTGTCTCCCTTTTTTTAGAGTGAATTATATAAAAATACATTAAAAATAAAAAGTTTAATGTAGTTTTCTCGTTTTTTTTTTAATTTTGCCCCTTTTTTTTTGATAAATCCCCTTTTGGTGCCACTTTTTGAAAAATGTCATCGGTCACCCTGAAAATTTTACTTTTAATTTATGATAAGGGAAAAATCATATTACTTTTCTTTAAATTGCATCAATCACCTCAAGTTTCTTATTAATTTATATATAAAATACTGTAATATTTTTTATTTATTGTATAACAATTTTATCTTGTATACAAATTTCAAACAAATGGCTTTCTTACACTCTCTTGAGAAAAGAAAATTTGTTAATATCTTTATTAAATGTTATGCATGTATGTATGTAAATAGAAAGCTTGAAATTCATCTTCTGCAAAGCTAGATTTATTGAGTTATGACACTGTTGCAAAACTCGAATAATTTGAGTTATCAAATTATTCGAGAGAAATGTATTCAATTGTATAAGAACCTGATTGAGGTACGGCACTCGGGTGCTACTTTGGCCGGCTATGCTCTAGTCACTAGACTCTAGTGACTAGAGTATAGTACGTAAACATGTACATACGTATGTATGTATGTATGGAAGTACTACATATACATACATATGTACATACATATATCCTTGCATATGTGTGTATATTATTTTCCTTATTCGTTTAGTTCGCTTGTGAACGAGTTAGCTCTGCATCATTGTCGTCTAACTATGATAATAAAAAAATCACATCGTAGATGTAGAGCATTTTCGACTACGCACTAAAATTATGGGACTTGCAATTGCATGGCACAATCATAAAAAATATTTGCAGTGTCTAGCATAACTGTACAAACTTTTCCATGGAAAAAATTGAAGTTTATACTAACTGCCTGGCTCACGATGTCGACAAGAAATTTTCGTTCTCTTATTTATATTGAAAACAAAAACAAAATAAGAAAATTTGTTTTTATTTTCAATATAAATAAGCGAACGAAAATTTCTTGTCGACATCGTGAGCCAGGCCGTAAATACCACGCAGAAACTGGTGAAGCAACATAAGAAATACTAAAAATTTTAATAGCTTTTAAACATGTTCCTTGCGTAGGGTGTTTTTTGTTATTAATTTCATACCATTACTGTATACAATTACTGTTTGTATATAATTTTGTGGCTCAGAAAGCATTCTGGAAGTCTAATTTCTACAACGTTGGATTCCAATTCGTTTAAAGTTGCTGGTGTGTTGGCATAAGCCAATGACTTCCTGCAATAGCAGAAGTTATTACCTTTTGCACAAACAGTAATGAATTACACAAATACCAGCTGAAATTCGGTAACTTATGTCAGACACTGTTTGTTGATAAAGTCGCAAAGTGAAACAACTTTTCTAAAACAATGAAAAGTGTTAAAGAGGCAGACTAATCTTTCAGATAGAAAATTTATTATTCTGGAATAAATATATTCATAATATGATATTATGTTAAATGGTCGTATGTATATATGTGTTTATAAATACGTAGATGTGAATAACCTAATTTTAATAACAACCAGTTGACCATTATCAGAAAAAGTATGTAAGTAAGTACTTTCTGATAAGATTCAGTTGCCATACATATACTTATATATACTCGTACATACATACCTAGTATTATATGAGGACCTTTAATATCCGAAGGAAACAGTTGCTTTGTTATACAGATACATACATATGTACTACATACATATATACATCCATATGTATATACATATGCACATACTTATGTCATATCTAATTAATAATGTTATTTTGTTATAAATAATAAATCATTTTTAAATGTACATACACGATAATCACCACAAGAGTTTTTTTTTTGGTTCAATGGACGTTCTTATCTTATTTTTACCTTTTCTTGAGCAATCAACTCGATGTGATCTACTACTTTTGAATAACAATATTCCAGTATGTATGTAGGTATAGAGCTAAAATTGTAGTATATAAAATTTTTAAATTTAAATACATATCGCTCATGTGCTCAAGGAACGTCATAGCTCATAAAAACTAGTGTCTCAAAAAACGAGTTTAAAGTTTTCAATTTACTCACAACTTAATGAAAAAATTATTTTTTATTTTTCTCTCAAGAGTTAAGTTGCAAGATATTTGTATGAAATTTGTAGACAACATAAACAACGATATAAAGATTAATTCTGCAGCATTAACTCAATAATTCCATTTTTTGATTTACGATGTTGTAAATGAGTAAATGAGCGATATGAACTGAATATTAAATTTTGTTTAGTGGTGATGAAAATAAAAGCATCATACCTTTATGCTATGTTTAGACGACAAGTTGAATCACCTGCTTCGCTCTCTGAATCATGTTTATGAATCATGCTGTTTAGACTACGCATTAGTGCTTCGTATGCAGCGTGCCAATTTAGTGCTTTTCGTGCTAGATTTAGAGTTTTTTAATTCATAACAGTGCGGAATTTTTCAAATTGTCGCTTAAAAAAAGGCACTAAATTGGTGCTTTTCATCTTTGATTTTAGAGCGTTTTACAAATCTACTAAATATTAATTTGTTAAAGTGTGGTGGCTTTATTTTCACTTTTCAAAAACTATCAATTTCACCCCTTTTAGACATGCAAAGTTTTCTTTGCAGAATGTTAATTCAGCTGGGTGAAATACAAAGGAAGAAAAACTTTATCTTTCATAGTGAGAAAAAAGAATATATTTCTAGAAATTACAGAGGATAACATGCACGTTATAAAATAGTTTAATTACAATAATCTAATTACTTACCAATGAGGGAAGCAATGTATTGCTTTCTTGATAACGAAAGCTTCCAAAAATGCTTCTGAAAAGTACTAACGTAAGGCTCTCTAACAAAGTGGACAAAAGTAAAAAAAAATGTAAACCAGTAACTTTTGCAACTGAGTACATAAAATCTACACATTATTACTTCTGTAAATGGAAACAGTTAGGCAAAAAATTAATATCTTTTTGGAAACTGCATACATTGCTTCTAGCTGGCTTACTAAAACTCTTCTGGGAAGCAGTAATTTTTGCTGGGATGTTGAAATTGAAGAAATAGAACTAAGTATTAGAAATTTAAGGATAAATAAATGGAAAAATTTGCTCAGAACTGATTAATTTTGGATTGAAGTTCATAATTCTAGAAATTCAACCGATCATAATCTATTTCTAATACTGTCAATATTTGCTCTAGGACTATTAACATTACCATGTTCAAATGTTGAAGTAGAAATAACTTTTAGTGCTAATAACTATTTTAAGTTAGAAATACAATAATTTTATAAATCAAATTGTTTCATTCATATAAAATACGGTCTAAAAAGAAAAGGCTTATGTTGTTCAGAATGTAACATACTGAACCATGTTCATGTAAAAATTAATTCAGACGAAACACCTAAAAATCTAATTTGTCACGTGCACCCTGTTGCCGATAAAGCAGTTGCCTAAGTGGCAACCTTGAGCAAACAGCTGTTGAAAAATAGGGGGAAGATAGATAGAAAAAAAATTAAAGGAAAGAGAAAGAAAAGATGAGGAAAAAAGTGAGTTTTTGTAAAAAGAAAAAAAATGGGCTGGAAGAAAAACTAAAAGTTAAAATGAAAAACTAAAAGTTAAAATGAAAAACTAAAAGTAAAATTTGGAAAACTATGAGTAAAGTTCAAAAACTAAGAAAAGAAAAATGAAAAGCTGTAAGTAAAATCCAAAAACTAAGAAAGTGAAACTCAAAAACTAAAAGTTAAAATGAAAAACTAAAAGTTAAAATGAAAAACTAAAAGTTAAAATGAAAAACTAAAAGTTAAAATGAAAAACTATAAGTAAAGTTCAAAAACTAAAAGTAAAAATTTAAAAAAAAAAACTATAAGTAAATGAAAAAAGAAAACTCAAATTAAAAGTCAAAACTGAAACTAAAAGCCGAAAACTAAGCCATAAAGAAATTCCACCTGCAACACGCTGCATCCAACGAGGGAGCTGGTGTTCCATCTACCAGAGGGTTTGGTAACAAGCAAGCGAATGGATTCGTGTATTTGCTTCGGGCCTCATAATTTTCTTCAATTTAATATTTTGTGTCGAACAGCTGACACCAAAAGGCTGGTATTTTTTTTTATTTTTATTTTGTCTATTGTTGAGAAGCTACTGGACAGGTTGACTGACAAGGATCCCCCCAAAACGGCGAGCCCTAGCCGGTGCTTACGCCAGAATACCAGCGCGGTCAGTAGCCTGGCAACCATGCAACAATTCAAGACGAATTGCTACACAATTAAAACAGCTGTAACGAAGACAACAACAAGGTAAAATAATAATAAATTGTTTTATTAAAACAGTTTTATGGCCAGAGGAAAAAGATGAAACTGCATTTCTTGAAACGAGGAGTATAATTCTCGTTGATCATCTTTTGTTAAAATAGTACACCATAATTGGAGTGTCTTCCCAAATGAACTTCAATTATTTTCCTACTCATATTCTACTTATATTATTAAATTATTACAAAAACCTATGAAATGTAGTAAATTTAAAATTGTAGTTAACTTAAATTTTTAATTTTTACTAATTCAATACATTTATAATTAGCCATATGGGCTTTCTCTGTATTGCAAATAAATAGATAAATATAAAAAAATAAATAAAAATATACTTATGTACATACATACATATTGTTACGTTTTTATTCTCTGTTAAAAACGCTTTTCCGTAGATTCGTAGATTTGCAATAAATAAAAGACCCCAGTGTACTAATTAGGGTTAAGAATGATACAATCTTTATTTACTAATAAATAACACTAATCTAAATTCAGTTCAAGAGCTTAAATACAAACACATATATTACTCAATATTCACAACTGGTTACCACTACGCCTTCTTCGCTGTTGTATATAAACGTCTCAGACCATTGGCTGCGCTAGTGTTGACACAATTCCGCTTTCTCTGTTGCTCGTCACACACAAGACTCACTCTGCCGATACTTCCAGTTGATACACCAATAACAACTCTATGGCAGACTCTCACAGTTGATACACCAATCAGGACTCGCTGGCTTCACTTACACACGTTTATCAGCTTCCACTGCTCCCTTACTCTTTACTCAAGGGACTCCACAATAAACTCAAATCACGACAGACTCCAACTGTCACTATAGACTGTACTATAGTCTCTTCAATTTCCAACTCACGTATTGTAAAGCACAGACTCAAATATCAACTCACTGTTGTATCACAAATCACGGACTGCGCACAACTTAATTGTCAACTCACTTGATTAACAACAGACTTCTTATTAGCAACTGAGCTTCTTCGCAACTGATTTATTCCCAACTAACTTTTGATCGCGACTGAACTGCTGTTGGGTGCGTCAACCCCTTTTTATACTTCGCACAACAACCACTAGAATTTTCATGCAAAGTCTAGACCGAATGATCATTATCTTCAATGTTGTTTACAAAGCGCGTAATTAAGTTCATGTGGTAACTATGTACATACGTGTGTATATGCATACATCATTAAGTGGTTGTTTACTTTTATTTCTGCCTTTCGCTAGAACATGATACAATTATACAGGTAACCGCGAAGCGCCAGCTGTTTTGCTTGTTTCGTGGTGCATTCTGCCAAATGTTGTTTATGTTTTACAAACACACACACACGCTGTGTATCTTTCATTGCTCTATGACAGTTGGCACCAGAAACTAGCAACAAAAAGCCCTGTTGTTTTATTTGCTGTAAATTTGTTGTCGATTTGCGGTTACCTGTATAATTGTATCATGCGCTAGAATTGCCAGGCATGTATGTATGTATGCATGTAGCTATGTCTATCTTCATAACAAGCGGAAGCGTGTAATTGTTGTTGGTTGTTTACGTTTAATCACGTATGTATGTGCTACGCATGTGTATATAGTTGTTTGCTATAGTGCTTGTATGTGAATACGAGTGTACGTTTAGTTATTTATTTAAATACTTCTGGATGTTTCTTTATATTGGCCCTGTTCGAATACTCTTGCGTAACACTTATATTAACCCGACGGCCATTTCCGTAACAATATGTACATATATACGAGTACTTATTTAATTTAGTGCTTTTTTATGAACACACAGTGGTTTTTGCTCTGAAAAAGTTGGCATCACTGTTCGCGTGGCATTTTTTTATGTATATTCACACAAACATACGTATCATACGCACGTCTATACATGCATACACATAAGCATACATACTTTACATAAATTCCACTCATGCGAAATCTTGTTTTTGAAGGCATCTCTATATTTTCTTCTTATTTTTCCTTTTTATATTATTCATAACTTAATTAAATTTATTTATATTAAACTCACATCTATGTTTTTGGTTTGTTTTTATTTGTTTACAAACACACACATACACATATACCTATTTTGTTTTGATAGCTAGTTCAGATAAAGTGGCGATTAACTGCGATAAAAGTTAGAGAAGATACCAATTTTAAGTGCTTCGCAAGTAGATTCATATTGAATCTACTTGATTCGCTCTCATAATTTTGTATGGCGAAGCAAGTGGATTCGGTCATGATTGGGGCGTGAAGCATGAATAGAGAGCGAAGCACGTACCGTCTAAACATAGTATTAGTCTTTAGGTTGCTTTCTATAAATGTGTAAAACTTTAAGTTGGCAACGCTTTTTTAACTGGTGGCCATTTTATCAGCTGCCAAGTGATTTATATTTAGTTTGGTTTGAAATTTCAACATGAATAAACTAACGCCTGAACGCTTCCAAATTGTGCAAAATTTATTTTGAAAATCATGGTTCTGTTCGAAATACGTATCACGCACTACGTCCACTTTAGGGGAATTGAATATGTGTCCATCCACTTTATGGAAGATTTTGCGGAAAGACCTTGGTTTGTTTGCTTATAAAATCCAACTCATGCATGCAACAATTGAAGCCACACGATCACCTAGCAAAGCGTGAATGGGCCCAAAACAAGATTGCCGTTGATCCCGATTTTCATAAGCGAATTTTGTAAGCGATTAAGCTCACTTTTCCTCGAATTGTTACGTCAATAAACAAAACTGCCATATTTGGAGTGATGATAATATTCAAGTGTATGTTGAGACACCATTACATCCACAAAAACTGACTGTTTGATGTGCTTTATGGGCTGCTGGAATCATTAGACCATACTTCTTTAAAAACGATGCTGGTCAGAACGTTACAGTTAATTGTGACCGCTATAGCCACGATTACTGACTTCTTCGTTCATCAATTGAACAACCATGATGTGCAGGAGCTGTGATTTCAACAAGACGACTCAACATGTCACACAGCTCGTGCCACAATTGATTTATTGAAGGAAACGTTTGGTAACCGCATAGTTTCACGTTTCAAACTCTTTAATTGGCGATTTAACGCCGCTAGACTATTTGCTGTGGGCATATGTGAAACGATTGACCACTTGGAGGACAACATTCGCCACGTTATTACCAATATACGGCCACAAATATTGGAGTCATCGAAAATTGGACTTCCAGATTAGACTACGCCCGAACCAGCCGTGGCGGTTATATGCTAGAAGCCATATTTAAATTATAATGCCAGAAGATTATCTTTCGAATGAAGTAAATTGCATATCAATTTAAAAAATTTATCTTCGTTTCATTCCATTTCAAATTTCTATACCTCTATAAAAAAAACACCCTTTATAAGCATAAACCAAATTTGACATTTCATTTAGTCAGAAAATAATAGTAAGTAACCTGGCCTAGTGGGGTTTATCTTATATGTGTGTATGTATGTATATGCGCCTTAGACTGTAGTGCTAAAAACAAATTATAAATTATAGGCATTGTCTTATCAGCACCGTAATGGATTTATAAATTAAATTTAATTAAAAAACAATACCAATATCAACACATTACATTAGAATATCAACAGTGGCTTCACTAGCATCAACAACAATAGCCAAGTAATTGATAAAGACAACGAAGCCTTAGTGGTGTTAAATTGTTCAGAATAATAGAAAATTGATAATAAGTGGCCGATATTTAAAAAACGATGTGCTGCACGCTCTCACTCATGCGTTAAGAAAAATGTATACAGAGTTCCAGTCAAGGATTGTTAAATCAAATCTCAGGTGATTGACACTGTTCAGTTGTTTTTTTTTTATTACACCAGTCACTAGTGTAATATTTTTGACATTTCACTCTACCATCATTGCCAAATAAGAAGATTTATCGGTTTCTTGCAGTTTTTTTTTAAACGGGTAAGCAGCCTGCAGTTTTCTGTTAAAAACTGCATCAGCATTTTTTTACTTATAAGAAATTTTTCAACGGTCGGCATATATTTATGTATGTACATCAGTCTGTAATTGTTTCATTTAGGGCCTGACTGCATCTCAGAAAAGTGAAATTTATATAGAAAGCACAATTTCAAGAATATTAAAAATTTGCTTGGTTTTCATACACATTTCAAAAACTATTAAACTCTGCCCCCTAATTTTATAAGCGGTTAAATTCATTTAGGTTCAGAATGATAGTGCTAAGCAATTAAATTTGGAGTCCTATAGACCTATTGTGAATCCACATGATGTGTTCCAGTATTTCTGGCAGTCAGTTTTCCACCTGCGTACCCTCTTGTTCATACTCAATAATAGTTTAGATTTTTAAAGGTCCGTACCGATCCTCTTATACAGTCACTAACTATTTTCGATTTGACAATATGCATCTTCAAGTCTTTGATCTTTTTCACTGCCGACGTACTGTATCGGGTAGCAATCAGGAATAAGGATGTCCTATTAAATTCAGTGAACCCAAGGTTTCCAGAAGCAAGCCCACCCTGACTAATCTTACTTCAATGTTTTTCCTATGACTTTATTTCGCCAACGCTTTCCGGAACACAACACACCCGTACGAGATAACTGGTCCAAGTACAACAGCTGCAAAAAGCACATAGACTATCCGGCAGGAAAGCTTGGTATCTCTATACCCAAAAAAAGTTTCAAAATCAAGAAGAAGAAAATTTAATTTTAAAATAAACATTAATGAAATAGAAAGTTTATTTAGTTTATAAAAATAAATTAAACTATTTTTTTGAGCTTTAGGTCAGCTTATATTTTTATTTATTAGTACGATATTTCGTTAACCTTCGGTTAACTTCTTCAGAATATTATTAGTATTCGGTTTTTTGAAAAAACAAAGAAAAAAGACGAAATAACGAAATATCGTACTAATAAATAAAAATATAAACTGACCTAAAGCTCAAAAAATAGTCTAATTTAACATATAAAAAAAAGCTCGAAAAATTAGATAAAAATATTTGTTTATAAAAATACCAATGTTATATATTAATATAAAAAAACATTCTTATACACTTATCCCTCGATTTACACGATACTTTTTTTACACGATTTCACCCTTACACGATTATTTTGGTTTTCGTGTAAATTGAGAGATTTATGAAATACCTCGATTTACACGATTTTTATGTGATTTTAGAATATTTTATGAATTACATTAATTTTGTTTTTGTTTTTATGAAGAGCATTTATTTTGTTTAATGAATAAAGGTTTATTTTTATGTGTTTTTAGTAAACACTTCTGATATTTTAAAAACTAAGTTGAAATACATATATAATTTATTAATAAAATCAATTTTTACGCGATTCTCCCTTTATTTTCGATTTACACGATTTTTCATACAAAAATTTAAAATTTCGATTTACACGACTTTCTCAGAAATAATTTAAAAAAATGCTGCATTTTTTAAATGAGAAGCCAAAATTCTATTTTAATAATGCTTTTTTGGTTCAGTGTACAATCTTTTCAGCGCTTCTGAAATTAATAATAACGGATTTTTTAAACAACAGCAACCGTTCTCTGTAATCACTGAACATAATTCACATTCACAATAATAAATAAACAGCTGTTGTACTACCAAATCAATTAGCTATTTTGTTTTCTTTATACATATGAACCAGGGAACGAAGCCGATCGGCTCAGAGCCGGCTTCAAGCCGCCGCCGATAAATATTGAGCACGACGACACCGGCTAAGCCGGTAGTTTTATATTGAAATTTATAATTATTTAGGCATTTCAACTTAAAAAAATAACAGTAAGAAAATGTATCCATTTTATTTGCTCAAAATAAATAAATGATAAATAAAACGAGAAATTTTAGCGGATTAAGCCGACGCCGTTGTTTTTATTTCTTAGCCGACGTTTTTCGGCTTGAGTCGACTTTCAGCCGCCGCCGTAGATTATTTTGTTCAGCCGCCGCTGGTCGACAAACCAGGTCGGCCTCGTTGCCTGATATGGACATTAATCCACAGAATGTGATAGAGTTGTGCTTATCAGCTCTTTTGAGTGACCGCTCTTTTCAGCTCAGCTCACTTTACGGAAGTATTTCATTCAGTTGTCTCAGTAGCTCAGTTCATTTGTAGTGAAACATTTTGTGAAGCATAAAGAAAGAGCGAAAACAGAAGCATAAAAGGTGACAGATTTATAGAGTATGTGTGTGTCCGTGTGTGTGGTCATACACAGCGTTACCGTTGGTGCTACTTAAGTAGCAATTTGCCACTTTTTCGACTGCTTGGATACTATTGTGCTACATTTACAAAATGCACTCAAATTTGAAACTTTTTCTAATTTTTACCACTTTTTAATACTTTTTATTGTACTTTTGATTTTATTGATAGAAAAGTTATGCTGTTTAATATATTAATATGTAAGCAAGCTTATACTAACTGCGAGTTTATGGAAGCCATGTAAAAATTCTCGTTTGTCTATTTATATTGAAAACAAAAACAAAGCATTCAAAATTTGTTTTTGTTTTCAATATAAATAGACAAGCGAGAATTTTTACATGGCTTCCATAAACTGGCAGTAAACCTTTTTTTTGTGGTTAGCTTATGCATATCTTTTGAATAATTAACATTACCTCGCTGGCTTATATTCGTATACCTCTGTGTGTATGGATATATGTAAATATTAAAAATATTTTCCTATTAAAATATGTAAATATGAACAAAAATCGTTCGAATATTCGAACAAATTTTTCTCATTTTTGTTCAAGCGAACAAAAATTTTCAATTTAGAATAAAAATACGAACTATTTTTGTCGAATATTCGAACAATTTCCTTAACTGCTTTGTATAAAAAGTATTTTACATTGCATAACTTTTTAATTTGTTATTAATGGGGTGTTAAGTAATCAAATTATTCCAAATTATAAATACTTTATATACATATAAATATGTTCGCTAAACGCATCTTTTCTTTTCTTCCTAGGAAAAGATAATACCTCTTTATTGGAATTAGAAGGTGTCTCACAATTCATAATAAAGAGTTTAGAAAAAAAAATAACTGCTGTTCTCTAATCGAAAGCCTTAAGAATTAAATGCCTTAATATTATTCCTCAGCTTTCTTATTCAATACCAATCTTTTCAAATACACCACAAAAAGCGGAAAAAGAGTACGCGAATAATTTGTTTTCATGATTATTTTGTATTCAAAATATGCGATAATAATCTCAAATACGATGGAGTAACTGATAATGTTTCATTAACTGATTGATTAATTGATTTAAATTATTTGGAAACATCAAAGAAAGGATTACGCAACCTGTATATGATTTTTAATGCTATTTTTATATCACCAACATTAGCAATTTGCAAAAGAAACTTTTCTACCTGTTCTTTTATTAAAAGAAAAAAATAATCGTCTGCCAACTACTAGTAAAAAGTGGGAATATCTGGGGTTTTTAAATGATTTTTTAAATCAATGACATATTAAAAAGGGTTTTGTAAATGTGTATAAATACCTATACTTTTTAACTAATTTCGTTTCGGTTTTTAACATCCAACATCTGGAAAAAAGTGATGTTATTTTTGTTTTATTTAAATTTAAATTTTTATTTATTAAAATTTCTAAGTTTGTTATTAAAATTATTTGTTTTTCTTGTGTAATGAATTAGTTTTTGTTTGTTAATAACAAAAATTAAACTAATATAGATGCGTGTCATTTTTTGCAAACTTTTTTAAAATTATTCCAATACATTTTTGTTCGTTCGAATATTCGAACAAAAGTTCAAAGTTATTCGTTTGTTCGAATAAGAAAAAAATCGTGAAATTTCATTCCAACAAATATAAAAGACGAATAGTGAATTTTTGCCAAGAATTAATAGAAACGATGCAAGACTGATTTTATTAAAGTATTTATTTAGATCCAGTACTTATTAAATCAATTGAGGATACTAACTATTTTGAAATTGCTTCCGTTTTTAGTAATATAATAAGTGAACTGAAGGTTTTTGCAAAAGAGTTAAAATTACGCGTATAAGAAAGCGTAAAAAATATCTTAATCTGAAGTGTTAATGAAAGTTTATAATCAAAATTTTATACATTTGCTTCATATATGTATATTTAGTTTGCTGCATACTAGTGCTTCCGATAAGCGCTTTTTTTAATTGTAATCATTAGAAAATAAATTATCTAACAGACTGAAAGTTTAAGCTTGTCGTTCCTTGTTATCTACCTTAAGTTTGTAGTAAAGGGATTTGAAAGACTGCATTCCAAATGATGAACCTGCTCAAAAGCACAGATATACAGTTTTAAGAAATAGGCATTTAATAACTATTAAAAATGCCTAAAAACTACCTTTTTCCGTTAATTAAAAAATGCAATGTACACAAAATTTACCGAATTGTCGTGTGCATGTATCTTGAGAATTCAATATTAAGATATTTTTCAAAAGTTTAATAAATTTTCTCTAAAATATATAAACTGAGTTAGTTTTTTTTGTAAATAAGTGCCAATGTCAAAAAACCATTAAAAATATATCTGTATCTTCAGAAAATTCAAGTCCTTTTTTATTATAAGCACATATTATATGAATTATTTTTATATTTTGTGGCTTTATTTTATCATAAAAATAGTATATTTTCGTCTTTAAATATGCAAAACCTGATTTTTATTATTGATGTTTTTAAGAATAAGCAGATTTGTTTTAATTTTTCTTGTTTTTAAAGTTGCCCCTTTTTTTCCTAAAATCCCCTTTTTGGTGCCACCTTGTTTTAAAAATCCCTTTTTGTTCCACTTTCTGAAATTTTACAACGGTAACGCTGGTCATACATTACAAAACAAGACAGATGAAGTATGTATAAGAAATAAATAAAACTAAAATAGTGTAATGAGTGGAATTTGTTAATAAATATATCTACATACATATAAATACTATGTACATATGTATATACTATATATGTAGAATCAAAATTAAAATTATTTAATATATTTTAATATCACAATATGTATGTATGTATATAAATTTTTTTATGTACTTGTGCGACAAAAAAAATTGCTAAAAAAGAACAAGACTTGTATCGAACTCTTTCATTAGGTCGTTTTAGACACAAACCTATAATCTAACCCACTTAATTTACATAGGTTTGTGTCTAAAACGAGCTGCTTAAGAGTTTGATAGAAACCTACATGTAATTTAAACGGGTTTTATTATAGGTTTGTGTCTAAAACGAGCTACTGAAAGAGTTCGATACAAATCTAAAAACCGCTCAGTACTGAGCTGAAAGCGCTCAGTGGATTGAACGGCTCACAGCGCTCAGTGAAGTGAATCGTTCAATTGAACTAGTTCGTTCATGAGCTGCACAACTCTAGAATGTGATTAATCTATTTTTTACAAGTTCTGTGGACAATTATGGCGCCACCAGCCACGAAGCCTCCAGCAATTATAGCCCGTGCAGCCGCCAATAAACGTTTTAACAGTAATAGCTTTCTACACACGTTTTATAAAAAATATATAAACTTTGAATACCTTAAATACCTCATATTTGACCCGTCAGCCTTGCCCATTGTCACCGTCTTCATTTTGTTGGGCGAGTTTCTGTTGAATGTTATAATAATAAATCGTGTGCCATATACGGAAATCGACTGGAAAGCGTATATGCAGGAGTGTGAAGGATTCTTGAATGGTACCACAAACTATGCACTGCTAAAAGGTATTGTACTACTTGCAATATAATGTTATTTATTATTTCTTTAATACTTTGATGTCCAGGTAGTCGTTTTAGCTTGATCTATTTTTGTTTATTTTCACTGAGTAATGTTGACAAAACGGCAGAAGTGTTGAAATTTTATAAATACATATAACAGATGTTGTTCTTAACTCAAGTTTTATAATGAATTTGTTTTTAATTATAAATGCAATTAATTTTATCTTGGGTTGTGTTTTATCATTGGTTAAATATATGACTTGATAGAAAATTGGATTGCCAAAATTCTTCACATACAGTCACTCCAAGAACTGATTGGTCACTTGATTTATCACAATAAAAATACACATTCACTAAGAAGGCGGCACTATAAATTAAGGTCCTTATTTTGCAAAAGGCAACTCAAAGCGTTGAAAAAATTTATATGGAGAAAATGGGAATTACAAGAAATCACCCTTATTACATATGTCAACATCGACGTCTCGCCAATACAATACCAAAAATTGGTATAATCTTCAAAATAAAAACTTTTAGTTTTTCTTCTCGATCACACTGGTTGACTGATTTCCCACGGATAACCGTATAATGTTGTAGTTCTTTTGTGGAATTTCGTTGACAACCACGTTGCTACTTCCTAGGTCTCAGTCACAAAAACATTTTTAAGAATACTTTTAATAACATCATGGACATATGGTTTTAGTCACCCCGTCCATTTTTGTGCAACCATATTCTTCAAATGTAATTTGTAGAATATGTACCAATAAATAAATTAAACAAATTTTGAAAATATATTTCCGTTTTCGCTTTATTTTGCCTATTTATTTTATTGCTATTTTTAATGCAAAATAACTTAACAATTGTAATGCAACATATTTTTCTTGGGTTTGTTTCCTTTCATAAAATTTACGTTTATGACTTAAAAATCGTAACGAGTCATTTGTTTTACAAACTCTCTTGCTAATTTTTAGCAACAAAAGCACACGAAATTTTAATAGAATATTATTTATCAAAGACAGCCAATTATTAAAAATAAACTAATTAAACATGGATTTCAGTTTTGAAAATATCCCAGAATCTTTTTTATCTTCCTCTTCTTTAGCTGATGTTTCTGCACTAGAGGATTGAGTTGATGTGGAATTGGTTTCACTTTTTGTGAAATTTTGCGTAGCATTTGAACTGTAATTTGAAAAAGTGTTGAAATGACATTTAACACGTTTTAAGAATGATTTAAATTTTGATAATACATTACGTTGCCTTTTTGCTGCCATCTTTTATTTTTGCTAATCCATGTATCGCGCCCGGCGTGTTGCTTTCCAATTCCGCATATCGTAGTAATAGTTCTTTTTGTTCCTTTGTTAGATTTTTCGGTATCTCTATTTTAATATTTACATAATGATCGCCATGCCCATAAGAGTTTACTCGCTTGAGGCCTTTGCCTCTAAGGAAAATTTTGTGGTGTGATGAAGTGCCAGGTTCAATGTTAAGCCATTGATCTTCGTATACACCTTCAACGCGTACAGTGCCTCCAAATACAGCCTGTGATAGAGATATTGTAGCATCAGTGTGCACATCGGCCCCATCGCGCTTGAAGTATTTACTCGGCTCTACGCGAAAAGTGATGAAAAGTTCCTTTTTACCCACTTGCATTCGCACCGTTTGGCCATTCTCAATACCAGCCGGCACGGGTACAGTAACTTTTCTTCTTTGCACATTCTGACCTTTACCATCGCATTCGGCACAGGGATATTTGATATACTGACGGGTACCCTGGCAGTAGCGGCAAGTGGAACGCATAACAAATGGACCAGTTGAAATGGTTTCCATACCTGTGCCATTGCAATATTGACATTTACCTGGTTTTGTACCCGGTTCACATTTGCTACCATTACATTTCCTGCAGGTATCTACAACATTAACGTTGATGTCTTTATTTATTCCTCGTGCGGCTTGAGAAAATGTTAGATCCATCACAATTTCTTGGGCATGGCCAAAACCATATTGAGACTCAGAAAAATCATCAAATGAATTGGTACGAAAGTTTCCTTCCCCAAATATTTTGCGGAACAACTCTTCCGGGTCTATCGTAGATCTAAATTGCCAACTTTGCGAAAATCCCTGAGGACCATGTCCACCAAAACCACCTTGGCGACCCATGTCCTCCGATGTTTGCCCATATGTATCATATTCACGCCTCTTAGTATCGTCACTCAAAACTTCGTAAGCCTCAGAAACTTCTTGAAACTTTCGACTGGCATCCGGATCGTCTTTATTAGTATCGGGGTGATATTTTTTAGCCAACTGATAATAAGCCTTTTTTATTTCTTTACCAGAAGCATTTTTCGCTACACCCAGCGTTTGGTAGTAATCTTTAGCATTTAATTTATGTGAGGTATAAAAGTTACGCTGTATTTGACTTTTCTGCTGTTGCTTGAGTCGCCTTTGTGAAATGCAATTTCCATTTAATAAACTTAGACTAGCCAAGAATTTTGAGTTTCCTCTGCTATTTCCAAAGTTTTCTATTGCTAGCAGAGGTTGTTGTGTTACACTTTTAATTGATACTTGACGCAAAATGTGCAGGCTTAACCGATTACACGTTATCATTTTTACATAGATTATTTCCTTTTTTTACAATTAAATCTCCAGCGTACAAAATTCTATCACAATCTACAGCTGATGAAATGCTGTAACTTCCATGCTGCAGAAAAGAAAAAAAAAATACAGAATACACATTCACAATATGAAATGGCCGTTATTACACAACATATTAACCTTTTAACAGCTACCGATAAAGCGTTTATCTGTGGTTTTTATGAATAACAAACTATGTTATATATCAGTGATGGGAAAGTTGGTACGATCGTACTTTTTTTGATACTATTTGACATGAAAAAGTACCGTAGTACTCCCCTTACACATTTGATACTCTCACGGACAACTTGGAAATGCAGTCAGAAGACGCTCGCATGCATATATTTTTGAAAAGAATTTAATTTTTTTCGACAAATGGAACGAAACGTATTAGTAAAGATTTTTTAGAAAAGTGTAACCTTTCACAATTAAATATCAACGAAAACCATATTTCACTCAATGATATTTTATGTGACACAGAAGTTGATCTACTGTTTGAACTGTTTTAAACCAGTTTAAAGAAACTTTTAAAAGGTTTATATTAAGTTCTAAGGGCAAAAGTGAACTTTGACAATGAAATGTTAGTTTGGTTTAGTAAGTTTCCTCCTGATAATATTTTATCTGGTAAAACCAACAGCATTATACCACTTAATTAATTAATTAAAATGTTCCCATTGGAAAGAAAAAGTTTTAAAATATGAACAATCAATATAGAGCATTGACTGATATGGAAGAACTGCAACCATTAACAACAGATAATATGTTCTGTATTTCACGTGAAATTAAAAGGTGTGGAATACAGAACATACCCGTATATGCAGTTTCTGGTCTACAATGGCTGAAAATAAAAACGCATTAGATGAATAAATGTTTCCTGATATATCGAAAGTAGCTTACGGAATTTTGTCCATACCTCACTCCTCTGTAAATATCGAAAGGATTTTCTCTTACCAAAATCTCATGAAAACAAAATAAAGAACAGCCATCGTATTCTGTAACTCGCTAAAGCTAAATCTCTATCGCTAAAAATCGATAAAATCAATTTTACGAATGCAATTTTCTAACGTGTATTGATAAATCAGGTAATGGCTTAAAATGTAATTCGCCAAAATTGTATTCTTTTATGTCATCGGCAAAAATTTTAAATTTTCTATTTGTTCAGCATCTTAGCGATCGAATTTAGCTTTAGCGAGCTACGGAATACTGGGGCAAGCTTTATGTTCCAACAGTATTAAGTCTAATCCAGGCTATACATATTGTATATTTGTACCTATGTGTTCCTTTTTTATATATTTGTAAATGAATTTTTTATAATATTTTGTTAATAAAATTAAATAAAAAATATAATTTTTAGTACTCTCAGAGTCGAAAAAGTACTCCAAAAATATTTTTTGATACCGAAATGCAAATCTCATTTCCCATCACTGTTATATATTTCTCTTTCGAGTTTATGATGTCAAATTGTTATATGGTCGGCTTAGAGTGTAAACCTGCTAAGTCCACTTTTTATAAGATATGACATTTTAATGCCGTTCGAGAGAGAAAAAGATTGTATTAAAAAAATAAAAAAAAATCCAGATGTAAACTCAGCCTTAGGCAAATTTCTTAATTTCATTTAAATAACTTTTTTGAGCTTTTTATAATTAATTTCTTAAGCTAGGTATATATAGAAAATGTTAACAGTGTTTTGACTGTTGAATTAATGTGTGATGTCATGATATATGTTTTATATAGTTTCAATCATAGTATTATTATGTTTTATGTTATTTCAATTTTCTCTGATTGTAATTTTCATTCCAAATAAAACTTCAACTACAAAATTGTCTCCTGTAAAATTTGGTTGAAGTGAATTAGCAGGTTTACAATCTACATAAGTCGAAGATATATTAAATGCTTTTTCAAAAGGTCTAAGAAAATTTTGAAAAATATGGACTTATGTATATAAATAATTTTTTTTTCTAAAACAACAACACAACTTCTACGTTTTTTTTTAAATAAGCTTCAAAGATGACTATTTGGATCTACTGGAAAATGTCGATTTTTGGACATGCGCTTTTTTTATTCATGAAAACCACAGATTTACAGAGTTTAAAATTTTTTATTTACGAGTACTTATTAACCTTATGTATTTTATTTAAAATTTTTCATAAAAAATTTTCCTAAAATGAATTTCAAATTCATTTAATTTTTTTATGAATATGGGAGAATGTAAATATAAAACAATATTCTAGATATCAAGGGATAGAAAGGTATTCGTGTAGATCTTTTACACAAGATAAAGAGTCATATGACGGTTAATTCTGTTGCATTATGTATGCGGCACTATGGAATAATAGCTTAAGTAGACTTAAGAAAATTTAGCTTCATTATGCTGCATTATGTTCCAGTTGAAATTTTCGGTGATGAAAACGTTAAAAATGTAAAGAAAGGCTCGCACAAAAGTAGAACCATGCGTTAGAGATTTTTAATGTCTTAGAGGTAGCTTAAAAACCGAGAAACCGAGGTTTGCTTAAGTCTACTTAAGCTACTATTCTATATTGCCGCATATACATATGTATGTATAGACCATTTAGTAATTCTCAATCATTTTTTTTTTTTGTAAATTTTTGTCTAAGCAAGAGTTAATATTTTTCTTTTAATTTCTATATTTTTAGGCGATACGGGTCCTTTGGTATATCCTGCTGCCTTTGTATACATTTATTCAGCTTTTTACTTTCTTACATCACATGGACAAAATATACGTTTAGCCCAATATGTGTTCGGCTTTATCTACTTACTGCAAATGTGGCTTGTCTTACGTCTCTATGGCAAAAGCCGCAAAGTACCACCGTATGTTTTAGTAATCAGTACCTTTACCTCTTATCGTATACATTCAATTTATGTTCTGCGCCTCTTCAATGATCCAGTGGCCATACTTTTTCTATACGCTGCTCTCAATCTGTTTATGGACCGCCGTTGGACCTGGGGTAGTGTATGCTTCAGCTTGGGCGTTGGCTGTAAAATGAATGTTTTACTTTTTGCTCCGGCTCTTTTGTTGTTCTATTTGATTAATTTGGGTTTTATAAGTACCATAGTGCAATTGGCTGTTTGTGGCCTAGTGCAGCTGTTATTGGGTCTGCCATTTTTATTAACCCACCCATTGCAGTATGTAAAAGGAAGTTTTGATTTAGGACGCGTTTTCGAACATAAATGGACAGTAAATTATAGATTTCTGCAGAGAGAGTATTTCGAAAATAAATATTTCCATTTGGCGTTATTAATCCTACATATCCTACTTTTGGTTGTATTGGCGAAACCTTCAATATTATTTTTCAAAAATTATAGCCGCCTTAGAGATCTGCAGTGCCAGTTGCAGCCTCAACTGGATCAGCAGAACAAGAAGCTAAAAGAGAAGAAAAATAAAAAATCAAAAAAATCTGCCGCCAAAATTGAGAATAAAAATAATGAGGAGGAGGAAAGACTGACATGTGAACAAGAAGCTTTTCTTCGCGGTTTTGAAAAAGGCTTACAGAAGTCTACTGGTCTTAAAGGACCCATTAAACCGCAACAAAATACAGACGACTCAAATACCCACAACGATACAGCAGACAAAGTTTCTATACATTTTGATCAATGTACACAATTAGCTTTATTGCCATTTTTCCTATGCAATTTTATTGGCGTAGTGTGCGCTCGTTCCTTGCACTATCAATTTTATGTTTGGTATTTTCACTCACTACCATATTTGATATGGTCTACAAACTACAGTTTGGGATTACGTTATCTGCTATTAGGGCTTGTGGAATTTTGTTGGAATACTTATCCGAGCACGGATTTTTCCAGTTTTATGTTACACTTGTGCCATTTAGTTTTATTGTTCGGTGTGGGCAGCAATATGTTTAAGACATTGAAGCAAAGTACTATCGTACGCGGACAGCACGATTTAAATGAAGCCCAACATCAATCTCTTAATGGTACAACAGCTCAAGCCAAATCGGAGAGTAAGAAACTTTAGAAGAAATATTTTAAATATGTATGTACATATGTATGTAGTTTGTGGTTTAATAAATCATGCTAGTGAAAACTGACGATGTTAATAAAATTTTTTGAATAATAATCAATCAATATATTTATTAAATTGTTTACATTACTAATTAAACTTTCTTAGCTCACATATTATTATATTCAAACATACATATCGTCACCTAAAATCCAAAAGGCCGTAAGTACACTTTTTACTTTTTTGCAGGAGAAGCAAAAAACCTTATAAATTTAAGACTATTTATTTGTTAGGTGCCAAATTGAATAATGAATAAAATTGGCATTTTTAAACATATGTCAGTAAAATTTTAAGGAAAAAAGATGTATTTTGGTTAATTACATCATAATCAATCAAAAAGTCTATTTTGAATTTTTTGGTTGTTACGGAAGTTCCTTTTTTTATATAGCACCTAATCGGTGCCAGTCCTACGAGTATGTATGTGCCTGATTCACGATGTCGAAAAGAAACTTTACTCAAATTTTTTTAATAAAAAGAAACGAGTTGCGAAAGTAGTAAATTTCTTGCACTTTTTCTCTTTTGCGATTTCTTATCAGCGAATGAGAAGTGTTAAGAAAAATTTATTTTTTTACTATTCCAGTTTCAGTGGGTTTTCTTTGATTGCACATTTAAATTGAAAATAATCGAATTGGAATTTGGTGAAGGTAAAACAAAATCTATCGAAATATAAATCCGTAATCAAAATCATTTCGATCGATTTCAGTGACAATCCTGAATCCTGAATATTTCTAAATATTATCGACCAACGCATAGAACATTAAAAAATGAACTTACGAAGTTGTTCGGGCAAGATCAGGTTCCATTTATTTCATACTCATGTAGAAGGTATGTATATAAAAAATTAAAATACTAACTTTAGCTTAATCAAAACCAAACAGAAATAAATAAATTAAAAAAAAGTTTTTTTATTATAAGACTGGAGGTCTACTCTGTATTTCGAAACGAAGGAGAATGCTACTAACATTACTACAATTCGAAAGCATTTGCTTTCGTTTCGAATTACATAGTAGACCCTCTGAAAAATTTAATTTTTGTCGCTTACGATAAAATCATAAATAATGGTCGATATATAAATTGACCTAAAGCTTAATAAAATAGTTTCATTGTCGAAAAATTAGATAAACAATGTATGATAGTATTTTCTTTTTTTTATAAGAAAATAAAACTAATTACCAAACTACTTGGATTTATAAATTATTTTATAAAGTCTTTATTATTATAAGTATTAACCATTTTCCACTTCGGAAATAATGATTTACACACTTTTCTACAACAATAAATTGGTTACCAATTTTTTACGACTAAAATTAGAGTAAAAAATTAATTTCATCTTAAACATTTTAAGACGAATTAGTTTTATAAAAAAAAAATTCACTCATGCTTATAATACGAACTAAATAATTTATAAAATTATAAAATGTTTTTATATATAAAAACGAAACAATAACTTATTAATTAAAGAAATAAGAATGAAATTTACGTGAAATCTATAATAGACAACGACGTTTGTTAAAACAAAATAAAAAAAAAAATTGTGACAAAAATTAAAAAAAGAATATGTATGTATGTATTTATGTTTATATGTATGGATATGAAAATAAGATAATTTAGTGGACGTAAAAAACTAACAACTTAACTCATACATTTGTTTATCTAAATCACTCTGAGCAGGCAGTTGAGGATGACGCCCTTGAATGTAGAGCAGGGCCATTGAGGTTCATATTACTAGATGAGACTGCATTATCATTATGAGATGCATTATTTACCGTAATGGGCGACAAAGGTCTCATTTCTCCCACATCAGCCGTACTTAACGATGAAGTCCGCTGTTGTCTGGACAAGCAGGAAGAGGCAGGAGCTTGAATGCTAAAGAAGCGCAGCAGAGTAGTTTCACTGTTTCTTCGACTGGAGGTGGGAGTTCGCGGCTGATGCTGATGATGTGAAGAGGATGAAGGTGAGGAAAAATTAATTTGGGATAAACGTCTTCGAGGACTATTAGATCTGGGACTGCTTTCTGAATTACGAAGACTTTGCAAACGGGGAGACGGCACTTGCGTTACTGTACCGATTGCTCCTGCGCCGTTCGCTTCATTTGTGTGACTTGCAAGATGTGGCTGATTTTCTTGCATTTTCTCTGTCAAAGAAGTCCCTCGACAGGAGGACAGCATTTTTTGTTTTCGTATTTTAGTAAGCCAATCGACTTTATCTTTTAGTTTCCGTTTGGGTGACATAATACCAAGATGTGGTGCTTCACCATCTAATACATAATTTGGTAAATTTGAAGTGGGTGAAAATATCATGGAAGAGAAGGGTTGTTGCACAGGTGTATGTCCAGACTGAACATTGGAAGATGGCGGTGATGTTAGCAAAACAATTGAAGAATTCATTTCCAAGCCTACTCGCCTTTCCGACAATGGTGAACAATTTACATTTAAGGGTGGCGTTTTCAAAGCTGCAGCTTCATTGTTTTCTTGATTTGAATCATTATTTAGCAAATTATCGTGATGTGTTAAAGGACTTGTACTCTTCACATTATTATTAACATTTCGTTCCTCTGGTATACTAGATAATTGTTTAAAAATACTTCTCGATGCTAAGGCGGCTGCCGAACTTGTAGACGCTCCCGACGTATTAGAAGAACAAGGGCTAAATAATCTACGTCCACGAGTTTCCAAAGTTTTGGGCCTTTTAGGTTCAAATATCTCCATATCTGCACTATCATCACCGTTAGCATTTGTCGAAGAACAACCCAACATTTCTAAAAAACTTCGTTTCATGGATACCTTTTCTACAGTGTTAGGAGTTCTTTCGTTTTGTTCTACCATCCTCTTAAGAGATCTGGGAGTGCTTTCCAAGTCCCTTAGATTATATTTATGCGTAGATGGTGTATAATTGCTTGGCTTTGAAAATTTTCTAACATAATCTGCCTGGCCACAATAATTGTCCGCTATGTCCGAGACTGAACACTTTTCTGGCCCTATACGCCATATTTTGTGTCTAGCATCATCGCTGCACGTAACAATTGGACGATCATGTGTAGAACCCCATGCTACACACGTCACTTCTACCGTATGGCCAGACAAACCTACCAGCGGTTCATCCGGATAGTCCAAATTCCAAATGTAGGCTTTCACATCCGAGCTGCCACTAAGCAAATATTTGCCATCCGGGCTAAGGCAAGATTTTATATAAAAGGTACTATTTAAAAGGCCACGATAGCGCGCCACTGGTGTTGGAGAATATGAATTTAAATTATAACAATAAATTGTATTATCCATGCAGTTGGCAAAAAGACGACAACCTGAATCATCTACTATTAAATTTGTGAAGCCTTTAAAAGTCGATGAGCCGGCATAAGGCAAACTGTGTTTTGGGTGTGGTTCTTTTTTGTAGGTACTATAATTACGACGAAGATCCCACACTTTAATAATGCCATCTCCTGCTCCGCAAGATATTAAAGTGTTTTCATCCTAAAAAAATGCAAGAGAATTAAAATTAAAGTTTATTTTATGTTTGGCATTTTGATGGAATTAAGTATATCTTCTTTTCTTCGGAGTTGTATGATAATTTTCAATTAATGGCGTCACATCAAAACAATACAAAAAAGTAGTTGCTTGTCTAATCGTTCTCAGCAATATTTGAATGGTATTGACAGTATTTAACTGTTCTCCAAGTGCAGAAAATTTAAAAAAAAAATTTTTTTTAAATCTGTTGGTTAAGAACGTGAAATACAAAATTTAATTTTAATGGGCGTCTCTCCGCCCATTTTTTAAATGCAAGATAAAATAATAAATATTAAATTTTAATAGGCGTGCTCCGCCCATTTTAGATCTTAAGCAGTGTGGTAGGTTTCGTAAAAATCGGTTAAGTAGAGCCACGTGAAATATAATAATAAATTTTATTGGGCATAGCCCCGCCCATTTTTTTAAACTTTGAAATTGTGTAATTACAAGAACCAAAGACGTTTGCTAAGCAATCAATTAAGTAGAATATCATAAAATCAAATAATGGGAACAATTGGAAGCTATGCCCTCTCAGACAAAAAAAGAATTTTTACAATCGGTCTAAAATGTAACGAGTTATCAAATGTTAATGTCAAAACACAAAACAGACGCATTTATAACCTGGGGGTCGATTCTGAATTTATGATAAAAATGAAGTGATAAAAAATTTATCATATTCACTTCACTTGACAGGTAGTTCTCATAAAAAACTAAAATCAGAATCGCATTTTCAATGAAGTGATATTTTACTTTTCATTTTCACGATTTCACAGAAACAGAATCGACCCCCTGCTCCTTTTTTAAGTCGGTTAAAAAAGAGTGAAAAAATATCTGCATTACCATTATTTGAAAAATGTAATTTTCAAAACACGCCTGTATATTTAAATTTAATTGAACTAGAATGAATTTTAACCAAGATAAATTTCTAATCGGGCTTAATTTCGTTATTTTCTTTTCAAACAAAGATATGTATTTTTATTAATTAACTTACTTCACATAGTGGGTCAAAAACAAAACGAAAACCTAGCGGGTATTGACCCGAAACTGTGTTGAAATTTTCAGCTCCACAGCTCTTATAGTTCCAGAGATCATGCGAACATATATGTACATACAGAAGATTTGAATTTCTAAAGACCTGAAGAAAAATTAAACTAAACGGAGAAATACCGGAATTTTTCTGTGCCGCTACGCACTTCGTTAAGCCTGGTTAAGAAATTTTTTCTGATTAAAAGAAAAAAATCATTGGAACTGGGCAAAATTTGCACTACTTCCAGTTCACAAGGATCAAATTATGAAATCAGATCAGTTCTTTTTCTTGCTGGCAAATTATTTTATTGCCTGTAGTATACATAGACGGAATACTATTTTGATTTTACATTTTAACTTAGTCCCGGTCCAGAATTGCAATTTTTGTTGCAGCAATTCCTAAATATGTGGGAGAGTCTTGAAATAGAAATATAAATACATTTTGAATTCCACTCTAGCTCTTTTTCATTAAAAAACAAACAGTTGCTGCAACAAAAATTGCAAGTCTGGACTGGGACTTGCAAAAATATATACAAATGCTTGCATATAAAACCATTTCTCCTGAACTTGATAGAACTTTACTCACTTGAAATGCTAAGCCAGTGATACTGCTTGATGTTGTGTTCGGTGGCATTTTGGGGGTACGCGAGCGTTTCTTCTGAGACACCGGTGTTCCCGGTCCCCCAACATGACCACTATATATACAATTATCTGCTCTTGGAGTCATATCTAAATTTAAATTAGCTCTGGTATCCCAAATAATAATAGCACCGTCTCTACCGCCCGTGGCAAATACTGACGAGTCATTTTTACGAAAGGCAGCCGTTTTTACTGAGCGTGTATGCCCCACGAACGGTCGTATGCCAATTATATCGCTGTTAGTTACTTCCCATAGACGCGCTGTATGATCACCTGAGGCAGATACAAAACGCATTTGCCCCGGAGCCCATTCCAAATCAAAAACGGCATTGTAGTGACATTGTGGAGCTGTTAAAGCTTTTTCCTCTGGCTCATAGTTCCTTTGTGTGGTATCTTGCAGTGCGATTTTGCCATCTTCATTAGCGATGGCCAGTATATGGCGATAACCCTCGCAATTTGCAAATTTTGCAGCGAAAATTGGTGGTTCTGGGTTAAAATCTGAACTGAAATTTGAGGGCAAAATTCCACGCCAACTATCTTCTTTTGCCACACACAAACGTCTCAAAGCGAAGTCATAGCTCAGGTCACTAGCTGCAATAAGTAAATATTCCCATAAAAAAAGAGACAATGAAATAATGTAAGATCAAGCTTTCTTCCACAAATTATAACAAATTGTTACACATCACCAGATTTTTTTACATTACAATTTTATGGGGATTTTGGAGCCAAAAATTTCTTTTGAGCGCCAACTACATATTGTTGTTGGTTTTACTCCACCAGCCCCTCTTTTTTTTCAATGCAAATAATAACAATAGCTGTTTATTAGCATTTTTTACTGCATTACTTACAAGTTCCCAGTTGTCTGTTGAAATATTTATGTACATTATTCATAGTTTTCATATTTTTGGATAGAACTTTCTTTTAATTTATTTTTAGAACTAAGTGCAACACAAAAATCATATTCACTTCTGGAGCAGTGCAAGAAAATTTTGAATGAAAAAAAATCCAAGAAAAATAGGAATGACAGTTGTTGGCGTAATAAAAAGCAAAAAAGTGCGCGCCTTGTCAAATTCAAGGCACATTCACAAGGTAGTAGCGGAAATTCAGCTGAGCTATTTTTTTTTCAAATTAAAGTTCATCGGAAACTTCAAAAATTTTTTACGAAAGAGAAATTAAAAGAAAATGTTAAAAAAATTCAATATGAAAAATATTTTATTGAAAAAAATTCTGTGAAAACAAATTTATAAATATGAAAAAACTATTAAAACATTGTGAGAAGTGCTAAACGTTGCAAATGTTGTTAGTGGTAGCTGCCGCGGAGAAATATTTTCAAAGTTATGTGAATAATTTTTATTATTGTTATGTTAAACAAATTCTATTTTTGAAGTTTTTGATGAACTACAACCCATGTTGTTTTTTTCATTGTTGTATTTTTTCATTGTTTTTGTAATCCTGATACTACCTGGAAGTCAAATTGATCAAGGAAAAATGTTGACCATTTAGTGACTTTTTTTCTAAAGAAATAAACGAAAGTTTCATTCTGCAAATGAAAACATCGAACTGTGAAAAATATCTTCTAGTTTACCCTGCGTTTACACATGCAAGTAAGCTCTGTGTACGTATTATCAACGAAAATTTCGCACAAATGGCCGACTGTCTTGCAACTTGCATGTTTACCTTTTTGTGCAGAGTTGACCATAACATAAAACAGTTTAAATTTAAGGGAACCAGATAGTATTTAACTTTATTCGTATTGTTTCAATGTTATTTATGTCTAAAAAATTAATTATCTGCTTGATTTATGAATATTTAAGAAATGAATTATTAAATTAGCTTTTAAATGTATTTAAAATGAGTAAAAACTCATATAACATTACACTGAAATCCAGTTAATTTGTCCTAAGGTATTAATAGGGCAACTATGTTAGCTAACTTTCCATTTACTTGCTACAAGCTCACCAAGTCACTGTCTTGTAAAATTCCTTGGCAGTTGAGTTGGAAGTAGACTACAAGTGCCGAAAGTGTAGATGTGTAAGTAAAAGAGTTTGAGTGTATTGAGTTTTTCGAACTTGCACGTTTAACCCTTGCACGAGTAAGGCCTAGAAAACTTCGAACTTTGAAAAATCGTCGGTTGGTTTCTGGCTTGCGATACAGTGTATTGAAAATACATTATATCTGCAGCAAACCTGAAACCAACCGACGAAATATCTTCTAGTGTTGTTATGTATATTAGGTTTTTTGATAATTACTGATATTTTTGTTGGCTAAAAATATAAGGAACAAATATAGCTACGGAAATTCCTCAAAATATGAAAAGCTATCTTGAATGATAGAGAATTGAATTGCGAACACAGTATATATCCCGAGTTACTGCCCTTAAAAGTTTAATTTTTTACATTTTCCTGACAAATTTTGGATTTTGAAAATATCTTTCAGGAGCTGCTGCTTGTCATATCGTCGGTTGCTTATTGGTTGCTGCAGACGTAATGTATTTTGAATATACTGTGCCGCAAACCAATAATCAAATGACGATATATGTTAGCTCATCAAGAGTCGACACTTTTACATATATTATTTGCTTACGGTATTTTGCACCACTATGCCCGCTTGTTAAAAATGCTATGCCTGTATATTAAAATATATAAACAGGGTATAATTTCAGAGTCAAACAGGCGGAAAGTATGGGATTCAACATCTTCACATGACATGAAATTTTGCTATAAATTGAAATTATAACTGAGTTATTAAAACAAATTCACTAGCAATAATGTTATTATAACTGGAAAAAAGGATTAAATTGAGCAGTCTGCATTTAAAATTAACTTCATTGCTTCATTTCAAAATTTATTGCTGGAGTCCATACATGTACAATCCTTTGTAATAATAACATACAGTTAATAACATTTTCCTTCGCTTCTAAGTTCAGATTAGACCTTCCGATATATGAATTGTACTATAGATTCCAACAAGGCACATTAAATACAGGTTATTGCATTAAATGCAACTCAGTGCTTTTCACAAATTAATTGTATAAAAATAGTGAACAGCAAGCAACACAAATAACTAATTGTCAAATGAGTTTGTAAATGTGAAAACAAAACATCAGCTGGTGAGTAAACTTTCTAATGTGTGTCCCTGTTTCATATCCCTTGGCCTGCTATGTACACATAAAAAAGTTATTGGCTTTCTTGGGTTAAATATTTAACATCACTTAACCGACTCTGGCACAAGAGTAGTGTGGCATCCTTGGCAGTGGTGGTACCATTTTTCCTATATTGATTTCAAAAAATCGCTGAGTTGCCATCACTGATCTTTATTATGAAGAAGAGAAAAATCTGGTTGCACTTTTAAATCATTTGGGCGGACAAGTTTCGAAAAAAAAAATAAATATTTGTTCCATAAAAAGTAAAATCCTTAAAAAATGACAATTGATGATGACATGGAAGCGTTTCGAGTATGGGCAACAAAACTGGGTTGTCCGGCTGATGCAATGCCCGGGGAGGATGCTTTAAAATCGTATGTTAGCAAAGAGTGGACAAAAAACTTACGTACATAAGATGTGTATCTTTTGGAATTTTATTTTCAGTGTCTTTAAATCTCGTCAGCGGGACTATTTTTGCAATTTAATGAATCGTGTTTGTCCCCGACAGGAAGTTCAAGCTGTTAAGGAAAATATATTAATACACAAAGTGGAGAAAATCAAGGGTCGAGTCTTGTCGGTAAGTAAATAAATGCAAAATATTTTTGTATGACCTTGTATGTGCTCGGGAACACCTCTCTAGTCATCGAAGTTAATTTTTAAGTATACATAGCCCTCTCGGTTGGTGCCCTGTCAAGAAACCTCTCACGCGGTTTTGCGACTACGTTTCTGCATTTTTTGGTTTGATCAAAAATTTTTAAAGTCAACCCGGTCAACATTGTTTTGTCATTTAAAAAAAGCCTTTAAAAATATGTATCTTCAAGGAGTGTATTTTTGTAAATATTAATCCTAGAGCCGATGATATTTTTAATGTACATATATATCGCTCAATTACTACGACAGGTCCCAATTCAAAAAATTAGTTTTGCAGAAAACGCGTTTTAAGTTTGCAATTTACATTTTACAACTCAATGACGACATTAGAAAACATTATAAGGTGGTAGGTAGTATAAGCTATTTATATACAAGTTTTACACAAGATAAAGTACGAAATGGCGAATTATTAGGCACCAGAGAGTGCTAAATCAATTTAGATTCCAATCGAACCAGGATTTTCTGTTTAAAAATCGATTTAAATTCAGTTTCCTTGTTCTAACAAATAACCCCAAAACCATAAATTATATACATATGATGTACATATATCCAAATCCGGAAGCACCAGGATTCAGAAAACCACTCGCTTTTGGTATTCCTAGTCATGAGGAATACTACATTCTTACAAAAAACGATTTTAGTAGTATGGGCTAGGGAAAAGCTCAGAAACGTTTTAATTGTGAATACCATAAAAAACTAGGGGAGGATCTTGGAAACTCCTACACTGAACCAGAAAATCATTAAAACAAGAATGTTTCTTCTTATATAAATATATAACATTGTTAGTTTTATAACGAATCAGTTTAAAAAAATACCTTGTGTGCTTTTATTTTAAAAATGAAACTGTTGTAGTTCTATTTCATAAACATTTCGTGAAAATGTTTCTTCTTGATATCAAAACTTTTTTTTTTGATATACTTCCTATACAAAGGTATAGATCGTCTGCAGCTACCGAAGTAAGCTCCTACAAATGGCATTCCGTGGGTCTTTTGCTACGTGCCTTTGCTATTTTTTTTTTGTTCCATTTAGATCAAAAATATATAATAAAAATTTATTTGTTAATTAAGTTTGTCGCTACTTTTCCATAATTTTCACAATTTCAGATAGGACGGATTGAATTTTCTGTAACGGTATCTATATTGCATTTTTTTCTGTCAATAATAATACACCCATTATTTGCCATCAAATTAAACTATATATCAGATCCTTCCATTTACGATGGAATCAGGTATGGGATTAATTTACATATGCCCGCTCTAAAACACCAAACTTTTTTATGTTCAGCCTCATGCAGGTCACTTGACTAAAAGAAATAATTAAGATCACACAACAAATGATTCGTTTGGAATAACTTTTCTAAAATCTGGGCTAATTTTAGATGATCTTTTGCAAGCGAATTATTGTATGCTGCTAGTATGTTATTTGGTCGTAACGTTGTAATTTTAATTACTTTACTTTAAAGATTTCCGAACGTTTATTATTACCCCGAGAAATGCAGACACATCTTAAAGTTCAAGATCTTCAGAGAAAGCAAAAGAATTTACTACAACGTTTTGATGAACGTAAAGCTGAATACGATACGTTGGCGGCTTCCATTAAAGCTAAAAGTAAGTTTTATATACATACATATTAAACAAATTTAAAATAAATATAAAACTTCATAAACTTTTCCAAAAAAAAGATATTCAAGAAATAAACCTGTCGAATAAATGTGATATATTAGAAACTAAAGTACATATTTTGGATCTCAAGTCCGAAGCATTGGATAAAGAAATCGAAAGAGAAAAGGAGAATAGAGAAAAGATCAAGGCCACAATGCCGGTAATTTTAACAAATGAAAATAAAAGTGAAAGTAATGCTACGGAAGCTGTAAACAAAGCTCTCAAGGAATTGGAAGATTTTTATAAATTTTGCGAAAACAATACTAATGGTATGTATGTTGTACTTATCGAGCCATAACCGACAAAAAAGCGTAACCGACACATTTTTTTTACCTCGTTTCTTTTTGACGAAAATCGATTATTTGCGATCGCAAATAGTAAATTTTTGGTAAAAAAATAAGTTTGAAAATTAGGTCGCTTAACCTTTTTTTTGGCACGATATATTGGCCAATATGTATATTATACTAATTAAATTTTATATTATACTTAAAGCACAAGAATTACAGGAAGCAAAAAATGATTTATGGACTAAGCTGCGTAAAATTTTCACCAATATACCCGTCTTTCTCATATTTAATGCGATTATGGGACTTAAAAAAGAACAATTGCAATATATTATATCGCTTAATAACACCACCACCAATGAATCTCATATAACTAGTGCTGTTAATAAACGCGGCGAAACTTTGTCAAATTTTGATATAAATCTGATGAAAACGAAATCAAGTTATTTTGGTATGGTAGGTAAATATTTGTCGGCTTGCCAGGAACGCAATAGTTTGGAAGAACAGTTTGTAAAGGCATTTAATTCATTTGAGGATAAGCTTCTGGAAAAAGTAAAAATATTTAATGCTGATGCAGATTCCGAACAAAATGAAAACATTATGCGTAACTATGTAATGGAATATTGCTCACTGAATTTTACTAAAGGCGAAAATGAATATTTGGCTCAACAAATTGGAATGATCAAAGCGGATATAAAAAATTCCGAAAAGAACTTGGAAAATCATGAGGTAAGTTCATTTACAAAATACTTTGCATTAATTCTTATGTAGCATATCACATTAATTGCCTATTGAACAACTAGGCAAGTGTATAAATTGTACTAAGCGCTGTTGCTCATTACTACAAAACAACAACAAAAAAACGAGATAACTGTAATTTTTTCTTTGTAGTCAATCCATTTTTACTTATTGCACATTACTACATTAAAATGTATATTTCTAAAAAAAGTGGACTTTATAGCCTTTGCATGTTGAGCCATCGATAAACATTTTTTTTTTGTGAAAAAATTGGTTCATTTACTTTTTGCTCTATTGCAGTTTATAGAGAACCTATGGGTATTTTGGGATTAAAGAATTTGATTTAAAGACTTTATTTTCGATATTAACAATAGTTGATTATTATATGCTGCACTCTGCATTTAAGAAATTGTTTATCAATTTCAATTATCAATACATATCCATGTGTGGTTTAACTAGATTTGTATATACAATTTGATGAATATGAACAACTCTTCAGTGAAGATCTTTTTAAAATATAAAATATCTTCTCAAATTTTCCATTCCTGGAACCGACTTTTTGATTTTTCTGATTTTCAATATCTAAACATATTTCGTTCTAAAAAATAAATTTATTTATTTTTGTTTAAACATGTTCAAATAGTAAGAAAAAATTGTTTTAGCTAGTTATTTTTATACATATAAAAAATGATTTTTCTGATTTTCAATACCAAAATACTTCTTTATAAAACATAAAATTAGTTCAACCAATAAAAACCAGGGACCGAAAATAACTGTTAATTTTGAATTTTTTATTAAAAAAAGCAACCTCAAGGAAATGTCGGAGAATGAAACCAAGTATACCATTTTGAAAGTCTTGGACCAAATTGTCAGAAAATGCGATGCTTTTTAAAAATCAGATTTTTATTTTTTCAGGCAAAAATAACAGTTATTTTTTGATTTAAATTTTTTTGAGCAAAAATAACAGTTATTTTTTAACTTTTATTTTTTTGAGCAAAAATTAAAGTTATTTTTTAACTTTTATTTTTTCTAGCAAAAGTAACAGTCAGGGACCGTAACGGTTATAATTTTTATTTTAAAAATCACTTTTTAATCATTATTTCTTGATTTTTATTTATCCCTCACAAAATAACTCTTATTTTGTGACTTTTATTTATTCCTCAGAAAATAACAGTTATTTCTTGATTTTTATTTATCCCTCACAAAATAAGAGTTATTTTGTGACTTTTATTTATCCCTCACAAAATAACAGTTACTGTTTGATTTTTATTTTTTTTGCTTAACTTTTAAAATGTAGAAAGCGTAATTTTTGCGTTAAAATGAATATTAACCGATTTAAAATTGAATTTATCGCCAGAGTCTTTAAAAAAACTCTTATATGTTAAATTAAATTTACTTTTTTATTATTTATTAATTTTAAAAGTTAAAATTTTTTTGAGCAAAAAAATAAAAATCAAAAATTAACTGTTATTTTGTGAGGAATAAATAAAAGTCACAAAATAAGAGTTATTTTGTGAGGGATAAATAAAAATCAAGAAATAACTGTTATTTTCTGAGGAATAAATAAAAGTCACAAAATAAGAGTTATTTTGTGAGGAATAAATAAAAATCAAAAAAATAAAAATCATTGCATCTATGGGTAGTCCATGTAACATGGAGTATCTTGGTATATTCCTTGTGCACGTAGCACTTCTCTATTATTGTGATTTTTTTACTTTAAATTTGGAAAATAATCGTTATTTGCGATCCCTGGTAACAGTTATTTTTGACTTTTATTATTTCGAGCATGAATAAAAGTTATTTTTTGACTTTTTTTTTCGAGCAGAAATTAAAGTTATTTTTTAACTTTTATTTTTTCTAGCAAAAATAACAGTTATTTTTGACTTTTATTATTTCGAGCATGAATAAAAGTTATTTTTTGACTTTTATTTTTTCGAGCAGAAATAAAAGTTATTTTTGACTTTTATTTTTTCGAGTAGAAATAAAAGTTATTTTTTGACTTTTATTTTTTTGAGCAGAAGTAAAAGTTATTTTTGTGTTTTCAACCCCTTTGACAAATAAATTATTATTTAATATTCCAAATATTCTTTTCTAGATAAGTAAATTTAACGATTCACTATTGCAAACGCGCCAAAATTTATAATAAATATAATGAATTTATCACAAAATAACTTTTATTTCTGCTAAAAAAAAATAAAAGTAAAAAAATAACTTTTAGTTTTGCTTGAAAAAATAAAAGTCAAAAATAACTGTTATTTTTTTTCGAAAAAATAAAAGTCAAAAAATAACTTTTATTTCTGCTCGAAAAAATAAAAGTCAAAAATAACTTTTATTTTTTATCGAAAAAATAATAGTCAAAAAATAACTTTTATTTCTGCTCGAAAAAATAAAAGTAAAAAAATAACTTTTATTTTCTGACTTTTACGATAAAAGTTATAACAGTTACGGTCCCTGATAAAAACTAAAAAAAATTGTGTCTGGTAATTACTTTTCTATACCAAACAAAGTTTAAATTTCCCAACCCTGAAATCATGATTTTTTATCAATACATACCAATCTATTTCTTTCGTAAATATAAACTGGGTTAAAATAAACAAAACAAAAAAAATAGATTTTAGGTAGTTACTTTTATTTGATAAAATATACAGCGTTTGTGTCCTTCCAGACTCAGATCTATCAATGTTTTGAATTTCATCAAAATCGGTTGGATAGGTTCATAGATTCAAAATTGCCCTCCTTGTGCTCCTATTTTTGAAAAATTTTATAGCCATGTGCTTTCCTAGACTCAGATCTACATATGTTTTACATTTCATCAAAATCGGTTAGACAGTTTCAAATAGGAAGAAATTTCCCCTACCTCCCCACCTGCTCCTATTTAAAAAAAAAAGTACAGCCTGTCTTGTATACTTAGATCTATCTATGTTTTACATTTCATCAAAATCGCATAAATACTTTCAAAGAGTAAGACATTTCCCCTTACCTCCCCTCGTGGTCCTATTTAAAAAAAATGTATAGCCTATGCCTTCTTTTGGACTCCGATCTATCTATGTTTTCAATTTCATCAAAATGGGTTAAATAGTTTCTCAGAGGCAGAAATTTCCTCCTACCTCCCCTCGTGCTCCTAGTTCTTAAAAAACATGACCTATGTGTATATCTAGACTTAGATTAAAGTCCTGCACAAGATTAATTGCCAACAACACTGTTGGCAATTGTTTCTCTCGCCAACAGTGCTGTTTAGCGTTTGTTTTAAAATATTGCGCTGTAGTAAAGCAGTTGAAAAATCTCTCATGTCTTGAAAGGTCTTATAAATGGTATTGTACAGGACTTTAACTTAGATCTATCTTAAGTACTAAATTTCATCAAAATCGATTCCATGGTTTAGTCGTTAAAGCGCAACAAACTAAGGCCGAGTTTACATCTGTGTGCCATGTGCTCAAAAAAGCGTAACAACTAATTACTAATGAAGAACTGTTTGATTCAGACTCGTATTTATTAAGTTAAACAGTTTCATACATTACTAATAGACAAGTTTATAGAATCCAACATTATTGGAAACTGTTTAAATCAATAAATACATGTCTGAATCAAACAGTTTTTCATTGGCAATTAGTGGTTACGTTTTTTGGGCACATGGCACACAGATGTAAACCCGGCCTATCAATAAATTTACTTTCGCATATATACAGTCGAATTTCTCTATAGCGAACTTCTCTATAACGAAATCTTCTCTATAACAAATAAAATTCGTGAACACAACATTTTTGTGAGTATTTTCATACATTTTGATCTCCCTATAACGAACAATTTTTTAAGACCTAAATAGAATTTTGCACACTAAATAATCTCTCTATTGCGAAGTTTTTAGCAATCGATTTTTTGCATAAATTTAGTCACAGAAAATATAACTGTAAAAGACCCCTACAAGAACACTACCAGTTAAATGACCGGTCATTTAACCGGTTCTGCTTACTGATATGTCTGTTAAAGTTTCTATTAGTTCATTAAGAGCAATATGTAAAAAATTACCGAAACTCTTGTGTACACAGTGTTGTTAGACAATTTTTTCTAAAAATCGTCAAATTTTAAAAATAAAATCGTCACAATTTTCAAAAAGAATCGTCGAAAAATCGTCATACAAGAATTATCTGTTTTATTGAACAACAATACACCATATTAAAAATCAAAGACTATTTTATGTAACAAAAAACAATGCATCGACTTTATTGTCAAAGATTAAAACTATAGGGTGAAATTAAAGCAAAAAATTCAGAAAATATAATAGTGTGTAACAATTTCTAAATAAAACTAGATTCAAAATAAAACATGTAACATTCCGAAGAGTTACACTTGTAAAATTTTTTGAAAACATAATTATTTCAAGGGTTTCTGTTTCCAGTAAATTTTAGATCTTGGTTTTGCTTTCTCATTCGTAATGTTAAAAAAGCACATATGCATACACAAAACTATGCATAAAAAATATGAGCTGAAAAATAAGACTTGTATTGTGTAAACGCCGATGAAAGTTCAAAGAAGAATAAGTGATAAGCTTAGCAATAAGACTTGGATAGTGTAACTGGGACTTACAGGAAGAATTTCAGAGTCCATGATTCAAATAACTGATGCTGTAATTAAATTAAAATTTTTAAAAATTGTGTTATCGAAATGATATCTCTTTTCTGCAAGGACTTGTTGGCATATTTATGTTACTTAATACTTATTTCAACAAATCGTCAAAATATGAGGAATATTGGAAACAAAATCGTCAATCGTCATTTTGGGAAATTTGTTATAAAAAATCGTCAAAATGACGTAAAATCGTCAAATCTAACAACACTGTGTGTACATGTGATTTTGCATCTCTCTCTCTATCTCATTAATTCCACCCGACTACGCAACATATATCTGAGCTGCTCACTCTTCCTTCCTTTTAAAGGTTATGACTACCAAAATATGGGTTAGCTACAACTAGTTAGGGGAACGTAAATATTGGTTAGCTCTAACTATTCATGCAAACGTAAATATTAGTAAATATTACATGTAACGTACGTTACATTTTCACCGCTTGCTACGACTGTCACATAAAAAATAAAACAGTGGCATAAGTTTACACACCTATGTACACATACATACTACGTACGTCCACAACATTTCAGTTTCAAGATTTACATAAAAAAAAATTAAAGTCAAAATTTTCTGCAGTTTCTCTATAACGAATTTTCTCTATAACGTAGAAATTTGACAGTCCCCGACTGCTACGTTATAGAGAAGTTCGACTGTAATATAATATTATCTAGCGGAGACACCTTCAACTATCAGTGCCACGAACCACTTATTCAATTCACGAACCTTTTTAGCAAAGGCACAAACCAGTTTTCGATTACCGAAACCTCTCCGGCACTTCCCCGGAAAATTAAGGCAACACTGAAATTGAAAACATCCGCAGTGGCAGCACTATTACGCTATGTAGTTGTTACCAGTTTTGTAACCCTGTAATTCGAAAAGAAAGAAAATGTTTTCGAATTTGAGTGCTATTAACATTCAAATTCGAAAGAATTTTCTTTCGTTTCGAATTACAGAGTAGACCCCCGGTATTCGTCGTTATTTTCCATTTAAGAAAAAAATTGTTTTATTCGCTTATTACACTTCCCTATTCATAAGGATTCAGAATATATGTACATATACTTTCCGAAGTCGCATATAAATATTTTGGAAATTATACGGGGATTGGCAAACTAACCTTGCTACTTCTGGTGAAGGGTATATGTACAAATTTATAAGCTAGGACTTACCTTTTAGGACGAAACAGGAAAAAGGATGGAAAATAAGGGGAAATATATAATCATTTGGATCTATTAATATAAATATTTTCCGGGAATTCCTTATTTTATGTGTATTAAGTTTTAATAAAGGTATTCATTTCAGTTTTTTTGTTGGAAAAATGGAAAATGTAATTTGTTTTTACAACAAACACAGGAAAAAAAATAAATTTTTCCATTTTTCCAACAAAACGTAACTGAAATGAATACCTTTAATATTTTTATTGCACTTTTTCCCAAATTTAATATTCAACTTGTTCAGTAAAATATTACATAATTGTTTCTTAAAAATACATTGAAATGAATTGTTGAGGATTTAGCTGGATTCTATGCGCATTTCACTGTTGCTAATGCAGATCTTCATTTCAAACTTTCATTTAAATAAATGAGAAGCACAGCGAATATCATAGTTTAAACAATAACTCAATAATCGAAATGTTTTCATTTATATTCTTACTTTGCCATTACTACATTGGCTGACTTTTTTCAGCTCGAATTATATATAAATTATTTATATATTGTATGGACGTCTAAAGACGGGTAGGGGAGGGGGCGTATATATTCCAGAGTTGGAATTGAAATGTCCTTCAGACTCCCGGACGATTGTAGCATATTACAGGCAGAGATATCCTCCATTAAAAGAGTAACAAACGGGCTAAGGTTTTATCGGATATCTAGTAGAGAATCCACATCATAACTGACAGCCAATCTGCAATTAAGTCCCTCACAGGTGTGTACTCCACATCATTCCTTGTCCAACAATGTCGTCTAGCCCTAGATAAGCTTGCGCAGCACTCATCTATCACACTGCATTGGGTGCGTAGACGCGGTACTAATTCAGGCAGCATAGTAGCGGATGACCTGGCAAAGAGGGGAACCCTACTCAGAGTAGTCGATATTGACAATCTCCTGCTCTCATCCTGCTGGAGACGCTTCGATGCTGCCTTTCTCAATCAAGCTCAAGACAGATGGTGCAATGAGACCACCTGCGTTACAGCGAGAACCCTTTGGCCTCGCCTAAACCTCCACAGAACTAAAAACCTCATGAACTTCACCAGCAAGTACTTGAGGAATCTATTGGCCACACTGACCGGCAACTGCTCTTTAGGAATCCATGCGAAAAGTATGGGTCTCTCGTACAATGATTACTGCTCCAGTTGTAATGATAAAGAAAAGGAGGAAAGCATCCCGCATCTACTCTGCTTTTGCTGCGCTTTGGAGGCGTTTCTTAGGCAGATTATCCTTCAGTAGCCTATCAGAGTTATCGGAAATAGCACTAAAAAATTGAGTCTATAAATTAGGAGCAGCGGCTAGTATAAGCGTTTACTCCCTTCTATGGCATGTGTACCCTTTCCTGACCTACTCTCTTTTCTTTTCAAGTAACTATTCATCTATATCTTCCCTATCCTCCCTTTCTCCACTACTTCCAACTTACAGGTAGCAGAAAGGCTTCATCGTATTGGACCAAGTGAGTTCGAGCCCTAGATTTCTTTTTTCAACAGTAACTTGCTAACCTAACCTAACCTATAGTTGTAAGAAGCATGTATGTATGTAAATTAAAAAAAAAGCAACAACTATTCATTGCTTTCGCAAGAACAGTGTGTTGCCAAACAAGTTTTTTTGACCGGGTGCTGTCAAGTTTATAATTTGTGGGTTTTTGGAAAATTCTTCCGTTTACCAAAAGTATTAGTAGAGATTTCAATACAAAGATTTTTCGGCTGTTATTATTATGGGTTCATTTGCTTTAACTATGTACGAGGGCGGTTCGGAAACTTCTTAGCCTATCAATGAAAGAGAATAGTTTTTCAAAAATATTTTTATTTTTCAATATAATCTCCTGAAACTTCAATACACTTAGTCCAACGCTTTTCTAGCAATTCTATCTCTTGATTAAAATAGTTTTCCTCAAGGTCTTCAAAATAGTGGTTTACAATTGCATCTTCATTTGAGGTAAAACGCTTGCCAGCAAGGAATTTTTTTAGATTTGAGAACAGGTAAAAGTCACTGGGAGCCAAATCAGGAGAATAAGGTGGTCAAGCAACTCGTACTTTAATTCGTTGATTTTAGCCATTGTTAAAACACTCTTGTGCGCTGGTGCGTTGTCTTGATGAAAAATTATTTTTTTGTGTTGTAAGCCAGGACGTTTTTCTCGAATTTGTACATTTAATTGATCCAAAAGGTTGCAATAGTACTCTGAATTTATTGTTTTACCCTTTTGCAGATAGTCAATCAATAAAATACATTTGAAGTCCCAAAAACCCGTTGCCATAACCTTACCAGCCGATTGAATTGTTATTGCCTTCTTTGGGGCACTTCCTCCAGCTTCAGTCCATTGTTTGGATTGTTCTTTTGTCTCTGAAGTATAGTGGTGGATACATGTCTCATCAACAGCTATGAAACGACGCTTAAAATCCACTTTATTTCGCTTAAAACGATCCAAACAAGCTTGAGAAATGTTCATTCTTATGCGTTTTTGGTCGACTGTTAACAAATGCGGCACCCATCTTGCAGAAAGCTTTTTCATCTGTAGTTCTTCATGCAAAATTAAATGGACTCGATCATTTGAGATGCCCATGATATTAGCTATTTCACGCACTTTTATTCGTCGATCATTTAATACTATATCATGCACTTTGGCTACAATTTCTGTTGTTGTTGCTGTTTTTGGACGTCCACTACGTGGTTCATCTTCAATGCTTGTACGACCACGTTTAAATTCAGCAAACCAATTTTTTACTGTTGCATATGAAGAAGCACTTTCACCTAACACATTCACCATATCATTATGAATTTCTTGTCCCGATGAATCTTTTTTATGTAAATATTTAATGACACCACGCATTTCTAATTTTTCCATTGTTAAAAAATCGCGGATGCGTCTTTTGTGAACACCTGTTTCTATATGAAGGAGTTGCCAGATCGAAACAAAATTTAACATGTGTACATAGCAGAGATGGGAGTTTCCAAAACACTTAACATTTTTCTGTTTATACCGCGCTTTTTGTGCTAGGCTAAGAAGTTTCCGAACCGCCCTTGTACGCCCAAGTTGCCGGTTAGATTTTAAATAATATATGTATGTATGTAGCACTTTAAAATTACTTTAAAAATTGTTTACAACTTTCAGGTACTTCTTGGTTCAATCAAACAAGTTTATGGTGAAATTGGAAATTTAGTTAATCGCTTACAATACGATATGATGCAATTATCACAAATAAAAGACAAAATCATTTATTCTAAAAATATTATGAGACATCAACTGGAAGATTTAGAAGCGGCGAAAAATGTTATATCAAATTTCATACCCACTAAGTTAAAACTCGGCAACAACAACAATAATAATAATCAATCTATCTTGAGCATTGATAGTTTTGAGATGAATAACGATAATGTTTTCTGTAGCACAAAATTTGATTTTGATTCAACCTTATCCCCATCAAATCAGCCAACATTGACGAGACACATTTTTGGAGCTGGTGATTTTACATTAATGCCGCAGGCACTAAATAAAATATTGACACCTCACACCATGGAATTAAATACGTTTTGTGAGTTATCATTGGAGCATTTGTCTTGTATAAGCAAAGAATGGTAAATATAGACAAGTATAAAATATAAGTACATACATACATACATACATACATACATACATATGTATGTAATTATGTACGCACACTTATATGTCCATATTATTATGGTATTTGGTCGTTATTGAAATACTGTAACTAAACATGCTACTAAAGGGTGTTTTTTATAGAGTGACACAAGTTTAGATCATAATAAAACAAGGAGATATATTTTTAATATCCATGAAACCGGCTTTATTGGAAAGAAAATTTTATGAAATAAAGGTTTAAATATGATTTCTGCCATGTGGCTGCCACGCCAAGGCTGGCGCGTAGAAGGTGCAATCTGGAACACCAATTTTTGATTTCCAGGTGTTAAATTGTTTGTGATTTATCAACGTAGACAAGTTACTTAACATAACCCCAAAGAAAATGATCCAATGGGGTTAAATCACACGATCTTGGTGGCCAATTAATTGGGCCATTACTTGAAATTATTTTTTCATCAAAAGTTTCTTTGAGTAAATCAATTGTAATGGCCATTAATTGGGTCATTACTTGAAATTATTTTTTCATCAAAAGTTTCTTTGAGTAAATCAATTGTAGCGCCCGCTGTGTGCCATGTGGCTCCGTCCTGTTGGAACCACATATTAGCAAAGATTAATGCCACGTAATTGAGGTACGAAAAAATTTCGAATCATGTTGCTATACCGTTCACCATTGACAGTAACATCCTGACCATCATGATACAATTATACAGGTAACCGCAAATCGACAACAAATTTACAGCAAATAAAACAACAGGGCTTTTTGTTGCTAGTTTCTGGTGCCAACTGTCATAGAGCAATGAAAGATAAACAGCGTGTGTGTGTGTTTGTAAAACATAAACAACATTTGACAGAGTGCACAACAAAACAAGCAAAACAGCTGGCGCTTCGCGGTTACCTGTATAATTGTATCATGCTGACCATCATCGTTTTTGAAGACATATGGTCCAATTACTCCGCCAGCCCATAAAGCGCACCAAATAGTAATTTTCTGTGGATGTAATGGTGTATCGACAAAAACTTGTGGATTCTCTTCACTCCAAAAGCGACAATTCTGCTTATTTACGTACCCATTCAACCAGAAATGGCCTTCATCGAAAAATGGAAGAAGTGCACGATGAGTTTGACGAATATAACAATTATTTTGATTAAAAATTTCAACAATTTGTACGCGTTGCTCTGGTGCAAGTCAATTCATAATGAAATTTCAAAGCAAACTAAACAAAAAGCAACTATCAGCTGTTAAATGGGTGCTCAAATAAGGCAGTGATGCCAACTAGAAGTTGTTAACACTCTACAAAAAAACACCCATTACTTGCATACATAAGTACATATATGTATGTATGTATGCATGTATATGTAAACACCATTTTGTTTTATGTACATGTATTTACAACACTGCGTTTCTCTTTTTCTTTTTCTTTTTTTTACAAACAGTGCATTCTATTTATCTCCGAATCCCTTAATAATCGAATCACACGAACTCACTTCGACAATACAGTTAGCCCCAGGCATTTTATTAACTCCCTTTGGTGCTTTACAGGAAGTCCGTAATCGTATTTCGTGGGCGGATTTGATTGCAAAATATTCAAATGAATTGAAAATAAATTTGGACACATTTTTTGGTATACATTGTATTGTAACTCATTTCTTATTCTCGTTTTGCTTTTTGTGATACAACCAATTTAACTACTAGACATTTCATTATTTTATCTGTTATTTCATCATTGCTAATTACATTTCTTGTTTTTTTCCATTACAGTTGATCCAGAAGCTTTTCAAGGACGTGCTAAACACCAGCATGATCGTGTTATTGAAATATTAGATAAAATCGATGTTTGTACAATAAATTCCTTGCGTAGTATACAGAAGTTGGAAAAAATTTATGATTTTCTAATTGAAAATCCTCTACGCCACTTTATACCCTCTACAAAATTGTTTAATAATCAATCATATCCTGATTATGAAGCTGAACTGCTCATGTATATTCGAATGGCCACAACTGGAAATTCCATTAAGTAAATGATTTTGTGTTTCAAGTGCTTCAATTGGCATGCTAATATTAAGGGAATGTATTCGTATTTATGTATGTGTGTGTGTTTTGCTGAGTGTTATATGTGTTTGATATTTAAAAACGAAACGCGCAATTCCCTTTATAAGGAGAGAAAAAGACATTTTTGTTGGATTTAGATTAAATATTAAGGGGCCTTATACATAAAAAATATTTTGGATTTATAAAAGGTTTATTAATCAAATTTCCATAGAAAGTTTTTTGTACAAACCTTTTATAAACCAAAAATATTTTTTATGTATAAGTCAGTAAATGTTTTTTTTTATTTGAATGCTACTAAAACATTGCATAAATTCAAAGATTTCTGCTATCGAAGAAGTGATTAAAAATGAATAAAAAGAAAAAAATCGATAATCAAAGGTTAAATATTCACACAATCAGGGCTATCATGAATAAAACTCCACGTGAAATTTTTCACAGGGAAAAATTCCAACTAATAGCAAATAATAGGGAAAACAAAAAATTCTAATTGGAAAAGGGAGAAATTTCACGCGGAATTTTGTTCATGATAGCTCTGAATATATCATTACGGATAATATATAACTGAAAATTGTGTTGCAAATATCGCAAAAGGAACTTGAATTGAGAAATTTATTATTCGAATTGGCAATTTAGTGCTAAATTCTTTATATTTTAACGCAAAAAACTTATCTAAGAAGTTATGTAGCCTTAGATTTTAGACTGGATCTGTGTGGAGTTTGTTGGCCTCGCATCGGCTGCCTCCCAAGGTGGTGGATAGGGCTGAGCTGTGCCAGCGACTGGAATACGTTTTGCAAGCTGGTCTCATGTGCCATTAATAGTTCGGCAGAGTCAGGGAAAACTGCTACATCATACCAAATGTATCAGGGAATCCTTTACAATGCCAGCTAATACCACTCTAGTTTCAATCCCACCCTGTGGGTAACAACTAGTCATACGCGCATTCCAAGTGGAATGGCGTGTGAAATTGGATGGTAATCATTCCTAAAGTCAAACGCTGGCGATGGCAGGATTGAAGGAGGACATGTTTTTCAATGTAAGAAGGAGGACCATGACCGTGAATAGCCTTACGGTCAATAAACTTCATTTTTGGCTCGTGCTGTCTTTCCACTGATTAAAGACCTCCTAATCAGGTAGAGGGCTCCGTCACTTGGTAAGCTCTCCTTAAAAGGAGATTTCGAAGAGGTTGCAAGTAGACTTGCGATAGAGGCATACAAGTTTCGGAGAGGTTTTTATGTTCCTGTCGAAACTTGATGGCAAGTGTCTACAGGAAGATGATCACGTCTGCGAAGAATTTTGCTTTGAAGCTGGAACAGACCCGCGGACCAAAATCAACACCACTTGCGAGATAAATGTGGTTGGTTGGTAGCAGTGGTGATAACATAAATAGTTAGCGGTTAAAGAAGACTAGTTGATAACAGCTCCCTCTCATGCATGCTGCCTCTTCTTCTTCACATTGCGAACAAAATACTAAAAACTATATGGAAAATAAGAACAATAAAACTATCAGTCCTGTCATACTGATAGTCACATTGGAAACTTCGAAGGCGTGGAAGGTCCCATCGTGTATGCCAGTGTGCCTCTGATCATGCGTTCCAGCACATCCGCTGCATCTAAACAAAACCAAATACATACCAATGGTCCTCGGACAAAAGCACCCTGGCAGAACCGCAGAAGGCTGCCCGTAGGGTATCAATGGAGAGCAGAGCGGCGCAAAAGTATATTGAGAGCCTTTGCAACATACATCGCGAAACGCTAACCAAGCAGTAGAAATCCTCATTGGAATGGACTAGGGAACGAATAGCAAGGGTTGATTCGGAAAAACCACTCACAGCTGTTGGTTCTAAAAGAAAACGATTAGGAGAGGCTACTCGCCTCAGTACTATGATTAAGCCTGGCGCTAAGCTAGAATTGATCGAGGTGGGATAAATTCCCCGAAGACCGCGAGCAATTGCAATGATACCGGCAGAGTAAAATGACCTTGAGACAATCAGCATATTTCGTGAAGCGAATCCTGGTCTACCAATCGCGGACTTGTGGCAGACGGGGATCGTGGTGTTCAATAAGAAAACATTGCCGTTACTACGGGGTAAGGATAACCTTTTATTATAAGTTTTTATGGGTATCAGGATGATATACACCGTGGTGAAGACAAACCGACAACGCAACAACCGAGAAACAAAAAAAAGAAAAAAAAGACTGATACTGCCAGCAGCATAAGGAACGTGGTTAAATCTGAGAGCACGGTAGGGGTAGAATGATCAAAGACAGTCTCTATTCTTGTTTGAAAGCCTTCTTGAATGGTTGGACTTTAGGGAAAAGGAATACGCTCTTGCGGACGTACAATTCAAAAGCAGCTGGACATAGCGCTGATCCAATAATCTTGAGTCAACAACGATGGAACCCTTGGACTCAGCGCCAAAGGCTACAGGCTACTGTACCTCTGAGAACTGGGGTAATAAAAATAAAACGATTATTCTATATTCTAGCAAATTAACATATAAATATCTTCACTCTATCTGATTGCAGTGATGAAGATACAGTGACCGCATGAACATGGGAATCACGGGAATTCTCAGGGAATGCTACATGGCTCAATACCATGTGCATACTTTAAAAAAAAATTAGGTTCACAGCATAATGGGACCAGCCAGATTGAAGGAATTCCCATTTATTATAGCGGCAGACGTAAACTCGCACCACAAAATATGAGGAAGCCAACAACATACATAGGTAAGTAAATTATAGATTTTATTTGATTTTTGGTTTAATTATCTGTAATAAAAGACCAGAACTCACTTTTGTAAGGTCGATCCGGCAAGAAGTACACTTGCCAGTCCAAGCCTTGCAAAACGATGGTCTCAACAGACTATTCCTTTTCCTCTAAGCAAAAGAAATAGGAATGCAATATTCTAAATACATCTATCTAAATATTCTTAAAATAGGGAGTATCTGGGACTACTAAACTACATAAAATGCTTACCGTCAAGTAAACGTTGTTTGTATATATCCATAAAACGGACGGTACGTAGACAAACAGTGATACAGAATAGCTAGAAGTCCTGATTACTCATGTACCCCTAAAATACATAATATAATGGGCAATCGAGAGCTTTCATCCGTTCAAATGTGCAATACAATTTGTCTTAAAATTATATATCAAGCCTGTCTATCATGGTCATACATCCCAGAACAATGTGTCCAAAGGGAGGGAAGGCATCAGTCACTAAAACAAAGGACCTTAGACCTATTTTTCTGTTAGAGCTGGGTCCAACTCGTTCATTTTAGCCACAAACTTATGATCAAACCCATTTAAATTACATGGGTTTTGATCATAGGTTTGTGCCTAAAATGAACGAATTAACGAGTTGAACCCAGCTCTATTTTCTGTTAAAGACCCTGGAAAGGCTGCCAGATGTTCACATCACAACTTTTATAAACCGTAGACTTCTCTCAACCTCTTAACATGCGTATTCCAAAGGTAAATAAATTGAGACGGCTCGAAGGCTTCATTGAAAAGTCACTTGAGCATAAAAACTATGGCGCGTAGTCACAGTCAAAACAAAGTACACTTTAAGAAGTTAAAACCAGTATGACCATACAAAATACTAGTTTTAATTTCTTAAAGTGTACTTTGTTTTGACTATTACTACGCGCCTATGTCTTCATTCCTTCCTTTCATGGCAATTGAAGGTGCCTTCAATTTACGGAGGTAATCAGCGACCCGGGGATCTACTGTGTAATTCGAAACGAAAGCCAATTCTTTCGAATTTATATGTTATAAACTGCCCATGGAAAGGCAGTGAATCGATCAATCGAGAGCCCAGAGAGGTACACCTCAGGACGGGCTGATCTCTTCTCTCTGACAAGTCATCGTGAATAGGTAGACGTTTGAACAACTCTACCAAATTATCCAGATTTACTTGGAATATCGGTCATAAATTCGTGAAAATTATATCTCAAAATTGTGCTCAGCATTGGAACTAAGTTTTGCCTTAACGGGTTTTGTTAATAAACAAAATTTTTGCATGTGGGGTGAAACCAAATCCACAACAGACCCTATACACTCCATTAAATCCAGAAAAATTTCCGTTTGGTGCGGCTTACATGCTGGTGGTGGTTTATTTCCTCAAAAATTAAAACCGGATCTCGCGTTACTATCAATGAAGATCGTTACCGCATCATGATCAATGATTTTTTTGTTTAAAAAATATGGATGAAATTGATCTGGGCGTGGTGTGGTTTCTCACTACGTGTGTCATACGGCGACCGCCCGTACCTATCCATTTATTGAAATCAAAATTTGGCAATAAGTTTATTTAGAGAAATCGACCTTTCAATTGGCCTACCAGCTTGTGCGATTTGACACCTCTCGATTAAGTCAAATTAAGAAACTCACACATACACACACAATTTATATACGTATATACATACATATATATATATATATCTTTTGTAATTTTATTTAAAATAAGTTTTTGTATAAAATTGAGGCATACACATCATTATGTTAAATAATTTTCGCTTTTTGTTATTTTTTATTTACACCCATTAATTTTCAATAAATTCCAATGGGTCTCAAATTTGATATTTTCTTTTATAAACGTAAGACTTATTCGTTACTAATTATCTTATTTATTTATAAAAAAAACTACACATACATACATATACATAGATTTAGTTTTATTTATTGTAAAATATTATTATATGTATTTATTTGTTTTTATTTATACGAGAAATTTTTATATAAAATTTTATAATTTTTCTTAAGAGTTTCGATTTTTTTTTTGTTCTTACAACTATAAATAGATGGGGAGAATATATCAGATACTATAAATTGACATTATTTTTGTTATGTAGATATTGGAAATGGAAAATTTACATTACTAGCGTCTTACAATTATAAAAAAAAAAATAATAACTTGAAATGAAAATATTTTATAAATTATTTAATAAATATAAAATACTTTCAAGTTTCAATTTTAGTTACAGCTATTAATTGAGGTTTAAAAATAATAATTTATTTTTGTGATAGTTTTTGTAATTGTATTAAAAGTTAGTTCTCTGCTCAAATAGAATCAAGATGACTTTCTAATTGCCGAGATTCTTGCAAGAAATATTTAAATTAATGGGTCCATTTATTTTTAAAGATTTGTATACATTGACGGACGGGTTAAGGGAAAAAAGTTACATATGTATTTGTTTTTTTATCTTTTTTGTAATAAAGTACTTATTTTGTAGTTATTAACTTAAAACCATGGACGTACATATGAAAAAATAAAATGAAAATATTCTAAAATATAAACTTTTATGCGAAAAGAAGAAGATTTTTAGATGGAATGTTTCGAGCTTGTTTTTTTTTTTGTAAATTTTGGAATGTTTTGTAGGTATAAATTAAACGATTTTATTTTATTTTAGCTGCTTGCTTTATGTATTTCTTTTGTTTTTGCTTGCACGTTAAAGCGCTTTCTAACATTTCAATCACTGGCTATACTTTCAGGATGGAGAAACTGTTTATCTGGCGTATAAAACAGCTACGAGAATAGCTAATGTAGCCATAGAGGTGGCGGCCAAACGCTCAGCATCACCATAATATGCTTGTCCACAAGCGGGAGGACAAACAGGTACGACAGTCTCAAATAGATTAACACGAGCCTGAGCCTCACCCAATTTGTTCACAGCCTTGCAAACGTAATCGCCATATTGACGCTTTTCAATTGTAATGACACGTAACGTGGAATCTGTATATTCATCGGCAGTGGCGAAATGTGAAATGCTGTAATGTTGATTGTTTGACAATTGGATATCATCCTTGAGCCAGACAATGGCTGGAGGTGGGTAAGCTTCAATGTGGCATTCCAAATCCATGTCATATTGCAAAGCTTGTCCCAAACGTGGACGAGGCACTGTAATGACAGGCGAGAATTCAACTTCCAAATTGATGTTACGACGATCGCCGTTATAGACACCATTGTCAGCAACACAATAGTAAGTACCACGATCTTCCTTTTTAACAGATTTGATTTTCAAAATATTTCCGACATAGGTAGCGCTATCTGTAAGTAGAAGAAGAGAAAAATTAAACTAGTGTATTAAAAAATTATAGATTACATAATACATACATACATACATACATCGATGGCTTAATATAAAAAAGCGGAACTCGAATTTTCGATATTTTATAGGAGAAGCAAAAAACTGAAGTAAAACTAAAGTATTTTCATGCAGAAATAATTTTTTAGGTTGAAAACTTCAAGAAGGATGGAAATTATACGTTGTGTCCCAGAGAACGTTAAAAACACGATTTCGAAAAAATTGAGATACGCCCTTTTTATATTAAGCCATACATATGTATGTATGTATGTAGTATGTATTTTTGTTAATTCGAACCAATAATTTTTGTACTATTACGTAACGCTATTTTAGAATTTTTATACCATCCCCGCCCCTCTCCCTTTCGAAACGCTTTTAACAAAATGTTCAGTATAAATTATCTAATCCGTAACAATCGTAACACTCCTCCCCCGAGCCCTACGTAATAAGTGAATAGCCCCTTGGCCTGAGCTACCCTATATTCAGGTATGTCATTCCGTGCGTAATTTCCACAATATTCATATGTGACCCATAAAGTATATACATATCGCACCTTATCAACAAGAGGGTATTAACTCAAAATTTTAAAATGTTCAGTAGAGACGAAAAACTGTTTGTGGTTAGATTACAAGAGAATTTGAAAATCCGAATCCATAGTAGTAATTAAATTTCATTTGAAAATATATTTGCATTGTTTTTATTTCAAAATGTTGGAATTCTTGGGAAAAAACTCTATGTTTTGAGTTAATACCATTTTTCTGAATTTTCTCGATATTTTTTTTGTATTATTTTGAAATACGACGCTTTAGTTGAAATTTAAATAAAGTTTCAAAATATATTTTTCAACAAAACAGTATCAAATCAAAATACAACAGAATTTAAATAAAACAATTGGATTATTTTTAACTTGAATAAAGGCTCAAATCAAAATAATACCTTTTTTATGAAAATATAAGATACATTTCTGTGTCCACTTTTGTACTAACTCAAAATAATACCTTTTTGATTATATAAAGGTAGTCACTACACTATCACAAAAATGGTCTCAAATGTGGTTTTCGAGGTGAAAGAGTAATCGGAATACGTTGAAATTTTTACAGTAGATAGATATTGATGTTGTTAGTTGATTTCTTGCAAAAAGTGAAATTTCAAAAATTTTGAGTTAATACCCTCTTGTTGATAAGGTGCGATATGTATGTACATACATATTAAAGTCCTGCACAAGACTATTTATAAGACCTTTCAAGACATGCGACATTTTTTAAACGCTTTACTACAGCGAAATATTCTAAAACAAACGCTAAAAAACACTGTTGGTAAGACAAATAAATAAAAAAAAATCTTGCCAACAGTGTGGTTTAGCGTTTGTTTTAGAATATTTCGCTGTAGTAAAGCGTTTGAAAAATGTCGCATGTCTTGAAAGGTCTTATAAATGGTCTTGTGCAGGTCAATAATACATATATTCTGGATCCTTATGAATAGGGAAGACGAATAAGCGATATTAGAGCTGGGTCCAACTCGTTCATTCGTTCATTTTTGCCACAAACCTATGATCAAACCCATTTAAATTACATGGGTTAGAGTTGGACCCAGCTCTAAGCAATATCCGTCTGTCCGTCCGTCTGTCTGTACGTGAAATCGGTTTTCCGAAACTCACAGAAAAGCTAGAGACTTCGGTCTTGGAGCGCTGTGTCACAAATTGTCCGAAATAGATAAAATCGCCAAACCAAAAAAAAAAATCGCTAAAAACCAAAAAAATCGCCAAAACGAAAAAAAAACCTAAAAAAGCGACACAACTAAAAAAGAAATCGTTTAAACTGAAAAAACGCCATATTGAAAATATGCACAAAACCGAACGTACGGAACCCTTCTTGCGCGAGTCAAACTCTCAATTTACTGAATTTATTTTCTGTTTGCCCGAAAAAATAAAAATCTGCCATAAGAAATAATAATTATATCGCACACTAAATCATAAAGAGTCACAACTCAAAATTATAAAAGTGCTTTTGCTTCTTTTATAAACCAGTTAATTGAAGAAATCTATAACGACCTCAACAATTTCTTTTGCAATACAGTCTTCTTGAAGAATATAAAATACCGTTATGCTTGTTTTTATGTCACATACATACTTGCGTCATTTGTACAGTATCAACAGTTCTTTGCAACTACTCAGGATCTGAAATTTTTTGAGTTGTGACTCTTTATGATTTAGTGTGCGATATGTACTTTTATTTTTATGAGAAAAAATCATAATTGTTACGGTCTATGCTTACATACTAGATATACTTCTTATATAAAATGTTATTTATAAAAACACCTCTGCTACCTTTAAAATTGTTTTGATTTGAAAATCAACTTCCTTTCCTTTTAGATACTCGTATTAAGAAGTGAAGTATGTATGTATGTACATGTAGTATTAGATAAACATTTGAATGTTCGTTTTTTTTTTACACATGAAATGGCAGCTAACCCTCCCTCATCTTGAAATTGTACACACAAAATTTAAGTGTAATTTGTTTTATTTTTTTTTTATTTTTAATGGTCAAGTGCTTGTTGTTTTCTATTCAATTTTTATTTCACTTTCCCACATTAAGTGATTTAAATCGCGCCATGAACTGTGTTGTGCTTCGTTTAAATTTAAGCTCCTGGTATGTACTTCATTTAATTGTTTTCAATATCCTGATATTGAAAAATTAATTTTGTGGCTTCTAAATGTTTTATACTCGTATGTACATATAAGGGTAAATCGTTTTATGTCAAAAATCAATTGATTTTAATATGATCTGTTTTTTTTTTGCTATTGCGGTTACTTTTTTTCTAAGGATTTTATTGTTGAGTGGCGGAGGGGTAAAAACCTTAAACTCTGTAAACAATAACAACGTTAATGACCTTTTAGTTCATCGCATCTTTTAGGAAAATTTATGAAAGTATGTACTTTGTGTTCTGCTCTTGAATACAAAAACATTATTGTACTTGCAGAGTACTCAGGCTACAACTGCAAGTACATAAATATATTTTTGCAAAAACAGCAGAAAACCATAAAAAGGGAAATGCAAAGATGAATGAGCCTGCTGCGAAAGCAGCTGCATCATAGAAAGAAATATGCAATTTAACTAATGGTTGGGGAGTTACCTACCATAATTTGCTAATTTTTTTTTCTCCATTTTTCTCTAATTTTTTGTTGCTGCTTTGTTGAGTTTAACAAATAGGGAATACGAAAAAAAACCTCAGGGTCTTATTAAGAAAATTTATGAGTTTGGAGTATTTTTTTAATTTAGTAATTTGGTTTAAACCATTTGCAAGCAACTTATTTGGTTTCAAACTCCAGCAAATACTACGAGTATACTGGAAAATTTCACGTAATGTTGCCACAATTCCATGATATTCGTAACAAAATAGTGCTATGTACAATTATTTAAAGCAGTATAACAATTAAATACATATCTAGTCGCAAAGGCTTTTTAATATGTTTAATTATTCAAAACAGTTTCAATATGTCACATAAACATATGGACATTTTGACAGGAAAGTTCACTTCCGCCCCATACCATTACCTTCATTAATTGCTTATTTTTTTAGTACTGTGTAGACCATATTGTTTGATTGACTAATTGTAGATAGAAATTTATTTAGTAAAAGAGCAAAATTTAGTTTAAAAGCAACGTTCCAAAGTAATTAACAATTGATGAGGCGTTGCGACGGAAGTGAAATTTTTATAAAATCTCGCATTTATGTCTGTTAGCAATACAATTTAAAAATAATGAAAAAATGTTGCACTTATTCCTCCGAAAATCGGCGAGAGTACTCTTTTGAATATGTTAAATTGTATTAAAAATTTTATTTTGGAAAAATTAACTCCTCTCTGTCATGTGGGTCAAACATGCAATTTTTTTTTTGAAAAAAATAAAATGATTTTATGGAAACATTTTAAAAATATTTCGCAAAACCATTGCAAAAATACTTAATGAACGAAAATATTAACCGTTGCACGCTTAGGATCAACAATGACCCGATCAAAAACTTTTCATTACGTTTTAATAATTCTGTCGCACTTTTACCCTAAATGAATATCTAACTTATTTATTAAAAAATATTAACAGCCTTATATGTATATAAAACTTATTAAGGCTTTACAAAGGTGTTTTAAAACAAATTTTAATACAAAATTTTTCTTAAAGGGCTTTATAAAGCCTTAATAAGTTTTATAAACTTATTATTATTAATTTGAAATTGATTATTCAGGTGTTAACTGGATCATCAGGGAACTTTTAACCAAAAATGTCTTAGAAAAACTACATTTAAACAAATGAGAAAGGTCAACTAATATCATAATTGAAACAAGAACTCAATACTCAACATCTTTTTTATTATCTTTCTTTATACATATTTTAAAATTTTGCAAAATATTTTTTTGTGTTATTTTGGTCCCATAGTGTAGAAGGATTAATGTTTTTTAAGGTTCTAATTATTGAAATTTCTGGAAAAAATAACTTTTTTCAAAGTTATTATTATTATCTGTGAAAAAATAAGTTTTAATTTTCATTTAAAAAAAGTTTAATATATAATTTAGGCCGTGTTTACATATGTGTGTCATGTGCCCAGAAAAACGTAACCACTAATTACTAATGAAAAACTGTTTGATTTAGACATATAAGTATATATTGATTTAAACAATTTCCAATCATGTTGGATTCTTTAAAATTGTCTATTAGTTATGTATGAAACTGTTTAACTCAATAAATATGTACGTGCCTGAATCAAACAGTTTTTCATTAGTAATTAGTGGTTACGCTTTTTTGACACACATGAAATGTCAGATGTAAACTCAGCCTTAGAATATTTAACAGCACTCTTGTCGATTTTCAGATTAATCGGTTTACAAGTGACGAATTTTCGAATTAATTAATTAAGGTCCCTATCATGGTTCTCAACTAAATTCAGTTGGATCGTCTAAAAAGGTCTCGTCCAACAAATTTCATGAAAAAATGCATAATGTAAATTAGGTATTTGATTATCCATTCTCCCGAATTTCTTTTGCATAATTTATGTGGCAACTATTAAAGATTGTGGTGTTATTCTAATTTCAGACTTATCAGAACTTTTTTGTTGTAGGTATTTCCAAAGAAATCTAATTTTAATTCAAAAATTACTAAAGCATATATATACACATTCATACTTATATATATATACATATATATGTACATCTATACGTACATATGTATGTATGTGTATGCATGTTTGGTAAGTGTATAACGAGTTCTTTTCTTCTTATTCATAATCATGTACTGCATGATGTACTTGAAATGAGGTTACGTTCATTATATTTACTTACGTACAAAATAATAACAAACAACAACAAAATGATGCAACCTACCTAGTATTTAACGAGTTCATAACCTAAAGTTTTTCTTTCTTCTCATTCCTATATACCCTAAAAACCGGAAGTGTATTAACTATAAGCAAGACAAAAAAAAAAAACGGGAAAAATATCATAAATAAAAATCGGTAAGGCAGAGTTGCCAGTGTTGTAATTATCATTACATAGTTTGAGTGTGTGTTTGTGTAGGGAAAAAGTGCATGAAGTCTTCTGCTATTACGAGTACCAAGAAAAACAATAAAAAGTAATATGTACATTGTACATCCATACATAATTGTTTACATATGCATGAATGCGTATGGTATACACGTATGAGATAAGGGAAATAGGTATGTACATATATGATATGATAAGGAAAACAAAAAGTGCAAAAGTTAAACAATTGAAGCGTATAGGAGATGTTCTGCCGCCGAGGGTAATTTAAAAAGTTTATTGATAAGAATTTTTAAAAGTATGTACGATTACACTGTGATACACAAAAAATATTCAGGGATTCTAATGTACCAATTCTATTTTGTTGGAGTCCATGGATGACGAAAATACCGTTGGTTTTTTTAGGTCACTTCATAAACTGATTTTATAACGGTAAATGTAGTGAAAAACGGGGTTTCTTAGATTTTCAGTTGTAACTTCTTTGTTTCCCAACGGATTTCTTTTAACTTTTCGTTGGTGAAAAGAATCGAATATTATCTTTCAATAAAGATATAGTTTTTGTAAATCGACTAAGAAATGGCTAAGTTACAGTCGTTGAAGTGTACAAAAAATCCATTAAAAAGTATTCTTTTGTAACTCATAAGCAACTTATAGCCTGAGGAAAACAAAAGAATACTTTTTTAATTGGTTTTTTGTACACTTCAACGACTGTAACTTAGCCATTTCTTAGTCGATTTACAAAAAATATATCTTTATTGAAAGATAATATTTGAGCCTTTTAACCAACGAAAAGTTAAAAGAAATCCGTTGGGAAACAAAGAAGTTACAACTGTTTAAAACTGAAAAGCTAAGAAACCCCGTTTTTCACTACATTTACCGTTATAAAATCACTTTATGAAGTGACCTAAAAAACCAACGGTATTTTCGTCATCCATGGACTCCAACAAAATAGAATTGGTACATTAGAATCCCTGAATATTTTTTTTCTCAACTTTTGTAGCACAGTGTTATCTATGTACATAGTGTGTATGTATGTATGTATATTAAAATAAGTAAATTATTTTTATAATGGAACAATGGCGTTGGCTGAAGTAGTTAGCACGTTGACTACAAAACCGAAGGTCCTGGGTTCAATCCCTGTATCCGACAGTCATTAAATAACAACACCACGCATTTTTCTGATGTGCATTAGTGTCCCTTTGTGTCAGTTGTTGTAGGAAAGTTCAAGTGATGAAGGCATAGTCACTGGTCACTGAACTATACCGACTTCAGCAGATACTAGTCCCAATGTAACATCAGAGCGCCCTCCTTCGTTGTGTAGCAAAATCATCGGCGAAGTAAAATAATCAATAAAATGGCTACAAGACACAGCTTCAAAAAAAAAATTAATACGCCCCATTTAACATCAGAGAGGCGCTGCAACACTGCATTATTAAAAAACGTGCGAAAAGCAGAGTTGTAAAAGAATGCAGCTTTCCTCTATCTCTTCTTTCACCACCTGTCTTCTCTCTCACTATCCCTTTCCTAAAGAAGGTAACACCTAGTATTATTAGCAGTAGGCATTAATTGCCTGAGTGTTACTTCTCTTTATTAAAAAAAAAAAAAAAAAAAGTTAATGGTATAAGAGACTGAAATAAAAATGTTAGAAGTAGGATATAGAAACAGGTAAAGAATGATTGCTTTTACAAGAAAGGGGATGGGCCAAGGAACGAAACTACAAATAGGCCAAAAAACTTCAGTTCGCAAAATTTCATTAAAGACAGTTGCTTAAACTGACATATAAACTTGTCTTCATAATGTAAATAATAAATAACACATTCTTATTTTCTATCAAATTATTAATTAACAAAAAGTACACTTTTTTCACAAATGCATTTTTATACATGCCTCGTAAATCTGTACACAAATGCATATGTATGTACGTAGAGTAAACATTTTTCTAATTAATGGTAACTATTTCGAATCTTTTGCTTAGGGACCCTGTTATGGTAAAATGCACCCTCATTCTACTTTTTTCTTCACTTTAATTGTATTGCAATATTGATCCTCCTGTGCAATTAATTTATTGTTATAGGTAAAATTGCACAGTTCAATAACTTTTAACAAAATATATATATATTTTTTTTCAAACATAAACGCATTATTTAGTACTCTATGAATATAGAATGGAGAATATTATTGCTTTTTTGTCCCGCAGGGTGCAGAAATGAAAAATCTTTATAATGAGTTTAGGGAAAACAAACACTACACGCTTATGGGAGAAATAATGCGGGTGAGGAAGAAAATTGCAGTGTAGACATAAATTGCTTTTGGGTAATGAAATCATAAAAAAGTTTAAATAACTTCAAATTCTTGTGCTTACAAAGAATTTTTACATGATACTTGTACAAATATACGAGTAGTATACACAATTTCCTTCCAAAGAAAAATGTATGTAAATAAATTTCTATTTTTCTACATACATACATACATACATACATATGTATGTATGTATGTACTTACTGGAATTTTTCTTTAATAATCCAAATCATGCTGGTTGTGAAACCCTTTAGCGCTCTCCCCTCCGGTATATCTTGAGTACGAGTATGTTAAATGATTTAGAATATGAAAATAACAACAAGAAAATGTCTATATGTTAAGTTTTAAGTGACATTTCATTAAGTAATTGAAGTTGTTCCACAAAAAAAAGAAGAAAAATGTTAAGTATTTTACATGCATGAAGTCTGCTGCATCATGTACATGATTCATTAAGAACGTGACTTATTTATTCCTCTATGACTGACTGGAAATAAAAATGTTCGCTTAAGTCGCAGAGTCGATTTCAATTGCAATAACTTTTATTTATATTTTTTTCATTATTTCTTTACAGTATTTTTTTGTCGTTCAATTATGTTGTAATTGCATTAAATGGGATCTTATATTACAAACTTAAGGCCTTAGCATTCATTGTATTTATGAGAACACAGAGGATAGAGTCAAATTATATTATGTATTTGTCATAATTATCAAACTTTAGGGCTCATTAAAATTGCTTGAACTATTCCAAATTAGGGAAAACAATTCCAAGATCAATTAAAAATATAAAAGAATGACAATTTTTATCATTTCGAGACTAAATATTTAATTAACTTTAATCCTCAAAAAATTAAATAAATGTAAAAAAAGTCCAAGTTCTTATCAAAAACTTTCGGCTTGGTAAATATCTAATCTCATTTCATATGCAACTTGGCAGATTTTTTTAAAGAGAAATGATACTCAGGCAATGAATGCCTACAACTATTACTAGGTGTTCGTGTATGTTCTGGCTTCCACATCGTTTTCACGTGTTTTCTTGTGAGTTCGGATGTTAAAACACTGATACGCCTGTTTAAGTTGAAATTTAGAAAATACAAATTAATAGAATGTGTTCTATCATCCAAATTTAGAAGAAAACAATTTGGAAGTGGACGATTTCAAACTTTTAGATTTTTTCGTTTTCACTTTTGAGCAAAAAACTCGTATTCTTTTCACAAGACTGTTAACAAGTGAAAAGAATACGAGCTTTTTGCTCAAAAACGAAAAAATCTAAAAGTTTGAAATCCCCTATTTCCAAATTGTTTTCTTCTAAATTCGGATGCTAGAACACACACTAATAATTTTTATTTTCTAAATTTCAACTTAAACAGGCGTAGCATGTGTTTGAACATACTAACTCACAAGAAAACATGTGAAAACGATGTGAAAGCCAGAACACACACGGTTACCTTCTTTAGGAAAGCGGTAGTGATAGAGAAGACAGGTGGTGAAGGATGAGATAGAGTAAAGTTTCATTCTCTTGCAACTCTGCTTATTGCATGTTATTTTTTTAAGGCAGCGTTGCAGCGCCTCTGGTGTCAATGAAGCGTATTAAATTTCGAAGCTGTGCTTACTAGACACTTTATTGGTTATTTTACTTCGTCAATGATTCTGCTACACAACACCCGCAAAGGAGGGCGCTCTGAAGTTAAATTAGGATTTGTATCCGTTGAAGCCAGTGTAATTCATTGACCATTGTCTATGCCTTCATCACTTGAACTTTCTTTCAACAACTGGCATTCGGTGAAAAAAATCAGCCACCTGAGCTCTTGAGACCACCTGGTATGAAAAAAAAAACTGCAAAATAATACAGGGAAAACTGCGTATTGGCAACGCTGCATCTAACGGATATTCAAATTGCAAGCGGCGAAAATAGTCACCTGAATTCGCCTTGCATAACATATTTAACAAGGAAACACTAAAGAAAAACATAAATATCAAAATGTTGCATTATTGTGTTGGTGTACGAATAAAAACTATAAAATTGAAAAGAAATTAATTAATGTGATCCCTATTAACATTTACATTCATTTATTTAATGTATAGCGCTTAAAAACCACTAGAACGGAGTTCAGTGTCTTGTCCTATATGAATATAAAAGGATAATACTTACATGGATACATATGTACGTATGTATGTATGTATGCATAAAGGTGCAACTTTTCATAAGACATTTACACCAAACCCTTAACACCGCTAATATTAAAACAGCTTAAGGCCTAACTATAATGTGCTTAATGTAACTTAAGCAAATGTGCGAATACACACAATCAAATGTATACAACTATAATGTACTTAAGACACTTTTCGTCAAGTTTCGTCAAGTGTCATTTGCTTAAGGAAAGTGCGGTCAATTTCGCTTTTCCTTAAGCAAATGACATCTGTTCGTTTCTGTTGTACATTTTTATTTGGTTATTTGGTTTCAAACATAATGGAGGACGAAATTAATTTTGTGGACAATTTAAAATTACACTGTCTTCAGAAATTTAAATTTTTTATCCATTTTTGCAACACAATTATAACAATTTTCCAATAAACATACATAATAGATACATATAATTGTTTACAATTAAAACATGCAATCACTGTTGCTTTTTTTAGTACTTTTTTATTTTAGTTTTCGTTTACTTTATAAATTAATAAACGATAAACATGGATTTACTTGTTTATGGTAATATATTTATAACTTTTACAAATTACATGAGATTTCGTCAAAAATATTACATTTTAAAGAAATAAAAACGAAAATAGTTTTCCAAAAGTGCAAATGTTTGCAACTAAGTGTAGAAAGTTTTTAAGCTCAATAAGTACAATATAGCCACCTAAAAGTCTTCAGTAATTTACTTAAGCATTTGACATGCATTTCGTTGAATTTTGAGACTAGCTTAAGTTTGGTTAAGCACATTATAGTTGGGCCTTTAGTCTTCTTCATACTATAATGTAATAATGTCCGTAGTCAATAAAAGAATTTTTGGGCCTATTCTGTAAACCGATCGATTTGAGACCGCACAATTTTAGAAAATTAACTCCAGCAATAGAAATATTTTATGAGACTTTTTTCAATATTTTTATTATATAGATTCCCAAATATCATATCTGAAAGAAAATGATCGTAAATGATTTTAAGCACGTCCGCAGGACCATTATCAATTTTTTTAAAACGAGAAATTTACTCGGATTCGGTTTACAGAACAGGGCCGTTTGATTAAAATTTTCTTGGTAGTATTCTTTGCTTGTCTTTGTATGTATGCATGTTTTATAAGTTTAATTTGTTGCTCTGTGCTGAGTCATGTTAGAAATTTTATTATTATTTAAATATACGAGTAAAAATACTATGTTGGACTCACAACATAAAAAAGTTTAAAAATCATTGTAAACACAAATTCATCTACACTTTCTACTGCCAAATCGGTAATAAATATTTAAATATTATGAGTGAGTTATGCGGTGCAAAATCCTTGTCTCACACAAACGTGTCTTGAATGGTTAAATAAAGAAACGAATACGTTAATAAATTTAGATACCGGTAGTAAGAGTGTATTGATTGCTGGAAAAAATAAAGAATATGAGAGCTTAATATTAGAGCATTTTTGCATGTCATGTAAATTAAAAAATAAATACCTATGTATGTAATAACAATAAAACAAACAAAAAATGAGTAATATACATAAAAAATTAAGAAATGCGTGCAAAATTACAGGAAATTAATAAAGAACTGGTAGACGACTGGTTGTCTGACAAACAACACAAACAGGATACAGGAAAAAACCCAAAGGAAAACATTTATGTACGAGTACTTATGTATGTAAGTATGTAAATATGTATGTATGTATGTACAGCCAGGATAAAAAAAAACAGCAAAAATCACAAATTGTAGAGACAATTATATTAACGTTATAACGACTCAAGTTGATGGTGATTGGTTGCCAACAGCTTTTGAGAAATAGAAACGTACGCGTGTGGTTGTACTTCTTCTCCCCAAGGTGGAAATTATGTACTCACATACATACATATTTATTTAAAGCGTATAAAATAAGGGTTTCAAAAATTTAAATTTGAAAATAAAAAATGGCGTGGTGGCTTGTGGAAATGGAAATTCGTTTGGTGGTTATGAAAACTTTTCATGTACCTATGTACTAAACATAATTTTACCTGTTGTATTGACAGCGAGGAAATAGTTCCACCGAATGTTCTCAACCACTTAAAAACACATGACAGTTTATCACCTTTTTTTGGGCCAAAAAAAAAATTCAAATTAAAAAAATAGACAACGCTGAACCACCAGTAAATAAATTTCAAATTAAAAAAATAGATGTAACGAAACATTAAAAATAATTCTTTTACCTTTTTTTTTTGTAAAACTAATAACAGAATATTATCGTTTACGATTTTGTCATTATGCTTCAAACAAAAAAGAGAAAATCATCCCTTAAAGTGGTAAATTATTATCTGCTATGTTACCAAAAATATAAAAAAAAAGATTGTAATAAATGTCAGTTTTTTTCAATATTGAAAACTCATTTAATGTGTTTTAGCCAAAGCAAAACAGGTTGAAAGGCTAAAATTGATACTTATTCGTATTCAAAGGTTGGGTCCTTGATTTTATTAAAATTTATGATACCACTTGCCGTACCATTTTGAAAACTGTCTGGGAATGTAATTGTGTTATCTTTTCGTAAGAACAACGATCACAGTGGGATAGTTTGAACAAAATAAATTTTAGTAAAGTAAATCTACAGTTGTTACATGAGTAGTAAAATTTTTATGAAATAACTTTGGAAGATAGAGATGTATTCCTGATTTTTAGATTTAAATTACGGCAGAAACTGTGTATAAAAATTACTTTTGTGATTTTTTCGTCATTGACAAAACAAAGTGCATATCAGATTGTAAAGATAGGTATTGTACTCTTATCAAACAAAAACTTGGCCGAAATTTGCAATATGATCTTGACTTTTTTTTCACATTTATAATTTTTTTGTTTAGGATTATACATTCTTTTCATGCCTAATTTCCTCTGCATGAGGCCACTAGTCAAGTCCGCAATGCAAAAATCAGAAAATCTCCCGCTGATAGCTAAAACATACTTATTAGGTTAGGTTAGATTCCCAGCAAAAAATTTTAGAAAAGGTAATCGGGTTTGGAATTAAGGATTTTTGGTGGAAGCTGTTCCTTACTGGATTACCAACTTAATGATTTTAACAAGGCGTGAGACTAAAATAATCGATTCTTGAGAAGTGCTTACTTTTTTTATTTGGCAACTTATTCACGTAATCTATTTAATCTAAAAATATAGATATATAGTGATAGAGAAGACAGGTGAAGGAAGAAATAGAGGAAAGCGTCACTCTTTTACAAATCTGCTTTTTTGCACGCTTATTTGCAGTGCTTCAGCGCTTCTGGTGTTAAATCAGGCATATTAAATTTTAAAGCTGTGCTTAGTAGCCATTTTATTGGCTATTTTAATTCGCCGATGATTCTGCTACATAACGAAGGAGGGCGCTCTGATGTTACATTAGGACTAGCATCCGCTGAAGCCGGTGTAGTTTTAATGACCAGTGCCTCACTAGAACTTTTCCCACAACAACTGATACAAAGGACACTAATGCACATCAGAAAAATGCGTTATGTTGTTGTTTAATGACTGTCTGAGACCGGATTCGAACCCAGGACCTTTGGTTTTGTAGTCAACGTGCTAACTACTTCAGCCAACGCCACCCTCAACATACTTATTATTATGACTGAAATACATACTCACTGAGTTTAGGGCCATTATTATAAGTTGGCGTTAGTTACACGTAGGATTTTATTGGACGGATACATACTTTTCATTATTACAATTTCATTTTAATATAAAAGCGAGCCAGTAACTAACCTTCCAATAAAGGAGTGATGTGCCCGTACATTATTTGTGCCGATTACAAAAAATTACTCGTATTTAAATATCAATTCATGTTCAAGAGTATTTTTTTTAAACAAAAATTAATAAAAATCCGAATTTAAATTGATATTTAAATAGCATTGGTGAAATAGGCTCTTAGAGTTGGTGCACATTTCCGGGGCATTTTAGGGATAATTTGTTCCCATAAATTCCACTTTCCTGATGTAATTTATGCAATTTAAAAAAGGTATAAACGTCCATATATAGTTTTTAAGTATATGCATGTGCGTATATACCTTTAGAATGTTTCTATTCCCGGGAATAAGAAATTTTATATCCCGTTTAGAAACCCTACTTTTATCGTGAGGTTTACTCATTTGAAGTTGCCATACTTTCCACTTTATATACAACAGCCAAATTTAAGTTTATTTATTCGAACAAATTATACATATTTGTAGGTGAGCAAGTAAACAAAAGCAAAGCGTTGCCACTAAGTATTTCTAACAATCAGTATTCAAAGCAACGTTGCCACAATATAAAAATTTTATTATTTATTTTGTCGGACAGTTGTAATAATGTAAAAAATTAAACTTTATAGTTCAGTTTTGATATACTTAGGATTAACTGTAAGAAGCTTTAATGTCAAAATGTAATAATGGTTCTTATTGCTAAGAAATTTAACCTTTAGAATAAGTCAGACACATTGCCAATTTACTCCCAATAATAATATCTTTCCAGAATTCTGAACTTGTAACGAGAATTATACTATTTCTACTATGTATATATTTGGAATTTACTCGAAAACCAAAACTGATGAGAGCAACAATAGAACACTCGCGATTTATGCCAATTTGAAGAATCTCAAAAACATTTCGCCATGTTTCCCCACCCAGTTCAAAAAAAGAAAAAGAGCCGATAATTACGTGTGTGTATAAGGTATGTACATTATGCAATAGTAATTCATACTCAAAATACGCATAACTAAAATAAAAATTTATTTATTTATGAGTAATACGAAATATTCATCACCATCACTTATGACCGATTTGCTTTTTAAAAATTCAAAATTTTTAATTTCTACTTTATAAGGGCGAAAAGCCAACGAAATTTATTTTATTGAAAAAAAAAAACGCATATAAATTGGGGGTCATCATTAAATATTATTTTTATAAATACAGTGGTATACAGATTTAACGAATATTCAGTTTAAGGAATTTGCTATTTAATATTTCTCATTGAGTACCTTATATAACGAACAAACCGAAAAATGTTGCACTCTACATAACGAATTGTCTAATAAATTATCCAGAAAATAAAAATATGAGAGAATAATTTCAAATATGTACACATACATATTTTTTTGCCTTAGCGATCTTTTAAATGAGAACAAAATCAAAATGTACTATATAAAAATCTTTCTAACTTCCCTCTATAGGAAGTTAGTGATTATAACCCCATTTCCGAAAATCGAGATTTCATCATATATGTATATTTCGAATTTTTGAGGTCCTGGAAGTCGATTTTGACTATTTTCGCGATGATATCCGTATGGATGTATGTGTAAACATCTTATAACGGTTCAACAGATCGGAAGCAAGTTTGCTGTATTCGGAAGATTTCGTAAGATAGTGAATCAATTCGGTTTGGTAGATTTCGAAAATTTTCGAAAAAAGAATTTTCACAAAACTGATTTTTTTTAAACAAAATTTAAACAACTAAGGGTTAATAAATCAGTGCAAGTTAATCTCTAAAGTGCAGTATTTAAAACATCTGTAAACACATAAAATTGAGCGTTTAAACTACCAATACTTGTCATATGATTTTGTTACTTACGGACCATATGTTTTGCATATAAAGATCACTCAACTTTCTTCCAAGCCTCTAATTTTTCTTCAAATCTGATTCAATCTATTTTCTTATACGCTATTGTTCGTTTATACTATTCTATTTCGCAAAGCATAAATATAAGTTCTTTCTCAGTAAAATTTGTGCGACCTTTAATTAAAATTTATTAAATTTTTTTTGCCTTTTTGATTGTGCAAAAAATTAATAGCCCGCTGCAAAACAGCTGTTTTTTTGACATTTATTCTAGTGTTGTCACAATATTATTTTTTAAACTACACATAAGGTATGGTTCATTGGTTTACTACTGTTGAGTTTAAACCACATATAAATTTGAGTTTAGTTCAACTAAAGCCGATCAAGTTCAAAATCTTATCAGCGATTGCTGCCGTTTTAATTAAACTCTGGCAATTCTGTAGAGAGATATCGTTGACAACAATTTTCGAAAAAAAAAATTTCATAATAGTTCAATAACTTCAACAGGGTTCGTAAAATTTTTATAAATTTAAAAATTGTATGGGCGGGGATGCCACAAATTTATAAAATGGTTCGAGAGATATCGTTGTGAATAATTTGCGAAAAAGTGTGTTTTAATAATCCGTCATTTCTTGTCAAATCGCTTTTCTATACACATTATTTTTTTGTACTTTAAAAAGGGCGAACATTTTCAGAAATTACCTGCATATTTTCTCATTTCTGTTTTGCTGCGGAGTTTTTATACAGTTTTCATAAATATAACACTAATATTCGATTAATTGTAAAGTTTCACTGTGTATAAATAAAAAATATATGTATTAACTTTTAAATAAACAATTTTCTTGCTTTACGCTGCAGCCACACTCAATAAATCGCTTTCAATTTCTTCACACTTACTGTGTGTCAAAATTCCTTGAAATTGATAGCTGTGACACAAATTGTTAAACAATTTAATTTTTTTAATGCACCGACGAAGAAACAACTCAAATTTGTAGCTTCAATCAATGTGTGCTGTGACCAGCAGTTCAAATTGAAAATTAAATTGCCATATAAATGGATAGGTGAATTTGAAAGCAATCTAGTTTTCAATTTAAAAAGTTTGATTGTGTTAGTAAAAAAGTGTGAGTGTATTGCAAATTGAATGGAATTGAAAAAAAATTTAGCGTGTGGCCGCCCCCCCCCCCCAAGTTAGACAAAAGCAAGAACATTTTTTAAAGTATAATATCTATATTATTATAGAAGTATACCACCGGATTTAATGAATTTTTCAATATAATGAATTAACCTGGCATTTGATCGTTCGTTTAACTGGGATAACACTGTAGATACATACATACTCTTAATGCATACAAAATTTAATTAAAACAATATGCTATTGCTGCCGTTAACGAGAATTGTGCTGCTTACATTCTAAACAGTAGATGAAGCTTTAAAGTCCACACCCAAGTATGGCTAGAAAGTCTTTAAGAACATCTGTCTTTTTTTCATTAAAACACAAGTAAGAACATTTATGTTGGTGTAGTTAAAAATTTTAAACACGTTTATGGTGTTTGCTAAAAAACACCCCATTTCATAGTCTTTTGTTATTTTTATTTTGAAAGCAAGACAAATTAAAAAAAAGTATATACATATTTTTGTGATGCATGAAAGCATTTATGGTTTTAATCACTAAAATGTGACTAAATAGAGAAACTTTCTTTCTTTCATCCATTGTTAGTAAATTTTGTACTTATGCGTATTGAAATTAAAAATAAAATAAAATGAAATGAAATAATGTTAGAATTACGGTAGTTCTATTAAAATTTTTTACTTCAAAACTATTTTTTTCCAATCCTACATGACATTTTATCTAAGTCACGCTTCGTTAGTGCTAAACATTAGAATATGTATTTTATAAAAAGTACGTAACATAAATTATGTTTAATTCATGAGTGTTACAATATTCTCACGTTAAGAAAGCTGAAAGTTTCATTTTTATTATTTTTTTTTTTTACAATTGTATATTTATTGCATAAATTTACAAGTTTTTAACCTTTAAAAATATTGATTTATAAAAAATTTGTGTGCCATTTAATTTTTTTTATATTAAGCAAGTTTAAATTTCTTAAGTTTATATAATCCGCGTTCACTAGACTAGTTTTTTCGAGTGCCTCCTCTTTGTTTTTTTTTTTTTTTTTTTTTTTTTTTTTTTTTTTTAACACAACACAACACAGATCATTTTTGAAATCAAGTTTAACGATCGGACTTAAGATGCGAGTACCGCCGGCAGTGTGGCCGTTTGACCGACTAAAGTGGCAAATTGCCACTTTTTCAACTGCCTTTCCACTTTTTCGACTGCCTCGCCACTTTTTGTCTCCCTTTTTTAAGGGTGAGTGTTATATAAAAATGCATTAAAAATAAAAAGTTTTGTGTAGTTTTCTCGTTTTTTTTTTTGAATTTTGCCCCTTTTTTAGGGTTCCGTACACCAAAGGTGAAAAAGGAACCCTATTGTTTTCGCTACGCTGTCCGTCTGTCCGTCTGGCCGTCTGTCCGTCTGTCCGTCTGTCCGTCTGTCCGTCTGGCCGTCTGTCCGTCTGTCCGTCTGTCCGTCACAGGGTATTTTCTCGAGAACCGTAAGAGCTACGGACCTGAAATTTGGACAGAGTGTGTAGACCCTTGGCCGCTACAACAACAAATACATGAGAGTTGGAAATTAAAGGGTGTGCCAAAACGAGCAACGAAAAATTTTAAAATCCCATGTAATATACATACAATTGTATGTATGTATGTATATTACATGGGACCCTTGGCCGCTACAACAACAAATACATGAGAGTTGGAAATTAAAGGGTGTGCCAAAACGAGCAACGAAAAATTTTAAAATTTCATCTAATATACACACAATTGGATGTATATGCACTTGAAATTTGTAAAGTTCGTGTATTTTTATACAGACTACAACAATTAACACTAAAATTTAAAAAATTTTAATTAAAGGGTGTACCATCAGTTAATGTAATTTCGCCAAAACGAAAAAAAGCACCAAATTAAAAAAAATTCTAAATCGAAAATAAATCGCAAAAAACCGGAAAAATCGCCAAAATGAAAAAATCGCCAAAATAAAAAAATCGCCAAAATGAAAAAAAATCGCCAGGATGAAAAAAATTGCCAAATTAAAAAAAAACGCCAAAACGAGAAAAAAGCGAAAAATAATAAAAAAAAAAATTATTTCAGCTGAAAAAACGTAAAAACAACACTATTAAAAAAAATGCTCAAAGCCAACGTACGGAACCCTTCGTGCGCGAGTCAAAGTCGCACTTTACTGAATTTATTTGATAAATCCCCTATGTGGTGCCACTTTTTAAAAACGGCATCGGTCACCCTGACCGCAGGTCTAATACATATTTATCTACATAATCACCCCAGTTGTAAATATTCTCCAGGAAGTAATTGCCATTGATTGAATTTTTTCCGAGAATAAAATCCTTCAATTGTAAACAGATGGATGATTTCGAAATCAGCTATTCGGGTACGTTCTGTATTCTACGTGAAATTAAATTGTGCGAAATGGCCATAGCATTGTTGTTGTTGTTGTTATAAAAAGATATTCTATAGCAATTCCGCACATTTTAATTTCACGTGGAATAAGTAGCATATCAGATTTTATTTCCAATTGTTTTCTTTTACCTGAAAGTTTGCCAATATTTTTTTTTAAAGAGAACAAATAATAAGGGAAAAAATCCCGTGGAACTGTTATTCAGATTAGGTCTGGTTACAAATATACACACAAATTTTTCCCCTTTTTCAAAATTGCAATTATAAATAGTTTTTCGCATTTATTTTTATTCCTCCTATAATTTTCCCTTGGTTTTGTTCAGTATATTTTTGCAACGATTATCGTTAATAAAACTTCCCTCTGATTTAGTTAACTGTTCACAAATTCGTTATGGTAAATTTTGTGCACTTAAACGTGTGGCAACTTCGAAGGATTTTTTAATGGGAATTTTTTATGTTGGAAATGTTAAACAAAGTGTAAATAACGTCAGAATTAATTATTTTTAAGTAATAGTTTAATTCTTGGGAATAATTCAACAACTAAAAAGCAAATTGAAATATTATTATGGTGTTATTGTCTCAATATAATGCTTGCATAAGTATAACTTCACAATTGTATACATAAAAGTTTTAAATATTAATTTTGGAAAAAGTGCGATAAAAATACTAAACTTTAAAAAATTTATTATTTGTGTTGAAATAAATGCCAGATTATTTTTGTTTTCTGTTGAAACCTTTTAGCTAGTTATGCTTATATATTTACCCCCATATTCATAAAATTTGAAACGAATTTTAAATGTATTTTATTTCAAATTTGTCATACAAAATTTTTCTAAAACGAATTTCAAATTCATTTTAGTTTTTTATGAATACGGGGGTTAGTAATTCTCAATTAAGTTTTTGTGAATTTTTATATAAAGTAACTTTTTCAAAAATTCGCTTGATGAGTTGGTATTAGCAACAGCAAAATGTGCAATACCCCTGAAAAAGTTACTCGACTAATGCATGCGTGATGTAAACCTACTCCTAAACCGCTCGAAATATATGAGGGCAACGTGGACATTTTGATATAACGATTTCCTAATGGATATCATCGGACTAAACCTAAAACTACTCCATATGCAGAAGAACGATTTAAATCGTTAATAACGAACATTTGTCGTGTACCTGCAAACATTATAATTTAACATGAAAAACTTATACTCAAACGATTCCTGGGAAACTCTGCACACAACTCTTGTAATGACACAATTGTGTATCTGGAAATGTGGACTTATACCCAGCCGTCAGTTTTGCTTGCTAAGAAGTGGGCAGCGACAAAATTTAACATAATCCCCCTTATTGCGAATGGCGTCGTCGACGTCACATCAAGACGACAGTAAATATTGTCACTTCTCTACTCTTTATCGGCAACAATTGGATCTTATTGACAATCTTTTACTAATCTCTAATGTGACGTCGACGACGCCATTCACAATAACGGGGAATATTTCACGCACTTCTGCTCAATCGATGCCTGTGGAAATGTGCACAGGCCTTCTGCTATTACAATGATAAACTGTTGTACTTATTAAAGAAGGCGGACCACACCCATTAAGACTTTAACATTATATTTCGAGTTCTTCTATCAAAGTGATTATTATATTTGCACACATTCAGCCCAATTATGAATAACAATTCCGTGGGAATTTTTTTCTATTTCTCCTATTATGAATTTCATTTTGGCTGGGAAAAAATTCCTGGGGAAAAAAGTGGGTATTCCCAATATGAGGGAGAGGGATGATCTTTTGAGAGTTTTCTCTCCAAAAATTTTGAGAGAAACTACTGCAAAATTCCAAAAATTAAATTAAAAGATGTTGTAAAACAATGATATAAATATTTATTTAGAACAAAAAGGTAAAATAAAAACCGGAATTGTATATTTCTCTCTTGTTTTAGGAATTTGTATTCAAGCCGTGCAAACATGCACTTAAAAAATCATGAACTCCGTCTCCTTTAAGTTCACATAATAGGTAAATGGAAGATTTGTTTCCCTCTAATATTATGGAGACCGATGACAGGAAAAAATTTATAAAAAAAAAAAAAAGAAAACATAAACTTTAAACAGCTGATCCAGATTTTCCTCTCTAACATTATTTGCGTACTCTCCAGCTGTTTCCCGGAAACAAGTGCTAGGGAAGAGAAAAAGCTCCTCGGGATAATTGATCATTGGCTTGATTGTCTAATTTAGAAAGTTATTTGAGTTCAATAAATTTTCTTTTGTCACCGCAAGGTTGCCATCTTATTTCTAAGCAACCATTTAGCTTCGCAATAATATTTACCCTTTTAATATGGAAAATAGCTATGGGGATGGGGATTTTCACTCTTCCTAATATGGAAAGTTGCCTGGAAGTGAGATAATACTATGGTAGTGATAAAAGAAAATGTATAGGAAATTATTTGAGCAGATATCGTACCAAGCAAGAATTTGGTCCTCATTTTAACCTCATTACTTTATAACGGTCAAAATTTTAAGAGAATAACTTGGTATTATGTTCATGTTTCAACAAACAATCAAACCCGAAACAAAAATTACCCTAAAAATATGTTTTTTTTCGGAAAAAAAACAAGCCGCACCAAATATAAATAAATCTGTTCCGAACTGGATAAAAAATATCCCATATTTGACGATGGTAATGTATCTTCCCATGGGTGAAAGAGTTTTCAAAATCGGATTAGCGGTTTGGGCGTGAAAGCGTAGCAAACAAACAAACTAACTTTCACATTTATAATATTAGTAAGGATTTGTTCGTAGATTCATGGTACAGATTCTATTTACTACATACTCGTATCTTACAGTTTACACTCCGAGGTCCTTTAAAGACTCCTGTTGTAAAGTTTTTTATACCGAGAGTGAAATAATTACGAGTATGTGTGTACATGTTTATGTATGTATGTATTTATGTATGAATATTTTTTCTGTTAAGCAAATCTGTTTCTTTGTCTCCCTAAATTTACACTTAATGATTTCTTAACAAATTTACATACGTTTCTTTTTCTGGTTATGAAGAAAAACAATAAGGATGCTTTAAATTAAGCAAGCCTTGTTAAATTTGTCTGACTTCTGATGCTTTTTTTGTGCACAAAAATTCATATTCACACATGCATAGTACGTACTACGTACTCAAATAAATAAGAAAACCAGAAAGAAAAAAGAATGTCACAGGATATGTGTAAAGGATGATAATAATAATAACAACAACAACAAACAACTCATTTCGCAAAAATAACATATAAAAACGTGCAAACATTGTACAAATATGCAAAAATACAGCAAAATGGCTTAAAAAACAACAACTCCCTTCAAGAGTCGACGAGGTGTTTTGTCAAACTCTGCCCAGCACACCAGTAGTAACTTTTGACATATTATACTGGCAGGAAAGAACAAAAACAAACAAAACAAAAAAATGGCAAAGGCAAAAGTAAGTACACATACTACTTGCAAACATTTTAGAACATAAAATCCAATTAAGAAAAAAGTTACCGGCTGCATACTGAGGAATTTTTGTAATTTCTGGTTTGGTTATAAAAACAAAGGAATGAATGAAATTTTCACTTTTTCTGAACTTTGGAAATTATTATTTATGCACATGCTTCTCGTTGAGTTATCATCGTTCGTTATGTGCATAACGTTTGGAATTGATTTTTTGATTTTGAACATGGCGCAAATTCTATAACATTCAGTAAGAACAAATTGGGGGGGGGGACCTTGGACTTGTATGAGAAGAATTATTATGTGTTTGCCTTTTGTAGTCGTACTCGTATTTTCACTTCTACTGATATTCTTTTACATTTATAACTTTGCCGTTTGCTTTTTTTCTTCTTCATACTCGTACTCTATGGATTTGTCGTTTTTGTATATTATAGCATATCGAGCATATAACAAGCTCTTGAGACATGTGAATGCACCCACTTTTGGTGTTATAAAAAGCTTGTGATATTTTTTTTTTTTTTTTTCATATTTTCTTTATAATAATTTGTAATGAGAGTACGTTTGTACGTACAGTATGTGCGTCAACATTTATGTACAGACATTTGTACATACTTATGTATGTATGGACATATGTATGTATGTACGAGTATATAAAAATATGTTTAATAGGCTTCTAGAGAAATTTATTTAGCATCACAATAAATTGCAAACACAACGTTATGGATTTTTTTTTTATAATTTGTATTTAATTTAATTAAATTAGTATAATTTGATGGTATGCTTTTAATGCTTTAGGAGTTTCTAATAATAAAATGAATTAATAAAAAGAAATGCTTTTGATACGAGAATGATAAGCAGCAATGAAAAAACGCGGAATTTAATATTCATTGTGAAAGAAAAAATATATGTACATACATATGTAAGTATGTAATAGGTACATATGTATATAATAGATGCATATTTATATAAATATACATCCCATAACTTGTGAATATATTCATACATACTCGTACAATACATGTCTGCGGTTCTCATAAGTAACGGCAAATTACGTTTCTTAGGTTAGGTAAGGAAGGGCGGTGCTATACCGCACCACAACTCGGGGACCCAATTGCGTCCATGATGATTCCCTTATATTTCCCATTAAAAAAAAGTAATATTTACCCCCCACCCAACCTTTTGTAGCGATAAACTATTATCTAGTCATTGAGCCACCGAATTCCCATGATAAAGTCCCTGATGTCCTCTAGTTTATACTTCTCGATATCAGTATCTGCTCAGCCATCTAAGCCTTTGACGTTACAGCTTCGGGCAGTCACAGGTAATATGTTCAATGGTTTCTGGTTCCTCCTCATCCCCGCACATCCTACAAAAGTCTGGAGTGCCAGAGTCCCAAATGCTGCTTCTTGCTCAGTGACATGTCAACGCGTCTATCACGATTCGCATCGCCTTCTTATTCATGTCCAGTAGCAGTTTGGATCTTCCTGAGTCAAGTTTTGGCCAGGTAGCCCTCGAGACTCTACAATCCTCCTAACTTCGCCATGAACTGTTGCTCCTGCTTTCTACCCAATTACTGAGTTCAATTTCATTTCCGGATTTCCGGCAATTTCATTTCCCTCAACACTGCTCTGGCCAGGAACCCAACATAGTCTCACACTATGTTTATACAAAAGCAAGTTGAGGGCTCTCCTACAGTCACTAAAAAGGTTCGATTTGACATTGTGTCCCTTCAAAGCTTTTAGCGCTGCCTGGCTGTCTTCGTAGATGGTTGCCTTCTCACCTTCAGCTACATTCCTGGCCAACAATTCCATGGCCCTGAGGATCGCCAAGATCTTAATCTGGAAAACGCTGCATTCACTCATTTTGATCCGTCTGTAAAGAGTGCACTACACTCATATAGCTTTTAGTCCCTATCCGGAATTACCAGTGTGGGTATTCTGCTAAAATCAATTTCAGTGACCTTATAGTCCGTGAACCCAGGTGTTACGGGCTATAAGTGATCCCTGATCACTAAAACTAATCTCATTTAAGATTGATGTGTGACCTGTTATTTACGTTTCTTAACCTTTTCAAGTAATTATGAATATATGTATGTACCGTTAGCTAAAATGCAAAAAGGAGTGACTAACAAAAATATAGTTTTACAGGAGAAGCAAAAAACAAACAAAAAAACTGAACAAACTCCCTGGTTTTTTGTTAATAAAAGTGTAATTTTTTTTATCGCTGAAGGGTAATATTTTGTCAAGACATGTAGTTTAATGGCATTCATAATAATCAATCGAAAACTCGATTTTGAATTTTTTTGTTAGTTACGCCTTTTTGCATTTTAGCTAACGGTATGTATGTATAGCATTATTTAGTGGTTTCAGAACCGCCGGTCTGGCAAGGATGTCAGCTGTTAAATATCTGTTATCTGAAGTGTCATTTATTTTGTGAAATGTTTTCCATTTACGAATATGGATCGTTTAACAACCGAAAACTCATAAAAATAGTTAAAACTTACTACGGTCTGATTGTGGCCGCCATAATCGGCCTACTGTGCAAGGAATTGCCAAGATTATAGCGAAATTTGAAGCTACTAGAATCGTGGACAACATAGTGACATTGGAAAAAGCAACATGGGCAATAAATACATTTGAACCGTATAAATCGCCGGGCCCAGATGGTATTTTTCCGGCCATATTACAGCATGTCCCAGACCACGTACTACTGCCTTTGGAGAGTATCTTTAAGATATGCTTGATTAGAAGGTTTATACCGCTGGAGAGAGCTTAGGATCATCTTTATACCCAAAGCGGGTAAATCAAGCCACTCAAAGCCGAAGGATTTCAGGCCGATCAGTCTTTCGTCGTTCGTTTTGAAAACATTAGAACGACTGATTGATCTGCATCTAAGGAACACAATTGATACACGCGTCATTAGTGGCGCTCAGCATGCCTATCGAAAAGGTGGGTCTATTGAGTGTGCGCTTCATGACGTGGATTATACACTGGCTGCATTCTTAGACATTGAGGGACCCTTTAACAATATTAGTATAGAGGCTATTAGGGAGTCGCTGGAAACACTCACAACTATCACAACTTTTTAGTGGAGTGGATAGTTAGTTATCTTAGTATAGATTGGTAGCAGAATCATCAATTCTAGTATTGAAAGGGGAAAACTGAAGATATTAGTGACAAGAGGTATACCACAGGGAGGAGTTTTATCACCTCTATTGTTGTTGTTGACAATGAACGTAATTCTTAAGCGTTTTGACAGGAGCGTACGGAAAATGGTTGCTTATGCGGATGACGTGGTTTTACTGGTAACGTGAAAGTTTCTTCCCACTATCAGTGAAGTCATGCAGTCGGCGTTGGGTGGTCTATTTTCCTGGGTCAACAGCAAAGGACTGGGAGTCAACCCAGAGAAAACCGAGCTAGTCCTCTTTTCCAGGATATACAAAATAGAAAGGTTTGTACTGGGCGTTTTCCTAGACAGCAAGCTTTCTTGGAAAAAGAACACGCAGGAAAGCCTAAAGAAAGAGATCAATGCCTACTACGCATTTAGGATGTTCATAGGAAGGAAGTGGGGGTACAACCGAGGATAGTCAACTGGATTTACACATCGGTTGTCAGGCCGGTTACTTCCTATGGTTGTGTAGTATGGTGGCAGGCATTGAGGAAGGAAAGTCACAGGAGATTGCTAGCTAGGGTTCAGAGGTGTGCCTCGCTTGGTTTCACAGGTGCTCAAAGGAGCACACCTCTGGCGCCTTGGATGTCATTACTCACCTACTTCCTATAGAGGACTTTGTGGTGAGAACGGCTACTAGAAATCTACTTAGACTCGTAGAAACAGGTTTGGTGAGGACAGTAATAACAGGTTACACATAAATCTTAAATGAGATCAGTTTTAGTGATCAGGGATCCCAAACCCCTGGGTTCACGGTATATAAGGTCGCTGAAATTGATTTTAGTGGAACACCCTCACTGTTAATTCCGGATGGGGAAATCCGAAAAGCTATATGAGGGTAGTGGAGTCTTTACAGACGGGTCAAAAATGGAAGAGGGCACAGGGGCTGGTGTCTATATCTTGGGAACGAAAATTCGTAGTTCTTTCAGACTGCCGAATGAATGCAGCATTTTCCAAGTTGAGGTCTTGGCGGTGAAGGTGAGAAGGTAACCTTCTACGTCAATGTCAAATCGAAACTTGTTCGTGAGTGTAGGAGAGCCTTCAACTTGCTTATGGATAAATACAGCGTGAGACTATTTTGGGTTCCTGGCCACAGCAGTGTTGAGGGAAATAAAATTGCTGATGAGCTGGTAAGAATAGGGTCGGCGTTAGATGCAGAAATATGTGACAGATCGGTGAAATCACCGATATAGTCATACTATACGGAACTCAGTAATTGGGTAGATAGTAGGACTAGCAGTTCACGTCAAAGAAAGGAAGAATTGTAGAGCCTCGAGGGCTATGAGGCCAAAACTACTACTGGATATGAATAGGAAGGCGATGGGAATTGTGATAAGCGCATTGACTGGCCACTGCTCAGAGCAAGAACTAGCATTTGGGAAACTCGCACACCCGATTTGTGTATGATGTGCGGGGATAAAGAGGAGCCAGAAACAATTGAACATATTATCTGCCACTGCCCGAAGCTGCAGCGCCATAGGCTTAGATGGCTGAGAAGACGTTTCCATGAGAGCATTGCTGATATCGGGAAGACTAGGGGCTTCATCATGGGAACTCAGTGGCGTAATGACGGATAATAGGGTCACTTCTGCGTACAAATGGGGAGTAAATAGTACTTTTAACGGGCAATAGAAGGGAATTACAATGGACCCAAGTGGATCTCCGAGTGGAGCTGCGGTATAGCACTACCCTTCATAGCCTAACCTAACCTAAGTTTCCAAAAACGCGTAATTTCACATTCTGACGACCTCAATTGACACCACCAAGATCATGCGGTTGGACGCCGTTAAACTTTTTTGTATGAGCGGATGAATCCCTAACGTCGGAGCATTTGAAATTTATCAAGTTGTCGCCGAGATTACCCCCCCCCCCCCCAAATGTACGAAAAATTGGTCGAAAACTATTTCAAAAGTAGCGACTACAGCAGTCAACAATCATTGAAACCGCTGAAAATTTAAATATTCTAGTCAGTTTGCACAGATAATGGGATGCTACTCCATAGAAGGAGCTTCTAGCGATACGAAAACCATTCACATTGCTCTATGGCTCAAACGACCACTTGGTTTGGCCAAACAGTTTTTTTCGCGGCGAAGTTATTTACCGATTCTTATGAAACTTTGCAGAAACATTCTCAACCCATTCAAAGTAAATATTCTCTTTAAACTACTTCTGCTTGTACAACTTTGGGCCACGCCAAGTTGTTGGCATTTAAAAAGTGTTTTCAATGAAGCATTCCTGCATAGCTGTATGAAGGATCTGGGAAGGACTGGAATTCCGATATTTTCCAGTGCGGAGCATATTGTCTATCACCTAATAGTATTGAATGCTGTACGAACTGATTAACATTGGTATTCGAAATTCATTTGAAAAATCTTACAAAGCTTACTTCGGCGTGAAGAGATTCATGTCAATTCTTGATAAGTCCTAAAAATAAATTATAATTAAATCAGCCGCGAGGAAATAATCGTTCGGTGTAAATGGTGAGTAAAACCGTTTTAAATAAACTGCTAAATTCAAATACTTAAAATTAAGTATTTAATATTTTACCGTAAATCTCAAAGGGCGTTGTTACAACAGTAATTTATTACAAAAGTGTCACGAATATTTTGCTGAAGTTTAAATTAAAGTCTATGTGATTGCAGGCTACTGTTTTAATGCCCTAAATAGCAGTAGTTTGCTTTATAGGATTAACATAATTCGTTACAATTTATAAAACAATCTAAATAGAAAGGGATGTACAAAATCATGGTTAAGGATTTATCCATGCTAAACAGGCAACCAATCACATGATTTGTTACAAACTTACACCCTCCCATAAAACTACTTTTTTTTTAATAAAAACAAGATTTCAAAAAATTAACCCCGACAATTGTTCCCTTTTGGTGAAAAGGCTGAATAAGTATTAAAAACGCAATTAGGCTTTAAATAATGATATGTAGTTTAGACGTGTAACAAATATTAATCCTGCTCAAATGCTTGAATATGTTTTGTCAAAATCTATTATTAAAATGCACACACAACCTCCAAAACATATACATATGCACATATGTATATATGTATGTATGTATATCTACATACAGACATAAACATATTTTTAGACCTAAACAAACAAAGTGTTTAAGCCCTAGAATAAATACTCAAATATACTAGGTACATACATATCGTCACCTTAAATGCAAGCGGACGTAACTGCACTTTTATATTTTTTTTTACAGGAGAAACCAAAAACGTTTCAAAATCAATAATAATAAAGTGTTCTTGAACATTTTCTTCGAAATTTACTTGTAGTATGGATACTTACAATATGTTTTTAAGCTTTTATTACTACGTTTATACGCAGGGCTTATTTGCAAATAAAACTTTAAATTGTTGCCATATTATTCTCTCTATTGCGACTTCCTAATTCAGAAAACTATTCACGATTAACGCACTATTTGCAAATAAAATGCTACGGTTGCCACGCTTACAAATGTTTGATAACAACAACAATAAATGAACAAATAATGCAATAAAAAACATTGATAGAAGCAAATAATAACAATTAAAACAAATAACTATTTGTTATTTTGTGCATTTACACAATTTTTTTTGTCAACATAAGTAAGCTTTCTATAGAAGTGCTACCAAGTTTGTGTACTTTGGCTATGCCGTATAAACAGTGAGTTAATTTATTTGTAAATAATTTTATTTGCAAATAGTGCGCGTATAAACCTAGTATATTACTACGTTTATACGCAGGGCTTATTTGCAAATAAAACAGTAAATTGTTGCCATATTATTGTTTTTATTGCGACTTACTAATTCAGAAAACTATTCACGATTAACGCACTATTTGCAAATAAAATGTTTGAGGTTGCCACGCTTACAAATTTTTGATAACAAAAAACAATAAATGGATAAATATTGCAACAAAAAATATTGATAGAAGCAAATAATGAAGATTAAAACAAACAATTATTTGATATTTTGTACATTTACACTATTTTTTTGTCAACATAAGTAAGTTTTCTATAGAAGTGCTACCAAGTTTGTGTACTTTTGCTATGCCGTATAAACAGTGAGTTAATTTATTTGCAAATAATTTTATTTGCAAATAGTGCGCGTATAAACGTAGTATATGTTAGTTACTTTCTTTGCAATAAAAAGTAGATGCATTCGTAATTACATCCGTTTGAATTTCTTTAATAAATTCGTCATGTTTGATCGCAGAGTTCTAAATATTTGGGTAAACATACCAGTATAGTTTGATAAAATTAACCATAATCAATCAAAAACTCGATTTCGAATTTTTGTATAGTTACGTCCGTTTTCATTTAAGGTGACGATATGTATGTATGAATATATGTATTTATGTACAATGTAAATAAATCATGCATGTGATTTCACTATTGACTATGCACAATATTGGTTTGAACGTCTGACCGTCGTCAGATGGTGTTTAAGTGATGTTTAATACAAAACGAGTTTTATTAAACTATTGATAAAAGAAAAACACGGCAAAAGAGAAAAAAGATTATCAAAATAATAACTTTTTTGGAAAAAAAAAATATAAAAATTTGTTTACAATATTTGTTTAGTGCAAAATAATGTTCTTCATTTTCAAACTAAACTGACTGTTTTCGATAAAATTAAAAAAAAGTGGGAGAAAAAGGTAAAAATGAAAATAAATAATGAAATAGGTATGCACAAACCTGCATATGTATATATTTTACCTAGGGCTAAATAAATAACTACAAATGCATGTAAAAACGTAGATACATACTTATCCCTGAAGGAAATGTCGATGGTGAAAATGTACTGAGTCGCTTTTGACTTTGTCACCAGTACTACTCTCTAATTAATCCCCATACAATGCTATAGACATTTAACATGTGCTTGTCATTGAAAATCTACTAGTAACACTAAAACAATTGACTAGATAGTGACTACATAGTTCTTATGGGAACATGGAGACATACCAACCAGACATTTAGTGGTACATATCTATACCTTACGTACATACAAATATATGAATATTGACAAGTTGTTGCAAAATCCACCAGAAATACACCACATCTAATGTCTCTCTTTCTTTTATACTGACGAATCGAAGAGAAATTGTAGACAACGTAACTACTACTAGAGCATGATACAATTATAACAGGTACATGCACAAGCCCAGCCTGTTACTGTATACATTGCAGATAAATGTCAAGCTTTGTTTACAAGCTGCAAAAATGTTAGTGTATGTGTGTGAATAAAATGTTTATAGTGTTGCCAATGAATTTACACAAGGCTGTGTCTGCAATTAAACATTGAAGAAAATTACACTACACATCTTTTGTGTAGGTTAAAATTAAAAGAAAAATAAATACAAATAGAACCCAAAGTAGAATTTCACAGACATTATACAAGAATTTAATTCCATGGCCTACACATGTGAGTAGAAATTACACACTATTTAACTACACACAGAATGGCAACACTGAATAACTATAATCATGCAGGAATGCCGCGTCTGCAATTGTACTATAGTTGCCCTGTAATTGCAATTTTTTATAAACAAAAGACATTTGTTTCTGACAATTTATCGTTTGTTTATAACAACAAATACAACAAAATTCCAATTGTTGTAGTCGTGCATGTACCTAGTATAATTGTATCATGTACTAGAGTTTTAGTGTTGACATAGAGGCATTTGGCCCCAGTCTGACTGCAGGGATGTATGTACACACATACATTTACGAGAATTCTTCATTTCTTGTAATAATCAGTCAAGAACTGACTGAACGGAACCAACGCAGCTGAGTTGAACTGAATGAGGAAATATTGTGCTAGAGTTTACTCAACTTTCCGTTCAACTTTACAGGGTTCCTCATGCTTAATGTATTGGTACAACATAATAGTTTTTGTAGTTGTTACTGCTGTTATTTTTGTTGTTGTTGTTGTTGTTGTTGTTGTATTTACAATAAAAATACTGGCATTAAAAAATAAATAAAAATAATAATAGTTCTGTACCTATACAGAACATTAGTGATGTTTGTTGTTGTTCTCTATCTTGGCTTTGCAATTTTCTTTTAGTTTCATTTACATAATTTGTTTAATACCTGTTTCTTACCTTGGATTTTCTTATAATACCTATGCCTTTTTATTAATATTATGATGTCTCGTCTTAACACCTTCTCAAAAACGACCGTTACTTTTATATCAATACACACACATACACACTTACGAGTACATATGTACATACATACATATGTAAGTTTTTTTTATCGTTCTGGACTTTTTATGTTAACGATTTTTTCCATTTTACCTTAGCAACTGCAACTAAACGAATTGTTTTTTTTTAGATTTAACCTCTTAATTTTGAGCTGCCAGATATATTTTTAAGGGAAATCGCCATGTAACTGTAATTGAGTTAAAAATTTTTTTGCATGCCTAGTTAAAACGAACATCGCCAAAGCGCCTTAAAGTCTCTTACCACCAATGCCGAGTACACACTATGGCATTTTGTGACATTGCAATAGTGTGTACGACAACGTTTGCCATTTCCGATCATTTTCGCTGTGTGGTATTGCTTTCCATATAAAAAACAATGAGAACGGCGTTGCACACATTTTGATAATGACAACACAAAAAGTGGCAGATGTGTACTCTGCTTAACTTCTCAATTTTATGTATTAATCGTTTCTACATAAAATTATTAAGAGGGATGCCCACGTGTACTGTTTCGAGGATACCTTGTTTAAACAACAATTTAATCTTGTCTAGGAAAAATTATGACTTAATGTAATTATAGAAAATCAGTGTATGTTTTTTCTCGTAGTTTGAAATTTTATTTATTTTTTGTGTATCTGTACTATTCTATGAGGGTGCTGCTATTGGCTGAAATATTCCGTCGGCTATAATACAATTGACTGTCTTCGGGAGGCCTAGTTCAAACGCTGGCCAACCCCAGTCATGTCAACCGCATAGATCTTTCTGATATGCATTTTATGCTAATGCATATCGCAGCGCCCTTCTTAACTAATAAAAGGCTTACATAGATCAAAATTAGAGCTGTGTCGTTCATGAACGAACGAGTACAATTGAACGAATCAGTGAAATGAACGAAGTGAGCCGGTCACTTTACTGAGCTGTTTTGGCTCAGCAGTACTGATAAAAAGTACAATCTCAAAACTGTGGTAGAATTGAACGAAATGAACGACCGAGCACACTTGGCTCTTTTTTGTTTTGTTTGGCTTTTTCTTTGTTCATGTGAGATTTGTTGTCATATTCTTGTTTTCATTTTACTTTTTACATACTTTTAATAACACTGTGGCCATTATGAAATTAATTAAATTACCATTCATATTTATTAAGTTTTTAGAACATAGGTATTAATAGTTTTTTAGCAAAATTGGTTTAGATATATACAGTTTATTTTCATTGTCATTATTGTGTATAAGTATGTGGCTCTTTTGGCGATATTAATCTTTTTTCATTTCTTTACCTTCAATTCAAAACAAAATGCATTGTGCATGTTTCCCTTTTTATGTACCGAATCAACTGCTTGTTTGTTTTCACTTCGTTCTATTCTTGAAAAGAGCGGATGAACGAATCGAACGAACTCGTTATTTTTTAGAAAATGAACGAAAATGAGCGGTCACTTGAATGAACGATTTGGCACAGCTCTAATCAAAATAAGGCGCTTAATTAACACTAGAGGCGCTGCAACAATAGCAGAGTTGTAAAAATATTTGGCTTGAAAAGAAAATGAAAAAAAAACTCAAACCAAGGCTAAGCTTGATAAATACTATGGGAACTTTTCACCATAAATTTCAATGGTAAAAAATTGATTCTATTTCGTTGTGGCCGTACAAGCACGGGAGATACCAACGTTCTGGACGCCCACTTAAGGTCTCTACACCCGAAACCATTGAAAAAATCACGATATGGAGTTGGCCAATCGGAGATTGAAAGTGAGAGAGATTGTGGAAGCCATAGACATTTCATATGGTTCAGTGGTTTTAGTTTTAAATTATCACTTGGGTATGAGAAAGCTTTCCGCAGAATCTCAAACGTGTGACAACTTCGCAAGAAGTGTTTGGGGTTGTTCAACCGAAATATGAACGAGTTTTTGCGATACTTCGTAACCGTGGACGAAACGTGGATCTTACCACAATACACCAGAGAACAAACAGCGTTAAAACTCGATTTCTCGCAGTAGATCGTCGCCAAAGAAGGCTCAAGAGGGATTTGTCAGGCAATAAACAATGTCGTGGCGACATTTTTTTGTAATATTTTCAAAAAGGTAAAACAATCAATGAGAAATATTATATCAACTTATTGGGTCGATTTAACAAGGATTTGCCAAGAAAAAAGTGCACACGTGTGCAGTTTCCATGGCAAAAATCCATTAATTGATCAATAATCCGCTTTCATCGTTTTAAATTAAAAAAAAAAACAAACAAATATTACTGCTTTATTTAAGAGAAAAATCTCGAAAAATCCCGGAATAGCGAAATTAAGAACCTTATAATACTTAAATCTCGGGATTAAAAAAACCAGTGATTATAGCACTGCTGGCCACAGAGAGAAATGTATTCGTGTATGTGTATTCATTTGTATAAGCAGCTGATTGAAGTTCGACACCCTGGTGCCACTTTGGGGGACTATATGCTACAGCAAGCATATAACATGGGGTCTTCCTGGCATTGAAATCCACCCCTGCTCTTGGTTAATATACATACATATGTATCTTTACACACATATACGGGTATGTTCTGTATTCCACGTGAAATTAAAAGGTGTGGAATTGCCACAGAATTGTTGTTATAAATACATATTTCCAGCAACAATTCTATAGCAATTCCACACCTTTTAATTTCACGTGGAATACAAAACATACCCGATAATTGGAATATTTAGAAAAGTCAATATTGCCTTCGGAATACCATAGTGATCAATATGAAAAATCGTTTAAATATTTTATATGAAAACACCAGAATATTTTTCTCAGTGCATGTGTGTCCGATTATTGGTTTATAAATAAACCCTGCCGTTTTGTTTTGATATTTTTGCTGGTGTTATTAATGTTGTTATTTATTATCATTATTAAAATTTCTTATTTTCCACTTGACTTCATTTAAGTGCCATGCATATATTAAAAAAAATATATTCCTTGCAAATATTTCCAATATATTTTAAAGGGGTTTGCTTAAAATTCCGTAAAATTTATTCAAATTTTATTAACGATTGAAATTGATTCTAAAGAATTTTTCGAAATCCCCTTTACATGGAAGCAACAGTGAGTAAAGCAATTGCATATTGTTTAATCCGTTTATGGGTTATTGAGTTTTGAAGATTGTAAAATTGCTTATTAAAAAATATGTATATTAAATAGCTAAAAAGAAATACTTTTATAAGAGAACAGCCCCAAGGGAATTATTCCAGAATTATTCTAATCAAATAATTTCATATGATTTTACTGTTGCAATGTAGACTTTCGAATCACCTATTTGCACGCTAAAGTAGGCTTACCCCTTTAAGGATTTTGTAAAGAAATCCCCAGGAATCATATTCCTAAAGACTCAATTATCGTTATTTTGATTTACGTCTTTTTTTTTGCACATATTGATCCATTCGACACCAGCGTCTTTGTGATTTCGAAATAATGACTTTAATTTTTTTCGATCTTTGAAATGAGTTTTTCGTTTAAGTTTACTTTTAAAAGGGATTTTGGATTTTATTTTATGCTCAAAATATTCATGTGTATGGCAGGCATAAATCCGTGTTACCATACATTACTAATGGTAGGTACAGACTTTTTTGACATGTTTATGCAACCAGGCAGATTGCATTTTCGGTCGCATAGTGGGTGGTATTGTTTGTGGTAGCGTTCGAAGTTTCAAAAACATCAAAATGTTTCGATGTTTATAGATTGCATTGCAGGTTGCAGTGTCTGTGTAAAAATATGCCCCATGTAATATAAATGTGTTGCGTAAACACGTTGCAAAGTGTGTACCTACCATAAGACTTAAAAGAAAAGTGAAATAAGTGGGATAAGAACAGTAGGCAATATTGCAAGATTTTGTCTTTCGCCAAATGACAAATGACACTATCGGCACAATGTAGCGATTTTCGTTGGCTCACTGAAATAAAGTCATAAGTTATAATTTATATATGAAGACATAAGCCTTACACCACACTGCATTGGTAATAAAGCCATATGGACTTATTCCAGAATTGATTGAGTAATAATTGCTTGTTAGTTATGACTTTATTGCAATGAGCTGACGAAAATCGGTATATTGTGCCGATAGTGAGATCCAGAATTTATAAATATTCCATTAAAAATGTATAGACAGAATTAAACATGATCTTAACGAGTTATTCCATACAATTTCACATTAAAATTCACGCTAGAATTTAATATTGCGTTAAAACTACAATTGTGCTCTGATTTTTAATGTCAAATTGTATGGAGGAATTCGTTAACACCTAATTCAATTTCGTCACCTATGCTAACTTCACGCCAGTATTTTCTTATACATAAGGCTGTAGATTTCAAAAAAATGTTCTTATTTAGTTCTGGCCAGCACCGAGCAGCTGAGAGCAGCTGCAGAAGAAATGTCCATAATAAGTCCTAGTTTACACTATACAAGTCTTATTGCTAAGCTGATTAGTTTGTTTGGCGAGAGAGACGAAAGGAAAATAAACGTTTCTGTTCCCCTCGTCTCTCTCTCTCCATCAAACTAATCAGCTTAGCAATAAGACTTGCATAGTGTAAACTAGGAATAAGTAAAAGCTGCAAGTTCCTTAATATCAACCAAGGGAATATGAGTTTTTGTCTGCTCTGCGCATTCATTAGCAATTTCGTTTTAATGAAAACATTTTCACTTCAGCGTTCTGGAATCAAGGGCTCTTATAGCACTCGGATAGTCCAAATAAATGGCAACAGTATTGGTGCTTAATATAAAACTGAGTAACTCAAGATCAAAAATCTAATAGAATACCCCGAGACAGCACTAAAATAATAAAAACTAAAACTATAAGCCTAGTTTAAAAGTTACCTTGTATTTGTTTAACTTGTCTAAAAAATATAAACAACCTCAATTCATAATGACTAATCGTCAGACCATACGGCACAGATGTCATTTGCTGTTGATTCATACCATAAAATTTCTTACTTGACTTCAAGACTTTTTTTTATTGTACAGCAATTTTGCATTCTCTACAATTTTACAGCTCAAAGAGCACGTGAACAAGCCTCTACTATAAAATTCAAAGCCAACGTTTAAAGAATTTTCGAAAAGTTATTCAAAACAAAAACAGCTGCATTTTAAAAAGTTTAGTTGCACTTGAACAAAAACAACAACAACAAAAAGGGTAAAAATGCAGTAAAAGAAGATTCAGTAGACGGGGTTGAGGAGGTAGTACATTGTACATACATTTGTAAATATTTTTCGTTTTTTGTGAATTACCTTGTTCATTAAGCATTTTTTGTTTTGAATTAATAAAAAAATGAAGAGAAACAAAAACAAATTGATTTTGTTTGTCGTTAATTACAGTTATTTGTACTCGTATGAGTATTTTGTTGTTTTAATTGTAATTGCAATTACTGTGTGTATGTTACCTATGTGAGTTTAGATTTTTGGGAAATTGAAACCCCGCAACCTTGATACAGTTTTTTTGTACATACATACATACATACATATGCATACATACAGATATAGTAAATACATACTATGTATGTAGTATGTATGTACATAAATACTATCTACTATGCATGCACTTTTTTGTTATTTTTTTTCTTCAATACAGTGAGACCCCTATATTTCCCACAATCAACCATGAAAGAGTTTTAAATAGTTGTTGGTAGCAAGCGGACTTAGCGGAAAAAGGCAGGAGAAAAAAGGTTAAGTTTTCAAGGGGAGTTTTTTTTACTTAAGTTCAAGCAATGTTTGCAAACTCGGCATGTTTGTTTATTTTTCACACAATAGTAACAGTCGTCTCATATACATATGTACATACATATGTATGCATGTACGACGGCAACAAAGTTTGTCGGGCGTTTTCTCAGTGTTTTGTTACCTTATTATTAGTACTAGTACCTTGCAATTTATGTACATACATACATACATACGTACATATGTATGTATGTATGTACATACAATCATGTTTTGTATTTATTTTTTTTATTTTATTCTCATTTGTTTTTTATTGCTATTTTATGCCGCCATGCTAAATATGCTTTTTGTGTTCAAATATATTTTCGTTAAAGTCCATTGTTTGTTTTAGCAAGGATGACATTTTGAAGAGACGAAAAAAAGCGTACGTAACACGTTACTGCACATACGAGTACGTTAAAAGCAGGGATCGCAAATAACGATTATTTTCCAAATTTAAATTAAAAAAATCACAATAATAGAGAAGTGCTACGTGCACAAGGAATATACCAAGATACTCCATGTTACATGGACTACCGATAGATGCAATGATTTTTATTTTTTTGATTTTTATTTATTCCTCACAAAATAACTCTTATTTTGTGACTTTTATTTATTCCTCAGAAAATAACAGTTATTTTTTGATTTTTATTTATCCCTCACAAAATAAGAGTTATTTTGTGACTTTTATTTATTCCTCACAAAATAACAGTTAATTTTTGATTTTTATTTTTTTGCTCAAAAAAATTTTAACTTTTAAAATTAATAAATAATAAAAAAGTAAATTTAATTTAACATATAAGAGTTTTTTTTAAAGACTCTGGCGATAAATTAAATTTTAAATCGGTTAATATTCATTTTAACGCAAAAATTACGCTTTCTACATTTTAAAAGTTAAGCAAAAAAATAAAAATCAAACAGTAACTGTTATTTTGTGAGGAATAAATAAAAGTCACAAAATAACTCTTATTTTGTGAGGGATAAATAAAAATCAAGAAATAACTGTTATTTTCTGAGGAATAAATAAAAGTCACAAAATAAGAGTTATTTTGTGAGGGATAAATAAAAATCAAGAAATAATGATTAAAAAGTGATTTTTAAAATAAAAATTATAACCGTTACGGTCCCTGGTTAAAAGAAATATAGGCTTTATGCAGCTTATGCTATGTTCAGACGGCAACATGAACCACTTGGTTCGCTCTCTGAACCACGATTGCGAACCCTGGTGTTCAGACGACACCATTCGTGGTTCATTTTGACAAATATTTTTGATGCAGTGATGCCAACTTAGAACTTTTCGTGCTGGATTTAATCCGTTTTCAGTCACTCAAAACGCGGAAAAAACACGAATATCTAGCTATTTTTATAATTATCAGGCCTGTCACAGAAATCATTTCATTTCATTTTCGAAATTGTTTTGATTACGAATTTTCATTTCGATCGATTTTGTTTTACCTTCAGATTTCGATCGATTTGTTCATTCCGAAAAAACGTCAATTCGATTGTTTTCAATTTAAATGTGGCAATACTGGGGAACAAAAAACACATTGTTGCTCGTATTAGAAGATCAACAAAATACCAAAGGATCAATTTTTTTTATTGAAGTGAACCAAATTAAAAAAAATTATACATTCATTGTCTGCAATTGCAATAACTGCAATTTTGGATGCCCAGAGCGGTCAAGATTTCGCCGAAAAATTGCTTCAGATCCACTTTCATATCCAAACTTAGTGTATGTGTCAAAGTTTTATATAATTTTATTTTAAGGAATATAATATATCAGTTTTTATGATGGTGCATTTTTTCCTTAAGACATGAGAAAATATCTTAAATATGTAAAAAAAATTAAATAAAACAAGCTTATTTTAAATAAATGGTTGGAAAAAATTTTTCTTTGTTGAAATAAAGTTGTTTCAAATAGATTTTTGTACTTTCACATAGTGAAAATTACAATTCAGAGTATTATTCATCGAGCAAATTCTTCGTTTTTCGTTTTCTGCAGTATCTAATTACGGAAATGAAATTATTTCGATCGAATTTGGTTTCAGCCCTTTAGCCCCTTTTTACTTTTTGTTCAATATGGCTAGATTTTAGTCTTTGTGAACATTGTCTTCCCTTAATTTAGCAATATCGACTTTTAACTCATTTTATTTTGTTAGTTTACCAATTTAAACAAGAAGAATAATATACTCGTAGAATAATCTTCTATTTCTTCGAATTTTTGTGATTTGAAAGATATTCAGTATAGCCTAAAAACAGGATAATGTATGTTTTTGAAAGAGCAAAATATTGAAATTTTGTATGTATGTATGTACTTATGTTAACATGGATACATACATATGCATATATACTTCTATTATGTATATATGTAGGTACACTATTTATATCCACCTTATTAAAATGTAATATGAAATGTAATATCTCGAGCTAATGTACTTATGTATGTATTGATCTTATGATAGGTACATATTAGTTTTAATAAATTACTTAACAAAAATTTTAAACAAAAATTTTTGATGTTTTGATTTAAAACAGAAACATATGCATATATACTTCTATTATGTATATATGTAGGTACACTATTTATATCCACCTTATTAAAATGTAATATGAAATGTAATATCTCGAGCTAATGTACTTATGTATGTATTGATCTTATGATAGGTACATATTAGTTTTAATAAATTACTTAACAAAAATTTTAAACAAAAATTTTTGATGTTTTGATTTAAAACAGAAACATTTTAAAACTAGCTAGCTCCTTTTCGCGCTTATTCAAAAAATTTTACTTTATTTTGCGCTAAATGTATATTTTTTCAATTTAGCGCTTTTTCAAAAAAATTTTACGCGCTTTGAGTATCAAAAGTTGGCATCACTGTTTTCATGTATATACATACATACATACATACATGCATACATACATATATAAGTGAATAGTTGATACTCGTTTTATATTCTGTGTTATTAGCTTTTTTACAGTATATAAACAAATTAAGCAAAAATAATTAATAAAATGTGTTTTAATATTATTAATTCATACTCGCAACATTTTTTGTGTGTTTTTTTGTTTAAAAAATGTGTATGTGTATGTATGTACTCATTTTGTTTTGATAGCTAGTTCGGACAAATTAGCGATAATTTGTTATCAAAACTAGCGATGATAGCAATTTCTTCATGGTTCGCAGCTAGGTTCAAAATGAACCAAGTTGGTTCGCTCTCAAAAATTTGTATGGCGAACCATGTTGATTCAATCAAGATTCGACCGCGAACCGTGAATGGGAGAGCGAACCTCGATAATTGCTGTCCGTGTGAACATACTATTAAGTAAGAAATCCCTTTTGTTACGGATTCGTTCTGGGTTTTTTGTTTGGATTTGTTTACATTAGTTGCAAACTGTTTGCATTTGCCGTGCCCACTTTTATATAAAAAAAATTTCTAAATACTTTGGTGCTGTTGTGTATATTCTTGTTGTCGTTTTTCCCTCTTTGTTTCTGTGTACACTCATACTCGGCTATTGCTTGGTTAAGTAAAGTCTAAGGCAGTGGTTCTTAAAGAGTCCTCCTGTCCTCTGAAAATTAGAAGGTATCTAAGTAATTTCAGTTTGGTTAGTTTGTGCGAAGCAAGATCAATTTTAAAAACAACACTCTCTAGGTTTCTCAAATACTTAAAGCAAACCTCTAGATTGGGCATAGACAATTTAATTTTGAAGACCTATAGCCTCAAAACTTTTACATGTACAAAATAAACTTGAAGAAACTATGAATTTCGTGTGTGTAAGTATATTTATTGAAAATGGAAGAATTCTTAAACTTTTGTCTCAGCGTATGTGTTCCCAATACTAATAAACAAAACTGTTTGCTATGGTTCACAAAATCGGGTGAATAGGTTTGAATAACTACCTTCAAGTCCTTTCTTCTTCATTATTCCGTTAATTTTTGCAAGTGGTCGAAAATGCCACCAAGTGAAACAACCTCAAACCATAAAGCTCTACATCCACCCCCTCTAAAATTCTGCGAAAAGCGTAATCATTGGACCATATTTGAATTGGTTATTCGGTCCAACGATACTAAAAGTCACCGATTACAATCAGATAGTAAGGAATTCTTTTGAAACAGACCTGATGAGGTCATTCAAAAGCATCTTGTGAAACAAGCTGTGAAACATGGCGGAAGTAGCTTGATGGGTTGGGTTCCTTCACTTCACGACATTTACGACCACTTGAATAATGAATAAGGAAGACTACTTCCGAATTCTCCAAACTTATTGAACCGATATATACCTGGACTCCAAAATGTTATGGCAGCAAAACGTGCAGTGAAGGGCGAATAAGACCGCGGTGGCCATATTCTTATGCAGAAGAGTTATAGGTAAGACTTGGGGAATAAATCCTAGGAACTCCAAAGTGCTCTTTAATATGGTATGGTGCACTAGTATGCTGGACTGGTCTGTAGAACATCTCTTCTGTATATGTACCGCTCTTTCCGATAAAAGAGTGATGTCACGAGACAGTCCACTGTTTCAGGATTTTGCAGCCAGCCGGTCGTCCGATTGCTTTAGCTGTCAACCGAATGGAGAAACGTAGAAGAAATTGCCTTCTTCAGGTCTTCGTTGCAGCTAACACAACGGGACCAAATAGGACCCAAGTGGACTGGTTTTGACCTTTAAGACTGGCAACCTGTAGAGCTTAACCTAACTTATGGACCTAATTTGTGGACCACAGTGCCTCCCCCAAAAATGAAATTAGTGGTTTTCATATTTGCTAGACATTGTCATGGTCACATTGCTCACATTGCCAAACGGTAATACAGTGAGGACTTGTAAAACAGCCGATGACCCGATGAACCCTTTTGTTTCGTAAAATAATTTTGAAATTATTTTGTTATATCTACACGAGAAAAAAACGAATCACCTTTGCCTCGTTTCTGTAAGGAATGTGAGAACTTTTCGTGTCGAAAAAATTGTTATCATCCTGGGAAATACAGGGTGAGTAAGAAAAAAAATATTTTTGTTTGTTGATATTTTTGTAGGTTATAGGGCATTTACATCAGCACAAAATCTAGCATATTTTGATTAAAATCTTTATGAAAATCTATACCGTTTACACCAACATTTTTTTACATTTATCAAGATTTTGTTTATCCAAAACAAAACCCATTCAGCTGAATTGTTTCCAAAACTACAACCAAACAACTGAAATGTACCCAATTCACACACTTTTTAAGCAGACCGTAGCTAATTCACTAACCTTTTGTTGCACAGGGTAGTAAAGAATAAATAAAAACATTAGATTTTTATTAGATTTCCCACAAATCTACTGAAAAAACAGATTTCGTTTTGTATGGGAAATCTGGAAAAAAGCAGCTTGATTTAGTTCGAAATCCTGAAACTACTAGATTTCGAGGCAGTGTAAATGCAGTATTAGGTTAGGTTAGGAAGGGTGGTGCTATAACGCACCTCCACTCGGAGACTCATTCGGGTCCCTTCTATTACCCATTAAAAGAAATATTTACCCATTTTTACCCAAAAGTGCCCCTATTATCCTTCATTACGCCACTGAATTGTCATGATGAAGCCTCTGATATCCTCTGGATATGTAAGTTAAGTAAAATATTAAAACCAATACAATTGTTTAATTAACAAGTTACAGAAATGAGGCACTGGAGACTCTCATTGACTTTATATTGATAGACCTTGTTAGAAATAAAAACGTATTTATTAATTAATGTGATTTTCTTTAGAATATTAAAAATTTTGCTTGAAGTATAGTCAGCCCGTGTATATGGCCGTTTTATAGGCTCTAATTATGGGAGATTTTATACAGGTCTAAAATGATATTTTCCTTTGCGAAAGAGGATAAAAATTGCACATTTTCGGAACTCGTTCCATTTTATATTCAAATTTAAACGCAAAACATAGGTTTCATGTATCAATTTAAAAAGTTCAGCAGATCAATTCTAAATATTTCCCGGGAAATAGTTCCCACGGAATTAATTTTTTTTTTCTGAAAATAAAATCCATATATTCTAAACAGATTGAGTTAAAAATTAAAACTTGAGAGAGAACTTCGAATTTTCGAAGTCAGCTAATTGCTTGCAAATGACTCCTTAAAATGGCAGAACAATTAATAGGGACGGGGAGATGTTATTCAGAATAAGGCTGTATATGAAAATTAGTTCATAAATTTAAAAAAAATAAATAAATTTTTTAAAAAGCAAAGTGAGTATTTTCAAAGTCCCAGTCCAGACTTGCAATTTTTGTTGCATCAAATTTTTAGAAATACAAAAAGTATATATTTCTATTTCAACACTCTCACACATTTTCAAGAATTGCTGCAACAAAAATTGCAAGTCTGCATCGGCACAAAAGCTGCAACGGAATTACAAATGTTTGTATGACGAAGAAAAAAAATTTTTTTCTTTTAATGCTAATTATCCGCATGTTTTTAATATAGATTCTTTGGAGCATTGCAAATCTAGTTCCTTAACAATTACTTCCAACTTTACTGGGATTTAATAACAAACAAAAATCAAAAATTTTATAAGGAATAAATTAAACAAGAATAAGTCGTTGACGCTATACATTGTTCACACCTAGAAGAGTAGTCGGTATTCGCAGTAGTACAATTAACACAATATCAAAATTTGAACATCTAGAGCAGAGGTTCTCATAAGCTCTTTCTTCAGGGGACCCCTTCAGAAATTTTAATAGTAGCACGGCCTACCGCAATGCGAAATATACGTTTTATATTTATTATACAAAAGCCATATTACTAAATCTTATTAATATTAACTTTTGAGGAATCATAACAATATTTGTTTAGCTCTTCGCGGACCCCTTGGAATTTTCATACGGACCCCCATTTGAGAACCGTTGATCTAGAGGAAGGGATAAACATTTGGGACTCTCTGTTCTAATAATGTACTTCATATGTGTGTTCCCTTTTTTTTTTCTTCATTATCACTTCGCAACATTGTCTTGGTTGTTTTAATATTTTATTTGATTGCAGTATATGGATAACAAGAAAAAAGGAAAAAAACGGGCATGTACCCAAAACACCACCCGTTTTCTTTGCTTGAACACATTTTCAAGATGCGGAAGCAAATTGCGCGTGCTAAAGTTGTCGAATCCACAAACATATCGACGTCATTTAGACTTTGGTAGACCTGTACTTCACAAACATGAGTAGGTATGACGAGGAGGATGGTTTTCCTTTGTTATTCTTGTTTATACTACAACAACAACACATCCTTCCTTCCTTGCGGACAGCATTCAATATACAAATTTTCATTATATGTATTTCTTGCTTTTTTTTTCGCTCAAAGAATATAAAAGAAATTGCATGTAAAGTGTGAATTTTGCCATTAAAAAGGATGTAACTGACTTTATTTTTGCTTTCGCTTTGTGTGTTGCAATTGATAATGGGTTGGAGAAAAACAACAAACTTTTGTTTGAAAAGCTTTCTTTTCTGTTTCTTCGTGTTGTTTTGGATGTTGATAATGGTTTGATGGTTTTCCCAGCAATAGCAACAGCCAACACTTATTTAAGTGTTAATCCTGAAGGATATTTTAACGGATGTTGATCGTTTCTTTTTTTTTTACTTGAATTTGATTTTATTGCCGAGATAATCGGTGTAAAGTCATTTTCGAGATACATGCATACTTCTGTATAGAGTAAAATAAAAAGTGGGGGAGGAGGGGATTTACTGTGTAGTTAGTTGCTTGAAAGTTAAAATGTTTGAGTTTTTTTGTTTGTTTATTTATTAAAATTAAATACAATTTGGGGCTGTTTTTTACTTTTGTTGGATTTATTGATTTTTTATTTAGATATTTAAATTAATTGTAAGAATTTTTCAGGCTTAACTTCAATTTCATTCTGGCATTTTTCTGTTTAAAACAAGTACATATCGTTACCTTAGTATAGAAAGGCCCTAACTCATTATTTTTTTTTGGATTCGAGTTTTTTGTATACTCGTATTTCGATAGAAGGACATCTAATGTATTGAAAAATGCAAAAATCTCGACTTCAAAAAAAAATAATGAGTTAAGGCCTTTCTATATTGAGATAACGATATGTATGTAGGTATTAAGGCACCTTGTAACCTTAGCCGGTTTAGTTCATTAGAAAAATAGTGAAACATGTACTTTAATATGTATGTAAATGCAAATGCCTGGGGAGCTTAAAAGAACATACTTCTGGTGTCCTTTAACTGCAAGTGCTATACTAAAAGATCTCAAGACGAGACGAGTAATGCAGTTAAAATGACAATAATAGACTAAGGGAATAAGGAAAAAATATTTTAGCATAACAGTTTTTAAGGTTGTTTTAAAACAACAAAGAATATACATACATACCTATATACTTTAGTTTGTATCTAAATACCTACAAAATATTTTTTTAAGACAACTTTGTATGTACATACTTCCCTTTAAATATAAATAAAAATAGATTTTTAAAGCCTGTCACTGCGATAATTAATGGATATTTTGTTATCTGGATTATTAAACTTAGTTCGAGCGATATAGAGGCTGGAGAAGCCTGTCTAATACTATTTGAACATAAAATTTCAGAATGAAAGGGCAGCCTTGCACGATTAGTAGTTGCACAGAGGAGTATTTGAGATAAAAAAGCTGCCCAATACTATTTTTTTAGTTTAGATTGCTTGTGAAAAGTTATGGAGTGCCCCTAGATCAATGAAACTTGACAGAAATATGTCTCATAGTTCTAGGCTGTTAAACCTTGAAAACAAGAAAGTTCAAATTCCTAAATCCTTAAACTTATTATCTTTTATGGGCAGGGGGAGTACATCTTCCCTCAAAAGCAAAACATTTCATGACTGACAAAAAGGTTTCTTACTCATATTTGTCCGTGCAAGATGAACAAAAATAGAAAAAACGGTAACATTTTCAAAAAATCACAAAAAAAATGTCGCAAACTTGCACAAACTTTTTTTTGCGTCTAAAATTAGAGATTTCAAATTTTATTGTGGTATAAAACATAAATGTAACTAACTACCTTCCTTCTTTGTAAATTCTTTTCCCTTCTCTCCCACAAACTCAAGACTTTGCAAAGTAAAACTTTTCGTTTGCAAAAATCGTCTATGAATGAAATGAGAATGATATGTTCAACTAGAACTGCATTCACATGAAACAAAGTGATCTTTGCCATTCATCTTTCGCCTTTCATCATCAAACTCAAACGTTTTGCAGCAAATGTTTCACTTAACTAAAATGCATACATATATCTGAACTGCTTACTCTGCTTTTTTTGCTAATCACTGATTATATAAACATTGGCCAACTATAACTAGTCAATGGTTACATAGAAACTGGTCAACTATAACTCGTGTTAGAACATGACTGTCACTGTTAACCCAGTCAGCATGTGGAATATTGTTTCACCAAACTGAGTATTTTTCGACTACCTTATATGATCAAAAACTGATCTGCGCTTAAAATGTGACTCGAAAATGATTCCCAGAAATGTTTAAAAATCGATTTGTTTAAAAAACAAAATGTACAAAATGTAAGCAATTATAAATTGATCAGGCATATGCTCGAAATGTGACTGTTTGAATCAATGTTTCGCAAGCGATTGTAAGTTCTACCACAAACTATCTCGAAAATGAGTCGAAATTGATGCGCAAGTCGTGAAAGAATCTTTTAGAAGAGTCGCGGCTATGACACCGAGCGTAGGAATCGAAAAAGATTCGAATATTATTATTAATTTCATAAAATGCTGACTACGAAACTCAATATAAAATTGTTGCAAATGTGTTGTATGAATGAATTAAGTCAAACGGGAAGCACGCGACCAAAGTAGATCTATTGTATCGATGCCAGGTGCTAGAGCACCTCATCTAGACCTACTGTCCTGATAAATCTCAGGATTGCCAGTGGGTCCAGAGTTGGCAGTTCCCAATCCTCCAATAGGTGCTTGCCCAATTGGCTATATCTTCTGTGGCATAACGCTTCACAGTCCTTCAGAATATGCTCTGGAGTTTCATCTTAGTAATCACAGAATCTGCACAGGCTGTTACTCTCAATGCCAAGTCTGTTAAGGTGTTTTCTCTGTTTTTACTCCGGAAATGAAAGCTATGAAACGATTTTGGTTATACGTTTCAATCATTAGCTTTGCATGCCTCAATCCTGGGAGATTGAGCCAGAGGTGTTCCCTATTATTCTCGATATATCTCCCCGGATTTTCTCCAATCCGAGTCCACAAAACGGTTCTGGTCCGACCATGGGTGCACTAGCCCCCTTCTGGCCAATTTGTCTGCATTTTCATTTCCTAACATCCCGGCGTGTCCAGGAACCCAGCAGAGTGTAACCTTATTCATGCTGCTTAGCTGATTTAGCTTAATGCGGCATTCCCACGCTAACTTAGAGGTAAACTCATATGAGCTGAGCCTGACTATCCGAGCAAATGGCTATTTCTTTCCTCGGTAGCACCTATCAAGATTGAATTGTGCGCATCTCTCAATGGCATAAACTTCCGATTGAAAAATTTTAGATATTCCCAACGACTCGTGGTAGTTAGCCCTTGGTCTTACAACTCCCACACCAGAATCTGCCGGCGTTCTAAAGCCATCAGTGTACCACCTGATGGTGCCAGTTCCAAAGGAATACCGGGGTTATATTTTCCCCCATCCCTTCTATTGGCCAGAACAGTTTCAAACCTCGTGCCGAAGTCATACACTTTATTCATCACATCAGAGGGTTGCGCAACTACGGTAAATCGTCTTGCCAGGGATGATTGCTCCCTGTCTGTGCTTTTGCCCGCGATGCTGATTACTTTTTGTCTGGCAGCAGCATCTATCACAATCGTCAGAGATGTGAGTTCAATGAGGACTTCCATAGCCGCAGTAGGACACGTCCTTATAGTCCCTGTTATACAAAGGCATGCTAGCCTCTATAATTTCTCTAACCGATCTCTTGCCGTAGCCAACCTGATCCTGTCCGACCAGGCAACAGTACCATAAGTGATGATATGTCTAACTATCATGGTGTATATCCATCTCAAGATTTTGGGTGTGCAGCACCATGTTCTTCCTTGAAAATGTGTTAGTGAAAAATGTCGTTTGTGTTAGTTTCAGTCATTCATTTCGTGTAGGGTACATTCCCATAGTATGAATTAAAATATTTAAGCAGATGTATTTGTTTTATAATCCTTACATTATAAAAATCATTCATTAAAAAAAATTACTTAAAATTAATGAAAGAATACTGTTTAATCCGTAGACAAATTGTATGATTATTTGTTAGAGAATGAGTGGACGAAAATTCGCTAATTAACTTTTGCTAAGGAAGGTACACAGGTAACACCTTTTGTTCACCTTGCAAACAAGAGTATCATCTTGCTACCTGCTTTCTAATGCAATAAATAAAAGAATAAGAGGAGAAAAGAAAAGAATGAAACAGTTGTAAAGGAAATAATCTTTACTAGAAAGACGACTGACTATCTTTACAAACAATAAAGTGAAGAGAGAAAAAAAAACACATCAACACCTGTTGACCCATTGTTCAATCCGTTAAAAGAAAAGATAAATTTATATGGGAAAATGTTTTCCTAATAAAAATAAATTCTTGTGCAATTTTATTTAAATTAAAGGAAAGGTTTATGTAAACTATAGAAATTTACTACATAGATTCACCAAAACAGAAAGTAATATTTAAAATTAAGATATAGGCGCATATTCATAGTCAAAACAAAGCATACTTTAAGAATTTAAAACCAGTATTACGAGTACCATGTAAAATACTTATTTTAAACTGTTAAAGTATACTTTGTTTTGACTATGAATATGCGCCATAGTTTCTACATATTTTTTTTAGAAGCTTTATTTAAATTGTGTCAAAAGATCTCAAATGAATGTAAACCGATGCTGATGTACTAAACGAGGATTCTCCTCCTAATTAAGGCTTGGAAGATCTTGCTATAGGTTACGTATCTTTTTGGTGCATTGAGCGCAATTCTGATTAATTTGATATTACATATTTCTTTTTTAAGGGGATGGGGGCATCTAGAGAGAAATTAAATTTATTTTTTCTCAGTAATCAAAATATATTTCTGAGCCGACCAAATCAGAAATTTTTTATGCAAATATGTGTTAAATTTTCAGGAATATTTCCTTCAGACAATAGGCTGTTATCCAAAAATTTATATTTATTTGTATTTTAAAAACGAATATGGTGTAAATTATTTGGTTAAAAACTTCAATTGTGGTACATAAATCATGCTGTCTAACCATGTGTAAATAAAAGCGGTAACGCTTCTATGTATTTGTCCAAAAGAAGAAATTGCTACAAAAATCATTTTCAAATGAGTTAGCAACATAAAAGGTGGGTGGAGGGTGGATGGTGGCTGAAGTAGTTAGCACGTTGACTACAAAACCAAAGCTCCTGGGTTCGATCCCGGCCACCGACAGCCATTAAATAACAACACCCTACATTTTTTTGATGTGCATTAGTGTGCCTTTGTATCAGTTATTGTAAGAAAGTTCAAGTGATAAAGGCATAGGGACTGGTTACTGAACTACGCCGGCTTCAGCTGATACTAATCCTAGTATTGTAACATCAGAGCGCCAACCTTAGTCAGTATTGTGTAGCAGAATCATCGGCGAAGTAAAATAACCAATAAAATGACTATTTATCATAATTTAAAATTTTGATACGGCTCATTCACACCAGAGGCGCTGCAACACAGCATTATTAAAAACGTGCAAAAAGCAGAATTGTAAAAATAATGAAGCTTTCCTCCCTCTCTTCCTTAACCATCTGTCTTCACTATTACTATCGCTTCCCTATCACCCTATCTCACTAACTTCTATTCAACTCACAGGTAGCATAAAGGTATCATTGTATTGGACCTAAGTGAGCTGGACTCTAAATTTCACCCTTCCTTACCAGCAGCCTGCTAACCTAACCTAACAACATAAAACTTGGTGTAGAGGCCATCCGTTGTTAAGCAATAGGCATTAAAAAAAAGGAGGGATTATGTGCACACTGCGCTACCCTTACTGTTTCTAGAAAACAAATTATTTGCTTAGGGAGCTAATTGCATATAACAACCCCTTTGTAAAACCTTTCGCTTAACGCAACATTCTCAGTATAAATTTTCTGAACCGTAACAAATTCCAATGACATCGCAATAGTGTATACTAGGGGCAATGTTTGTCATTTCCGATATTTTTCGTCGTGTGGCCTTGCGTTTCAAACAAAAAACATAATGGTCTTAATTAACGAGTGTCATATTTCGATTACGACTATGACGATTTTGTACTAGATTAAAGAAAAACTTTTGCAATGTTCTTTAGTCTTCTACAAAATTGTCGTAGTCGAAGTCGTAATACGACACTCGTAATAAGGCCCAATGTGAACACCAAGGCATATCAAAAGATTAATCATCAGCTGATTTTTTTTATTAAACGTTTATAACGAACAATTTATTTAACAATTAGTTCTTTGCCTTACTGGAACCTGTATTTAATGTGCCTTGATGTGACACATAATACAAGCATTTAGTAAAATATTTTCGGTTTTTTCTTAAGTACACACTCATAGGCGTAGAAAGACCATTCTCTGCTGGGTGTTGCCCCGTCGATAGTTATAAAAATTGGGTAATATTTTTAAATCCGTGCACAGAACGCGAGTAAATAGTCTTTGTAATCCTTTTATTTATAACAAAGTTCGCTTTCCACATAAAACAACCTAAATCTGAAACACATTCATTCCATGCTTGTATGCCCCGCCATTATTAGAAAAATAACAACGTGAATTAGGCGATTAATTTTTTAGCGACCACATGAGCATTTTCAAGCGAATGGAAAGAAAGTCTTCTTGGGATGGTCAAATAAATATTGAACATTGATGGAAAACATTACTTTAAATAAATAGGAAAAAATGTTAGATAACAACTAATTGGAATTAAAAAAGTACCAGGCATAGAACACAGTCTACCAAAAAAAAAAAAAAAGGCGATATTGAAAAAGTGGGTGTAGCGTTAATTTTTTATTCCTTAATAGAATAATTATGTGGTGGGTAAATATTAGTCATGTTACATTTTAGCTTTCATACGTATGTATGTACATACTCGTACATATGTATTTATTTACATACCCTGCAGGAAATGCGAATAGTTAAATTCTAGTGATTTACTAGTGACATTGTTAGTAGTACTATTAACCAGGTGTACCCCAGCCAATGTTATAATCTATTGACATTTAACATTAGCTTGTCATTGAAAATCCACCAGTAGACAGTAGCACTACTGACTTAGTAGTTCTTTTGGGACCACATGGCGACATTAGCACCAAAGATTCAGTAGTAAATTTTAGGGCCTCTAGTCTACAATATCGATATTTCCTCGCTCGATGTCGATTGTAGTGATTTACTAGTGAAATTGTCAATAGTACTACTGAGCAGGTGTACCTCAGCCAATGTAATCACCTATTGACATATAAAATAGGATTGTCATTGAAAATCTACCAGTGGATATTAGCACTATTGACGAGATAGTTCTTTTACGACCATATGGAGATATTTGAACCAAAGGTTCACTAGTACATTTTAGTGACCCTCGTCTATAATTTTATAAGGGTAGGGGCAATAAACTTAAACACACATACATATGTATACACATAATTGTTTAATATTATTTTTTTATTAAAAATTAATTTAGACCGAAATATTTTTGAAATATGGCCTTTTTCGAATATAGCTTAAAACATATTAATTGAAATTAAAAGTTTTCATTCGAAACTATAAAAATTTTTTTAAAATTGAAACAATCAATCAGAAGAGGCAGCAGCTTTTATATTGACTGATTGGCATAATAAAAAAAGGAAACAAACTATTGACGCTCCGTTGACAATGGTGACTTGGGTTCACTTAATCCCACGATTCCTTTAGGGCAGCTGCTTGTTTTACATAACAATCAATAAAGAACTGGTTAGTTACAATCACTATGACGCTTATTAATAGTAAATTATTCTTAATTACAAGTATATAACGCTTCCGCAAAAATTGTTCTAAAGATGACAAATCACAAACTAATTTTTCATTGATGTTGTAAATAATGTATGTACATATGTATGTATGTATGTATGTGTATATGTTTGCACATAAATAAACAGTTTTTAAATATGTTAAATATTTGCAAACATTAAAAATAAGTCAAGAATTTTTAAAATATAAATTTATTGTTTATATTGTTAATAACTAGTTGTCAGCTTTAACTAACCAAATAACATTTTAAATCGTGGAAGAGTCTAGTGGGAATCTCATGAAGACCGTTTTAGGGCGTAGAATATTGCTTGAACGGGAGAAACTTTTAGACGAGCTAATTCTTCCACAACATAGTGAAATACGTTTATATTAAGTGAAGGTGGAAGCATTTGATATGTGTCTAGAGATTATCTAACGAGTCTTTCATAAAGCATGTCAATAATGGTAAGAGTCTCATGGAAAAGCTTGAAGAAATATAAATAAAAGTATACAATTGTTGTTCAAATAATCATTAGCAAAATTTTTTAAATACTTGCACGTTAAACGTAGCACGATTAAAAAAGGTGCGTATCAGAAAATGTGTTAAGAAATAATAATTAAGAAAAAAAGTAGATGTTCTCGCTGCTGTTACTCGTCAGATCATCATCCAGAAGATTATTTTAGGAGTTGTACATTAAACACATCCGTCTAACAAACAACAATATGTATACATACATAGGTATAAGAACCAAAAGGAAAAACAAGTGCAATAGTTTTGCGCATTACACAATACGGGTATAAATAAAAAAATTTATCATTAATTTTCGTATATATGTATGTATGTAGGTACATACATATGTACATACATAAATATATATGTATGTATATATGTATATACATACATATGTATATAATTCACTACAAACAAGTCTAATTTCATTTGCAAGCTAATACTAAATATTTTGAGAGTCTAATTTATCTTCTCAGACTTTTAAGCCAAGTTGTGAAGTAACCGGTTTAGAATAAGAGATGCCAGTAATCCGAGTAAAATGTACAAGAGTAAATTTTATTTCTCTTACAAATATGATATGTATCAGGGCTGTCAAAATTGGTACAACTGTACTTTATTTTGGTACTATTCAAACTCGAAAAGTACAATAGTACATTTAAGGAATCTCTCCAGTTTCACACGGCATTTATTCTCAAACAATTGCATATGGGCATTTCTCCGATAAGTTACACTTTTTTGTCGCGTGCGACAGCAAGCATTTAACCTTGTATTTCTGAACAACGTGACTCCATTTTTCTTAAAGCTGCTGACGGCCTACACAAATATACCTATAAAAAAGTAAAAAAAAAAGTTTCGTTTGCTTTGAAAAAAACAAGCATATTTGCTTGGTGTCGCACGCTACAAAAAGGTGACATTCCTGTGGAAATGTCCATATGTCAATTTTCACTTTTGTACAATATATGTATTCTTCCCACTTGAAAACAGTGGTTTTAAAGTAAAACGCAACGTAAAATCAAAAAATTTGAACTCGTCCATTTCCAAACTATTTTTTCCCTAAATTCGGATACTAGAGCACATGCCATTAATTTATATATTCTAAATTTCAACTTAAAAACAGCTGTAGCCATATGCTTTAACATCCGAAATCACAAGCAAATTTGTGAAAACGATTCGGTAGCGGGAACATAGACGATTATTTTAATAAAAATATGTAATTTGAACTAAATAAATCTTTTAGTACAATTAAGGTAAAAAAAGTAAAATTTTTTGGAAGTTATTGGTACAATTTTCAAATTCTCGATCCCATCCCTGATATGTAATGTTAGCGAGGGCGAGTGACTCAACTTAAAAAACTTAATTGAAGAAATTATTTTTGCAGTGTTGTCAATAGTTATTAAAATTTATTTTGTGTTGTGTATAAAATTAAATGAAATTTTTCCTTCATTTAGGCGTTTAAAATAAGACTCGAAAATGATTCGTTCATTTTTGACAAAAACCTTTAATCAAACCCATGTACTTTAAATGGGTTTGATTAAAGGTTTGTGCAAAAAATTAACGACTGAACGAGTTGGACCCACCTCTAAACTAGAACTCTAGCACAAATGTTTTAAGATACTACACTATAACAGTTTAACGCACACTTGAAAAACGCTGAAATAGCCACATTGTTTATTAACTAAGTGTGCTGATATGGATCTACATTTATTATTTTCTCACAAAGCCTCACATTAAATTAATTTTCTTAACAAACTCTCGACTCTCGACGCATGCATATTTTCAGACATGAAAAAAAAATTAATTGAAATTATTTCACTTACCAGTTGGCAAAATAGCATTATTTTCACGACGCCAAATAATTGAGGGTGTTGGATAGCCACTGGCATAACATTCCATTTGAACTTCGCTGCCTTCGCTGGCTACTAAAGATTGTGTTGAGTTATCGGAAATCACGGGAGGGCGTCTTACCGACAATTTAACATCGGCCGTTACTTTGTGGACCACCGAAATGACCACCTGACAGGTGTAGGTACCAGCATCAGTCTCTTGAATGTCTTTTATCTGTAACTGATAGGTTGATGAATTTGGATCATAGCGCAATGAGAAGCGGGAATCTTTTATGACTAGCGTAGATCCAGTTGATAAAAATACCGAATCGCCATCGGTTTTTGTCCATATAACTGAATATTCTTTGGCATATTGAACGGAACACTCAAATTCCACTGTGCCTCCAATATCCTTGATCTGCTCCTGGGTTATGTAGGAGATTGTTGGTGTTCTTTGAGCTTCCGTGCTTTTTAACGTCAACGTCGTCATCAACACAACAAAATATGTGAAAATTTGTGTGGCGCTCATTTGCGAATAAGATAAATTTATTTTATTCGTAGACATTTTGTGTATGTTTTTAAATGTTTACTTAACCACAATTTAAATATTTCTTAACTTTATTTTTTATTAAATTGATTTTTTTTATTTATTTAAGCTCACCACACCCTAAAATTTGGAGATTTGTCGATTAGGAAACACTTAATAATTTAATGTTGAGGTTGAAATTTTTCTTTCAAGTTTTATTGCTTCTTTGAGAGTCAATTTCAAACTAGTATGTATGTAGTTCTATAAAGTTTATTTGGTTGTTGCCTCGCGTCTTCGGAAAAAAACGATTAAATTGATCTCCACAAATTTTAAAAGAATAGAAGAAATGTAAAGTACAAAAAGAAACACTGATCAGTGATGTTGTTTAATTTAGCCTTTTCTCTTTTAACATTTAATTCACACAAAAAACTGCACCAGACTTTTTTTTAATTTTGTTAATTCTCTACTTTAGGCCAAGTTTTTTAAGACTCTCTTTATAATTTAAACACTCCCGTTTAGGCAATTACTCACATTTACAGCCAAGTTCACTCGCATTCTCATCAAACTCACAGAAAAACACGCACACACACTGACTTGTTAACCGAGCAAAGAATTTAAAACGTCTTTATCCGTTGAACGTTACTTAGCGAATGAATGAATGGTTTGTTTTGATGTTGTTGTGGTCTAACGAAGCTAACGTTAAAATTTAGTTTAAATTAAAGATGGCGCTCAATTGTGTGTGGAAATGCAAATGTTAATGCGTGTGCATAAATGTGAGAATAATTGTTTGTAAATGTGTGAGTGTAATGCACTTTTACACAGGTAAAACGGTTTTTGTATTGGGGTGACCAGCTAAAAATAAATTAAAATAAATTACGTATAGAAATGTACATAGGTATATGTATATTGCATACATACATACATATCTATTTAGGTTTTCCTTTGTTGTTGTTTATTTCTTAGTTTGAAGCAGGTACATTGTGCTCCTAAAACGCATCTAGATATATGTAGTTGTATAGATAGTTAATGATATTGTAACTATTAAATAAGCACAATAACTAACTACCTGCAGTACCTATGTAGGTATGTACTTGTTCTAGTGCTAAAGCAATATTTACATATGCATACATACATAAGTATATTCAGGCGCAAAAATGCTATACATACATACATACTTATGTAGTACATGCAAAAGAAAAAAAGAAAAATTACCTTGACTATTCTGAAAACACTTGCTTATTTCTTTTTTCGTGTTTTTCTGTGATAACATTGCCTTGTTAAAGGAATTCACCAAATTAACACTTTTGAACAAATTTCTCTAATCTACTAAAAACATCATCAACTAAAAGCATCATAAATTGAAGGTTTTCTTAAATTTACGAGCTGTGATGATTTACCCGAAAAGGTATTGAATGCTTGTTATTGTGCGACATCATAAGCTCCTCAGAGTTATTAACAAATTGATAATTTCACTAAAAGAAAATTGTACCGAATTGCAGTAATTGTTCCGAAAACTACTTACTTAATAATAATATTTAATAATAATACTTTGACGTACAAATCATACATGTGTGGGCAGCTCTATATGAATATAAAATCCGAGAACTTGTAGGTTACATTTCATACTTACACTCAAAATATTTCACAGGTAAAATAAACGAAAAATAAAAAATTAAAATTAAGAACAAATTTATAAAACTTATATTTTAATAATAAACTAAATTTAAAAAATGTATTTGTTGTTGGATTATTACGTCGAGATGCATTTCGGTGCACCAACAAGAAGCAACACTTCAGTAGACTTCAACCGCAATTAAAAAAAGCTTATTCATTTTGACACTCGTTAAATAAAAATAAAGTACGGAAATTATAAGAAACTTGTGACATTTGTTAAAAAAATGATTTTTCATACCGTAATAATTTAGCAGATATGTATTATTTAAATTTAATTTGAACAAGAGTTAATGATGTCCATATCGCTCATTTACTCAATCAACGTCATAAGTCAAAAAATGGAATTTTCGAGTTAATGATGCAGAAATAATCATCATATAATCATCATAATGTGTAAAAATTTCATACATACTCAACTCTTCAGAGCAAAATAAAATTTTATTTTTCCATTAACTTGTGTGTAAATTGAAAGCTTTAAACTCGTTGTTCACGTTAATTTGCGATGTATAAGCATATCGTTAAATGAAAAACACAAAACGCGCTAAGTATCAAAAAATTAGATATCGACTTTCTATAAATTCAGATGTATTTGGGCAACATACATATGTACATATATCAGTACAAAAAAGCACACTTTCCCCCTCATTGGTACCAGAGGTGCTTCAACTCTTCATTACTAAAAGGCGCCATGAATAAGGCCCAAGGAAATAACACCCAAATAAGAAAATTAAATAAGGCCCAATAAAATTAAAGAATTTTTAATTAGGCCTCATTTCATTTATTTTGGCTTTTATTTCATCTTGAGATTGATTGGGCTTTATTTCATGTTTTTTTTAGCTTTATTGCATCTTATCTTTAGTTTGGTTTCATTGGGCTTTTTTACATAGGGTTTACACGTGCAGGTGCAAGTTCGAAAAACTCAATCCACTCAAACTCTTTTACTACTACTACTTCCAACTCAACTGCCAAGGAATTATACAAGACAGTGACTTGGTGAACTTGTAGCAAGTAAATGGAAAGTTAGCTAACAGAGTTGCCCTATTAATACTTTAGCACAAATTAACTGGATTTCAGTGTAATGTTATATGAGTTTTTACTCATTTTAAATTAGGGAGTAACGAATACCAGTTTAGCGAATGCGAATGCGAAAACGAATAATACATTTTAATTTTTGCGAAAGCGAATGCGAATGCAAAAGCGAATGCAAATATTACAATACATTAAAAAAATCACATGAAAATAAATTTATCTAAGAACATGAAGTTGGGTACTACTTGAGTCTTGAATTCAGCAAATATTTATTAATTTATTAGAAATAAAAATTGTTAAACTGAAATATATATGAATTCATATTAAAATAAGTATATATAATAATTAAAAATAAATTTACAAAATGTTAGGCAATCAACCCATACGAACTTGGCCCTAAGACCTTGTACTAAGTTCAACATTTCCTGTAAAATGCTACCAAAATACATATTAAGAAAAATTGGAATGAACTGATCATGAAAAATTTTTCCAGAAGTAGTAATCTGTTCATCTTGGGAAAAATATATGAAATATATCTTCAATATTTTAAGTTTTCATGCGAAATAATATGAGTGGCACTTGTTTCGCAAAAAAATTACAACAAAGAAGGAATTTTTAATATTTTTGCATTTCAAATTTTTTGAAAGAAGTAATGATGTGCTTACCACTTTTCAAAAGTTTTAACAGACTAGTCTTAAGTAGAAAATATTTTCGCGCAATTCAAACACTGCCTATTCTTTTTCCAATATTTTTGTCTTTAGTATTCGCTTTAAATATTCGCATACATTTTAGCGAATGCAAAAGCGAATGCAAATACCAAAAGTAAGCGAATTATTTGCGAATGCGAAAGCGAATGCGAACATTCGTTTCATCCCTATTTTAAATACATTTAAAAGCGAATTTAATAATTTGTTTCTTAATTATTCATAAATCAAGCAGTTAATTAATTTTTTAGACATAAATAACATTGAAACAATATGAATAAGTTCAATAAAAAGGTAACACCTCGTAATAGTAGATGGCATTCATTGCCTGAGTGTTACTTCTCTAAAATAAAAAAAGGCAAAAGAATTGACGCTTTTCTTGCTTCTCTAAAATGATTAGTGCTAAAATTAATGTTATACGTTTCAGGTGACGATATGTGATATATAAAAACTTCCAGTGTTGTGAGCTGAACAAAACTTGTAAATTTATATTTGAGCCGCCCTATATCATTTACATCAAACAAAAACAAAACAGCAACATGATTATTACTTGCTGTGATTAGAAGAATTATTTATTTTATTTGACGTTAAGAGCAATAGATAATTTTTATTTAATTATAGATTATAATAAAACACTCGTTGTGTAATTAAGAATGGCTGCTGTGGAACGATTTGATATAGAAAAAGTTTCACAAATATTTCAAGACTGCTTAAGAGATTATGATGACGTTGCAATGGATGATTACTTGAAGGCATACCATGAAATAAATAAGTAAGTTTTAAATCCTTCAAGGATTCCTGACGTGTTTAATCTGTGTGGGTGTTTACAGTCACTTCTAGGGCTCGCAGAACACTTACGTTCCTCTATACATATACTCGTATTCGCAGCTTCACAATTTTCTTTATTGTAATCCCTTTGTTCTTTGAACAAAAGCATTTCGACAGCTTAAAAAATGCTGAAATGCCACATGAAAGAACTAAAAAATGGGTTGTCGAATAATTATGATTCGATAGATAAAACTACGTGTCCCTACAGCATCTTTTGAATCATATGTATGTATGAACATATGTATGTATATCATTTTAACAATGCAAAATAACGTACATACATACATATATACTCGTACTAACATAAGAAATGTAACTATAAGTCCCAGTTCAAGGCACATTTAATACAGGTACACGCATTAGATGCAACTCCGTGCTATGCTCCTGATGCGTGTACTTGTTTGATATGCCTTGTCCCAGTTCAAAACGTATTGACAGTACATGAAGCTGAGTACTCGTTTCTTTCCCCTCGTCGCTATCTCCTACAAAATAATCAGCTAAGCAAGAAGAGTTCCATTGTGTTAACTAGGACTTATATTCCCAAAATATTATTTTACTTATTCAGCAAAATATTTTTTATTAAAAATACAATGAAATTGATTATTGAGGGGTTTAGCTGGATTTAATTGGCGGTAATTATGCATCCATGTTTGTAGGTAGATGTATATAAAGTCTAATAAACTTTTGTTATCTGGCTAAGCATTTTGTTGTTGCTCAAGCAGCACATGCGTAGACGTGTTTAACCAACAAGTAATTTGTTTAAACTTTTATTGTTTTCATTCAATGTTTTTAAACCCGCCTTATTCTTTTTACAGATTTTTCAGTTTATTGGGCTCTGTATTCGGTTTTGTAAGCAGTGATGTAAGATCAAAAATTGATATTTTAACGTTATTACGAAATGATACGGACTTGGAAAAGGCTGATAAATTTATCACAATAAAGACGATGATGTCCTATGAAAAAGATGCTAATTTACTAAAGGATACTAAATACGTTTCCGGCAGCCGCACTTTACTACGCTTACATAGGGGTCTGGGTAAGTCATATACCTTCCATGATAATAAAAACATATGAGATTCTGCACAAACTCGACAGTTAGGATGATTAATATACATATGTATATGTATGTCTGTTATAATAATTAAGTTACGCACAATTTTATTTTTTTTTAATTTTAAATACATAGATAGCATGATAATTTTTTAAGAAAATTACAGATTGATTTTTTTTAGTTTTGCAATTTCCTTTGTTAAAAATTTTATGTAATATGATTTTCTTCAATTGCAATTATTATTAAACCTTCTCTACGGGTTGAGTTCGAACAATAACTTGCTGTTCATATTAATTGATAGTCACTATTAGGGAAGTTTTACATCACATATATTTCGCTGTATCATTGAATATGAAATTAACTACAAATATTGAGATATTTCTATAGTTTTGCAGTTTTAGTATATTTATACCTTCTAATTTTTTTACAAATTCAATAAGAACGTGTGTATTTACATGAAACAAACTAACCTTTCAAATATGTTTTTCCCATGCGTCACAAAAGCTTTGCAGCAAGTGTGTTCGAAGTCTAAGCGACAACATAAAAACTTAAACGAGACAATAAGTTAGATAGTTATCACACTAAACTTAGACATACATACATATGTATATATGTATGTATTTTGTAATTTTTTAAATAGTGTAATGATGTTTCGGACTCTTTTTTTTCAGAATTTGTGTTCGAATTTCTCAGTCGTTTAGCTGATTTATCTGAATGTGATAAAGTTCATAGTTGTTGTAAGACTGCCTATGAGAGCACATTGGCGAAGCATCATCCGTGGGTAGTACGCAAGGGTGCATTGGTGGCCATGTATACTTTGCCCACACAAGGTGAACTATTAAAACGTGTATGCTGCAATGTTGATCGTATAGCAGATTTCCTACCAGAAATGTTAAAAAATACGAAATTAGTCTACGATCGTACGCAATCTCTGTATACGCTTTATGATCTACATCATTTGCCTTAAATTGAATTTTAGTTAATTCTTATAAAATATTTTAGGTAAATGTCTTCTAGTGGGTTTTTGTTTTTTATTCCTCGGTTAATAAGCATTATCAGTATTTATTGCCAATGTTCGAGATTTAGCAGTTTATATGTATAATTTTTTTTCTTTGTTGTTATTTTTTCTTTAAATCGCGTTTGCTAATCCTATGGTTCTCATTTTTACATTCCCTTAGTTTTAAAGTTAGTGTGCTATATATAAAACTCGCCTTATTATATAAACGTGTTTAGACGTGTTTAACCAACAAGTAATTTGTTTAATTAAACCTTTATTGTTTTCATTCAATGTTTTTAAACCCGCCTTATTCTTTTTACAGATTTTTCAGTTTATTGGGCTCTGTATTCGGTTTTGTAAGCAGTGATGTACAGGGACCGTAACTGTTATAACTTTTATCGTAAAAGTCAGAAAATAAAAGTTATTTTTTGACTTTTATTTTTTCGAGCAGAAATAAAAGTTATTTTTTGACTTTTATTTTTTTGAGCAAAAATAACAGTTATTTTTGACTTTTATTTTTTCGAGCAGAAATAAAAGTTATTTTTTGACTTTTATTTTTTTGAGCAAAAATAACAGTTATTTTTGACTTTTATTTTTTCGAGCAGAAATAAAAGTTATTTTTTGACTTTTATTTTTTCGAGTAGAAATAAAAGTTATTTTCTGACTTTTATTTTTTTGAGCAGAAATAAAAGTTATTTTGTGATAAATTCATTATATTTATTATAAATTTTGGCGCTTTTGCAATAGTGAATCGTTAAATTTACTTATTTAGAAAAGAATATTTGGAATATTAAATAATAATTTCTTTGTCAAAGGGGTTGAAAACACAAAAATAACTTTTATTTCTGCTCAAAAAAATAAAAGCCAAAAAATAACTTTTATTTCTACTCGAAAAAATAAAAGTCAAAAAATAACTTTTATTTCTGCTCGAAAAAATAAAAGTCAAAAATAACTGTTATTTTTGCTAGAAAAAATAAAAGTCAAAAAATAACTTTTATTTCTGCTCGAAAAAATAAAAGTCAAAAATAACTGTTATTTTTGCTCAAAAAAATAAAAGTCAAAAAATAACTTTTATTTTTGCTTGAAAAAATAAAAGTCAGATTTTTAAAAAGCATCGTATTTTCTGACAATTTGGCCCAATACTTGCAAAATGGTATACTTGGTTTCATTCTCCGACATTTCCTTGAGGTTGCTTTTTTTAATCAAAAATTCAAAAATAACAGTTATTTTCGGTCCCTGGTGATGTAAGATCAGTTTTAGTTTAGTGCTATATATAAAACTTGCCTTATGATATAAACGAAAAACTTCATAAACACATAAATATATTTAATAAATACACCCTGTTTCTCTAAATACGAACGATAGATTCGATCGAGTATTAATATTGGAAACAAAAACAAATTTCAGTGTTTTGTTTTTGTTTTTACTATAAATGTTCGATCGAATCTGTCGTTCGCACTTAGAGAAACAGGCCCATAATATTATAAAATAAAATATATATATGTATGTATATATGTATATATTTGCTAAAGTGTCATATACAGTTACTCATAGAAAATGACGGGCGGTAATAACTCGCCAGGAAATAACTCTGCGTGTCCAAGCACCAAAGAAAGATTATTTAATTATTCATTTCAGTATATGGACAAAAAAACCTTACATATTATGAACTAGTAACAATAAGTGCGTTCGAGAACTCAAAAATTTGTACAATTTTTTACTGGATTGCGTTCGCCTACACAAAATCCAGTAAATGAGAGGCGAATTGAGAGCGAAAAATGACAGTTAATTTACTGAGTAAATGCATATTTTTACTGGAAAAATTTTTGCCAGTAAAATCCAGTAAAATGAAACCATATGTTTTTAAATATAAGTCCCAGTTAACACACCAAGTTTTGTTGATCAACTCGTAATTCTGCTGTAAGAAAGACGGAGACGGATATACAAACATCTCTTTTTTTCTACCAGCTGAATTGGAAGTTGATCAAGAAAAGTTGACGTGTGTGAACCAGGACTAAACAAACAAAAGCAAAGGGAAACAAAAATTTGTGTTTTGTGATGAAATTTTAAAAATAACAAAAAACAATTGTATTAAGTTATAAACAATATGACGTTTATTTAAGTTTGATGCCAGAAAAGTATTAGGGGATGTTATGTATTCCACGCGAAATTAAAACGTGCGGAATTTTTATAGAATTGTTGGAAATATGTATGTATGTATTTAAAACAACAATTTCCGAACGATGTATTTTCACGTGGAATGCAGAACATAATCGATTGTTTTTAAACGTGAATAAAGTTAATAGATTTTTATAGTTAAATTTTTGTTTATACATATCGTCGGAAGGTTACTGGTTAACCGCATGGAACATTTAAAAAAATTTACTTATTGTACTTTTCTTAAATTTGTTTTCAGTTTTTCGATATCTTGAATATATTAGTGTATATAAAGTTATTCAGGTATGTGATGGAAAACGATCGTTTTTAAAACAATTTCAAAACAATCGTTTTGAAAAGGTGTGATGAATTCAGATCGATTTTGAGTATCATTTTTGTGCTAATTTTAAACTACCAACTTCTAAAAAGCACACTAGAAGATAAAATATAAACCACATAATGGGGCTGTGAAAAGAAATTTATCAAAATTTTTTGGAAAAACTATTAAAAACAAGTTTTAAAATTATTGATAAAACAAATATAGGAAACATATCACACCTTTAATCGTTTTCAAATTGTTTTTGTGCCTAAATCGTTTTTCATCACATACCTGATTATCCCCTTTTATATTTCTCTTAATAAATGCACACGTTGGACCTACTTGAAAGGAAGTGAACAATATTGTTGTCATGATTGGTATAAAATGTTGAGCGTAAAAACCATAGAAAATTTAACGGGCTGACCCGCGAATTCGACAAAATAGAAAGTTTATTGTCGACATCGTGAAGAAAATATTCTATGGTGTATTTTTATACAACAAATGAAAAAACCAGGGACCGTAACTGTTATAACTTTTATCGTAAAAGTCAGAAAATAAGTTATTTTTTGACTTTTATTTTTTCGAGCAGAAATAAAAGTTATTTTTTGACTTTTATTTTTTTGAGCAAAAATAACAGTTATTTTTGACTTTTATTTTTTCGAGCAGAAATAAAAGTTATTTTTTGACTTTTATTTTTTTGAGCAAAAATAACAGTTATTTTTGACTTTTATTTTTTCGAGCAGAAATAAAAGTTATTTTTTGACTTTTATTTTTTCGAGTAGAAATAAAAGTTATTTTTTGACTTTTATTTTTTTGAGCAGAAATAAAAGTTATTTTGTGATAAATTCATTATATTTATTATAAATTTTGGCGCTTTTGCAATAGTGAATCGTTAAATTTACTTATTTAGAAAAGAATATTTGGAATATTAAATAATAATTTCTTTGTCAAAGGGGTTGAAAACACAAAAATAACTTTTATTTCTGCTCAAAAAAATAAAAGTCAAAAAATAACTTTTATTTCTACTCGAAAAAATAAAAGTCAAAAAATAACTTTTATTTCTGCTCGAAAAAATAAAAGTCAAAAATAACTGTTATTTTTGCTAGAAAAAATAAAAGTCAAAAAATAACTTTTATTTCTGCTCGAAAAAATAAAAGTCAAAAATAACTGTTATTTTTGCTCAAAAAATAAAAGTCAAAAAATAACTTTTATTTTTGCTTGAAAAAATAAAAGTCAGATTTTTAAAAAGCATCGTATTTTCTGACAATTTGGTCCAATACTTGCAAAATGGTATACCTGGTTTCATTCTCCGACATTTCCTTGAGGTTGCTTTTTTTAATCAAAAATTCAAAAATAACAGTTATTTTCGGTCCCTGGAAAAAACGTTCATCGATTTTCTCAAAAACATAAAATTTTTCCATGCGGCTGGTCAGTAACTACCCAGCAAAAAAATTCTGTTTTGGAAGCACTAACAACTGAGGGAAGCAATGTGTTGTTTACTGGATTACAAAAGCTTTGAAAGCTGCTTCTGAAAAGCACTAACATAACGCAGGCTCTCTAACGAAATAAAGAACAAAAGTAAAAAAAAAATTGCAAGCCAGTAACTTTTGCATCTGAATACACAAAGGCAATACAATATTATTGCCTCTGTGAAGCACACTGGTAAGGCACAAAATTATGGCTTTTTGGCAGTTGAAATCATGCGCAACCACAAGTGATTCTCTAACATTGTCTCCCTTACAAAAACGCTTTAGAAGTAGTAATTTGAGCTGGGTACCCGACGATATGTACATACATATGTATGTATATTTTTGTATATTCCCTGCAGATAATGCGACTAGTCCATACATGTATGTAAATACTCCAAAGAGGAGTAGGAATACTCCAAAACTACTCCAAATGTATGAAAAAAGGAGGTTGATGTCCTAGGGTTGGACTAAATGGTCCAACTTTGCATTACAACGGACTAACCCCAACACTGCTCCATATAGAATAGTTGTAGACTACGATCATAATCGTTTAAACACGAATACTTATTGTGCAGCATTGAATGCTTGTGTGAAAACGATATGATCCATGATTGAATTACATGGGACCATATTGTAACTTGTCTGTTTCATCTAGATTGGTCCACGTATTACAATATTACGTGCAGGATTGCATATGTATGCATATACATATATATTGTTACGTTTTTATTCTCTTTAAAAACGCTTTTACGTAGATTCGAAGATTTGCAATAAATAAAAGACCCCAGTGTACTAATTAGGGTTAAGAATGATACAACCTTTATTAATCAATAAATAAAACTTATACTAATCCAATCCAAGAGCTTAAATACAAACACGTAGATTACTTCAATATTCACAACTGGTTACCACTACGGCTTCTTCGCTGTTGTATATACACGTCTCAGACAACCGGCTGCGCTGGTGTTGACACAATTCTGCTTTCTCTGTTGCACGTCACACACAAGACTCACTCTGCCGTCACTTCCAGTTGATACACCAATAACAACTCTATGGCAGACTCTCACAGTTGATACACTAATCAGGACTCGCTGGCTTCACTTACACACGTTTATCAGCTTCCACTGCTCCCTTACTCTTTACTCAAGGGACTCCACAATAATCTCAAATCACGACAGACTCTAACTGTCACTGTAGACTGTACTATAGTCTCTTCAATTTCCAACTTACGGAGTGTACGTTTAGTTATTTATTTAAATACTTCTGGATGTTTCTTTATATTGGCCCTGTTCGAATACTCTTGCGTAACACTTATATTAACCCGACGGCTATTTCCGTAACAATATGTATAATTATTTAGCGCCAAAATTGTCAATCAGCAGTTGTACACATTTTACTGGATTTTACAATTTTTCCGTTCGCGTACTTTTATATGCAAACGTTTTTATTGAGAGTAATTTCTTTAAATTACTCAGTTACTGGATTTTACTGGAAAAGTACTCAAACGCACCTAATGAAGAAAAAATAAAGACAAAAGTAATATAGATATAAAGAAATTAAAATTAGCAAGTAACATTGAATTAAAATTACCACGAGTTAAAGTGCCATTACAAGCATAATTAGTTTGATGAAGAGGAACATAAAACAGCTTAGCCAGCCTTAGATTTCTAGGAGTATATACATATGTACCTCCTAGAAAAAAGCAAGTCTGGGCAATCGATATAATCTTTGATAATATATATACAAGAGTGGCTGATTGAACTTTTCTACGCCTTTCCAATGTTTGTAGGCCAATAAACAGGCATAAATAAGGAAGCATACGCGTAACAAATTTAATGAAGATGCTAAAATCAAAAATTAAATTTTCGTGGACGGAGTTAAGTTCGGAACTTAGTAACTTCTATGCAATGAATATTAATATCAGCTTATTTTTAAACCTTTCTTGAACTTAATAAGCAGAATTAAAGATAATAATTAACTTAAAACGGTTTTTTCAACAATTATTAATAAAATTCGATTTTTGTAAATTTAAATTGTTTCTTTCTAAATTAAATGTTATAACTTTCCAACACTGGATATTTATTGAAGTGTCAAAAGAGCGGCATTGTTTTTTTTAGTAAATAAAAGTAGAAAGTAATAACAAAAGAAGTGAAAGATAACCGGAAAGGTAGGTTATAAAACAAATAATAATTACTAAGCACATACAAAAAACAAGTATTTTTACTTTGCATATTAAAATTATTAAATAAAAATAAATCTATCTAACAAAGCGAACGACATTCTAGAAGTTATATAAAAAAACAACTAAAGTATTGGTTAAGAAACAATAAAAGAATAAAAATGAGCAAATACACAAGTAAATATCTAGAAGACAAACTAACCGAACGGCTTGAAGCAAAATTCGTTGAAGCCATAGATGAATCAGACGGTTGTGGTGGCAAGTTTAGTGTGACAATTGTATCCGACCAGTTTAAAGGCAAAACTTTACTGCAAAAGCATCGTTTAGTTAATTCAGCATTAGCGGAGGAACTAAAAGAAATCCACGCCTTCTCACAAAAATCCTACACGCCAGAAGAGTGGGAGAAAGCGCAGCAGCAGCAGTAAAATAATTATAGTTCATAAAAAATATTTTAGGTTTATTACAGGTTTATTTGACAAATTTTCCATAGAAGAAATATGTCAAATAAGCGCTTAATAAACCTGAAATATTATTTATGAATATGGCAGGTACAATAGAGTGAATCCATATTGTATAAAAAATTAAGACAGCAGAAAGAACACACGGTGAATTTTGTAATTTAGTGTAACGAAGAGTCCAATGAGTAACAAATAAACAAATGAGACTAAACATGTACATATACATATTTACTGTGTAATTCGTATTACCACAATGGGTTGTAAAAATAAATTACAAAATATGTGTAGTATTTAAGCTTCCGTAATGGAAAATAAATTTAACAACCAACAGTAATGCGAATATAACTCCATGATTTACTGAGTTGTGAAACTCATTTGCTTGATAATCAACTTTAAAAAGTTTAATTTTGGGTCGTTTTGAGTTAAGAAATGTGTGAATAAGTAAAAAAAACATGTTTGATATTATAGCTTTTATTAGATGAAATTAAGAGTTTTAATAAAATCTCTTTCGATTAAGGCTTCTGTTTATCTTCAGATATTTGTCATGAAACTATTTTTGCAGTGGATATAGTAAATTGTATATTGAATATAGATTTCGTTAACAATTTTAAGTAAAAAAATCTTTAAAGTACACAAATATGATATGATTCTTTTAACTTATGAAAGCTTCAAAAAACATTTTTTAATTTAAAATATGTTCATGGTGTGAATCGATTACATATCAGTTTATAGCAATAGTGCATAAATATTTTTTTTCATTTACTGGTACAAAATACCTACTTTTTATCCATGCCATTTAAAATAATTTTAATGAACAGATTTCCATGCAAAGTTTGTTTTTTAAATCTTTTTAAACAAACGAAAATTTTATAAATATTGACCTATAGTGGATAAAATTTTTTAATCTTAGTCTGAGCTTACGTAAAATTTTTACGCCAACAATAAAATAATTTTTGGGACATGAAATTTAATTTAAGTTTTTGCGAAAATAAATATTTCTGCATAAGAGAAGGTACTTTTATTTTTACAACCCACTGTGAATCAACTACTAGTTGTAATATGAGTTTTTTTTTCTTCGGTCAGACAAATAACACAAAAACAATGAATAATCAACATCGCACAGAAAGTGAAAGTATTTCAAATACAAAACCTAAGCTTTAAAGTTGAACAGTATAAACAAAAAACTTCCTCAGTATTAAACCAAGCTTTGAACTGCATGCAATTAACGATAAAATCACGATTGACAAAAGAAATTTACATAAAAAGATTTGATTGCTCTCAAACTGTACTCAATCTTTTCACGACAAAAAAAAAACAACAATTGTATTAGTTGACCCCAGGTGCACTCTGCAAAAAATATCTGTACAATTAACTCATCAACTATAGCCAATAGTTTTCAGAATCCTATTCAATTGCTTTGTTTTCTATCATCTTGAAATTACATAATGTTGAAATTCCAAGTGAAATCACCAGGAAAAATTATTTTACATGGTGAACATGCAGTAGTGTACCAGAAGCCTGCATTAGCGGCAGTAGCAGGCTTGTGCACAACTTTAAAATTTACAGCGGCTGAAAATGGCAAACGAGTTGTTACGATACAATTGGAGGCCTTAAATACAAATTTCGAAATACAAGTTGATTCGTTTAACAAGTTTCTTAAACAATGTCGTCTGAAGTTTAAACAGGTAACGTTTGAGACTAGTGCCCAGCTATTAGAAGAAGTACGCACCGAACTTAACAAAGAACATGAGAAATTATTGGAACACGGTTCGCCCAAAAAACAACAAACTCAAAAAGCATTTTTATCCATATATTATCTGTTAGCTGGAGCAGTACTGTCATCGCCAAAACCGGAATTAGAGTTAACACAAGCATTTGCCATTAGTGTAGAAACTGAACTCAATATAGGAGCAGGTTTGGGCAGCTCTGCCTCGTTTGGTGCAGCTTTAGCAGCAGCGTTTTTACTATACTCTCATCACTTTGATTTAAACACTTATAATGAACCACGAAATCAAGCCTTGATCTGTAACTGGGCCTATGAATCGGAACGCTTAATGCATGGTACTCCCTCAGGCTTAGATAATACTGTTTGCACATACGGCGGCATGTTGCATTTTGTTAAAGGTCATGGTTTCAAACACCTCAAAATACAAAAACCCTTAAACATTTTACTGATAGATAGTAAGGTTAAAAGGTCAACGGCTGATATTGTTGCTAAGGTGCGCCATCTTTGGGAACAATTTCCTGAAGTTATTAATTCGATCTGGAATGCATGTGAAGCTTTGGTGAACGATGCCATTCCCTTATACGAGAGCTTTGGCAATGGCCAAGATGACAGTGAAAAATTTGAAAAACTTGAACGTTTATTTCAAATCAATAATGATCTTATGAAGGCCATTGGCGTCACCCATCCCAAATTAGAACAAATCTTTTCAATTTCGTTTAAGCGGGGATTTTTTAGCAAAGTAACTGGAGCTGGTGCCGGCGGTTATGTAATTCTTTTATTGCCTGAAAACTATGCCAGCAATGAAGTGTATTGGAAACTAAAAGAAGAATTGGAATCAGCCGGTTTTGGTGTGTTTGTAACCACAGCCGGCGGAGAGGGTTTGCGAATGGAACAATTGTAGTTATTCAACATTAATATAAAGCATTATATTGAAATTTTTTTTCCATAAATAATAATAACACTGCTTATATGTATATCATTTTTGCTTAAATTGTATAATAATTTTTATTATTTTTTTTTCTGGACATCACAAATTTTTAAATAAATGTATAATAAAGTATTTTATTATGAAAAAAGTTTAGAGTGAACATCTGAGGTTTTAGTCCAACAATGCAGTCGAGAATAGTACGAGCACATTCTTCCTGAAATTAAACCTGGAATAAAATTGATGTGTAAGTGAGAATGCAACTAATGTTTTGATTTGCTGTCAATAAATACATACAATTAATTATAAAATATATTTAGTATTTAATTTGGTAAAAAATCTGTTATTTTTATATTCTTAGCATAATTTCAAAATAAAATTATACACATATACAAATCGTCATCTTAAATGCAAACGGACGTAACTACACAAAAATCCGAAATCGAGTTTTGGATTGATTATGGTTCATTTTATCAAATTACATGTTCACAGAAATATTTAGACCTCTGCGTTAAAAAATGAGGACTATATTAAAGAAATTCAAACGTACGTAATTGCGAATACATATATTTTTTATTGCAAATAACGTAACTACCATAAAAGCTTAAATATATATAAAAAAGAAATAAATGGTTAGAACATATAAGTGAATTTCGAAGAAAATTTTCAAGAATACTTTATTATTGACTTTGTAACGTTTTTTGGTTCTCCTGTAAAAAATATAAAAGTGTAGTTACGTCCCCGTTTGCATTTAAGGTGACGATATGTGCATACATATATATATATATATATATATATATATATATATATATATATATATATATATATATATGTATATATATATATATATATGTATATGTATATAATATATATATGTGTACATATATATTTATATAGGTCTCAGAGAATGACAAAAGTGTCGTTTTAAGTACTCTGAGTATTAGCCGTCAAACAGCTATGAATGCGTGCAGCTAAAAATAAAAAACACGCTCACATGTAAACCCTCGCAATACGCACGAGTATAAAAATACTCTTGACTATTAATCGGATACGCATGCGAGTATACAGTGCCATTTTATTTACACACACACATAAAGCATGTTTTCAAACAGCCACACACACCTTCCATTCCATTTTATATACAAAATTTTATGTATAGCAAATGATGACTAAATATCCCGAGTATCATGGGTTTTTTTTCGTCCGATTAAATATCCAAAGCCTGAGCATGAAGTGACTGGAAGTATGAGAGAGAGAGAGAGTCAATGCGTTTATACATATGTACCTTATTATATTTAATTGTAGCGTATTTTAGTTTTCATATATGAAGTAAAGATGCTCTTGTATGTTGAAATCGGCTATAGTCATAGTTGCGTGAGAGAAAACATGTGAGCGTACGAATTGTTTGCGCTACAATTATGATTATACGCAGTTACTAAAATTAAGACTATTAACTTACATATCGCACCTTATCAACAAGAGGATATTAACTCAAAATTTTAAAATGTTCAGTAGAGACGAAAAACTGTTTGTGGTTAGATTACAAGAGAATTTGAAAATCCGAATCCATAGTAGTAATTAAATTTCATTTGAAAATATATTTGCATTGTTTTTATTTCAAAATGTTGGAATTCTTGGGAAAAAAACTATGTTTTGAGTTAATACCATTTTTCTGAATTTTCTCGATATTTTTTTTGTATTATTTTGAAATACGACGCTTTAGTTGAAATTTAAATAAAGTTTCAAAATATATTTTTCAACAAAACAGTATCAACTCAAAATACAACAGAATTTAAATAAAACAATTGGATTATTTTTAACTTGAATAAAGGCTCAAATCAAAATAATACCTTTTTTATGAAAATATAAGATACATTTCTGTGTCTACTTTTGTAAAGGGTGTTTTTTTAGAGGTATAGAACTTCGAATTGAAATAAAACACAAGAAAATCGTTTTAATGTCCATCAATTTGGCTTTATTGGAAGCATAATTTTATGCCATTAATGTTTAAATATGATTTCGGGCATGTGGCCGCCGCGGCTGGCTCGAATAAAGCCAATTCGGCTGGCTCGAATAAAGCAAATTTGCACGATTTTTTTAGAGGTATAGAACTTCGAATTGAAATAAAACACAAGAAAATCGTTTTAATGTCCATCAATTTGGCTTTATTGGAAGGATAATTTTATGCCATTAATGTTTAAATATGATTTCGGGCATGTGGCCGCCGCGGCTGGCTCGAATAAAGCCAATTCGGCTGGCTCGAATAAAGCAAATTTGAACGATTTGCAAGCGTTGTTCTTTTGTCAACCTGTTCATGATGAAATGGCAAACCAAACTAAATATTAATCACTTGACAGCTGACAAAATGGCCGCCAGTTAAAAAAGTGATGCCAACTTAAAGTTCTATACCTCAATAAAAAACACCCTATACTAACTCAAAATAATACCTTTTTGATTATATAAAGGTAGTCACTACACTATCACAAAAATGGTCTCAAATGTGGTTTTCGAGGTGAAAGAGTAATCGGAATACGTTGAAATTTTTGCAGTAGATAGATATTGATGTTGTTAGTTGATTTCTTGCAAAAAGTGAAATTTCAAAAATTTTGAGTTAATACCCTCTTGTTGATAAGGTGCGATATGTATATTTTTTGAGAACTTATTGTCATTCTCTTTACAAGTATATAAAACATCAAACACTTACCTATAAATAATTTTTTGTTAACAAAAAAACAATTATATTTAACGTTGACTTGTATCTCTTGGCTTATAGGGAATACCACGACTCTTCATCTCTCTTAATGTTGCTTGAGGCAAATTACCTGACACCGATATTGCGTAGATACCTCTGGAAAATCGACCTGAACATATTAAATAGATTTCAATTAATTTTAGACAAAAATTATACAATCCAAAATCTTGCCTATTCTTTGCCATTTGGCCACCCAAGAATCCTCGGGACTCATTAGAGCAATTATTCCATCGAAATTATTGCTAGTGTGATCATAAACATTGTCCTTGTTGTTTTTCATGCGCAAAAAATCATCACAATTTTCGCAACCATCATATTCGAACTGATCAAAGGTCTGTAAAAAAAATTTAAACTTGTTAGGCATTCAAATAAAATTCATTTATTAAAAACATATTTACTTTAGTTTTTTTTTTGTTTTTTTGTTTAGCTAAATCAATTCATACAATAATTGAAATTTATTTGCTGGTAGTTTAGTATGTCTATATACGTATTTCATTGGCGCTTGAACCAAATCATCAGTAGACTTCAACCACAATTTTCAACAGTCATAAACCTCTTACTTTATGCACAGACTTTCAAAAACTATATGAGAATTCATAAAATAATATTTTTGAAAATCACAAAAAAAATAAGCTTAGTAGGCCTTGAAACTGATACAAAACCCAGCAAATAATTTATATTCAGGTGAACTCATTTTATTTTTCTACATCCTTATTTCTAATTTTCAAAAATATTATTATTTTATGAATTCTCATATAGTTTTTGAAAGTCTGTGCATAAAGTAAGAGGTTTATGACTGTTGAAAATTGTGGTTGAAGTCTACTGATGATTTGGTTCAAGCGCCAATGAAATACGTATATAGACATGGTAAACTACCAGCAAATAAATTTCAATTATTGTATGTATACTTCTGACAATATTTCAAATAATAAATTTCTATAAATCAATTCATGTTTATGTTTTATTTATTTATTAATTTAAAAATTAGTTCTATAGCCAACCAGACACGGTTTCTTCACCCAAACGCCCACAAGTACAGTCGTTAATAATATATTCATAGAAAATTTATTTTTTAAAGAATTCACCATTATTACAGAATAATAAATTGTGTATATTTTGTTTAATCTGAAATTTGCTGGCGGGAATATATTTCCAAACTATCAGGTGCAAATTAAAGTATGTTCAATTTTCGCGTTCGTGGTAATCAATTTTCGATCTGAATACGCAGTGATTCCCAGTTTCAAGAACTGCGAATAAACGGTACGCTACATTGATATAATTTTCTGTGTGTTTTGGCGTTTTATTTTTTATTGTTTTGCACGAGCTGTAACTATCGGTAAATGCATATAGCGATTTCTTGGTTGTTGTCCTGAATAGCAATGTCAATGGCAAAGAGTTTCTTCCCCAAACATCATTATTACAGAATAATAAATGGTGTCTGAATAGATTTTTTAATTCTCGGTCGAACCATGCTCTAATTGCATAGGTAACTTAAAAACAAACATCACAGAAACCTTCAATATTAACAATTTTACTTACCTTGACTAAGGAACACACTAAACAAGCTCTTAAGCCGCGCAAGTCTTTGGGAATCGTATCGAATGACATTATTTCTTTGCAAGTTATAAATAATTTAGTTGTAAATTGTATTCCAACTTGGTCTACTCCTTCGAATTTGCTTTTTTGTTGTGGACAGTAAAGTAAAACTTTATTTTGACAACCTTTTATGCCTTTAAATTCGTATATAGCAACACTGTTTATATGTATGTCACAAAGAATGGAACAGGGTGTACAAAAAAAGCTTAGAAGTAATTTACTAAATTTGTTTTAATACGACCAGCAATTGTTTTTATGAAGACAGTTTTAAAATAACTAAACTTCTAATTACAAAGTTCAGCCTTTTAAAGCTGTGCCTGAAATTATTAATATGTAGTAAAATTGTCTACCTGAAAAATGCAACATTCAAATTATATTACCCTATACTCATGAGAATTGTGTTGGATAGTCTACACAGATTAGTTAGTTAATTGAAAAATAATTTTCACAGATTAGTTAATTGAAACATAATTTAAGTTGCTACCTGCGAAAAAAAATGCAACAGGTGCTCTATATAATCCGTCTTAAGTATGTACATATGTATGTACACATGCTTATACACACTGTAATGGTAGGTACACACCAAGGCCTATTTATCAGGTCAATGCAACTCTACAAAAACACAACAATACAAAAAACAACTTTATGTTTAAGTTGTCAGAAACACACACAAACATGAACTAAAGTATATGGTGCAAATAACTTTTGACAGTTTAAACACGAAAACACAGAATATCATCAGGACGATTGCATTGACCTGATAAATAGGCCTTGGTACACACCTTGCGACATGATTATGCAACCAGTCAGACACGCATTTTGTTGGTACAATCAGCAGTACACATTGACACACACCTTATGCAAAATCATACACTGCCAAACACTTCATACAAAATTTGATATTTTTCTGTCTTGTAAACATTAACCAGCTGGGCTTGTAGTGGTACCTGATTGACCTGTTTTGTTTATACGCTTTTCTCTGTTTTATTAATACGTTTTTACTGTGCAGATCCAAAAATTAAATAGTTTTTGCTAAAATTAAAATCGTGCAACTCAATCCGGCTAAAACAACGAATATTTGCTTAACATATATTTTTGTCTAGAGGATCTAAAAGACATGGTTATTCTGCGTCGATTGGCGCCCATTTTTCAACGTCTCCAACTAACAAATGCCCGAAAAACCGTTACTACCACTAACGCCAATATGATCCAAGTTCACCAGGAAACCTTACGTTATATTGATCCGTATGCGAGTATTAAAATCGAGTCTGACATCTACATAAAAGTTAGTTCCGCTGACCCACACAATTATCCCGATGGGGATGCTTTAGTAGCAGAACTGCATGGTGGTCCAGCAAAAAACTGCACTGCTTCCATGGTAGTGAAAGTTAGTGATGATGAACGTAATGTGGAAGTCGTTCTAAAAAAATTAACTGATTCTACTGATTTTCACTGCGAGCTGGCAGTTCCTGTAAAGGCATCTCTCGATATCAATTCGCTTGATACGGTCCGAGTGATGAACACGTATGGGAACAAGTTGAGGGTTACAGCGGAGAAATCTATAAAAACTAATAATGTCCGAGCAGACAAAATAGTATTAAGGTCGGAAAGTGATATTCATTGTCAGGGTATATTGCTGGGAAAAGAAACTGTTGTGGAAACGAAAAATAAAGGGGTAAGTGGAAACGATTTTGGAAGTAAGACGCCGCATAATGCTTTTAAAGCCAAAAAACATTTTCGCTATGCCATTATTAAAGTTTATGGCAAATGCTGCAATGAGAATTATGATGATTGAATTCATTTGAACGTAACGGTGATCTGCCTCGCGGTCTTGCTCATATTTAGTTATGTTTTCAAGGAATCACTCACATATGTATATGTATTTTTATATTTAGAGTATAATTTTAGACAAACCCCAAGGCGATCATATCATATGTAAAACTAGTGAGGGAAATATAACTACCAAATGTAGTTATGTGGAATCGTCTGAATTTGAAACAGACACTGGACGCATGGACTTAAAAAACGTGCACAAAAAAGCTGCCGTTCGCATTTATCAGAAAGGAGAACTTAAAATGAGTAAGATATGCGATATGAAGCATTGCTTTTATAAAAGTAAAAAGTAGTAATTTAATTTAGTAAATAAAATTTGTTATACTCTTTCGATTTTAAGCTGGAGTTCACGGTAACTTAACGGTTTCAATGAATGAAGGAATCATGGACCTTCAATTATCTGAATTACAAGGTAAAAACTCAATAGAGGCTAATAACCTTACATCGTGTGTCATTAACATATCTGACGATATAGAGAAGAGCGTTGCATTGGATATTACATCGATTGGGGATCCAGGCTCGTCCACTATTAGCTTGGATAGTACTTTCGAGCATTTATCATTAGCATTAGCGGAAAATAGGCAACAGTTAAAGTGGCCTTTAGATCAAGAAAGACCAAACGAATTAAAAGTGATCAGTAAGAGTCCACTGACTTTGGGAAAGTCTTCATGGATGGATACGATGCGTTTGCAAATCACCGAAAACAAAAAGAGTAAAACCTAAATAGTTGTTATATAGCTATTTGAAAATATACTCAAATATATTTTAAGTAAATACGTGTGTATATGTATGATTTAATCCGCAAAGTGTTGAAATTGATCAATAGAAAATACAATAAATATACATACATAGTTCGAAGCAAATAAATCTAAAAATTAAACATTACAAAATTGGCAACTGTTGACAAAATAATATTCCAAAGTAGTGTACATATGTATGTAACTATGTTTCTAAGGATATGGAAACATTATTAAAAAAATGCGAAGTATTAGCATCAGTTTAAATGCAAAATCACTTAATTACACTATTTTTTATCCGATACATAAAAACAACAGAATTGGACATATGTTTCGATGTAATACACAATAATATAAAAAGCGATCTTGAATTTTTTACAGTTTCGTGGTTTGCATTTCGTATCTCCTGGCAATAACTTTCTCCACATATCAAAAAAATAAATTTAGCATTCTGTAGTTAGAGTTTATAAATACATTTACATATACATATAAAGAAAAGTTAAATTAATTTTATTTCAATACTCATTTTAACATGTATTTTATTCTTCAAGGGCCACTTTTAATTTTAAGAAGCAGTTTTTCATATATTCAGATTCAAGCGGCTCTTCAAACGTTTTTAGTAATATCTCACTGTATTTTCGTGGACAGGCTGAAATATAATCCTTAAGTGTTGCTTTTTCAGCTTTCAAAATTATATAGTAGAGCGTATTTAATATTAAAGTATAGGATATTTGGTGATCAATTTCGTTATCATCTTCTGATTCGAAATCGCTAGAGGGAGAAGCAATTTGAAGTTTCTTGTCTTGCTCCTTATCAACTTCATGAAGCAATTTGAGCAAATACTTTAAAATTTCAAAATCAATAGGCTGTGGTAAGACCTGGAAAAATGGTTAAAAAATAATTAATAAAACATCAGATGTCTCACACATTTTACCCTTAATACATCGTTTAAAGTTTCTAGAACATCTTGCTCATATTGCTGCCAAATTGTAACACTATTGACTTCAACCATAGGAACTAATATATCTTTGAAGCACTTCAACATTTCATCATTACTGGACTCGTACGCATTTCTAGATAATTGCTGATATTGTGTTAATATACTATGAATATTACAAAATGTTTGTTTAGCTTTATGTATATTCTCTGGCATTTCCGCCGCTTCATAGCAGTCATGTGTGTCAAAAGTTTCCTTAACTAATGTTTTGAATGCTTCTATGGTGCACTCGACCACTTCAGGCTGTACAAATAGTTCCTCAAAACTTCTATTACTGATTTGATCCAAGCTTTTACCATTCTCAGTGGCCATTGATAGTTTAAGAACAAAAAATTTTGCCAATATGGCATTTAAAGATTCCAATGTTTGCAAAATAAGTGAATTATTGGCGGCATTATTTAAAATAAAGCAAAGATTTTCAACAAATTTATCCGACTTCAATATGAGCGCATACCACACTTCTATTTGTTCTTCAGACATTTTTACAAATACTACAGTTAGAAGACGCATTAGCTGCTCAAGGGTTAGAGAATCCATGCAAGACGTTAAATCTAATAGTACTTCCACAACATCCGGCTTCGTGGTTAATAGGTTTCTCGTCTGCTGCACATTACACATATTGCCTAATATACCCACCAAGATTTCGGTTAAACGTTTGTCTTCTGTATTTTTAATAACGTTGGCAAAGACCTCTAATATATCGTGATTTAATAAATATTTAACAACATCTTCTTCTAAAGTCATGTCCCAGAGGGAACATAAGTCATCCTCAATGTCTTCCTCTTTTTGGATATTTTTATCTAGTTGTCTCAGTTTAAGCAGAGTTTTTAATACGAAACGTTCACTGTAAAGTGTTTCACCAATAGCATCACCTTTTAAACGGTCCATCTCATTTTCTTGACATTCATTTTCCGCGAGAGTGGGATTATAAGACGGCGGTTCTGTTAAATCATTAGTGTTTTCAGTGCTTTCGGTGTTTGCTTGTATATCAATTTTGTGACTATTGTCGTCCGACATTATATTTATTTTAATATTTATAATTCCGTGCAAAAATAAACAAATGAAAGTGTTAGATGCACTGTTGCCAGACTTGCAAATTTATTTACATTTTAAGAGACGAAGCATCGTTTCGATAAACTGCCACTTAAACTACATACATATACATATGTATGTATACATATACATATATATATATACATATGTGTGTATTGGTCTACAGTTCGTCGATTGGTTTCTGGTTTGCTGCAGACATAATATATTTTGATTATACTGTGCCGCAAACCAGAAACCAACTGACGAATTGTATGAAACATGGATCATTCTTGCACCAGTTTTGATTTTATAAGTGTGAACTCAACTTCTTCGATTTTTTGTTAATGTTATTGCTTTATACTACATACGATATCACTAATTAATTCATAATACAGCATATTTTATATTTTTCGTAACATATCGAGCCATAATCATAATGAAAATCGATTATTTATGATCATATATAATAAAAAAAATTATGATCACAAATAATAAATTTGAGTAAAAAAATTAAGTTGAAAATAAATCGTCGGGAGTTTTTTGGTTTGCCGCAGTAATAATGTATTTTTAATATACAGTGCGGCAAACCAGTACCCACAGACAAATCGTTGGTTGGTTTCTGGTTTGCGGCACAGTATATTCAAAATACATTATGTCTGCAGCAAACCAGAAACCAACCGACGAAATATCAAATGTAAACAAAAACACACAAAGCTTTGTGCACGGCTTAGTCTCGTGTGTTTCCGAAAGAACAAAATCTACTCGTCTGAATATGGTCATTAATATTATGCGGACGTTCGTGCTAATTTAGCCGATATTATGCAAAATCTTCTGGCAACGTCAAAAAAGTAACCATAAGTAACCACATTAGCTTACTGTTTCATTACTATGAATCGATAGTCATTATCTGTATACTTTTGTAACGGTAATATCATATAAGGTCAATTAAAAATAGAAAAGCCAATTGGAATTTTTTTTAGTTATTGGAATGTTTGGGAACGACACTTCTTGGGAATTAACGTCCTATCTACGACATGAATAATGGTGAAATCTGGGATTATTCCATTAAATGAGCGGTATGTACATAATATGTACGTACATATCGCTCATTTAATCAAACAACGTTTATAGTAATGCAGAATTAATTTTCATATCGTTCTTGAGTAAAAATTAAAGAACTAAATTCAAGTTTAGTATTACTGAGCTTTTATTGAGTTTTTTGATTTTCAGTATCTGGGGGCAAATTAATGCACGCTTAAAATTGTTTGAAAATTTATTTTGATTTCGAATGCCGTAATTTGACCCCAGGTGCTTTTACCAAGTTTTATTAATACACACACGTATTCTCTGAAGGTGCATATTTATAACTTCATTGTATATCAATTTCCATATAACCATCAGCATGCGTTAAATGTTTGGCCTCCAAAACTGAATCTTCTTCCACAATAAAATTAGCACCCACTAAACAATTTTTCAACTTTGTACCTTTCTTTACCACAGCTTTTGGCCCAATAATACAATTCTCTATGTTACAACTAAAAAAATGCATTATTTATTAATAAGTTCAATGTTGAATTTTTCTATTTACCCTTCCTCCACCACAGCATATGCCATTATTATAGACTTGTTGATAATATTTTTTGGCTTTATAAAACAATTGGGCCCAAAGACACTGAAATTCAATGAAGTTTTTTCAGACAGTTTGGCGTTATCGGCGACAGCAATTTCTTTAGTTTGAGTAGAACTGACAACAGCATTTGGCGATATTAAAGGTATTTCCTGCCCACAGCATATCAATGCCCAAATAGAAGAAAGCTATTAAAGAATAATTTTTTATTAATACAAGGTGAGGTTTGTTTGAGTTTAAAATATAAAAAAACCTTTTGATTTACTGCAAAAAACGATAGAGTTGTGTTTACTCTTACGCCAATCGTTTCCTTGGGAGCTTCCAATGCGTAACATCTTAATAAATCACCATTATACAAAGGTTTTGTCTTATTATCGTTGTAAAGGGTAGTTTTTAAAATTTGTTGATCTAAGGCAGAGTTAGGAATATACTGAAAAAAACCACACGAAATTAGGGTACATTCTCCTTAAACGAAACTGTTAACTAGGCAGGTATGTATATAATTTTTTAAACAAGTTTAGCTACTATTAAATAAATAAGTATTCAAAAGATATACGATTAATTTTGTTTACTTACCCCAAAAACGTTTTCGTCTTGCTTGATGCTAATACCGAATTCAGATTGTGTGTCCGAAGCATGATTTGCATTACTGCTGCTGCATGTCGCCTTGGACATTTGTTTTTTTACTAAATAAGGTAAAAATTCTCCTTTTAAAGTAGAAAAATTTTCTTTCTGCAATAAAACTTTTTAATGTAAGCTCTTATACCACATTTAAAAAGGACTTACTTTTTGCAGATAGTCCAACACCCATTTCTTGACCACATATATATGCGAGTCAACCAGTCTCGAATAAATAGTCATTTTACCATTTTTTCGCAAAAGATAAGCATTTAAATTCATTACTTCTTCAAAATCGCTGGCTGATGCCAAAAATAACAAACGACTTGTTTCAGGATGTATGCCAATTAGATCTCTTTCAGGTTTATGCTTGGTTTTTGGTCCGGGCAATGTGACATCTGCTTCAAAACCACTTTTGAATAAAAGTGCAGTTAGAGCCGCATCGTGCTGACGGAACTTATTGATTAAAGGATATAACGAAACATTGGAAACAATGTCACAGCTTAACACCAAAACGTCTGACAGAATTTTATCATGAATATAACGTAAGCTGTCTGCCGTTCCAAAGTCACTGTCTGCAGGTATGCTCACAAAGTCCAGCTTCATTTTTAGAGACAGACGTTCTAAGGCCAGTTGAATTTCGGAACGTTCACTCTCCAAAACAACAATGATGGTTTCTTTGAATAAGAAAAATTACGAATGCAATTATAAGTTTTAAGTCCATCTTTACCTTGGAAATTGTGTTGCTGCAATAAATTTAAGGGATACCATATAAGAGGGTAAGGTCCTATGGGCAGCAAACATTTTGGGGTACTTCCCAAAACTTCTGGTAAGCGTGTACCTCTTCCCGCTGCTAAGACAACCGATTGGAATTCTTGTAATACCATTATTGTATATTTTCAGAGGTATTTAAATTTTAATTCAATATATTACAAATTCCTGCGTGTCGCTATAATATGAACTGCGTGTGTGTGAATTTGACATTGCAAATGTCAACAACAGTTGTTTATTTCTCACAACTTTATTGCTTGCGGATCAGGCTGTTAAATGTAGTTGGTATTAGTAGGGCGTACACCATATTATATATTTAAGGAAACCGTTAATTATCCATAGAAAAATATATTTTAACCGTTAATTAACCTTTCGTTTCGATAAAAAATATTTTATAAGGAAACTTATGACAAATCTTAATTACGGATCGTTAATACTCAAAACTTGAATAATATCCGAAGCATTATATTGTTCGTTTTACATTTAAACTGAAGCGTAGGTAGTTGAACAATATCCGCAGAATTATATTTTTCGTTGTTAATTTCAACCGAACCGATGTATTATATTTTTCGTTGTATATACATATGTATAAAGGCAACCCTAGTTAGCCGAACAACACCTGAAGTATTACTAGGGATGTAACGAATACCAGTTTAGCGAATGCGAATGCGAATAATACATTTTAATTTTTGCGAAAGCGAATGCGAAAGCGAATGCAAATATTACAATTCGTTAAGATATCACATGCAAATAAATTTTTTTAAGAGTAAGTCTAGATGATAATTAAAAATAAGTTTACACAATGTTAGGCAATCCACCCATTCATTCTTTGGTCCTAAAGCCTGGTACTCTGTTCAACATTTGATGTGAAATGCTGCTAAATACATGTAGGGATACCAACATTGCCATATAACTTAGCTTAGTAATATATGTAACTTAAAAAGGGGTGCCAACACAAAAAATAAAAAAGCAGCAATGACTAACGAATAGAGTAGAGAAAAATTGATACAGTATAACGAAGGACAATACCGCGGACGCACCGAAATACAAAACCAAATGTGTAACATATAAAATATGAATAAATACAATAAGATATAAATTAAAACAATAAGATGTGAATTTGAAAACTTAACTTAATAATATTTACTTAAATCCTAGTAATAATAAAATAATAATTATACTTACATACATGAATAAATAAACTATGAATTATACATAACCCTAATAACATTTGTTGGTTAAAACATAAGTGGTGAGTGTTCGTCAAAACCAAATCCCACAATTTGGGGGCTCGTCCGGGATGAATGTGAATAGTTTATTTTCCCTAAAGTGCTTGTGTGCAAAGAAAATTTTCAACTAAAAGACTAAGAAAATACAAAAGAGTACGAAATAAATAATACAAAAGTGACTGTACTATGTACTAAAATTGACTTTTAAAAGAAAGAATTCAATACAATTGAAAACCCGTAGTAACGGTAAAAGACTATACTGTCCAAAAGAAAAAACAATATCAACGAGAGTGTGTGTGCCTGCGAAAATTTTCATTATGCAAAGTAAATAAAACTTGCAAAAGAAGAAACAAAACATCAACGAGTGCGTATCAGAGAAGCAAGCTGACCAAAAAATTTCGGCGGCGGCTGAAAGACAAATATTTTCGGTGGCGGCGGCTGAACGGCTTAACGCCGATTAAGTTAAGCATTTAAACAATTCTTGTAACACAGTCCGTTTCTGGAAAATTTGTAGATTTCTGTGAGAAATAGAAATAATAAATTAAACTTGCAAAAGAAGAAACAAAACATCAACGAGTGCGTATGTGTCTATTGGCATTTAATGTAAATTGGTGTGCAGTTGCTGCGAGAAATAACGAATGGAGAGAAACCAGAACTTCATCAACCGAGTATGTTGCAGCGGCAGAGTACATAATTGCAGTTTGACATCAGATGCTGAAATGCACAGTGGGACTAGATATGAAAATTACGATAAGTATTTTTATATGTATATATTTAATTATGAATATAAACCCTAATTGAAAGGATAGAAGAAACTTTGATATTTGAAAGAAGAAAATTTTAAACGAATAAAATTTTGTAAAAGAAAAGTTGAAAGAAGATTTGTGAAAATTCTAAAAGAATAAGAATCTGTAAGAAGTTTAAAGAAGATTTGAGAAAATTTTAAAAGAATAAAATTTGTAAGAAGTTGAAAAGTTGTGAAAATTTTAAAGAATAAAATTTTATAAGAAAAAGTTGAAAGAAGATTTGAGAAGATTCTAAAAGAATAAAATTTGTAAGAAGTTTAAAGAAGATTTGAGAAAATTTTAAAAGAATAAAATTTGTAAGAAGTTGAAAAGAAGTTGTGGAAATTTTAAAGAATAAAATTTTATATGAACAAAGTTGAAAGAAGATTTGAGGAAATTTTAGAAGAATAGAATTTGTAAGAAGTTGAAAAAAAGTTGTGAAATTTTAATAGAATAAAATTTTGTAAGAAAGAAGTCGAAAGAAGATTTTGTGAAATTTTAAAAGAATAAAATTTTGTAAGAAATAAGTTGAAAGAAGTTTTGTGAAGAATTTAAAGAGAATAAAATTTTGTATAAAAGAAGTCGGAAGATCAAATTCTATGAAAATTTTAAAGTAGAATTTTTTTTAAAAAATAAAAGTTGAAAGAAGGAAATTTTGTGAAATTTTTAAAGAAGAAATTTTGTGTGAGGAAGACTCATAAAACATTTGTATTTCATATTTATTAATACAAAACGCTAAGAATTGATAAATTTAAATTTTATATTTCCCTATTATATTACCTAATCAAATAATAATTGTAATTCATTTTCTAATATATTTTACGTAAATTGTATTTCTGACATTTGACCATGGAACTGATTGACATACTTGGGTTAACTGTAGATGAGTTGAGGGCAAAGTGTGAGGAGTGTGGGATAGATACCGACGGACCGAAGCTAGTATTGCAAGAAAGGGTGATTGGGTATTTCGGGTTCAAGAAACAGGTTGAGGAAGAGGAGGGCTCAGAATGTGGTGAAGTGGCTTCAGTAATTAGGGCGCCTAGTGGCGCAGAACATCCTGGACCCTGTCCTTCATCTGGACCTTCCACCTTCACTCTAAGAGATATGGAAGATACTCTATCGAAATTTTCCGGTGAAAGACAACCCAGCATAGAACAATGGTTGGGCGATTTCGAAGATTGTGCCTTGACCGTAGGGTGGAATGATTTACAGCGATATATTTATGCACGACAACTTCTTTCGGGTGCGGCGAAAATCTTTTGTAGAGGTCAAACCAATATTCGTGACTGGACATCACTGAAAAGGGGATTGAAAAAAGAGTTTGGCGTCAAGTATTCCGCCATAGAAGTTCATAGGATGTTGAAAAATCGGAGGAAACGCGCTAATGAGAGTTTTCGGGAGTACTTATACAGTTTAATGGAAATTGGCTCTACAATAGCCCTCGATGAGAATAGTATAATCGAGTACTTCATAGAAGGGATAAACGACAACAAAAACAACAAAGCAGTGCTTTATCAGGCTACAAGCATAGAAGACCTGAAAAATAAATTGAAGGTATACGAGAAAATGGCTAAACCATCCGTATCCCAAGGTCTCGACAGTTGGCGCTCTAAGCAAGAGCATCCATCAGGCCTTAAAAAGGAAGATTCCAAGGCTATGAATTGTTATCGTTGTGGACGAAAGGGGCATACAATTAAAGAATGTAGTGAGGCCCAGCCAAAATGCTTTAGATGTAATGAAGTCGGTCACAAGTCATTTAACTGCAAGAAAGGGCAGATAAAGAAGGAAGAAAAGAAAGATATGAAGACCCATAATAATACCATTCACACATTGACATCGGACAGTAATCTTGGTGCATCGTTAGGAATATCCCCGTCGAATAGAGTGTTTAAGGATATAACTATTCTAGGCCACGAAGTATCAGCTTTAATTGATACGGGCAGTGACATCAGTTGTGTAAGGTATGATGCACTGATGATGATGAATGACGTGACTGTCAGCGCCGAAAGAAAGAGAATGGTAGGCATAGGAGGGAAAATAATAGAAACGATGGGAGCATTCGTAGCAGACGTTGACTTAGATGGTATTGAAGTACCTATTAAATTCCATATCGCTCGAGAACGGGACATTTTGTATTCCACTGTATTAGGAAATGATGTCCTCGAGTATGTAGATGTACTGATAAATACGGAGGGAGCGAAGTTCTCATCAAAGTCTTCGCCTCCTGAAGTTAGTTTAGCGGCAGTGATTGACAAAGCTGGCGACGAATATGGAGAAGTCATACAGCAGTTTAATGCGATAAATATTGCGATTGACGCTACAGATTTTGAGCTAAACCATCTAAAATTCGAAAATCGTAGAAAAGTCCTTAATCTCTTAGAGAGTTACAATTCCACCAAACCAACATCGTACCCAGTAAAAATGAAGATTTTAGTTAAAGATGATATTCCCGTTCGCCATCATCCGCGCAGGATGTCTTATGCAGATCAACAGACTGTTGACAACCAAGTCACAGAATGGTTGAAGGAAGGGGTAGTACGACCGAGTGTTTCTGAATACTCATCACCAGTGGTATTGGTATCCAAAAAGGACGGAAGTAAGAGGCTCTGTTGTGATTATAGACGTCTAAATGAAAAAATAGTGCGTGATAATTTCCCCATGGCAGTTATAGACGATGTATTACAAAGACTCCAGGAAGCAAAAATTTATACAACACTAGACTTACAAAACGGTTTTTTCCACGTACCAATTGAAACAAGTAGCCAACACTTTACTTCATTCGTTACCCACAGAGGACAGTTTGAGTTCCAATACGTACCTTTTGGCATAACAAACTCACCAGCAGTGTTCTGTCGATATATCAATGCCATTTTCCATCAGCTAATAACGGACGGAACTGTAGTAATATATATGGACGATATAGTGATACCTTCCAAAGACCAAGAAGAAGGCATTGCCAAACTGAGAAGAGTCTTGGAGGTAGCGTCAGTAAACGGGCTAGATATCAAATGGAGTAAATGTCAATTCTTAATGAAGAAAATTACGTTTTTGGGATACGTGTTGGAAAATTCTACTATTCGACCATCCAAAGAAAAGACAGCAGCCATAGAGAATTTCCCCGTACCTAGCAATTGTAAAGCGGTCCAAAGGTTTTTGGGCCTCACCTCCTATTTTAGGCGTTTCATAAATGGCTACGCACTGATGGCAAGGCCATTATCGAATTTACTGCGGAAAAACACCGCATTTAAGTGGGATGACGAGAAAGCACTGGCTTTCCAACAGTTAAAGTCAGCACTAGTGGGAGCAAATGTCCTGAGACTATTTAACCCTAGAGCAGAGACGGAAGTTCATACCGACGCCAGTAAGCATGGGTATGGGGCAGTACTCCTACAAAGGGACTCAGAAGACCAAGCACTGCATCCTGTACAATACATGAGTAGGAAAACAACAGAAGTTGAGGAAAAATACCATTCCTATGAATTAGAAGTTCTTGCCATCATAGAAGCTCTGAAGAAATGGCGAGTATATTTGATGGGTCTTAAAGTAAAAATAGTCACTGACTGCAATGCGTTTGCAATGACTATGAAGAAACGAGAGGTACCCTTGAGAGTGTCAAGGTGGGCCTTATTTCTACAAGATTTTGAATACGTCATCGAGCACCGATCTGGACAGCAGATGCGCCATGTAGACGCTTTAAGCAGAATGTCTTGCCTGATGATGGAAGACTCGTTACGCCATCGCTTAAAAGAAGCGCAATTAAACGATGATTGGATTAAAGCAGTACACAAGGTTCTTGAGACTCAAAGCTATGAAGACTACTATTTAAAACATGGCATAGTACACAAAGATCCCACTAAGGCTCTTATAGTGGTACCCGCCATGATGGAACGAGAGATTATCGAAATGGCACACAGACAAGGCCATTTTGGAGCGAAAAAGACTACTGACTTAATAGGAAAAACGTTTTACATTCCGAAGGTTGGCGCTAAAACAGAATCAGTGGTAAAAGGTTGCGTTGAATGCATAATGGCGGAAGCGAAGGCAGGGAAGAAAGAGGGACTGTTGACCCCGATAGACAAAGCAGACAGACCGTTAATGACCTACCATATCGATCATGTTGGACCGATGGAGACGACCAAGAAACAATACAATTACATTCTGGTCGTAGTCGACGCCTTCTCCAAATTTGTATGGCTCTATCCTACGAAAAGTACCGGAACAGCAGAAGTAATTGAATGGCTGAGTAAACAGTCAGCCACATTTGGCAACCCGATAAGGATAATCACAGACAGAGGCACTGCATTTACGTCCAACGACTTCAAGGGGTACTGTGAAGAGGAAGGAATTCAACATCTAATGATTGCAACTGGGGTGCCCAGAGGAAATGGGCAAGTCGAGAGAATTCATCAAATAATAATCCCCATGCTGACTAAATTAGGCCTGGAAAATCCAAAGAATTGGTATCGTCATGTGGACAGAGTCCAGAGAACGATAAATAATACACCCACAAGAAGCACAGGAAATACGCCCTTTGAAATAGTAACTGGGTTGAAGATGAAAGTCAAAGAGGATATAGATATCAGAAATCTATTGGAAGAGCTAGCGTTAAACGAACTCCATCAAGAGCGTGACGCCAAACGTGAAAAGGCAAAGGAGAACATATCCCAGATCCAACAGGAGAACAAGAGATCCTTCAATAAAAATCGCATACCGGAAAGAGAATATAAGCACAACGATTTAGTCGCAATCAAGCGCACGCAATTCGGTTCCGGCCTAAAATTAAAACCTAAATTCTTGGGTCCATATAAGGTCATTCGTAAGCTGAACCACGGACGATATGAAGTGGAAAAGATAGGTGAAGGGGAGGGTTCCCGGAGATGCACGACGGTGGCTGAATACATGAAGCCCTGGTAACTTGCATTCGGGGCGAATGCCCTGTCAGGAGGGCCGAATGTAGGGATACCAACATTGCCATATAACTTAGCTTAGTAATATATGTAACTTAAAAAGGGGTGCCAACACAAAAAATAAAAAAGCAGCAATGACTAACGAATAGAGTAGAGAAAAATTGATACAGTATAACGAAGGACAATACCGCGGACGCACCGAAATACAAAACCAAATGTGTAACATATAAAATATGAATAAATACAATAAGATATAAATTAAAACAATAAGATGTGAATTTGAAAACTTAACTTAATAATATTTACTTAAATCCTAGTAATAATAAAATAATAATTATACTTACATACATGAATAAATAAACTATGAATTATACATAACCCTAATAACATTTGTTGGTTAAAACATAAGTGGTGAGTGTTCGTCAAAACCAAATCCCACATACATATGAAGAAAACTTGGAATGAATTTTTCCTGAAAAAATCTTGCAGAAGTAGTACTCTGTTCATCTTGGGAAAAACATATGAAATATATCTTCAACATTTTAAGTTTTCATAAGAAATAATATCAGTGGCACTTGTTTCGCGTGGAATTTACAACAAACAAGGACTAGTTAATATTGTTGTACGAAGTAATGAATGGTGTTCAAAAGTTTGAAACTGAAAAATATTTCCAAACACCACTGGATTTTGGTTTCATTTTGATACATATGAGTATTGATAGAAAAGTTTTCCGCTAAAATATTAAAGTTTTATATGTAAGTACATGCATCTTTTTCATGCTGGTTTAAAATAATTTTCGTCTTTTTGATGTTTGTTCATCGTAAACTATTTTCGTAAAAGAAGTACAAAATTTTTGTTGTCTTTAGTATTCGCTTGAAATATTCGCATACATTTTAGCGAATGCAAATAGCAAAAGTAAGCGAATTATTTGCGAATGCGAACATTCGTTACATCCCTAAGTATTACATACATATATTGTTCGTTGTATATTTAAACCGAAACGTACTTAGTCGAATCATCATGCATCATCAAACGGTTATAAAGAGTCCTCCACTTAGAGTGATACTGAGCTAAGCGCGTATGCAGTCTGGTGCCCACAATCATGACCCTGAACCAACTGAGCTTACCTCTGACATTTATAGTTTTGTATCAAAAATAGACGATGTGTAGCCCATTTAATATTTCGTATGCGAAATGGACCATGTGCAGCCCATTTAATTTTTCTTTATGCAAAATGAAAAATGTATAGTATATATGTATATTCTTATGAATTGAACAGGGTAATGTTCGTATCGCCTTTTAAGCCAATTTACATGTGATAATTATTAATGAACAAATAACATCAAAGTTAGTTTTAAATATTCTGACAACACATAGTTGAATGTTTTCTTCAATGTTTTCTTCGTGTGTTGTATGCTTTAAGTAAGTAAAAGGTAAAAACTAATATTTTTGAACGAAAATTTCAATGAAATCCGTAATCAGTTTAAAATCAATTTTATTCACTTTTTTAATTCTAATAATCTTTTTCACAATCTGGTTTTTAAATCAATACTACAAGTTATTTCTCTTAATTTTGTAAAACTCACTTGTATTTTAAAATATTTTTCATAAAATAATTTTTTGCATGAAAAATGGATGACGTATAGTTTATTAAATTCTTTGCACGAAAAGAAGACGACTATATATTACACTTAAGTTTTTACATACGAAATGGACGAATTATAGTCAATTTAATTTTTTATAAAAGTTTTAAAAATTGACGATGTATAGTCCATTAAATTTTGTATATATAGCCAGTCCATTTAATTTTTTGCATCTCAAATAGAAGATGTATGTCTATTTAATTTTTTGCAAACGAATCGGACGATTTATAGTCCATTAATTTTTTTCATAAAAAAGTTTTTTGCATGAAAAATGGATGACGTATAGTTTATTAAATTCTTTGCACGAAAAGAAGGCGACGTATATAGTCCACTTAAGTTTTTACATACGAAATGGACGAATTATAGTCAATTTAATTTTTTATAAAAATTTTAAAAATTGACGATGTATAGTCCATTAAATTTTGTATATATAGCCAGTCCATTTAATTGTGTGTATGAAAAATAGACGATGTATATTCTATATAATTTTTTGCATACGAATCGGACGATTTATAGTCGATTAAATTTTTTCATAAAAAATTGAAAAAAAGACGATGTATAGTCCATTAAATTTTTTTCATAAAAAAATTTTTTGCATGAAAAATGGATGACGTATAGTTTATTAAATTCTTTGCACGAAAAGAAGACGACGTATATAGTCCACTTAAGTTTTTACATACCAAATGGACGAATTATAGTCAAATTAATTTTTTATAAAAATTGACGATGTATGGTCCAATAAATTTTTTATATATAGCCAGTCCATTTAATTTTTTGCACGAAAAATAGACGATGTATAGTCTATATAATTTTTTGCATACGAATCGGACGATTTATAGTCGATTAAATTTTTTCATAAAAAATTTAAAAAAGACGATGTATAGTCCATTAAATTTTTTTCATAAAAAAATTTTTTGCATGAAAAATGGATGACGTATAGTTTATTAAACTCTTTGCATGAAAAGATGACGACGTATATAGTCCACTTGAGTTTTTACATACGAAATGGACGAATTATAGTCAAATTAATTTTTTATAAAAATTGACGATGTATGGTCCAATAAATTTTTTATATATAGCCAGTCCCTTTAAGTTTTTGCATGAAAAATAGACGATGTAGAGTCTATATAATTTTTTGCATACGAATCGGACGATTTATAGTCGATTAAATTTTTTCATAAAAAAATGAAAAAAAGACGATGTTATAGTCCATTAAATTTTTTTCATAAAAAATTTTTTTGCATGAAAAATGGATGATGTATAGTTTATTAAATTCTTTGCACGAAAAGAAGACGACGTATATAGTCCACTTAAGTTTTTACATACGAAATGGACGAATTATAGTCAATTTAATTTTTTATAAAAATTTTGAAAATTGACGATGTATGGTCCAATAAATTTTTTATATATAGCCAGTCCATTTAATTGTGTGCATGAAAAATAGACGATGAATAGTCTATATAATTTTTCGCATACGAATCGGACGATTTATAGTCGATTAAATTTTTTCATAAAATATTGAAAAAAAGACGATGTATAGTCCATTAAATTTTTTTCATAAAAAAATTTTTTGCATGAAAAATGGATGACGTATAGTTTATTAAATTCTTTGCACGAAAAGAAGACGACGTACATAGTCCACTTAAGTTTTTACATACGAAATGGACGAATTATAGTCAATTTAATTTTTAATAAAATTTTAAAAATTGACGATGTATAGTCCATTAAATTTTGTATATATAGCCAGTCCATTTAATTGTGTGCATGAAAAATAGACGATGTATATTCTATATAATTTTTTGCATACAAATCGGACTATTTATAGTCGATTAAATTTTTTCATAAAATATTGAAAAAAAGACGATGTATAGTCCATTAAATTTTTTTCATAAAAAAATTTTTTGCATGAAAACTGGATGACGTATAGTTTATTAAATTCTTTGCACGAAAAGAAGACGACGTACATAGTCCACTTAAGTTTTTACATACGAAATGGACGAATTATAGTCAATTTAATTTTTAATAAAATTTTAAAAATTGACGATGTATAGTCCATTAAATTTTGTATATATAGCCAGTCCATTTAATTGTGTGCATGAAAAATAGACGATGAATAGTCTATATAATTTTTCGCATACGAATCGGACGATTTATAGTCGATTAAATTTTTTCATAAAATATTGAAAAAAAGACGATGTATAGTCCATTAAATTTTTTTCATAAAAAAATTTTTTGCATGAAAAATGGATGACGTATAGTTTATTAAATTCTTTGCACGAAAAGAAGACGACGTACATAGTCCACTTAAGTTTTTACATACGAAATGGACGAATTATAGTCAATTTAATTTTTTATAAAAATTTTAAAAATTGACGATGTATAGTCTATTAAATTTTGTATATATAGCCAGTCCATTTAATTTTTGCATGAAAAATAGACGATGTATAGTCTATATAATTTGTTGCATACGAATCGGACGATTTAAAGTCGACTAAATTTTTTCATAAAAAATTGAAAAAAAGACGATGTATAGTCCATTAAATTTTTTTCATAAAAAAATTATTTGCCTGAAAAATGGATGACGTATAGTTTATTAAATTCTTTGCACGAAAAGAAGACGACGTATATAGTCCACTTAAGTTTTTACATACGAAATGGACGAATTATAGTCAATTTAATTTTTTATAAAAATTTTAAAAATTGAAGATGTATAGTCCATTAAATTTTGTATATATAGCCAGTCCATTTAATTGTGTGCATGAAAAATAAACGATGTATAGTCTATATAATTTTTCGCATACGAATCGGACGATTTATAGTCGATTAAATTTTTTCATAAAAAATTGAAAAAAAGACGATGTATAGTCCATTAAATTTTTTTCATAAAAAAATTTTTTGCATGAAAAATGGATGACGTATAGTTTATTAAATTCTTTGCACGAAAAGAAGACGACGTATATAGTCCACTTAAGTTTTTACATACGAAATGGACGAATTATAGTCAATTTAATTTTTTATAAAAATTTTAAAAATTGAAGATGTATAGTCCATTAAATTTTGTATATATAGCTAGTCCATTTAATTGTGTGCATGAAAAATAGACGATGTATAGTCTATATAATTTTTCGCATACGAATCGGACGATTTATAGTCGATTAAATTTTTTCATAAAAAATTGAAAAAAAGACAATGTATAGTCCATTAAATTTTTTTCATAAAAAAATTTCTTGCATGAAAAATGGATGACGTATAGTTTATTAAATTCTTTGCACGAAAAGAAGACGACGTATATAGTCCACTTAAGTTTTTACATACGAAATGGACGAATTATAGTCAATTTAATTTTTTATAAAAATTTTAAAAATTGACGATGTATAGTCCATTAAATTTTGTATATATAGCCAGTCCATTTAATTGTGTGCATGAAAAATAGACGATGTATATTCTATATAATTTTTTGCATACGAATCGGACAATTTATAGTCGATTAAATTTTTTCATAAAAAATTGAAAAAAAGACGATGTATAGTTCATTAAATTTTTTTCATAAAAAAATTTTTTGCATGAAAAATGGCTGACATATAGTTTATTAAATTCTTTGCACGAAAAGAAGACGACGTATATAGTCCACTTAAGTTTTTACATACGAAATGGACGAATTATAGTCAATTTAATTTTTTATAAAAATTTTAAAAATTGACGATGTATAGTCCATTAAATTTTGTATATATAGCCAGTCCATTTAACTGTGTGCATGAAAAATAGACGATGTATATTCTATATAATTTTTTGCATACGAATCGGACGATTTATAGTCGATTAAATTTTTTCATAAAAAATTGAAAAAAGACGATGTATAGTCCATTAAATTTTTTTCATAAAAAAATTTTTTGCATGAAAAATGGATGACGTATAGTTTATTAAATTCTTTGCACGAAAAGAAGACGACGTATATAGTCCACTTAAGTTTTTACATACGAAATGGACGAATTATAGTCAATTTAATTTTTTATAAAAATTTTAAAAATTGACGATGTATAGTCCATTAAATTTTGTATATATAGCCACTCCATTTAATTGTGTGCATGAAAAATAGACGATGTATATTCTATATAATATTTTGCATACGAATCGGACGATTTATAGTCGATTAAATTTTTTCATAAAAAATTGAAAAAAAGACGATGTAAAGTCCATTAAATTTTTTTATAAAAATTTTAAAAATTGACGATGTATAGTCCATTAAATTTTGTATATATAGCCAGTCCATTTAATTGTGTGCATGAAAAATAGACGATGTATATTCTATATAATTTTTTGCATACGAATCGGACGATTTATAGTCGATTAAATTTTTTCATAAAAAATTGAAAAAAAGACGATGTATAGTCCATTAAATTTTTTTCATAAAAAAATTTTTTGCATGAAAAATGGATGACGTATAGTTTATTAAATTCTTTGCACGAAAAGAAGACGACGTATATAGACCACTTAAGTTTTTACATACGAAATGGACGAATTATAGTCAATTTAATTTTTTATAAAAATTTTAAAAATTGACGATGTATAGTCCATTAAATTTTGTATATATAGCCAGTCCATTTAACTGTGTGCATGAAAAATAGACGATGTATATTCTATATAATTTTTTGCATACGAATCGGACGATTTATAGTCGATTAAATTTTTTCATAAAAAATTGAAAAAAGACAATGTATAGTCCATTAAATTTTTTTCATAAAAAAATTTTTTGCATGAAAAATGGATGACGTATAGTTTATTAAATTCTTTGCACGAAAAGAAGACGACGTATATAGTCCACTTAAGTTTTTACATACGAAATGGACGAATTATAGTCAATTTAATTTTTTATAAATATTTTAAAAATTGACGATGTATAGTCCATTAAATTTTGTATATATAGCCAGTCCATTTAATTGTGTGCATGAAAAATAGACGATGTATATTCTATATAATTTTTTGCATACGAATCGGACGATATATAGTCGATTAAATTTTTTCATAAAAAATTGAAAAAAGACGATGTATAGTCCATTAAATTTTTTTCATAAAAAAATTTTTTGCATGAAAAATGGATGACGTATAGTTTATTAAATTCTTTGCACGAAAAGAAGATGACGTATATAGTCCACTTAAGTTTTTACATACGAAATGGACGAATTATAGTCAATTTAATTTTTTATAAAAATTTTAAAAATTGAAGATGTATAGTCCATTAAATTTTGTATATATAGCCAGTCCATTTAACTGTGTGCATGAAAAATAGACGATGTATGGTCTATATAATTTTTTGCATACGAATCGGACGATTTATAGTCGATTAAATTTTTTCATAAAAAATTGAAAAAAGACGATGTATAGTCCATTAAATTTTTTTCATAAAAAACTTCTTTGCATGAAAAATGGATGACGTATAGTTTATTAAATTCTTTGCACGAAAAGAAGACGACGTATATAGTCCACTTAAGTTTTTACATACGAAATGGACGAATTATAGTCAATTTAATTTTTTATAAAAATTTTAAAAATTGACGATGTATAGTCCATTAAATTTTGTATATATAGCCACTCCATTTAATTGTGTGCATGAAAAATAGACGATGTATATTCTATATAATTTTTTGCATACGAATCGGACGATTTATAGTCGATTAAATTTTTTCATAAAAAATTGAAAAAAGACGATGTATAGTCCATTAAATTTTTTTCATAAAAAAATTTTTTGCATGAAAAATGGATGACGTATAGTTTATTAAATTCTTTGCACGAAAAGAAGACGACGTATATAGTCCACTTAAGTTTTTACATACGAAATGGACGAATTATAGTCAATTTAATTTTTTATAAAAATTTTAAAAATTGACGATGTATGTATAGAACATTAAATTTTGTACATATAGCCAGTCCATTTAATTGTGTGCATGAAAAATAGACGATGTATAGTCTATATAATTTTTCGCATACGAATCGGACGATTTATAGTCAATTAAATTTTTTCATAAAAAATTGAAAAAAAGACGATGTATAGTCCATTAAATTTTTTTCATAAAAAAATTTTTTGCATGAAAAATGGATGACATATAGTTTATTAAATTCTTTGCACGAAAAGAAGACGACGTATATAGTCCACTTAAGTTTTTACATACGAAATGGACGAATTATAGTCAATTTAATTTTTTATACAAATTTTAAAAATTGAAGATGTATAGTTCATTAAATTTTGTATATATAGCCAGTCCATTTAATTGTGTGCATGAAAAATAGACGATGTATGGTCTATATAATTTTTCGCATACGAATCGGACGATTTATAGTCGATTAAATTTTTTCATAAAAAATTGAAAAAAAGACAATGTATAGTCCATTAAATTTTTTTCATAAAAAAATTTTTTGCATGAAAAATGGATGACGTATAGTTTATTAAATTCTTTGCACGAAAAGAAGACGACGTATATAGTCCACTTAAGTTTTTACAAACGAAATGGACGAATTATAGTCAATTTAATTTTTTATAAAAATTTTAAAAATTGAAGATGTATAGTTCATTAAATTTTGTATATATAGCCAGTCCATTTAATTGTGTGCATGAAAAATAGACGATGTATGGTCTATATAATTTTTCGCATACGAATCGGACGATTTATAGTCGATTAAATTTTTTCATAAAAAATTGAAAAAAAGACGATGTATAGTCCATTAAATTTTTTTCATAAAAAAATTTCTTGCATGAAAAATGGATGACGTATAGTTTATTAAATTCTTTGCAACGAAAAGAAGACGACGTATATAGTCCACTTAAGGTTTTACATACGAAATGGACGAATTATAGTCAATTTAATTTTTTATAAAAATTTTAAAAATTGAAGATGTATAGTCCATTAAATTTTGTATATATAGCCAGTCCATTTAATTGTGTGCATGAAAAATAGACGATGTATATTCTATATAATTTTTCGCATACGAATCGGACGATTTATAGTCGATTAAATTTTTTCATAAAAAATTAAAAAAAAGACGATGTATAGTCCATTAAATTTTTTTCATAAAAAAATTTCTTGCATGAAAAATGGATGACGTATAGTTTATTAAATTCTTTGCACGAAAAGAAGACGACGTATATAGTCCACTTAAGTTTTTACATACGAAATGGACGAATTATAGTCAATTTAATTTTTTATAAAAATTTTAAAAATTGACGATGTATAGTCCATTAAATTTTGTATATATAGCCAGTCCATTTAATTGTGTGCATGAAAAATAGACGATGTATATTCTATATAATTTTTTGCGTACGAATCGGACGATTTATAGTCGATTAAATTTTTTCATAAATCGGACGATTTATAGTCGATTAAATTTTTTTCATAAAAAAATTTCTTGCATGAAAAATGGATGACGTATAGTTTATTAAATTCTTTGCAACGAAAAGAAGACGACGTATATAGTCCACTTAAGGTTTTACATACGAAATGGACGAATTATAGTCAATTTAATTTTTTATAAAAATTTTAAAAATTGACGATGTATAGTCCATTAAATTTTGTACATATAGCCAGTCCATTTAATTGTGTGCATGAAAAATAGACGATGTATAGTCTATATAATTTTTTGCATACGAATCGGACGATTTATAGTCGATTAAATTTTTTCATAAAAAATTGAAAAAAGACGATGTATAGTCCATTAATTTTTTTTCATAAAAAATTTTTTTGCATGAAAAATGGATGACGTATAGTTTATTAAATTCTTTGCAGGAAAAGAAGACGACGTATATAGTCCACTTAAGTTTTTACATACGAAATGGACGAATTATAGTCAATTTAATTTTTTATAAAAATTTTAAAAATTGACGATGTATAGTCCATTAAATTTTGTATATATAGCCAGTCCATTTAATTGTGTGCATGAAAAATAGACGATGTATATTCTATATAATTTTTTGCGTACGAATCGGACGATTTATAGTCGATTAAATTTTTTCATAAATCGGACGATTTATAGTCGATTAAATTTTTTTCATAAAAAAATTTTTTGCATGAAAAATGGATGACGTATAGTTTATTAAATTCTTTGCACGAAAAGAAGACGACGTATATAGTCCACTTAAGTTTTTACATACGAAATGGACGAATTATAGTCAATTTAATTTTTTATAAAAATTTTAAAAATTTACGATATATAGTCCATTAAATTTTGTACATATAGCCAGTCCATTTAATTGTGTGCATGAAAAATAGACGATGTATATTCTATATAATTTTTTGCGTACGAATCGGACGATTTATAGTCGATTAAATTTTTTCATAAATCGGACGATTTATAGTCGATTAAATTTTTTTCATAAAAAAATTTTTTGCATGAAAAATGGATGACGTATAGTTTATTAAATTCTTTGCACGAAAAGAAGATGACGTATATAGTCCACTTAAGTTTTTACAAACGAAATGGACGAATTATAGTCAATTTAATTTTTTATAAAAATTTTAAAAATTGACGATGTATAGTCCATTAAATTTTGTATATATAGCCAGTCCATTTAATTGTGTGCATGAAAAATAGACGATGTATATTCTATATAATTTTTTGCGTACGAATCGGACGATTTATAGTCGATTAAATTTTTTCATAAATCGGACGATTTATAGTCGATTAAATTTTTTTCATAAAAAAATTTTTTGCATGAAAAATGGATGACGTATAGTTTATTAAATTCTTTGCACGAAAAGAAGACGACGTATATAGTCCACTTAAGTTTTTACATACGAAATGGACGAATTATAGTCAATTTAATTTTTTATAAAAATTTTAAAAATTGACGATGTATAATCCATTAAATTTTGTACATATAGCCAGTCCATTTAATTGTGTGCATGAAAAATAGACGATGTATAGTCTATATAATTTTTTGCATACGAATCGGACGATTTATAGTCGATTAAATTTTTTCATAAAAAATTGAAAAAAAGACGATGTATGTCCATTAAATTTTTTTCATAAAAAATTTTTTGCATGAAAAATGGATGACGTATAGTTTATTAAATTCTTTGCACGAAAAGAAGATGACGTATATAGTCCACTTAAGTTTTTACATACGAAATGGACGAATTATAGTCAATTTCATTTTTTATAAAAATTTTAAAAATTGACGATGTATAGTCCATTAAATTTTGTATATATAGCCAGTCCATTTAATTGTGTGCATGAAAAATAGACGATGTATATTCTATATAATTTTTTGCGTACGAATCGGACGATTTATAGTCGATTAAATTTTTTCATAAATCGGACGATTTATAGTCGATTAAATTTTTTTCATAAAAAAATTTTTTGCATGAAAAATGGATGACGTATAGTTTATTAAATTCTTTGCACGAAAAGAAGACGACGTATATAGTCCACTTAAGTTTTTACATACGAAATGGACGAATTATAGTCAATTTAATTTTTTATAAAAATTTTAAAAATTGACGATGTATAGTCCATTAAATTTTGTACATATAGCCAGTCCATTTAATTGTGTGCATGAAAAATAGACGATGTATAGTCTATATAATTTTTTGCATACGAATCGGACGATTTATAGTCGATTAAATTTTTTCATAAAAAATTGAAAAAAAGACGATGTATAGTCCATTAAATTTTTTTCATAAAAAAATTTTTTGCATGAAAAATGGATGACGTATAGTTTATTAAATTCTTTGCACGAAAAGAAGATGACGTATATAGTCCACTTAAGTTTTTACATACGAAATGGACGAATTATAGTCAATTTAATTTTTTATAAAAATTTTAAAAATTGACGATGTATAGTCCATTAAATTTTGTATATATAGCCAGTCCATTTAATTGTGTGCATGAAAAATAGACGATGTATATTCTATATAATTTTTTGCGTACGAATCGGACGATTTATAGTCGATTAAATTTTTTCATAAAAAATTGAAAAAAAGACGATGTATAGTCCATTAAATTTTTTTGATAAAAAAATTTTTTGCATGAAAAATGGATGACGTATAGTTTATTAAATTCTTTGCACGAAAAGAAGACGACGTATATAGTCTACTTAAGTTTTTACATACGAAATGGACGAATTATAGTCAATTTAATTTTTTATAAAAATTTTAAAAATTGACGATGTATAGTCCATTAAATTTTGTATATATAGCCAGTCCATTTAATTGTGTGCATGAAAAATAGACGATGTATATTCTATATAATTTTTTGCATACGAATCGGACGATTTATAGTCGATTAAATTTTTTCATAAAAAATTGAAAAAAAGACGATGTATAGTCCATTAAATTTTTTTCATAAAAAAATTATTTTGCATGAAAAATGGATGACGTATAGTTTATTAAATTCTTTGCACGAAAAGAAGACGACGTATATAGTCCACTTAAGTTTTTACATACGAAATGGACGAATTATAGTCAATTTAATTTTTTATAAAAATTTTAAAAATTGACGATGTATAGTCCATTAAATTTTGTACATATAGCCAGTCCATTTAATTGTGTGCATGAAAAATAGACGATGTATAGTCTATATAATTTTTTGCATACGAATCGGACGATTTATAGTCGATTAAACTTTTTCATAAAAAATTGAAAAAAGACGATGTATAGTCCATTAAATTTTTTTCATAAAAAATTTTTTTGCATGAAAAATGGATGACGTATAGTTTATTAAATTCTTTGCACGAAAAGAAGACGACGTATATAGTCCACTTAAGTTTTTACATACGAAATGGACGAATTATAGTCAATTTAATTTTTTATAAAAATTTTAAAAATTGACGATGTATAGTCCATTAAATTTTGTATATATAGCCAGTCCATTTAATTGTGTGCATGAAAAATAGACGATGTATATTCTATATAATTTTTTGCATACGAATCGGACGATTTATAGTCGATTAAATTTTTTCATAAAAAATTGAAAAAAAGACGATGTATAGTCCATTAAATTTTTTTCATAAAAAAATTTTTTGCATGAAAAATGGATGACGTATAGTTTATTAAATTCTTTGCACGAAAAGAAGATGACGTATATAGTCCACTTAAGTTTTTACATACGAAATGGACGAATTATAGTCAATTTAATTTTTTATAAAAATGTTAAAAATTGAAGATGTATAGTCCATTAAATTTTGTATATATACCCACTCCATTTAATTGTGTGCATGAAAAATAGACGATGTATATTCTATATAATTTTTTGCATACGAATCGGACGATTTATAGTCGATTAAATTTTTTCATAAAAAATTGAAAAAAAGAGTCCATTAAATTTTTTTCATAAAAAAATTTTTTGCATGAAAAATGGATGACGTATAGTTTATTAAATTCTTTGCACGAAAAGAAGACGACGTATATAGTCCACTTAAGTTTTTACATACGAAATGGACGAATTATAGTCAATTTAATTTTTTATAAAAATTTTAAAAATTGACGATGTATAGTCCATTAAATTTTGTACATATAGCCAGTCCATTTAATTGTGTGCATGAAAAATAGACGATGTATAGTCTATATAATTTTTTGCATACGAATCGGACGATTTATAGTCGATTAAACTTTTTCATAAAAAATTGAAAAAAGACGATGTATAGTCCATTAAATTTTTTTCATAAAAAATTTTTTTGCATGAAAAATGGATGACGTATAGTTTATTAAATTCTTTGCACGAAAAGAAGACGACGTATATAGTCCACTTAAGTTTTTACATACGAAATGGACGAATTATAGTCAATTTAATTTTTTATAAAAATTTTAAAAATTGACGATGTATAGTCCATTAAATTTTGTACATATAGCCAGTCCATTTAATTGTGTGCATGAAAAATAGACGATGTATAGTCTATATAATTTTTTGCATACGAATCGGACGATTTATAGTCGATTAAACTTTTTCATAAAAAATTGAAAAAAGACGATGTATAGTCCATTAAATTTTTTTCATAAAAAATTTTTTTGCATGAAAAATGGATGACGTATAGTTTATTAAATTCTTTGCACGAAAAGAAGACGACGTATATAGTCCACTTAAGTTTTTACATACGAAATGGATGAATTATAGTCAATTTAATTTTTTATAAAAATTTTAAAAATTGACGATGTATAGTCCATTAAATTTTGTATATATAGCCAGTCCATTTAATTGTGTGCATGAAAAATAGACGATGTATATTCTATATAATTTTTTGCATACGAATCGGACGATTTATAGTCGATTAAATTTTTTCATAAAAAATTGAAAAAAAGACGATGTATAGTCCATTAAATTTTTTTCATAAAAAATTTTTTTGCATGAAAAATGGATGACGTATAGTTTATTAAATTCTTTGCACGAAAAGAAGACGACGTATATAGTCCACTTAAGTTTTTACATACGAAATGGACGAATTATAGTCAATTTAATTTTTTATAAAAATTTTAAAAATTGACGATGTATAGTCCATTAAATTTTGTATATATAGCCAGTCCATTTAATTGTGTGCATGAAAAATAGACGATGTATATTCTATATAATTTTTTGCATACGAATCGGACGATTTATAGTCGATTAAATTTTTTCATAAAAAATTGAAAAAAAGACGATGTATAGTCCATTAAATTTTTTTCATAAAAAATTTTTTGCATGAAAAATGGCTGACGTATAGTTTATTAAATTCTTTGCACGAAAAGAAGACGACGTATATAGTCCACTTAAGTTTTTACATACGAAATGGACGAATTATAGTCAATTTAATTTTTTATAAAAATTTTAAAAATTGAAGATGTATAGTCCATTAAATTTTGTATATATAGCCAGTCCATTTAATTGTGTGCATGAAAAATAGACGATGTATATTCTATATATTTTTTTGCATACGAATCGGACGATTTATAGTCGATTAAATTTTTTCATAAAAAATTGAAAAAAAGACGATGTATAGTCCATTAAATTTTTTTCATAAAAAAATTTTTTGCATGAAAAATGGATGACGTATAGTTTATTAAATTCTTTGCACGAAAAGAAGATGACGTATATAGTCCACTTAAGTTTTTACATACGAAATGGACGAATTATAGTCAATTTAATTTTTTATAAAAATTTTAAAAATTGACGATGTATAGTCCATTAAATTTTGTATATATAGCCAGTCCATTTAATTGTGTGCATGAAAAATAGACGATGTATATTCTATATAATTTTTTGCGTACGAATCGGACGATTTATAGTCGATTAAATTTTTTCATAAATCGGACGATTTATAGTCGATTAAATTTTTTTCATAAAAAAATTTTTTGCATGAAAAATGGATGACGTATAGTTTATTAAATTCTTTGCACGAAAAGAAGACGACGTATATAGTCCACTTAAGTTTTTACATACGAAATGGACGAATTATAGTCAATTTAATTTTTTATAAAAATTTTAAAAATTGACGATGTATAGTCCATTAAATTTTGTACATATAGCCAGTCCATTTAATTGTGTGCATGAAAAATAGACGATGTATAGTCTATATAATTTTTTGCATACGAATCGGACGATTTATAGTCGATTAAATTTTTTCATAAAAAATTGAAAAAAAAGACGATGTATAGTCCATTAAATTTTTTTCATAAAAAAATTTTTTTGCATGAAAAATGGATGACGTATAGCTTATTAAATTCTTTGCACGAAAAGAAGACGACGTATATAGTCCACTTAAGTTTTTACAAACGAAATGGACGAATTATAGTCAATTTAATTTTTTATAAAAATTTTAAAAATTGACGATGTATAGTCCATTAAATTTTGTATATATAGCCAGTCCATTTAATTGTGTGCATGAAAAATAGACGATGTATATTCTATATAATTTTTTGCGTACGAATCGGACGATTTATAGTCGATTAAATTTTTTCATAAAAAATTTAAAAAAAGACGATGTATAGTCCATTAAATTTTTTTGATAAAAAAATTTTTTGCATGAAAAATGGATGACGTATAGTTTATTAAATTCTTTGCACGAAAAGAAGACGACGTATATAGTCTACTTAAGTTTTTACATACGAAATGGACGAATTATAGTCAATTTAATTTTTTATAAAAATTTTAAAAATTGACGATGTATAGTCCATTAAATTTTGTACATATAGCCAGTCCATTTAATTGTGTGCATGAAAAATAGACGATGTATAGTCTATATAATTTTTTGCATACGAATCGGACGATTTATAGTCGATTTAACTTTTTCATAAAAAATTGAAAAAAGACGATGTATAGTCCATTAAATTTTTTTCATAAAAAATTTTTTTGCATGAAAAATGGATGACGTATAGTTTATTAAATTCTTTGCACGAAAAGAAGACGACGTATATAGTCCACTTAAGTTTTTACAAACGAAATGGACGAATTATAGTCAATTTAATTTTTAATAAAATTTTAAAAATTGACGATGTATAGTCCATTAAATTTTGTATATATAGCCAGTCCATTTAATTGTGTGCATGAAAAATAGACGATGTATATTCTATATAATTTTTTGCGTACGAATCGGACGATTTATAGTCGATTAAATTTTTTCATAAAAAATTGAAAAAAAGACGATGTATAGTCCATTAAATTTTTTTGATAAAAAAATTTTTTGCATGAAAAATGGATGACGTATAGTTTATTAAATTCTTTGCACGAAAAGAAGACGACGTATATAGTCTACTTAAGTTTTTACATACGAAATGGACGAATTATAGTCAATTTAATTTTTTATAAAAATTTTAAAAATTGACGATGTTTAGTCCATTAAATTTTGTATATATAGCCAGTCAATTTAATTGTGTGCATGAAAAATAGACGATGTATAGTCTATATAATTTTTCGCATACGAATCGGACGATTTATAGTCGATTAAATTTTTTCATAAAAAATTGAAAAAAGACGATGTATAGTCCATTAAATTTTTTTCATAAAAAAATTTTTTGCATGAAAACTGGATGACGTATAGTTTATTAAATTCTTTGCACGAAAAGAAGACGACGTATATAGTCCACTTAAGTTTTTACAAACGAAATGGACGAATTATAGTCAATTTAATTTTTTATAAAAATTTTAAAAATTGACGATGTATAGTCCATTAAATTTTGTATATATAGCCAGTCCATTTAATTGTGTGCATGAAAAATAGACGATGTATATTCTATATAATTTTTTGCGTACGAATCGGACGATTTATAGTCGATTAAATTTTTTCATAAAAAATTTAAAAAAAGACGATGTATAGTCCATTAAATTTTTTTGATAAAAAAATTTTTTGCATGAAAAATGGATGACGTATAGTTTATTAAATTCTTTGCACGAAAAGAAGACGACGTATATAGTCCACTTAAGTTTTTACAAACGAAATGGACGAATTATAGTCAATTTAATTTTTTATAAAAATTTTAAAAATTGACGATGTATAGTCCATTAAATTTTGTATATATAGCCAGTCCATTTAATTGTGTGCATGAAAAATAGACGATGTATATTCTATATAATTTTTTGCATACGAATCGGACGATTTATAGTCGATTAAATTTTTTCATAAAAAATTGAAAAAAAGACGATGTATAGTCCATTAAATTTTTTTCATAAAAACATTTTTTGCATGAAAAATGGATGACGTATAGTTTATTAAATTCTTTGCACGAAAAGAAGACGACGTATATAGTCCACTTAAGTTTTTACATACGAAATGGACGAATTATAGTCAATTTAATTTTTTATAAAAATTTTAAAAATTGACGATGTATAGTCCATTAAATTTTGTATATATAGCCAGTCCATTTAATTGTATGCATGAAAAATAGACGATGTATATTCTATATAATTTTTTGCATACGAATCGGACGATTTATAGCCGATTAAATTTTTTCATAAAAAATTGAAAAAAAGACGATGTATAGTCCATTAAATTTTTTTGATAAAAAAATTTTTTGCATGAAAAATGGATGACGTATAGTTTATTAAATTCTTTGCACGAAAAGAAGACGACGTATATAGTCCACTTAAGTTTTTACAAACGAAATGGACGAATTATAGTCAATTTAATTTTTTATAAAAATTTTAAAAATTGACGATGTTTAGTCCATTAAATTTTGTATATATAGCCAGTCAATTTAATTGTGTGCATGAAAAATAGACGATGTATAGTCTATATAATTTTTCGCATACGAATCGGACGATTTATAGTCGATTAAATTTTTTCATAAAAAATTGAAAAAAGACGATGTATAGTCCATTAAATTTTTTTCATAAAAAAATTTTTTGCATGAAAAATGGATGACGTATAGTTTATTAAATTCTTTGCACGAAAAGAAGACGACGTATATAGTCCACTTAAGTTTTTACAAACGAAATGGACGAATTATAGTCAATTTAATTTTTTATAAAAATTTTAAAAATTGACGATGTATAGTCCATTAAATTTTGTATATATAGCCAGTCCATTTAATTGTGTGCATGAAAAATAGACGATGTATATTCTATATAATTTTTTGCGTACGAATCGGACGATTTATAGTCGATTAAATTTTTTCATAAAAAATTTAAAAAAAGACGATGTATAGTCCATTAAATTTTTTTGATAAAAAAATTTTTTGCATGAAAAATGGATGACGTATAGTTTATTAAATTCTTTGCACGAAAAGAAGACGACGTATATAGTCCACTTAAGTTTTTACAAACGAAATGGACGAATTATAGTCAATTTAATTTTTTATAAAAATTTTAAAAATTGACGATGTATAGTCCATTAAATTTTGTATATATAGCCAGTCCATTTAATTGTGTGCATGAAAAATAGACGATGTATATTCTATATAATTTTTTGCATACGAATCGGACGATTTATAGTCGATTAAATTTTTTCATAAAAAATTGAAAAAAAGACGATGTATAGTCCATTAAATTTTTTTCATAAAAAAATTTTTTGCATGAAAAATGGATGACGTATAGTTTATTAAATTCTTTGCACGAAAAGAAGACGACGTATATAGTCCACTTAAGTTTTTACATACGAAATGGACGAATTATAGTCAATTTAATTTTTTATAAAAATTTTAAAAATTGACGATGTATAGTCCATTAAATTTTGTACATATAGCCAGTCCATTTAATTGTGTGCATGAAAAATAGACGATGTATAGTCTATATAATTTTTTGCATACGAATCGGACGATTTATAGTCGATTAAACTTTTTCATAAAAAATTGAAAAAAGACGATGTATAGTCCATTAAATTTTTTTCATAAAAAATTTTTTTGCATGAAAAATGGATGACGTATAGTTTATTAAATTCTTTGCACGAAAAGAAGACGACGTATATAGTCCACTTAAGTTTTTACATACGAAATGGACGAATTATAGTCAATTTAATTTTTTATAAAAATTTTAAAAATTGACGATGTATAGTCCATTAAATTTTGTACATATAGCCAGTCCATTTAATTGTGTGCATGAAAAATAGACGATTTATAGTCGATTAAATTTTTTCATAAATCGGACGATTTATAGTCGATTAAATTTTTTTCATAAAAAATTTTTTTGCATGAAAAATGGATGACGTATAGTTTATTAAATTCTTTGCACGAAAAGAAGACGACGTATATAGTCCACTTAAGTTTTTACATACGAAATGGACGAATTATAGTCAATTTAATTTTTTATAAAAATTTTAAAAATTGACGATGTATAGTCCATTAAATTTTGTACATATAGCCAGTCCATTTAATTGTGTGCATGAAAAATAGACGATGTATAGTCTATATAATTTTTTGCATACGAATCGGACGATTTATAGTCGATTAAACTTTTTCATAAAAAATTGAAAAAAGACGATGTATAGTCCATTAAATTTTTTTCATAAAAAATTTTTTTGCATGAAAAATGGATGACGTATAGTTTATTAAATTCTTTGCACGAAAAGAAGACGACGTATATAGTCCACTTAAGTTTTTACAAACGAAATGGACGAATTATAGTCAATTTAATTTTTTATAAAAATTTTAAAAATTGACGATGTATAGTCCATTAAATTTTGTATATATAGCCAGTCCATTTAATTGTGTGCATGAAAAATAGACGATGTATAGTCTATATAATTTTTTGCATACGAATCGGACGATTTATAGTCGATTAAATTTTTTCATAAAAAATTGAAAAAAAAACGATGTATAGTCCATTAAATTTTTTTCATAAAAAAATTTTTTCCATGAAAAAATTTTTTCCATGAAAAATGGATGACGTATAGTTTATTAAATTCTTTGCACGAAAAGAAGACGACGTATATAGTCCACTTAAGTTTTTACAAACGAAATGGACGAATTATAGACAATTTAATTTTTTATAAAAATTTTAAAAATTGACGATGTATAGTCCATTAAATTTTGTATATATAGCCAGTCCATTTAATTGTGTGCATGAAAAATAGACGATGTATATTCTATATAATTTTTTGCGTACGAATCGGACGATTTATAGTCGATTAAATTTTTTCATAAATCGGACTATTTATAGTCGATTAAATTTTTTCATAAAAAATTGAAAAAAAGACGATGTATAGTCCATTAAGTTTTTTTCATAAAAAATTTTTTGCATGAAAAATGGATGACGTATAGTTTATTAAATTCTTTGCACGAAAAGAAGACGACGTATATAGTCTACTTAAGTTTTTACAAACGAAATGGACGAATTATAGTCAATTTAATTTTTTATAAAAATTTTAAAAATTGACGATGTATAGTCCATTAAATTTTGTATATATAGCCAGTCCATTTAATTGTGTGCATGAAAAATAGACGATGTATATTCTATATAATTTTTTGCATACGAATCGGACGATTTATAGTCGATTAAATTTTTTCATAAAAAATTGAAAAAAAGACGATGTATAGTCCATTAAGTTTTTTTCATAAAAAATTTTTTGCATGAAAAATGGATGACGTATAGTTTATTAAATTCTTTGCACGAAAAGAAGACGACGTATATAGTCTACTTAAGTTTTTACATACGAAATGGACGAATTATAGTCAATTTAATTTTTTATAAAAATTTTAAAAATTGACGATGTATAGTCCATTAAATTTTGTATATATAGCCAGTCAATTTAATTGTGTGCATGAAAAATAGACGATGTATAGTCTATATAATTTTTCGCATACGAATCGGACGATTTATAGTCGATTAAATTTTTTCATAAAAAATTGAAAAAAGACGATGTATAGTCCATTAAATTTTTTTCATAAAAAAATTTTTTGCATGAAAAATGGATGACGTATAGTTTATTAAATTCTTTGCACGAAAAGAAGACGACGTATATAGTCCACTTAAGTTTTTACAAACGAAATGGACGAATTATAGTCAATTTAATTTTTTATAAAAATTTTAAAAATTGACGATGTATAGTCCATTAAATTTTGTATATATAGCCAGTCCATTTAATTGTGTGCATGAAAAATAGACGATGTATATTCTATATAATTTTTTGCGTACGAATCGGACGATTTATTGTCGATTAAATTTTTTCATAAAAAATTTAAAAAAAGACGATGTATATATAGTCCATTAAATTTTTTTGATAAAAAAATTTTTTGCATGAAAAATGGATGACGTATAGTTTATTAAATTCTTTGCACGAAAAGAAGACGACGTATATAGTCCACTTAAGTTTTTACAAACGAAATGGACGAATTATAGTCAATTTAATTTTTTATAAAAATTTTAAAAATTGACGATGTATAGTCCATTAAATTTTGTATATATAGCCAGTCCATTTAATTGTGTGCATGAAAAATAGACGATGTATATTCTATATAATTTTTTGCATACGAATCGGACGATTTATAGTCGATTAAATTTTTTCATAAAAAATTGAAAAAAAGACGATGTATAGTCCATTAAATTTTTTTCATAAAAAATTTTTTGCATGAAAAATGGCTGACGTATAGTTTATTAAATTCTTTGCACGAAAAGAAGATGACGTATATAGTCCACTTAAGTTTTTACATACGAAATGGACGAATTATAGTCAATTTCATTTTTTATAAAAATTTTAAAAATTGACGATGTATAGTCCATTAAATTTTGTATATATAGCCAGTCCATTTAATTGTGTGCATGAAAAATAGACGATGTATATTCTATATAATTTTTTGCGTACGAATCGGACGATTTATAGTCGATTAAATTTTTTCATAAATCGGACGATTTATAGTCGATTAAATTTTTTTCATAAAAAAATTTTTTGCATGAAAAATGGCTGACGTATAGTTTATTAAATTCTTTGCACGAAAAGAAGACGACGTATATAGTCCACTTAAGTTTTTACATACGAAATGGACGAATTATAGTCAATTTAATTTTTTATAAAAATTTTAAAAATTGACGATGTATAGTCCATTAAATTTTGTACATATAGCCAGTCCATTTAATTGTGTGCATGAAAAATAGACGATGTATAGTCTATATAATTTTTTGCATACGAATCGGACGATTTATAGTTGATTAAATTTTTTCATAAAAAATTGAAAAAAAAAAGACGATGTATAGTCCATTAAATTTTTTTCATAAAAAATTTTTTTGCATGAAAAATGGATGACGTATAGTTTATTAAATTCTTTGCACGAAAAGAAGACGACGTATATAGTCCACTTAAGTTTTTACAAACGAAATGGACGAATTATAGTCAATTAAATTTTTTATAAAAATTTTAAAAATTGACGATGTATAGTCCATTAAATTTTGTATATATAGCCAGTCCATTTAATTGTGTGCATGAAAAATAGACGATGTATATTCTATATAATTTTTTGCGTACGAATCGGACGATTTATAGTCGATTAAATTTTTTCATAAAAAATTTAAAAAAAGACGATGTATAGTCCATTAAATTTTTTTGATAAAAAAATTTTTTGCATGAAAAATGGATGACGTATAGTTTATTAAATTCTTTGCACGAAAAGAAGACGACGTATATAGTCTACTTAAGTTTTTACATACGAAATGGACGAATTATAGTCAATTTAATTTTTTATAAAAATTTTAAAAATTGACGATGTTTAGTCCATTAAATTTTGTACATATAGCCAGTCCATTTAATTGTGTGCATGAAAAATAGACGATGTATAGTCTATATAATTTTTTGCATACGAATCGGACGATTTATAGTCGATTAAACTTTTTCATAAAAAATTGAAAAAAGACGATGTATAGTCCATTAAATTTTTTTCATAAAAAATTTTTTTGCATGAAAAATGGATGACGTATAGTTTATTAAATTCTTTGCACGAAAAGAAGACGACGTATATAGTCCACTTAAGTTTTTACAAACGAAATGGACGAATTATAGTCAATTTAATTTTTAATAAAATTTTAAAAATTGACGATAAATAGTCCATTAAATTTTGTATATATAGCCAGTCCATTTAATTGTGTGCATGAAAAATAGACGATGTATATTCTATATAATTTTTTGCGTACGAATCGGACGATTTATAGTCGATTAAATTTTTTCATAAAAAATTGAAAAAAAGACGATGTATAGTCCATTAAATTTTTTTGATAAAAAAATTTTTTGCATGAAAAATGGATGACGTATAGTTTATTAAATTCTTTGCACGAAAAGAAGACGACGTATATAGTCTACTTAAGTTTTTACATACGAAATGGACGAATTATAGTCAATTTAATTTTTTATAAAAATTTTAAAAATTGACGATGTTTAGTCCATTAAATTTTGTATATATAGCCAGTCAATTTAATTGTGTGCATGAAAAATAGACGATGTATAGTCTATATAATTTTTCGCATACGAATCGGACGATTTATAGTCGATTAAATTTTTTCATAAAAAATTGAAAAAAGACGATGTATAGTCCATTAAATTTTTTTCATAAAAAAATTTTTTGCATGAAAAATGGATGACGTATAGTTTATTAAATTCTTTGCACGAAAAGAAGACGACGTATATAGTCCACTTAAGTTTTTACAAACGAAATGGACGAATTATAGTCAATTTAATTTTTTATAAAAATTTTAAAAATTGACGATGTATAGTCCATTAAATTTTGTATATATAGCCAGTCCATTTAATTGTGTGCATGAAAAATAGACGATGTATATTCTATATAATTTTTTGCGTACGAATCGGACGATTTATAGTCGATTAAATTTTTTCATAAAAAATTGAAAAAAAGACGATGTATAGTCCATTAAATTTTTTTGATAAAAAAATTTTTTGCATGAAAAATGGATGACGTATAGTTTATTAAATTCTTTGCACGAAAAGAAGACGACGTATATAGTCTACTTAAGTTTTTACATACGAAATGGACGAATTATAGTCAATTTAATTTTTTATAAAAATTTTAAAAATTGACGATGTTTAGTCCATTAAATTTTGTATATATAGCCAGTCAATTTAATTGTGTGCATGAAAAATAGACGATGTATAGTCTATATAATTTTTCGCATACGAATCGGACGATTTATAGTCGATTAAATTTTTTCATAAAAAATTGAAAAAAGACGATGTATAGTCCATTAAATTTTTTTCATAAAAAAATTTTTTGCATGAAAAATGGATGACGTATAGTTTATTAAATTCTTTGCACGAAAAGAAGACGACGTATATAGTCCACTTAAGTTTTTACAAACGAAATGGACGAATTATAGTCAATTTAATTTTTTATAAAAATTTTAAAAATTGACGATGTATAGTCCATTAAATTTTGTATATATAGCCAGTCCATTTAATTGTGTGCATGAAAAATAGACGATGTATATTCTATATAATTTTTTGCGTACGAATCGGACGATTTATAGTCGATTAAATTTTTTCATAAAAAATTTAAAAAAAGACGATGTATAGTCCATTAAATTTTTTTGATAAAAAAATTTTTTGCATGAAAAATGGATGACGTATAGTTTATTAAATTCTTTGCACGAAAAGAAGACGACGTATATAGTCCACTTAAGTTTTTACAAACGAAATGGACGAATTATAGTCAATTTAATTTTTTATAAAAATTTTAAAAATTGACGATGTATAGTCCATTAAATTTTGTATATATAGCCAGTCCATTTAATTGTGTGCATGAAAAATAGACGATGTATATTCTATATAATTTTTTGCATACGAATCGGACGATTTATAGTCGATTAAATTTTTTCATAAAAAATTGAAAAAAAGACGATGTATAGTCCATTAAATTTTTTTCATAAAAACATTTTTTGCATGAAAAATGGATGACGTATAGTTTATTAAATTCTTTGCACGAAAAGAAGACGACGTATATAGTCCACTTAAGTTTTTACAAACGAAATGGACGAATTATAGTCAATTTAATTTTTTATAAAAATTTTAAAAATTGACGATGTATAGTCCATTAAATTTTGTATATATAGCCAGTCCATTTAATTGTGTGCATGAAAAATAGACGATGTATATTCTATATAATTTTTTGCATACGAATCGGACGATTTATAGCCGATTAAATTTTTTCATAAAAAATTGAAAAAAAGACGATGTATAGTCCATTAAATTTTTTTCATAAAAAAATTTTTTGCATGAAAAATGGATGACGTATAGTTTATTAAATTCTTTGCACGAAAAGAAGACGACGTATATAGTCCACTTAAGTTTTTACAAACGAAATGGACGAATTATAGTCAATTTAATTTTTTATAAAAATTTTAAAAATTGACGATGTATAGTCCATTAAATTTTGTATATATAGCCAGTCCATTTAATTGTGTGCATGAAAAATAGACGATGTATATTCTATATAATTTTTTGCGTACGAATCGGACGATTTATAGTCGATTAAATTTTTTCATAAATCGGACGATTTATAGTCGATTAAATTTTTTCATAAAAAATTGAATAAAAGACGATGTATAGTCCATTAAGTTTTTTTCATAAAAAAATTTTTTGCATGAAAAATGGATGACGTATAGTTTATTAAATTCTTTGCACGAAAAGAAGACGACGTATATAGTCTACTTAAGTTTTTACATACGAAATGGACGAATTATAGTCAATTTAATTTTTTATAAAAATTTTAAAAATTGACGATGTATAGTCCATTAAATTTTGTATATATAGCCAGTCAATTTAATTGTGTGCATGAAAAATAGACGATGTATAGTCTATATAATTTTTCGCATACGAATCGGACGATTTATAGTCGATTAAATTTTTTCATAAAAAATTTAAAAAAGACGATGTATAGTCCATTAAATTTTTTTCATAAAAAAATTTTTTGCATGAAAAATGGATGACGTATAGTTTATTAAATTCTTTGCACGAAAAGAAGACGACGTATATAGTCCACTTAAGTTTTTACAAACGAAATGGACGAATTATAGTCAATTTAATTTTTTATAAAAATTTTAAAAATTGACGATGTATAGTTCATTAAATTTTGTATATATAGCCAGTCCATTTAATTGTGTGCATGAAAAATAGACGATGTATATTCTATATAATTTTTTGCGTACGAATCGGACGATTTATAGTCGATTAAATTTTTTCATAAAAAATTTAAAAAAGACGATGTATAGTCCATTAAATTTTTTTGATGAAAAAATTTTTTGCATGAAAAATGGATGACGTATAGTTTATTAAATTCTTTGCACGAAAAGAAGACGACGTATATAGTCCACTTAAGTTTTTACAAACGAAATGGACGAATTATAGTCAATTTAATTTTTTATAAAAATTTTAAAAATTGACGATGTATAGTCCATTAAATTTTCTATATATAGCCAGTCCATTTAATTGTGTGCATGAAAAATAGACGATGTATATTCTATATAATTTTTTGCATACGAATCGGACGATTTATAGTCGATTAAATTTTTTCATAAAAAATTGAAAAAAAGACGATGTATAGTCCATTAAATTTTTTTCATAAAAAAATTTTTTGCATGAAAAATGGATGACGTATAGTTTATTAAATTCTTTGCACGAAAAGAAGACGACGTATATAGTCCACTTAAGTTTTTACCTACGAAATGGACGAATTATAGTCAATTTAATTTTTTATAAAAATTTTAAAAATTGACGATGTATAGTCCATTAAATTTTGTATATATAGCCAGTCCATTTAATTGTGTGCATGAAAAATAGACGATGTATATTCTATATAATTTTTTGCATACGAATCGGACGATTTATAGTCGATTAAATTTTTTCATAAAAAATTGAAAAAAAGACGATGTATAGTCCATTAAATTTTTTTCATAAAAAAATTTTTTGCATGAAAAATGGATGACGTATAGTTTATTAAATTCTTTGCACGAAAAGAAGACGACGTATATAGTCCACTTAAGTTTTTACATACGAAATGGACGAATTATAGTCAATTTAATTTTTTATAAAAATTTTAAAAATTGACGATGTTTAGTCCATTAAATTTTGTATATATAGCCAGTCCATTTAATTGTGTGCATGAAAAATAGACGATGTATATTCTATATAATTTTTTGCATACGAATCGGACGATTTATAGCCGATTAAATTTTTTCATAAAAAATTTAAAAAAAGACGATGTATAGTCCATTAAATTTTTTTGATAAAAAAATTTTTTGCATGAAAAATGGATGACGTATAGTTTATTAAATTCTTTGCACGAAAAGAAGACGACGTATATAGTCCACTTAAGTTTTTACATACGAAATGGACAAATTATAGTCAATTTAATTTTTTATAAAAATTTTAAAAATTGACGATGTATAGTCCATTAAATTTTGTATATATAGCCAGTCCATTCAATTGTGTTTATTAAATTCTTTGCACGAAAAGAAGACGACGTATATAGTCCACTTAAGTTTTTACATACAAAATGGACGAATTATAGTCAATTTAATTTTTTATAAAAATTTTAAAAATTGACGATGTATAGTCCATTAAATTTTGTATATATAGCCAGTCCATTTAATTTCTTGCATGAAAAATAGACGATGTATAATCTATATAATTTTTTGCATACGAATCGGACGATTTATAGTCGATTAAATTTTTTCATAAAAAATTGAAAAAAAGACGATGTATAGTCCATTAAATTTTTTTCATAAAAAAATTTTTTCCATGAAAAATGGATGACGTATAGTTTATTAAATTCTTTGCACGAAAAGAAGACGACGTATATAGTCCACTTAAGTTTTTACATACGAAATGGACGAATTATAGTCAATTTAATTTTTTATAAAAATTTTAAAAATTGACGATATATAGTCCATTAAATTTTGTATATATAGCCAGTCCATTTATTTTTTGCATGAAAAATAGACGATGTATTGTCTATATAATTTTTTGCATACGAATCGGACGATTTATAGTCGATTAAATTTTTTCATAAAAAATTGAAAAAAAGACGATGTATAGTCCATTAAATTTTGTATATATAGCCAGTCCATTTAATTGTGTGCATGAAAAATAGACGATGTATATTCTATATAATTTTTTGCATACGAATCGGACGATTTATAGTCGATTAAATTTTTTCATAAAAAATTGAAAAAAAAGACGATGTATAGTCCATTAAATTTTTTTCATAAAAAAATTTTTTGCATGAAAAATGGCTGACATATAGTTTATTAAATTCTTTGCACGAAAAGAAGACGACGTATATAGTCCACTTAAGTTTTTACATACGAAATGGACGAATTATAGTCAATTTAATTTTTTATAAAAATTTTAAAAATTGACGATGTATAGTCCATTAAATTTTGTATATATAGCCAGTCCATTTAATTTCTTGCATGAAAAATAGACGACGTATAGTCTATATAATTTTTTGCATACGAATCGGACGATTTATAGTCGATTAAATTTTTTCATAAAAAATTGAATAAAAGACGATGTATAGTCCATTAAATTTTTTTCATAAAAAATTTTTTTGCATGGAAAATGGATGACGTATAGTTTATTAAATTCTTTGCACGAAAAGAAGACGACGTATATAGTCCACTTAAGTTTTTACATACGAAATGGACAAATTATAGTCAATTTAATTTTTTATAAAAATTTTAAAAATTGACGATGTATAGTCCATTAAATTTTGTATATATAGCCAGTCCATTTAATTGTGTGCATGAAAAATAGACGATGTATATTCTATATAATTTTTTGCATACGAATCGGACGATTAATAGTCGATTAAATTTTTTCATAAAAAATTGAAAAAAAGACGATGGTCCATTAAATTTTTTTCATAAAAAATATTTTTGCATGAAAAATGGATGACGTATAGTTTATTAAATTCTTTGCACGAAAAGAAGACGACGTATATAGTCCACTTAAGTTTTTACATACGAAATGGACGAATTGTAGTCAATTTAATTTTTTATAAAAATTTTAAAAATTGACGATGTATAGTCCATTAAATTTTGTATATATAGCCAGTCCATTTAATTGTGTGCATGAAAAATAGACGATGTATATTCTATATAATTTTTTGCATACGAATCGGACGATTTATAGCCGATTAAATTTTTTCATAAAAAATTGAAAAAAAGACGATGTATAGTCCATTAAATTTTTTTCATAAAAAAATTTTTTGCATGAAAAATGGATGACGTATAGTTTATTAAATTCTTTGCACGAAAAGAAGACGACGTATATAGTCCACTTAAGTTTTCACATACGAAATGGACGAATTATAGTCAATTTAATTTTTTATAAAAATTTTGAAAATTGACGATGTATTAAATTTTATATATATAGCCAGTCCATTTAATTGTGTGCATGAAAAATAGACGATGTATATTCTATATAATTTATGGCATACGAATCGGACGATTTATAGTCGATTAAATTTTTTCATAAAAAATTTAAAAAAAGACGATGTATAGTCCATTAAATTTTTTTCATAAAAAAATTTTTTGCATGAAAAATGGATGACGTATAGTTTATTAAATTCTTTGCACGAAAAGAAGACGACGTATATAGTCCACTTAAGTTTTTACATACGAAATGGACGAATTATAGTCAATTTAATTTTTTATAAAAATTTTAAAAATTGACGATGTATAGTCCATTAAATTTTGTATATATAGCCAGTCCATTTAATTGTGTGCATGAAAAATAGACGATGTATATTCTATATAATTTTTTGCATACGAATCGGACGATTTATAGTCGATTAAATTTTTTCATAAAAAATTGAAAAAAAGACGATGTATAGTCCATTAAATTTTTTTCATAAAAAAATTTTTTGCATGAAAAATGGATGACGTATAGTTTATTAAATTCTTTGCACGAAAAGAAGACGACGTATATAGTCCACTTAAGTGTTTACATACGAAATGGACGAATTATAGTCAATTTCATTTTTTATAAAAATCTTAAAAATTGACGATGTATAGTCCATTAAATTTTGTATATATAGCCAGTCCATTTAATTGTGTGCATGAAAAATAGATGTATAGTCTATATTTTTTTCATAAAAAAATTTTTTGCATGAAAAATGGATGACGTATAGTTTATTAAATTCTTTGCACGAAAAGAAGACGACGTATATAGTCCACTTAAGTTTTTACATACGAAATGGACGAATTATAGTCAATTTAATTTTTTATAAAAATTTTAAAAATTGACGATGTATAGTCCATTAAATTTTGTATATATAGCCAGTCCATTTAATTGTGTGCATGAAAAATAGACGATGTATATTCTATATAATTTTTTGCATACGAATCGGACGATTTATAGTCGAATAAATTTTTTCATAAAAAATTGAAAAAAAGACGATGTATAGTCCATTAAATTTTTTTCATAAAAAAATTTTTTGCATGAAAAATGGATGACGTATAGTTTATTAAATTCTTTGCACGAAAAGAAGACGACGTACATAGTCCACTTAAGTTTTTACATACGAAATGGACGAATTATAGTCAATTTAATTTTTTATAAAAATCTTAAAAATTGACGATGTATAGTCCATTAAATTTTGTATATATAGCCAGTCCATTTAATTATGTGCATGAAAAATAGACGATGTATATTCTATATAATTTTTTGTATACGAATCGGATGATTTATAGTCGATTAAATTTTTTCATAAAAAATTGAAAAAAAGACGATGTATAGTCCATTAAATTTTTTTCATAAAAAAATTTTTTGCATGAAAAATGGATGACGTATAGTTTATTAAATTCTTTGCACGAAAAGAAGACGACGTATATAGTCCACTTAAGTTTTTACATACGAAATGGACGAATTATAGTCAATTTAATTTTTTATAAAAATCTTAAAAATTGACGATGTATAGTCCATTAAATTTTGTATATATAGCCAGTCCATTTAATTGTGTGCATGAAAAATAGACGATGTATATTCTATATAATTTTTTGTATACGAATCGGATGATTTATAGTCGATTAAATTTTTTCATAAAAAATTGAAAAAAAGACGATGTATAGTCCATTAAATTTTTTTCATAAACATTTTTTTTTTTATAAAAAATTGATGATGTATAGTTTCTTAAATTCTTTGCACGAAAAGAAGACGACGTATATAGTCCACTTAAGTTTTTACATACGAAATGGACGAATTATAGTCAATTTTATTTTTTATAAAATTTTTAAAAATTGACGATGTATAGTCCATTAAATTTTGTGTATATAACCAGTCCATTTAATTTTTTAAATGAAAAATAGACGATATATAGTCTATATAATTTGTTGCATACGAATCGGACGATTTAAAGTCGACTAAATTTTTTCATAAAAAATTGAAAAAAAAGACGATGTATAGTCCATTAAATTTTTTATATATAGCCAGTCCATTTAATTTCTTGCATGAAAAATAGACGATGTATAGTCTATATAATTTTTTGCATACGAATCGGACGATTTATAGTCGATTAAATTTTTTCATAAAAAATTTAAAAAAGACGATGTATAATAGTCCATTAAATATTTTTCATAAAAAATTTTTTTCCATGAAAAATGGATGACGTATAGTTTATTAAATTCTTTGCACGAAAAGAAGACGACATATATAGTCCACTTAAGTTTTTACATACGAAATGGACAAATTATAGTCAATTTAATTTTTTATAACAAATTTAAAAATGGACGATGTATAGTCCATTAAATTTTGTATATATAGCCAGTCAATTTAATAAACTAAAATAAATTTAATAAATAAATAAAAAATAAACGATGTATAGTCCATTTAGTTTTTGCATGAAAAATGGATGATTTGTAGTCCATTAAAAAAAAAAAGGAAAAGACGATGTACAGTCCATTATATTTTTTGCATGACACAAATGTTTGCACAAAAAATAAACGATGTCTAGTTTAGTTAATTTTTGGATTGAAAAATAGACGATTTATAGCCCATTTAAATTTTTGCATGAACAATTGACGATTTATAAAAAAATTTAAGGAAAAGGCGATGTACAGCCCCTTATATTTTTTGAATGAAAAAATATTTTGCACAAAAAATGGACGATGTATAGTCCATTTAATTTTTGGGATGAAAAATAGACGATTTATAGTCAATTTAATTTTTATCCATAAAAAGACGATGTATGTATATTCAATTCAGTATTTTTTGCATGAAAAAAATTTTTGCACGAAAAATAAACGTTGTATAGTCCAGTTAATTTTTGGCATGCAAAATAAACAATGTATAATAGCCCATTTAATTTTTTGCAAGAAAAATAGATGATTTGAAGCCCATTTAATTTTTTACATGAAAAATGGACGATTTATAGTCTATTTAATTTTTTCCATGAAAAGAAGATGTATATATAGTCCATTATATTTTTTGCATGAAAAAATTTTTTGCACGAAAAATAAACGTTGTAGAGTTCATTTATTTTTTTTTTTTGCATGACAAATGGACGATGTATAGCCCATTTAATTTTTTGCATGAAAAATAGACGATATTTTTATGCTAAAATATAGTAAATATATTTTCTTTCTGTTTATGTGATATTAAAAAAATTGAAATCTACTAGAATCGAAAACTTAAATATTAAAAAATAAAAAATAAAACATGCACATGTATGAAATATTTACATACATAAATCTTGAGTTTCTTCTGTTTCTTTTATTCTTGCTGTAAGGGGACTGACTATTCGCGCAGTATTTTGTTGTTGAACAGAAATTAAATTAAACTTAATAAAACTATAATGTAGAGTAGTAGGTATTCAATAGTTAATATACTCATAAAGCATAAGAAAATAACATACAATAGAAATAAAAATAATAAAATTAAATACAACATAATTGCAAAGTACATGTATATGTATGTATGTATGTATGTAAGTATATATTTCTTTTCCTACAAGCGTGTTAATAAAAGAATAGAATATTTCTATATATGTATGTTTGTACATGTAAACAAATATTAGGAAATCCATGGTAGGCGAAGTGGGAGGGAGGACTTGTATGGGAAGAGAAAATTAACTTTTCAATTCAACTGGAAAAGTTTGAGCAAAGCTATTGTTTGCAACATATTCGATTACAATTAATGTACATATTTATTTTCTCTCATACAAATACTCATCCTCGTAGTAACGCGGTGTTGTGCTGGCGATGAAGATTTGGGGACGTCTTTGCTGCAGTGAAATATTAATTTCTTCGGGTGTGCGGTACACTTGCTGTTGATTCTGTTGTTGCAAGTGTTGCAATTGTGGCGCAGCGGTAAAGAAACGATATGGCGATGGGGTAGCAGTGGGTGCTGGTGCTTGATGACGTAGTTGTTGGATTTGTGGTTGGATTTGAGGTTGAATGGTCGTAACAGGCAACGGTTTACGATAGACTGTTGTTTGTTGAGGTTGCGCGATTTGTTGCTGCTGAACAGGTTGATGACGCACTTGTTGCTGCTGCTGTTGTTGTTGCTGTTGTGGTCGTTGATATTGAGGTTGTTGCTGTGTTACATGTTGCTGCTGTTGGTGGAAACCAACCTGAAGCTGCAAGATATTATAAATAATTACTTTTTTATGTATTTCATTTTCGTTGTTCCATACACACGACTTTGAGTCTTAGGCCGGATTTACATCTGCGTGTAATGTGGCCAAGAAAGCGTAACCATTAATTAGACTTGTGTCCAACAGTTCTTTTTGAACTAGTTCGTTCAGTTGGACACAAGTTCGGCCAAAAACATCAATGTAAATTAAATGGGTTTGAAACAACTTTTGATTCAAACGCTCTCAAACTAGTTCAAAAAGAACTGTTGGACACAAGTCTACCATTAATTACTAATGAAAAACTTTTTGACTCAGACATGTACATACATATTTATTGATTTAAACAGTTTCCAATCATGTTGGATTCTATAAAATTGTCTATTAGTTATGTATGCAACTAACTGTTTAACTTAATAATAACGTGTCTGAATCAAACAAAATTTTTCTTTAGTAATTAGTGGTTACGCTGTAACGGGCACATGGCACACATGAAATGCCAGATGCAAACTCAGCCTTATATTTATTACAACTGGAACTCACTTGATATGTATGTAATTGTATCAACTTACTGGTTGTCTGTGATGTTGTATGCGTTGTCTAGGTAGCTCCTCGTCATCCTCATAACGATCATTCTCATAGTAATTTTCGGGATAGTAGCGTTCCGAATAACGCAATGTTACATTGGGCTTACTTTGATGTTCCTGCAAGTTGACAGGCTTGTACAAATACTCATTGACAATATGATATTTGGACGATTGTTGGCATATGTTGTCATTTGAGGGTGGCATACAAATCAAATGTATTTGATGGAAAGTAAAACCTTCAGGACAGATCCAGGAGTGGCGTTGATTTTCCTGACAGTAGTGGAAGACTTCGCAGTTGAGAGTGTCATCAGCGTAGTAACTGCAAATGAGAGTAAGATAAGATATTAAAGCTATTAAATTCTAGTGATAAAGAGGTTAAAGTATAAAGAGGTTAAAGTTTACATAATGGTATTCGATAATTAAACAATAATGATAACTTAATTTCATTAAAACAATTTCCTACATAACGCTTTGAAAAAAGATTGAGCTGCATTTAAAATTAAGCATTTAAAAGCTAAAAATAATTTACATTCATTTCACATACTCTTAATTTATAAATTTATTTTATAGGGTATACTTTTCATAGATTAATAAAGAATTTTGATTCACTTATATAAAACATATTTATGTGCGTGCGCGTTACCTATAGTGCTTTTCGAAGTCGGTGCTGATCAGTTTGGCAAATTATGCGCTTATGCACATAAAAATGCTTTAGCTTAGTGAGTTTAAATTATTTTAACTTTTTATTGCTTATTTTTGAAGTCGATTTAATTTTTTTTAAATGCTTTATTTTTGTTTTTAGTGTCAATTTTAAATTTTCAGTGGTCACGCCCACTTTTGCAAATATTAGTGGTCCCAACTACTTCATTAGTACTTTCAAGGTGTGATTAAGTTTCGTAAGAATCGATCAAGTAGATTAGTACTTAAAATTAATGGGCGTGTTACCGCCTACTTTTTTGATAATGGAACCAAATGGAAGCTACATCAGTTTAGAAACATTAAGGATAATAAAAAAACTACAGGCGAATTGATAACATCCTATTTTTTACTTCGGTTAAAAATCCATAGTTAAATATTTTCCTTAAATACAAGTAAATTTTGGAAGTAATCTTCTTTCTTTAAAGAGAACGGCCTCACCGAATTTAACAAAATTTATACCACTAACTATACATTCGAGCTATTAAGTAAACGGTTCATGTGAAGTTTAACCGAATTCTTTAGTGTGGTTCATGCGATATGATATTTTGTCTTTGAATAAAATGAGATTTGAATTTAGCACAAAAACTTATCTATCTCGTATGTGAAAAAAGAAGAGCCAGAAGAGAATGGTAACAGCACAGATCATACCAACATAAAATCAGATTGAACGAATGCACTAAACGACTCCAAGAGTTGCTTGCATCTGTATCTCTTAAATATTACCTGGAAGGTCTTGATGTCACACCAGCATCTAATTACTCTTTGTTACCCGTTGAGTTTAAACCACCTCTGCGCACATCTACCGGAGGTTGGGCAAGAAGCGATATTGAAAAAGGTAACATATTTGCTGAGCATATGTACTGGTGTTGCTGATTTGCCGAGTGTAGTTGCTCTACCCCCTCGATCCATAAAGTTTAAGATGTGTGATGTACAGAGACTAATTGCTCAGCTCAACCCTAAGAAAGCTCCAGGTATGGATGGAATCAGTAACAAGATGCTGATGAATTTGCCTCGCATTGCAATTAGAGCCCTGCTGTTTATTTTTAATGTCATATTACGACTAGAGTACTATTTACACCACTAGAAGCTTTGCAAGGTCAAAATAATTCCGAAGACGGGCAAAGATCGTGCCAAGGCTGAGTCATATAGGCCAATAAGTCTACTATCAACAATGTCAAAACTTTTCGACATTGTTGATGCTCATGACAAAATTGTCCCCAATTGTAATTAGTAGTGGATGCATCCCGGACCATCAATTTGGTTTTAGAAGTCAGCGTAGCACCATTAAACAAACGCATAGATTGGTTCAATTTATAAGAAAAATATTTGAAGAAAGGAAGTATTGTTCTGTCCTGTTTATTGACGTTTCTCAGGTATTTGATAAAGTGTGGCATGAAGGTCTAATTTTAAAATTGAAAACATATCTATCTACCAATAAACATTCTACAGCTTTTGGAGAGCTACATCCTTTCCCGGGAGTTCACTGCTGTGGAAGGAGACTTCATAAGTGTGCCCGAATCAATCTCATCTAGTGTGCCACAGAGGAGTATACTGGGGCCAGTTTTGTATTTGATTTATACTTGTGATATGCCTATGAGCAGTAATATCTACACTTCTACATTTGCCGATGCTACAGTCTGCCTTAGCATGCATGAAAACCCTCACGAGGCATCCCGATATCTTCAGGAAGAGATACGAAAAGATTCTTGTTCCCCTTTAGAATCAATATTCAAATTATTCATCAACATTACCATGTGAAATACCTTGGTATACACTTTGATCGAAGGATTACATGGAAAGACCACATTGACTCTAAGCTAACACAAATTAAACTCAAACTAACTCAGATACATTGGCTGATTGGTAGAATTTCAAACCTCAGTCTAGATTGTAAACTTTTAATACATATGTATATGGTGTTACGCGTAATTCGAAAAATAACCATCATGGTAGGTACACACTTTGCGACACGTTTATGCTACCAAGCAGATTTCATTCTTGGTCGTATAGAGTCTAGTTTCGTTTATTTCAAAATATTTTGATATTTTCAGATTGCATAGATGGTTGTTCGCTTTACTGATAATGCCTTCCTTATATGTAAATCGAATTCGTTTCGAGTAATATTTGTAATTTCTTTTTTTGTTTAGGGCACAGTGTGCCTTGTGCTTGACACAAAATAACTTTATTTAAATTATACTGAAATAATTTATTTAGCAAATTAAGTTTTAAAATTTACCCCGTAGTTTTTCCATTGCAAACAAATTTCGATTGCGCCAACAACAATGACAGCCTATCGGGCTCCTCTTCTTCCTCCTCAGTCTCCTCTTCGCTTGACTGTTTTTGTTTAGGATTTGCCTTAAAGTTTTGGTAATTTTGTTGCTGTTGCTTGCGCGGTTGATATTGTTGCCGAGGGGGCTCTTCTTGATCTTCCTCCGATTGGCTATAATCGTAGAGCGGTTGTTGCTGTTGCTGCTGGTGTTGATGCAGATGATGCTGCTGCTGCTGCTGCTGCTGTTGCTGTTGCCTGTAGCCTAAGTGTGTTTGCGCTTGAGTTTCGAAAACATCATCACTATCATCCTCGCTGGCGGCCTCTATGGAACGCGATTGGAAGCCCTGTGGCTTTGGAGTGGCAACTGATGCTGTAACGCTGGTAGTGGCAAGCGTCTGACTGTGGCCCACAAAACATACCAAGGAGACTAGTAGGAAATAGTTGAAACTGCACAAAAAGAAGAGAAATATATTATTTGTAAATTAAGTATCACATACTAGCAAAAAGAATTGCATAAGTTAAACGGCTATTTATTATTTTGAATGTCAACGAGGTTTAACGTGATTGGTTGCTGTATTGCTGATTTATTTCATATTTTGTCAAACGTTTGGTGAAAGTTGCATCAACTTACAAACAACTCAGGGCCAATTTCACCAAGTTATTTCAATTGATATTTAAATAACTTGGTGAAATAGGCTGTAAGTACATAGTTGCCTAAATAATTTTTTTATTGTTGCAAAAAAAATAACACTTTTAAATTTCAATATTTTAAGGTTGAGATACAAATAGAAAACGTAACATATATCAACTTGGATTTTTTTAATTTTCTTTTTTGTTGAAAAGTGATAAAATTAAATAAAAGCTTTGTGATTTATATAAAATAATTACTCAATGTATTTATTTATATGTTTTACTACATGTTCCATCTGTCACCTGTAACTTCAATAGTTTGTAGATTTTTTTCTATTATATTTCAATGGGATGCACTGTGGTCCCAGAAGGGAAAAAATTTTCCTCATTTATTTATTTATTACCATAAGCCCTTATAGAACCGATAGAACCATTTACATGTACACATATATGTATATATATATACATATATGTATAAATATCAAAAATCTATTGCGATAAGGAATCATAGTAAGAAAATATGAAAGTAATTCTCTAGGAAGGGCCTCTAAAGTATCTTCAAGAATTGCCAGAAAGTTAAAGAGCATCTTGAATCCTAAATAAGAAGCAAGTTTCCTGTCACTGATGTTTTTTATATTGTGATGAAAGAGGAAATTGTATCTTATTTGAGAGCAGAAGGTCATCCCGATTTTACAAGAAATCACCCCCAGTGGAATTATGTGATTTTGTCACAAGGAACACATTCTGCTCTCTTGGAATAGTTTAAAATATAAAAATTTCTGGATTTAATCATACCTTTTTAACAAATGACTTAACATAAAATTGGCCCCAGAACGAGCCAGCGGCAAAAGCAAATGTTAGAAAGCTATTGGTTTTTAATGTTGTTGTAACAACATCAGGAGGAGCAAAAACATCATTATTTAAAAAACATTTGCATTTTTACCCGACTGCGCTACGCAAAGTAGGGTATAGTGTTTATTAGCCTATGTATGTACGTATGTAAAGGGTGTTTTTTTTAGAGTGTCACAACTTTGAGTTGGCATCACTGTTTTAATTGAAAACCCATTTAACAGCTGATAGTTGCTTTTTGTTTAGTTTGCTTTAAAATTTCATTATGAATCGACTTACACCAGAGCAACGCGTGAAAATTTTTGAAGTTTTTAATCAAAATAATTGTTCTATTCATCAAACTCATCGTGCATTTCTTCCATTTTCCGATGAAGCCCATTTCTGGTTGAATGGTTACGCAAATAAGCAGAATGTCGCATTTGGAGTGAGGAGAATCCACAAGCTTTTGTCGAAACACCATTACATCCACAGAGAATTACTGTTTTGTGCGCTTTATGGGCTGGGGGAGTCATTGGCCCATATGTCTTCAGAATTTTACTGTCCATGGTGAACGGTATAGGGACATGCCACACGGTAGGCCCTACAATTGATTTACTCAAAGAAACTTTTGATGAAAAAATAACTTCACGTAATGGCCCAGTTAATTGGTCACCAAGATCGTGTGATTTAACCCCATTGGATTATTTTCTTTGGGGTTATGTTAAATCACTTGTCTACGTCGATAAACCACAAACAATTGAACACCTGGGAATCAACATTCGAAGAGTTATCGGCAAAATACGGCCGCAAATGCTGCGAAAAGTTGTTGAAAATTGGTGTTCAAGATTGTGCCTTCTATGCGCCAACCGTGGCGGCCACATGGCAGAAATCATATTTAAACATTTATTTCATAAAATTTTCTTTCCACTAAAGCCCGTTTCGTTGATATTAATAACAAAACTTAAAAATTTTAAAAACCCCCGATATATCTAGAAAAGATGTGATATCTTCTAAACGGCTGGACTGATTTTCTTCAAACATAGCTAAGAACCCTCTCGATCAAGTCACCTAAATCAAAATTGGTCCAGCCGTTTGGTCTGTACATGGACACGGACAGACACACATACACACACTACAAACTTATAACACCCCTTTTTTGGTTGGGGGTTAAAAATATATTTCCTTGTTTCATTATGATTTAAACTTGTGTCACTCTATAAAAAACACCCTTTATAAAAATATATTTTCCTCCATCGTCTATATTTGTGTCTGGGGTTTTTTTTTGGAAGTACATTCAATGGATCACTAGCTGTAGGATATTTTCTAAATACATAACAAAGCTCATAACAAACTGGTATGCGATGTTTTGGTCCTTATATTATTTAACGATGTATATTTGGTCCAAATGTAATGGGCTGCATAATCTACAAATTCTACCTTATTAAATAATGCAAACTTATTATAATTATCGCTATCAAATTTTTAGCGAGAGTCGTTGAAAAAAAAACCTTTACAAAAAACTTAGTTTCATCTCATTAAAGGACCATGATGGACCATAGTTAGGGCAAAATTATGTACAGGAAATATGTTGCGCTATTTATTCTAAACAAAGATGGTTATATAAATTTTTCCCGAAAAACGCCTCATTTGAAAATTAAGGTGCCAAAAGTGTTTATGGTGAAGATAGGCTATTGATTTTTTTTGATGAAGAGTGTTATGCGCATGGCCTGTTTGCACGCTATCAGTGCAATTTTAGCACACATGTGATTTTTTATGCCCAGTCTATCGTAAACTGCCGCTGGAAGCGAATAAAATAAATACTTTCGGCATACCATAAATTTTTTGGGTGGTCTAATGTACATATTGGCATTTTCACAGGAACTTTATGTAGCGTGCGACACCAAACAAATATGTATATATTTTTTTAAGAAAACGAAACTTTTTTTTTACTTCTTTATATATTTGTATTGGGCATCAGCAGCTTTATATTATGTCAAATTTTAAGCAAAATCAAGTAACATTATTCTGAAATACAAGCTTAATTGCTTGCTGTCGCACGTGACAAAAAAGTAAACTTTCCTGTGGAAATGCCCATATATTAAAAAAAAAGTTCCAACACCACAAATGTAAACATGTGTTTTTAATCGAACAGTCCCATTGTGCCATGCACTAGTGACGCTTCTTCAATTTTTGTAAAGTTGTTGCTTCTTAAAATAATAAACTATACATGCAATCAATGAAACATCTCTTTGATATGGGAAAATTCCTGAACGAAGCAAAAATAGTAAAAGAATCGTCTTTAACAACGACTGCATTTGCCAAACAATGAAATAACGGAAAAGTGCGCGGGAAAATTTATTTCATAGATTTTCATTTTGCTGCACACACTTACTCATGTATTAGCAGTGACCCTCCCGCCCACTCTCTTCTTTTACATCATCATTAACTTGAGTTCGGTTTTGTTAGAGGAAAAAAAACCTTTTTAAAGATGTGAAGTTAAAGCAAATAAATAAAAGAAGTCAAACAGCCGTAATGTTGTTGCCGCTGCTGGTCTTCGACGTTGCTGTTGTTGTTGTTGTTGTTGTTTATTCTTGCAGCTTTTGGCTAATACGTTGATTACAGGCTATTGTTTTTTAATGTTGCTGTTGGTATTGGTGTGCCTTTTCAACATTTGTCAGCCTCAAAGTCACAGTCGCTCTGTGTCTATTTTCCAACTTCTTCATCGCGTTTTAGTCTTTTTATTATTTTCTGAAGTTGTTTTTACAATATTATGCAATATGTAGTCGTATCTACATATGTATATACACATATACATACACACATACGTCAGTTGTATAGTCAGCCAGTCCGTCAGTTGTTCTGTCTCTATGATTATGTTTTTCTTTGATTTGATTATTTTTTTTTTTTAGCCTGATTGTTGCGGTTATTATATACATATTTTATAGTCGGCATTTTATTTTAGCAGGTCATAGAATTTGCCACCAAAGAAAGCCACAATTTTATGCTCGTAATACATGCATATGTATGTATGTACATACGAGTATACATATGTATCTGGTTTTTCTTTTATAAACAATTTTGCTTTAATTTAACAAAATTTTGGTATCGTATACATTTCAGAGGTTACTTCTTTAAATTTAAAGTTGTTGATACGCCTAGTAAATTATTTTACAAGAAGGTCATTAAGTAATTTTGCAATTTAAAACCCTTAGCAGATGTGTGTAATGAGAACATGAGTTTATTGGCTAACAAAAAAAGTATTATGCATAATATCGAATTTCTTTTTTTTGTTTTTCTTGTTTAGTGTAACGGAAACGATACCGTGTTTCTCTTTTTGGTTTTTGCGTTTTTTGCATCATGATAAATGGCTGAAGTTCTAGTGATATAAGTTGATATATGTACCTAATGCAATTAATGAATTGAGAAACAGTGAAAGGATAATTGAAAGGGTTTAACGTACGTACCATAACCATAACCAAAACCTTACAAAACAGCTGTTCGATCCACCCTAATGGGCAACACTATATTTGATTATATGTTACTCGCCATAACGCCATAGCCATAGAAACAAATTTAATTTTGGTTATGGCTATGGCATTATGGTATGGCACGTCTGATTGAACCTATATGGGCAAAAATGCATTTGATTATAGGTGACTCACCATAACTCCATAGCCAACCATAGAAAGCAATTGAATTTTAGTTTTTCGCCGTAACCCTAAATAAATGTTTTCTGGTTAGACATATTCGTTGTTGCACTTCAAAAATAAATAAGCAAAAACACAGCTGTTTATGTTTATGACAACACTAATAGGTGAATCGAACATATTTATGTTTATGGCAATAGTTATGACTATGTCATTATGGTATGGGTATGGGTATGGTACGTCGGGGGGTTATTATGTAATCCGAATCGAACGGAAATGTGTTCGAATTGTAATGTTAATAACATACAAATACAAAATGCAAATGCTGTCAGCTGTTAAATATCTGTTATCTGACATCCTGTTCTGTAACTCGCTAAAGCTAAAGGCTCAGTTAGCCAAATTTAACGGAATGTAACTGCAATGGTAGGAAATAGCTGATCGACACTACAAACTTATAACATCTCTTTTTTTGTCGGATGTTAAATACAGACAATAACGTTGATATACAATTTTTTTTACTTCCCTATCTAAAACATTAGTCAGTTTGAAATAATTAAAATTGAAGATAAAAAATTAAAATCTGGCACTAAATATTGCTCATGTACGCAAACATATGTACATATGCAAATTTGAGGCTAGGAAATTTGCCAAAGGATGAAATGCCAAGAACTGAGCTGTCATTCTTTGACATTTATTTATTTATTTAGTACTCTTGAACAAAGAATTTTAATTATGAAAATTTACTATAAAAAATATTAACGAAAACAACTAATTTTTCAACAAAATCCTCTTTAGTGATGAAACCCATTTTCAATTATTTAAAAAAAAAAACAAAATTCTCGCATATGGGGCTCACAAAATCCACAAACAGTCCTGGAAAAACCATTATATGTCCTAATTTACACTATGCAAGTCTTATTGCTAAGCTGATTAGTTTGTGGGAGAGAAGGACGAGGGGAACAGAAATGTTTCTTTTCCCCTCGTCTCGCTCTCCTAAAAAATTAATCAGCTTAGCAATAAGACTTGCGTAGTGTAAATTAGGACTATCCAAAGGAAGTGACTGTATGGTGCGGTTTGTAGCAAGGCCCGTATTTTTTTTCGAAAATGAGCGCGGAAACACCGTCACCGTGAATTCTCTGCGCTACCAAACCATGATAACTGATTTGTCATGGACACAATTGATTTATGTTGACATCATTGGCGCCACAAGCCACACAGGCAGCCAAACAATTCAGTTATTGCATGAGAAATTTCCCGGTTGCATAATTTCTCGATTTGGCAATGTCAATTGGCCGCCTCGTTCTTGTGATTTAACGCCGCTGATTATTTTCTCTGCACTAACGAGATAAGCGAAGCTTTGTTGCAAAATTTGGTTAAAAATTTTGTGAAAAGAGCGGATGTCTGCAAAATGTGGTTAAAAATTTTGTGAAAAGAGCGGACGTCTGCCGCCGAGCTAGAGGTGGACATTTGCCCGACATCATAGTCCATTTTTAATTCCCATATTTCTACTTTACATTGGTATCAACAAAACTATAAAAAAGTGTGTTTTTAAGCTAATTGACTTCCTAACCTTAAGTTTTCCCACCCTTTACATATGAGCCTTAAGAATTATACTTCGGTGTCCCGGTCTACTAGTGGGTTCAATTTAATCCAAGGACTCTGGTCTGCTTCACTACAATGGGTGTTTGTCTTTGTTACTATGTTCGTCAAAATAAGCTACTACATACATAGTTGGGGGGACTCAAAATGTTATAGTGTCATGTTTTAAAAATTTTGTTTGAAAAAAAAACAAAAACAAAAACAATTATCTTAAAATAATTTAAAACATTATGACACTTAAGACTACTGTTTGTATTCTCCCAGTTTGTATTGGTAACATTTAATAAAAAAAAACACATTACCCTTTTTTTCATTTAAAATAAATTGTAAAATTACAATTTTTATATTATCAAGCAAATATGTTTTGTTGTTGTTCAACTTAAATAAGCTAATACTCCATTGCTACTACTCAACAGTTGGCAAGAGTTATGCATTTTATTATATATGTATGTATTAATAATTAAGTAAAATGAAATAAAGGTTCGAGCAATGTCCACTGGAACTGACAATATTCAAAACAAGTATAATCGCATAATAGCTACTTATTTTAAAATTTAAATAGTTTTTCACGAAAAAAATTAATGCTTTTTGGTTTTATAAACAGCGGCAACAACAAGCAAGAGCTTAACGAATTTCTTTATTGCTCTCTTGCATTAAAAGCGACATGCAAAACAAAAGACTTAAAACGCAAACTTTTTGTGTTTTTGAATTTTGTTGTTGTTGCTGCTGTTTTGTTTTTGTTGTTTTTTGCTTTTTATTTCCCAAGTCTGACAACCACAACAACAATAAATAAGATAATTTTTATAACATTTCTCACAGTTATAATAAATAATAAAATAACATACCATAAAAAAAATTATTTTAACAATCTCATCACTTTTACTTGAAGACTTACAAGTCGCACCATACAAGTATTTATTGTATTGTATTGTATTGTGTTATGCTGTGTTGTGTTGTGTTGTGTTTAACCGTTGCAACTGACCTTTTAAATGTTGACAAAACAAATGCGTTACAAAGTGAAATATGTTAACTACCTTATGTGGCAGTTACATAGATGCGCATATACATACATACATATGTATGTACATATGTATGTTTATAAAAACCTGCATGCATACTTGTGTATGTGTGTTTGTACTCGTATGTGTGCATAGAAATGCTTATGGAATATAAAGACGACACTATCGTAACTTTTTAATATGCGCGACTTAAAATTACATGCTGATACCTTTTATTTAAATAGCAGAGGATTAAAATAATTGAGAAAATGTAGAGAGAATGAAAAGCGACTGTACAGAGCAGTAAATGCAATTGTTTTTTTTTTAATAAATTTGTCTTTTTTTTCATATTGTTAAAAAAAAAATAAGAAAGAAACATATTCAAATGATTAGCAAAGTACATATTAATGTTTTTTTTCGGAGTAGGTTCACTTAATTGCAATTACATTGAAACAAAATAGGTATGTACACTTTGCTTAGCAACAGACAATTTTTTTTAAATTATTTCCTTTTTATTATAAGCTAATGAGGTTTAACGTACTTTATATTAATAAAACGCATAGCTCTTATTACCAAAAAAATACGTTAGGCTTCATTAGATTATAATTAAAAAGAGGTAAATTCCACAAAAATTTATTTGGTCAAAAACAGCAGAATTGTTACCGTTTTTTCGTTAGTCTCGTTAACCCTACGTCTCGACAAGCAATAAATATGTCGACATATATTGCAGCAGTTGTCAAAATTATATTATTGCTAATGGAGACAGCTCATTGCAGGAACTTGCAATATATGTTGCAATAATTGTCAACGCATTTTCGTTAACAATTATTGCAAGCGTGAAACGTCAAACTCGGTGTTAATTTATGTTCGACTTTTCTGTATTACATTTGACATTTATATAATATTAGTGAAATTGGGAAAATATACATATAAATGCATAATAAAATAGGAAAATAGTCTCTTAAAAACGTGTGTAGTAAAATAATTTGTATTGTTATAAATTTATAAACATAAAAATTCGTTCGATTAAGCAGATGTTTACAAGTGAATTATTTTTGTTCTGCACCTTTCCTGTTGAGTTTTACCATATTGTGAGCTACAATTTCCCATAGCCTTAACATAAGTAAAACAATCAGCAATATTGCTCTGTTATTCTGCCGGCGTTATTGCTATATTGCCAACATATTTATTGCTAGTAGAGAAGGGGGGTAATAAAGAAAACTGATTCTTAAGGAATAGATTACAGACAATTGTAATTAATCAGCCGTATTGCGCATGTAGAGACGAATATTCGTCTATGAGAATTTTGTACTAGATTAAAGTAAACGTGTGCAAATTATCTTTAATCTGCGACAGAATTCTCGTAGTCGAATATTCGACTCGACATACTTTAACTTGTTGATTACACTGTGTTTATAAGACATTCCTCTGATAAATTTTCAATCAATATTTAATTAAAATGTTACATCAATTATGGAACTGGACTTTGTTGTCAATTAATTAATGCTAACATGCAGAACTAAGACAAGTTAAGAGAGTAACACGATTTTTGAACACCATATACTATCAATGTAGAGAAAATCCAACGCAGGCAAAACTAAATTTTAGGGTTAATAACATTGGCTCTAAGCATGAATCAAGAAAACAAGATTGCGCATTGCACATGTCCGTTATATTATTTTCTTGTTTTTTGTTTTTCTTGCTTGTGACGTAGACATAGAAGTACATACATTTGTTTGTAGAATATGCTCTCTCTCTCTCTCTCACACACACTTTTTACAACAAACACACGTGTGTATTCTATATTGAAATTTTTTTGTACGGCTGAATGCGCAATCTCGTTTTCTTGATTCATTTATGATACATAAGAAATTCAAATTTACATCGGGATCTAAATATGCCACTACCCAGCAAAAAAGTTTGGCTACTATAATGCAAAAAAGTGTATGTACTCTCCTGTCGTAAGTACTTACAATTTGACTCAATAACCCATTAATTTTGTTTGAGAAGTTCAAAAAGTATGCGGTACCCTATACCTTTTGCGTACAAATATCTAAAAGTTAAAGATTACTGATTGCTTAAAAGTATTCAAAATTTAATGGGTTATTTTGTGGATTACTTTTTGCCTAAAATTGTTCAAAAATAATTTTTTGCTAATAAAAATAAATAGAATTTTTTAGAAATCATAATTTTGCAAAGAAAATATATGAATATGTATGTATATTGAATAATATGCAAAAATACTTAAATTTTGTAATACATTTTTCTCTATATATACTTCATTATTAACTGGAAAGTACTTACGTGAAAGTACACGTAATGATATAAATAAGTACCACTCATTACTTTGTAAGCCATTAAAAGAGCACTACCCATTACAAAATCTTGAAAAATTTTTGCTGGGTAGTGACTGCTGAAATTGCAAAATACGCAGTCAAATATTTAACAAAACTTGAACTTAAGCTTTACTGGAAACATACGCTTAAAAAAGAAGGACACTAGGTCCCTAATACGCAACGCTCCAGATGAAATTTCTTGTGAGTAATACGATATTTATGTATTATTAATTACTATCACTAAGTTTATGTCCGACAATGGTTGAGCCTAATAATTATATTTAGACTATAGTTGTATCCAACAGCTCCAACAGAACGAACTAGTTCAAAAAGAGCTGTTGAAGATACAATAAATAAATCTAAGTATTAAAAATAATAGTATTGGAAAGTCCTGCTAAGTTTTTATTTTGTATAAATTAGGCTCAAGAAACTCTTAATAAATTTATTCGAAAAATAAGGGTGTATCAAAATCGACATAGCTGAATATATCACTCTTACTTGTTTTACATGCTTTCAAAAGTCTTTGTAATTCTTCCTAAGCTTTTATCCAAAATTAAATATCAAGTACTCAAACTATGCTTCACAAAATTGTTTCACCATTTTTGCCTATTACCTAATATGGTGCAGTATTTTTCTAACATCATTTCAATATTATTTTCACTTTTAATGCAAAATTTTACGTAAAAGTAAAAGTATGCCACCAAGCAAAGGCTGCTTTTATCCACGCTTTGGAATGTATAAGTTTGGTTTGGTCTACTTTAGTTTAGCTGTCAACTGCTGCAGTAAGTTTTATTAAGCAGCAACACAGGTTTTCGTAAAATCTAAATCAATAACTTTTAGCAGTGCAGTCCGATTATAACGAACTCTGCATATAACGAACAACTTCTCCGGTCTCAATAGTTTTGCATTAATATTTCATGCTCTGGTTATAGCGAATTTCCACTTAATTATAACAAACTCTTTTTAAAGTTCTATAAAAAAAACATTGTTAAACTTTATATGCTTATAACCTGATTGACGTTAAGAATAAATAAGTGCCTACTGATTTTTAATTGCTTTCTTAAATTCAAGGAAAGTATGCTTCAAAAGGATAAATTGCATTATAATATAAAGAAATTACTTAAAAAAAATAATTAAATGCATTATATTCATTATGTATTGTTGTTCTCTTTGAATTGTGTAAAATGTTCACTCCGGTTTTAACGAATCGTTTTAACCGAACTCCACAGTACTAAATATTGCATAAAACGCTTACGGGTTTATTAGTACATATTTCTAATTTTTGGGTTTGGAATTTTACTAGGAAGCATTTTTGTTTATTTAATTGTTTTTTTTTTTTTTGTTTTAGTCAAGCCGGTTTTTTATCCGCAGCAATTTGCTTGCAAAAAGTAGATCAGCAGGTTGTGTCCTATTTTTTTTCTGTAAATAATAATAAGTGTTTAGCTTTTATTTTCATTTCGAGTGTGGTTGTATTTGATCCTAAAACTTCCTGATTCATAAATTTAATTGAAAGTGAATAATTTTGGGTTTATATATTTTTTTAAATATACTGTATGTACGATGTTGCATGAACGAATGCAACTGTATTTACATATGGATCATTACGAGTATTAAACGCATTCACGACAGCAGGCTACCGACAACAAACTGTCAAAAGCAGAAATATATGAAAACGATTATTTTCATGATAACACAGCTACACGACCACTTTAGCCGCTGTAACCAACTTAGACTAATTTCTATTTGTTGGCAATACTAAACAAACACAGTGCTGTCAATGTGATAAAAAGTTTGCAATCAATATCTCAAAATTCATATAAATATATACATTAATTCGATTTTAGCGTTCCAAAAATGGAAAGGAACCCTATTGTTTTCCCAGGCTGTCCGTCTGTCTGTCACAGGCTGTTTCCTCGAGAACTGTAAGAGCTACAGAGCTGAAATTCGGAGAGAGTATGTAGAACTTTGGCCGCTACAACAACAAATATATGACAGTTAAAAATTAAAATCCCATATAATATACATACATACAATCATGGTTAGATTAGGTTAGTCTGGGTGGTCAAGGATTGATCCTTAGCGGTACCAGCAGATGACAAGAAACCTGTAAGTATGGCAGCCAATTTCGTGGTGCCTGTATCGAATGACTCCCACACAGATTTAACAAACCTACACATTTCCATTCTCGATATAAGTTCAAGACTCCGAAAAGTGTAATCACCAAGGCAGTCATATCTAGTGCGGCTTAGAGCCGGACAGTGGCACAGTGGATGTTCTACTGTCTCAATTACCCCGGGTTCCTTACATTTTCTGCACGTACCGTCAAATATGTGTACTATTTTGACGGTATGCGAAGCCGTCCAGCAGTCCCAGTTAATACACTCACTAGAAGTCTACAGTTGCTTCTGGTTAGTGATAAAAGGAATTTAGTCGATTTAGGATCATAGGAGCTCCATATGATTTTAAAAGTTTTGCAAGTTTTCGTCGCACGCCAACTTTCCTCCGCTTCTTCCTTCATCTTAGAATCTATGATCCATTTCAGGTGTTGAATTGGTTTCCGGACATATATTGTTTCTTCCACCGGTAATTGGATTCCCCTTTTGGCCAGTGTATAGGCCATTTCGTTTCCCTCAATCCCCATGTTTTCTCGGACCCAAAAAACATGTACTTGTCTGCCAGCACATAACATATTTAGGGCATTCCTACACATGAGCACAAACGAGGAGTAGTTGCAGTCTGCTGAAATTGCCTTACATCATTACAATCATATATAGACACTTGAAATTTGCAAAGCTAGTGTATTTGTATACAGACTACAACAATTAACACTAAAACAATAAAAAATTAAAATTTAAGGGATATTCTATCAGTTAATGTAATTTTGAAAGCTTGCTGTATCTTGGAAATCGTAAGAGACAAACTCTTGAAATTTTCAAAAGCGCTAAAACTAAAAAATCCCAAAATTAAAAATCGCCAAACCGAGAAAAATTGCCAAAATAAAAACAAATCTCTAAAACTAAAATAAATTGCCAAAACCGAAAAAATCGCCGAAATTAATAAAAAACGCCAAAACTAAAAAACGCCAAAAACCGAAAAGAATCCCAAAAACGGAAAAAGCCCCAATAATAAGAAAAACCGTAAAAACTAGAAAAATCGCCAAAAAAAAAAACCGTACGGGTCCCTTCGTGTGCGAGTCACAGACGAACTTTACTGAATTTATTATATTTTTACATGATATAAGCACATTTCAAATAAGTACATAATTTTATTTTATAAATGGGAAATATTTAAAAATGGCACCACTAAAAAATTAGTTTTTTTTTCCAGACTTTGAACAATTTATATTCTAAGAGTAACCATTCTGTAACAACTGAGATTTGTAAGGTCACATCCGTCACATCTTTTTTAATGGCCATTCTGGGCAGAAATTATGTTCTTTCAGTGTCTACTTTTTATTTAAATGTTTTTAAGCTTGACATCCGTGGGAACCGCAAAATTGTTCAAATTTTAAATAAGTTGTATTTTAGAAATAAGAGTACTTAAACTAAATAATTTTTCCATACGTATAAAATTTGAACGTTTGAAGTATTATTTTGTTTGAACGTTTTTTTTTTTTAATTTTATGTATGACTTCTATATTAAACAAACAATTTAAATTATAATGAATAAAGCCGCTTTCACTCGATTGTACTAAGAATACTAATTATCAAAAAAAAAAAATTAAATGTAAAGAGAATGTGCTACAAGTGTACGTGTCGGAATTTAGCAATTTTAGAATGCTTAAGCACTGATGGAATATATAAAAACATGTAGTCGCAAAGTGCTTTTGACATAAGCACAGAACTATTAGACAGTATTCATTATTCATGTTGTTATACAGAAAATATTCTTTGTTTTTTTTTAGGAAAAAATGTACTCTGGAAAATTTATTTAATTTTAACTAATACTTTTGAAAGTTGCTTAAACTGTATGAGAAAACTACAACAAAACGAAGACGAAATTTCCCACTTCTTCCCCTGACAAACTCTACTCAAATATCACGTAAAGTCAATTTCTCCTAATTTCGAACAAACAGGAACGTTCGTTTTGTTAAAAAAAATAGAACGCTGTGCTAATTCTAGCTTAAGATGCAAGTGTGAGCTAAAATGGCAACACTGATGTTAACACAAAAAGGAGACAGACAATAAAATTACAAGAACAACAATTTTAGCGGTATAGTTGCCAGATAAGACGATTTGTCACCAATTTTTCGTTATTACGGTAAAATTCTAGATAAACAAAAAATTGATGTGGCAGCTACGTATATTTACTGTAAACTTAACGCATATGATATAAATATGTATGTATGTATGAATATTTTAAGTAACTGTTACTTGATAAATTCAGTCATGATAGTGACGGGTGACTTGTCAATCCCAGGTATGGAAATATCGCTTATATAAAATTCTAATGCGAGAACCAGATTAATAGGTCTTCATACAGATTATTATACTTAAGTAACGCATTTTTGTTAGGGAAAATTATATGGCAATCGATGAGTTGTCCTACTGTTAAGTTTTTTCCATTGTATTTGACCAAACACTTCTGATTTCATGCAATTTGCCAATTACATATTAAAATGAATAATGTCTCAACTATTTATTTGCTTTTAGAAAGTTATTTTTTTGCAGTTAATTTAAGTGTACCATTAAACTTTATTTAAAATATATAATTTTTAGTCTTATGAAACACATGCCAAATGTACAATTTCTCTTATTGAATATTTGCAGCCGGAAAATAATTATGTATGTACATTTTTACTTTTATTTTTTTAACAGTTAATAGTCGTAGCATAACATTGCAAAGCAATTTGGCTTATCAATATATAATTTGTATTCATTTGTTTCTGGACCGAGGAAAATAATCGAAAGATAGCAATATGGCCATTCGAATAAATTAGTTATTCGCACAGAAATAACTAAATTTAATTTTCAGTAACCAAATTCATTGAATCTGTAAAATAATTTTGTAATATCTTAAAACAATTTCGTAAAAAATGTTTGTTTGTGGTATTTAAGAAAAAATTAATGTAAACTCGAAATTTTTACAGTATACAATGATCACATTCAATAAACAATTCTTATATTTACTTTATTTTTTTTATAATAAATAGTAGGAACACGTACTTTTCACACCAATGCATTTTTTTAAACTTGTAGATATTTTAATAGAAACAGTAAATTAATTTAATTAAAGAAGCAAACTTTCCTAAAAGTCAATAAAGTTCCCTGTTTGATTGATATTCTTTGGATTGGAGTTTATGAATAATTGTTGCCTTAACGTGAGCTGAACGTGCTAAAAGAAATTAATTAATTAAGTAATGAATTTATTAATCGTTTTGTTGTTTAAAAATATTTTTAACACCAAAAACAAAACTTAATTTGCAATAATGGTGATCAGCTGTTAAGCTCGACTAACAAGCTGAAAGCCTATTTGAAAGAAAAGATTTGTTTCAAGTTTTTACACAAGTTCCAAAAAGTGTGGGACGTGTGTTGTAAATTAAAATCCCAAATCCCAAAGGGAAATTGAATGTGTAATCCCAAAGTAAGCCAGATTAAGCGACGACATCGTTGCCAGATCACTAATAAAATTGGATAGTATAGGATTTGGATTAGATAAAATAGCATTTTACTGTGCATTTTATATAATTATAATAATAATAATAAGTAAAGTGCAGTTGAAAACAATGAAAGAAAAAATGAAGCAAAAAAGCGGCATGATGTAGAGAGTGGTTAAAATAAATAATGTTTTCCTTTTGGGCTTTAATTAAAATATCCGTAAAGTGTGTACTGTTCATAAGCGTAGATTCCATGGAAGATAGAGGACCATTTGCCCTACCCCAGTCCTGGACAGATCAGTCAATCTACTTTTAACATGCGCTCAGTGCAAAAGTATGTCTAAAATTAAAAATTTTACGCTATTAACTGAGCTGTAGCAAATCTGCTGAGGTTTCTAAAACAATCTAACCCTGAGGCAGCAGCTCAGGGAGTCCAGTTAGAAAATGTAGCCAATGCATTAGCGTAGGCAAAACATATTTCAAAGACAGATGTTAAAACACCTCAAACTGCTGTGGCTTTTCTAAGGGGTCTGAATTTATCTCATAAATAAAAACATTTTTAATTATTAATTAAACTTATGTTGAAAAAATAACTCTATAAACCACACAGCTGATTCAAATATTCAGCAGAGTATATTCGATATGTTGCCATAAACAAAAAAAATAGTTAATGTCATTGCCATCTTGCTATCGAATGCCAAGGCACATCAATCAGGTAACCCCATTAGTACAACAAATATTACAACAGCAATAACCACATGTACTTTGTTGGTGTAAATGACCAACTTACCTTTCAAAACAGGGTAGCATCGTCAGAGCGTATGTTTCTTATAGGAAATGTCAAACACGATGCAAAACTGAATATTCGTTAGGTGTTTGAGGATAACCCAAATAAAAGGTTCTTTTTAGGCTTATACCTACGAAATCCAAATTTGACATTTGGCTTGGTATAATAACATTAGTCACATGGTGTAGTGCTGCCACCTAATAGTTAAATGCGACTTGTCGAATGCTAAATTGGTATTCAATTGTTGTCAACGTTGAAACAAAATGATTTTAACACTACAATGTCAGCGACATTGGCTACCGCAACTGGAATAAAGATGAATATTTATGACGTGGAATAATAAAATCCCACGACGGTTAATCTAGGCTTATGCCGAAAAGGAAAGTAATTTTTTTGTACAATAAATGCTATTGCATGGTATTTAATTTGCTGATAGCCCAACTATGTAGTTAATAAAAATGAATAAAATAAAAACAGTGTTAATAATTACAAAAGTTAACAAATTACAATAGACAACCATAACAATTTGCAATTACAGTGACCTTAAATTGTTAACGATTTTTTGTGGCCAAAAATGAATAGAAGAAAAAACCCACAACTGTGTATAATGATGTTTAACAGTTCAATTATAGCCACAACCAGATGATTACAAAAATGAAGCGAAAACAAAAATTCCAACAACAATACCCAACTAAGTTTTAATGAGAAAGACAACAATTTACTTACATTCGCTTAATACCATACCAACAATATCCATTTACAATGAAGATTTTGACAAAAAAAATAAACGAAATCATTCCCAGACCGTGGCCAAGTGGTTAAAGTTGGCGTAATTAAAAAGTTGTTTTTTGTTGTTGCTGTTGTTTAATTAAAGGTTATAGAGATGTGTGTGACATACTTTTATTTTGTAAAATGATGATTTGAAAATCTGTAATTTTTGTTAAAATCTAGCACGAGCATTTAATTGGTCTAATATTTTAAGAGATACTTAACATTAAGATATTATTACAATGACAGTTGAAAATCATAAATATATAATTAACCCTCGAAAGCCATTATAAATAATAAAAAAATAGCTTTAGTCATCAAAGAAAGAGCGCACAAAATGCTCTAAAAGCGTCAGTGTCATACGAAATGGATTAGGTCAATAAATGAAAAATGTGTTAACATTTTTCCAATGGTCTTCCAATAAGTGGTTTAATTTTTATATGTAAAAAAAAAAATAAATAATTTCAGCGAAATCATCGGATGTTTACTTAATTGCACATAAGCAGAGGATATTTCATTAATAACACTGATTTACAAGCAAACAAGATATAGATTACTTTAATCGAAAAACAAAAATGTATCGTTATCAGGGTAATAGCCAAAAGGAACCTTTTAGAGCTATGCTCTTTATGCCACGATACAGAAGCTAGGACGTGATTTTCGCCACTAAAATAATCGACACTATTACAGTTATAAATTTATTTTTGTTTCGATTTCTCTGTACTTAAAAGAAGAGTACGAAATTAAACCAAACAAAATGTTTGATTTGGTTTTGTTTCGTTCTTTAAAGTGAGTGAAACAAAAACAAAACAAAAAAAAGAACGATTGTTGAATACATTAATTTAATCGTACGCAGCTAGAAAAGAAAACAATGGGAAATAAATGGAAACGTTTTGATATATTTGCGAAGTTTTTGACATCATCATATAATATAACTTCATTGCATTTTTATTAAATAGATGAAATTTGTTTTATATACCTAAGCAGCATAGCTCTAACCGGTTGTCCTCTCTTCTTTTTATTTAACTTTTCTCGTACTTAGCACATCTTAATTACTTTGTATTAGAAACTTTTTACCTTCCAAAGATATTAATTTGTAAACCAGTGTAATGAAGGACAATACTAGCCAAATGGCTGTCACGGCTACGCTTGAAGGACCATATTTTTTTTCATAAAATTTTCCATCACCAATCCGCAGATTTGCGCCTATATGTCATCGATTGCTCACAAATTCAAGCTTTAAAGACTTGAATCGATTGTGGGTCATTGGCATAGACCTTATATTTCAAAGAAAGAAAAAAAGTTCAAGGGTGTTAAATCACAAGATCTCGGTGACCAATTTTTGAGTTTGATGTCCTTTAAAGATACAATCAGCAAAGACATATGGTTGTGGATGGTCGGTACTAACCATTTTAATAAACATTTTAATTGAATTATTTTTTAAAATAATAATAAAAATTCCATTAGTGGGAAAAAGTTACTTTTACTCTGGTGACTGATATCATCATTTGGCCAAAAAGGCAAAATTTAAAAAAAATTTTGATTAAATTTTTCTTTTAATTTTTTCTGTATACACTCAGTTATGAATTTACTTTATCAAAAACTTTTATTTATGAATTTTAAGGAAATATAGTTTTGTATGTGTTTTGTGGCCCCTTAAATTGTATGAGCATACATTTTTCAACATTCAATATTTAGCTTCAACTATTACATATTCATGATGTTATTTTATATACGAGAGCGGGTTGATAAATCCGTTTAGGATTTTTCAATGCGGCAATACTGTTTTTGGCAACAGGCAGCGCAGCTGTCAGCTGACTCCTGTCAAGAACCCGCTGCGTCATTAAGTTTGTGTTAGACAGCCATTTGAAAACAGAGTAGCGAGTTATTTACTAAGAAAATGAATAAAACAGAGTTTTGTGTGCTCATAAAATATTAACTATGGGGACTCTTAACACATCAATTTTAATGATATAAAAAAAATTGGTTTACTGAATTTTGTTGTGGCCGTATACGCACGGAAGATGCCAAAAGTTCTGGGGTTCTACTCTGTATTTCGAAACGAAAGCAAATGCTTTCGAAATGCAATGTTAATAGCATGCAAATTCGAAAGCATTTTCTTTCGTTTCGAAATACAGACCTAGTCCTTACAAGCGAAACAACTAAGCAAATTTACGACATGGTCATCGGATATTGAAAAAGACAAAGACAATGCAGCCATAAGCATTTCACATGTGTCAGTGGTTTAAATTTTTAATGATCTCTTTTGTTTAGAAAAAAGATGACGCGTTTGCTCACAATCCACCACGAACACGAACGTTTTTTGGGAGGCAGCGCTTTCAAAAACTTAAATAAATCAATGGCAAATGTTATGCCAATTTATTGGGTTGATTTAATGAGGATCTGCACCTGCAGTGCGATTCACTAACTTTTATTTAACGATAATCGCATCGTTAAAATAATTATAACGAAAATTTACCAAATTTGCTATTCAGTAAAATTTTTAACGATATTCGCTGTAGGTTAATGTCAGCTGTGTCATTATTTATTCCTCGTCCATACAGTGAAACATTTGCTGCAAAGCATTTTAGTTTGTAGACGAGAGGGGAAAGAGGAATGGCAAAGGGTACTTTGTTTCATGTACACGAAGTTCTTGTTGAGTACGTCATTCTCGTCTCATTCTCATGAGAAATATATGAGAAAATGTACTAAGCTGCAAAACAAAAACTTCACAGTGTGGAGACGAATGCAGTTTCGAAAGAGACATCAAAAATGTTTTGCAGCAAATGTTTCACTGTATGGACGAGGACTTAAGCAACAATAATTTATGTGCTGTTAATTTTATCCACAAAAATCAACAGAAAATAACAGCTGCGGACTATCGTTAAAAAGAAGTTACAGAATCGCACAATCGTTATTGCAAGCGAGAAAAGTTACTAAATCGCTACACTGGATTCAGTATTTATCGATATATTTATTCGTTTGCGGTAACGATAATATGATGCTGTAATTTTTTTTTACTATAGTGTGCATCACTGTTTTACTCCCATTTTATTGGAATATCAAGTGGCATTCCTGCATACAAAACGGTAAAATAAGGGAAAAGCGCAAAGAAGAATTAAAGAAAAATTAAATGAATTTGAGCTTGTTATTTCACATGTTTACTTCAACCGACAGCAAATATCGTTAAAATATGTTACTGAATTGCAAAGTCGATAAATTTTCGTTATATTTATTATATAGATTGTTGCAATGAAAGCTACTGAAAGCACTGAAAAAAACGACAGCAAACAAGTTTTTTTATACCAGGACAACGCAACGTTGCACAGTGGGGACTTTTGCAAAATAAATGGTAATAAATCTGGAACTTTTAAACCACTGATTGGATTTATATGAAACTTCGAACATCTGTAGAGGACGACTTAGGCTTTATAACACATGTCTTGACATTTATCTGGCTTAAGCTGGACAGGAGTTACAGTGGGTTTAAATTGACCACATGGGATTAAAAAAAAAAATTTTGAAACTTATAACTTTTAGAAAAATTATTCGATTTTTATGAAATTAAGCATTTTTCTAAGAAGTAATGTCTTTAGGTGTGTGCAACGCGTTGCAAACATTTGTAGTTGACTATTTCTTATTAGCGCACTTGAAGAAATGACTAAGTGAAAAGAAATTTTACTAGACAATAAAGTCATATCACAAACAAATGCTATTTTTGGGAACTAATAAACAAATTGAAGAAACATTGGAAACAAAGCAGACTATGGTGAAAGATCAAATGATTGTTTATGCAAAAACCTTATTGGCCCACCCTCGTAAAATAAAAAAAATAAACTTAGCGAAACTAATTAAAAATTGTAGCAAATATAGCAAACAAATTATGCAACAAATAAACATTATATATATATATATATATACATATATATGTATATATTGTTTTGTCTTACATATATCAAAGCTGTTTGAATATCTGTATATAGATGAAACAAGTAGCAAATAAGACTTTGATGCTGCAACCGACAAGAAGAACATGAAGAAAAAGATTCATTTAAGCAGGCATAAGTATGAGTATATATGCGCTCGCAAACTGCAAGTTAACACGTCTGTCTGCAGCCATTATAAGCATAACAGGCGTTGTCTATGCTGCAATTGTGGCAGCTACAATGAAAGAAACCAGGCGCGTACGCAATACGCAATACACATAACTGTATTTATTTTATTTAACTTGCCAGAAATTCATTCATTCATTTAGTCAGTCGCTTGCTCAGTCAGTCATTCATTGACGTCTACATTCGCATTTTTGTTTGTTTTTTTTTTTTTTTTTGCTTAGAAGTGAATGGTTAAGCTCACATTACGAATGTTATAAAAGCAGAAACCACTTTACTTTGAATTCAAATGGCCACATGCAGGTAAAACCATAAAAAAAGTTTTTCTATTTGCTTTTCTTTTTGTTTTGTTTTTGTTGTTGTTGTTGTTGGCTGTAAGCTTAAGTTATAAATGTTATAGATTTTTCACGCATAATTAAAATATGATCATGCGTTTACTCTCAAATATTATATGATATGCAAAGCGTTAACAAACAAAGAAAAAAAGTGCAAATAAAGTGGAAAATAAAAATTACCAGCAAACAACATGATTTATTATGTTTTTCAGTCGAGCATGTTGCTTAAGTCTTTTGTTTTGTGTTGGTGTCGGATCAAAGAACAACAAACAACTTCTGACCAGCGATGCCAACTTGGTGCTTTTGGCACTATTTTTAGTGCTTTTTAAAGACTCAAAACGCCAAATTTTGAGCGTTAGTGCCAAACTAAGAAAAAACACTAAGTTGTGCTTTTAATAAATTTATGTATTTCTTAAAATTAATTTAATAAAAGCTTGGTGTATTTATTTTTTTCAGTGTAAAGAATATCTTTTTCGTCTGATAGGTATATTTCATTAAATAGAGCATAGCTTAGAAATCTTCACTCGTTTTTCACGTTAGTATTTTTTACACCTTTAAAATATCAAAATTACGTTTTTAGTGGTTTTTTTTTAATTTTGAAGTGCTTTTAGACCCAAAAAAGTTGGCATCACTGCTTCAAACAATTTTTTTAAGGGGCGTATGCTGCGGCTTGAATTTTTTTTCTCTCTCTATTTATTTATGGCTTTGAAAATATTAATTTTTATAATTATACGAAACACAATAAAGGAAAAAAAAAATTTTAAAACTATTTTTATTTTTTTCTTGCAGTTATTAGCCTAGTTTTTTTTTCGGTTTATTAGTGGTTAGACTTATTATATCGTGCTTTTGATTTCAGTTTTTATTTTTGAGATATTTATATAGAATGATTTACTATTTCCAAGGTCGTACATTATCTTGATGGTGATTTATTTATATTTTCTACTAAAAAAAATCAGTAAGTTTGAGTGTTAATTATTATAAAATGTCGGTGCAGTTATTGAAATGATTATATAATTGATATGTTTTTTTAAACAAAAATTAAAGCTAAAAGAGACCAACAAATTAATATTTTTAAATATGAAAGACATTAACTATTTTAATTTGATTGTCATGAAAAGAAGAGGGAAGAATCAAATTATTACTTAAAAAACATTTTTATAGTTTGCCAAGTGAAGGAAATTGGAGGTCTTGCTTAAGAAATGAAATTTAAATTGCAAAGTGTCACTAAGTGCTTATTTTCTACTTTACAAAAACTATTTAACAAAGAGTATAACTGAGGCCTTCCTTGTTGGTGATGCAACGAATACGAATACAAATAAATAAAATAAATTTCAAATTTAAATTCAATAACGGACATCACAAAAAGGAGGAGGTTATAAATTCGTCTGTATTTTCATTTTGGCATTGTTACTTTATAACTCGGTGTATGTTGGTTCGTTTATAAAATAATTTTTTTGTGCATAGCTTCCACTTTATCCTATTGACAAAAAAGTGGGCGGGAAGACGCCCAAAATTTTCTCTATTTGATTTTATGATATTCTATTTACTTGATTGTTGTGAAAACTAGCAAAAACTTTTAGTACTTGTAATTACACAATTTTAAAGTTGAAAAAAAATTTATTTTAATATATCACGTGGTTTTACTTAAATGGTTTTTACGAAGCTTACCACACACCTTGCGCTCAACAATAGACACAATCTTTCATTTAAAAAATGGGCGGAGTCACGCCCTTTAAAATTTAATATTTTATTTTAAGTGCTTCTACTTTACCGATTTTTACGAAATCGATTACGAAAAAAGACATGATACTGCATTAAGAAAAATGGGCGGACCCCACCCATAAAATTTCAATATTAAATTTCTTGTTGTTCTACTTTAGCGATTTCTACGAAACTTGAGTTTGAGCTTTTGAAAGCACACAATCGTGCATTGAGCTCTAAAAAATATTTGATGTTGTGTTAAAAAAAGTGGGCAGGGTCACGCCTATGAATAGTTGGTATTAGATTATATGTACTTTTATTTATTCGATTCCCACGAAACTTCGCAAAGAATTTTGTTTCTTAGAATGATATAATATTGAGCTTTAAGAAGTGGGCGTGGCCCTACCCATTGAAGATTTATATTATATTCGACGGGCTTCTTCTACCTGACCGATTTTTACGAAATTTGGCACACACCTTGAGCTCTGAAATTTTGAATTTAGAAAAGTGCCAAAGTGGGCGTGACCCATAAAAATATAAAATTGTCACTTACAACTTTAGAAAAATTAAACCGACTTCAGAAATAAGCACTAAAAAGTGAAAAATAATTTAGATTCAGTTAAGTAAAAAATTTTTATGTGTGCTACCTATAATGCTGTTCAAACTCGGTAACATTGACAATGAGAACTAAACGCATATATAAGTAAATATAGAATTCGCTAGCCTGATTGGCACCGACTTTTAATAGCATTATAGGTTGCACACACAAAAATGTTTTATTAAACTAAATTTTTTTGTAACTTTTTAGTGCTTATTTTTAAAGTCGTTTTAATTTTTCTTAATTTTATTTTAAATATTAAAATATTAAAATAGAGATTTTTGTCTATAAATCGATATATCGAGCCATAACCGCCGAAAAAATGTATCCCACAAACTCGAAATATTACAGAGGAAGGTTTTTTCAAAATGAAATCAGTTTGAATAAAGCCATTATTTTAAAATTTATAATGTAAATATTGTTTTGTGTAATACATTTAATTTTAATAATTTTAAATGATGTTGAACTATCGATTTCGATAAAAAACAAAAATCGATTATGGTGTGGGATACATTATTTTGGCGGTTATGGCTCGATATACTCAGGTACATTATAATTTGCAAAAATTTTCACAAAATTTTAATGCATGTCATATGAGCATCCACTCACAAGTTAATGACGGCTTTTATATTTCGCTAGAAAATTTCTAAAAATTTCCCACAATTTTTGCTCGACTACAAAAGCTTAAATTGTAATTAAAATAAAAAAACTAATTTCCATCATTGCCTGATGTAGAGAACACATTTCAATCGATTTAAAATTTACCATTTTTGAAACTAGTTCTTTTTATCTATAACTTGTGTTGTGGACAACAATTGCTAGAATTATTTTTAATGAAATGAAACAATTTTTTATAAACTTTTCAAAATGTTGAATTTCATTACTTATCACGACTAAACGGATTGAAATATTAAAAAAAATATAAAAATAAAAATAAATATTTAATGTGTTATTTTGGTGTTTAGTTTATGTTTATCTATTGCTGAATATATTTGCATATTGCAAAATAGAGTCAAGGACAAATATAAGAATTTCAAAAGTCAAACATGAATAACTTTTTAAAGCTACCAAATATAATTTATAATTATTTTTCTAATTTAATATGAATAACAATTCCCAGGAAATTTTTTCCCTTTCCCCTTTAATGAATTACAATTTCCTTGGGAAAAAATTCCAGGCGAAAAAAATGGGTATTCTAAATAAGAGAGTGAAAAGAGAGAGAGAGAGAGAGAGTGGGGGAGAATTTTCTTCCCAAACATTTTAAAAATTAAAATAAAAAAATGTTTAAAAACATTGGTTTAAGCAGTTATTTAATGTTTTTAGGATTTTATATCCAACCTGTGCAAACATGCACTTCAAATACATAAACTACTTCTTCCTTGAGAAAAAAATACTAAAACACACTAAATTTAATGTCTCCTTTAAGTTCAGATATGTTTCCTTGTTTCAAAACTGTTACCAGTCTAAAGCCTCAGTTAGCCGACTGTAATGTAAAGCAACTGCAACGTAGGAAACAGCTGATCGATATTTTTATATGAAAAGTAGGTTACGTTGCATTACATCTTGATAACCATTTTCATTACTTTTCACATAACAATATCGATCAGCTGTTTCCTACTGTTGCTGTTACTTTACATTACAGTCGGGTAACTGAGCCTTAAAATTTACAATTTCCTTTGTACATTTAATAATTGAGAATTGAAACCATTAGCATCAGCAGCTGCTTCAGTTTTTGCTGCATTTCATATTTTTTATTGGAAATGAAAACAACATTTTTATTAAATTTCTATTAGCGCTCGATTAGATGAAGCTTAAATTAGACGTGCCATAGCCATAACCAAACAAAAATTCAATTGCTTTCTACGAGTATGGTAATGGCTATGGCGTTATGGCGAGTCACCTTTAATCAAATACAGTGTTGCCCATAAGCAGTGCTGCCAGAATGATGATTTTATCATATTTTTGATGATTTTTAGACCAAAATATGATTTTATGATTTTTTTTCTCGAATGATGATTTTTAATTTTGCAAATTATGATTTTTAGTTTCAATACATACATATGTATGTACAATTTTCTTTGTTGTTCTACAATGTATAATAACAGCTATATATGTATAAAGAAAACAGTTTTCTAACAGCTTGTTATATATTGCCTCCATTCACTTTACTTATCCATTAGGATGTCTCGCAAAAAAAATTTCGCCGTACACCACCGAACAAAAAGTATTATTGCACAGCATTTAAAAAAATTTGCCGATTGTAGGGATCGCCAAAATACATTTTTCGTTATATCTTCGGCATTTACAGTCGGATATTAAAGTCTGATATATCGATATCTGATATATATGTATACCCAACAGATCTCAGTTCCTACCACCCTAATAAAAAAAATTAAAGCTCGCAAGATATCATTAAACTTTTGATAACACCACGTCTCCACACGCAATATTTATAAATGTTTATAAATGTTTTTGCGGTCCACACCTGAACATATCGTGTTGGAAATAGAATTTGACAGTTGAAAACATAATTATTTCCAAGTTTATTGCGCGTGGAGACCCCCAGTAAGGAAGTATTTCAATAATTCCACCAGAACCATTTTAATTTTTTTTCTTTAAGTGCTCTATTCAGATCATTGCTTGGCAAACAGAAAGAAAGATACAGATTCTGGCCAGGAAGTGTCGGAGAATACATTCAGAATTGCATATAGTGCAAGTTTATTATATAAAGAAAGAAACAGATTCTGACCAGGGAGTGTCGGAGAATATATTCAGAATTGCATAGCAAGTTTATTATATTAACAGTTTTTAAGTAGATTTGATTGTGTTCTGCATACTATATTTCAATGCAATTGTAAGCATTTAATTAATAATTCGGATCTTTTATTGCTTATTCTGTTTGGTCAGATCAATAAAAATTTCGAACACATTAAAATGAAAGAAATGCCAGCGAACATAGAAAGCTGGAATGTGCGAGACGATCAGTTTAATTTGTATCGGAAAGCCATGGCTGTCACCAATGATCAACGCATGGGCCACATTTTTTTCAAACTCGAGAGTCGTCAAAATACAGCCAACTTGAATCAATTAACAATATCATTGATTAAAATTTCATTATTGGATCTATAATGAGTAAGTACCAGAAGAGGGTACTTGAGGTCAATTTCTATTAAAGAAACCAAAAGCTCCTCAAGACAAAAACATCGATATATCATACCTTAAGATCCGATTGTAAATACTGAAGATATAACGAAAAATGTATTTTGGGGACCCCTACATTCGGCAAAAACAAATAATAATTTTTTCGAAATTGCGTAGCAACAATACTTTACATTCGGTGGAGCACCATAATTTTTTTTTTGCTTATAAGGGTGACGGTCTATTGCAGGGTGCACAATGTACCAGTGTTTTGGGCATATGCAATAGTCCAATTCACAGTCTTGTGGAAATGGTCTTGCATCGTAGCATGTGCAAAATGGTATAGTATATACATATTCTTAGTCGTGAGTATGCAAGACCATTTGCACAAGATTATGAATTGAGCTAAAAAGAAATTTGATTTTTATATACATACATATCTCAATTGTTGTTACATTTTTTAATTAAAAAAAATTGGACTTGTGATGATTTTTTTCTTCAAAATATGATTTTCTTTACGGCAAATGATGATTTTCTTCTCAAAGCTTCTGGTAGCCCTGCCCATAAGTTTGGTTCGAACAGCTACCCCCAAAATATCGCCCCATTAATAAAAAATAGTTTATAATTTTTTTGCCGATAATGGAGTTTAGAGTTTTTGTGTTAATATAAATAAAGTATTCAATGTTTTTAAGGTGTGGTCATTTAAATATGTAGTGGAATCAGTTATGTAGACTCTTATTATGCAATAAAAAAATTATGGTGTACATGAGTATACACTATTGTTTTATTGAGGGGACGATATGTATGTCCAAAAATATCGAATTTATTAACCAAAGCCAAAATACTACTGGGAACAAAATATGTACAGTGTACACAAATAGTACTTGTATAGACCTCTTTTGAAAAACGTTCAGGTAAAATAAAGCAACTGGCACCAAAATAGCAGACTTATAAAATAAAAATGCTCTGTCATTTTTTAGTTTTACCGGAGTCTGTTAGACGTAGACTTTATTCCCAAAAAAAAATAATTCTTCAAGAATTATATCCCGGGGAGCATTTCGTATTGGGCTGGTAATATTTTTTTGCTTCTCTTGGAAAATACCAGTATTTTATATGTAACCTACTCCTTTTTGCAATTAATATGACGATATATACCTACATATGTTTATAAAATGTAACTAATTGTTACAAACTTCATAATTATTTCAATAACATTTTTAAATCAAAAACTTGCCGTATGTGCGTACCAATGTCAATGTCCTTGGATTGCGAAAAGACTAGTTTATTTTCAATAAAATGTTAAGCAATAGATTGATTGACATATACAAAAATATGTATTTATATACATACATAACTAACAAGTTGAGTGATTCAATTGTTTATTTTTATTTTTCAATAAAAATGTTTCTTTTTGTTAACCGGAGATAAGAGTTAAACAATGAGAATGTAAGTCATTCAAATTTAAATTTTTTGAAAATAAACCAAACTTAATGGATATCCAATTTTTTAAATAAATTTATGTTATATTTTTTTTTAAATACGACTTTTCATTATTGTCGCGAAAATTGTATTGAACAAAAATTATTAAATTTTTTTTCTTTTTCTAAAAGTCTGGTTTTTAAATATGTGTCACGGTTTTTTATTATGATTTTTTTATTATGTATTATTATTATTTTATTTGTTGCACCTTTATGGGCCACATTTTTTGGTTTATGGCTTTTGTAAAGGAACCTGTCTGATATACAACATGAAATATTGAGAGGTTGTGAATGAAGTATGCGAGTATAAAAAAAATGTATTTTAAAAATTATTGCAGTTCAAAAATATATGGGCAGTAGTTACTTTACAAACAATATCAGATAATACTTTTCAAACCATCAGTCATGTAATTTAAATCAATTTTAAAAATATATAAGCACTTACGGCCTTATTTATAAAAATTATTAAGGCTTTATAAAGGGTTTTTAGAACAAATTTTCATAAAATTTTTTTTTTTATTAAGCCTTTATAAAGCCTTAATAAATTTTATAAATAAGGCTGCTAATATTTAACCAGGTAATAGTAAATTTTTATTGACACTTAAATTGTATTTAAATAAAATTTAATTTTTTCAGTGGTTAATTAAAGTTCTTATTAAAATACATTGAAAGTACGGCAGCACTAAATAATTTCCCAGTATTATGGCATGTTTTTCAAACAACAGCTGTTTATCATACATATATAAGAAAGCATAAAAACACATTTAATGAAACCAAAAGTGCATTAGAACACATTTTTCTATTTATTTATGCCATATATATTATACAGGACCGAAGGGGTTTGAATTCCTTATAAATTTCTTATTATAATTCTTTTTTTCATTTGTTAAGAAGATTTTTGGTCACGGTGTTTAATACGTGTAAATTGGTTGTTATTCGTAAGGCTGGATTCACCCATATAATAGGGTAAATTTTTTTTCTGAGTTTTTTGCAGCACGGTTCACTTATTGCGAAATTTTTTTTAGGAAAATCAGAGCTAACATATGTAAACAAAATCTATTAGTTTTCCAAGGCGATAGTACTGCTTTATTTTCTTGGCGTATTTTACACATTTTAATATTAATATTAATATTCTTTCTTATTTTTATTAACTTTTTCTCAGAACAAATGTCACTCACAATTTAATTTCACAAACACAAAATGACGATGCAAACTTTTTTCTACGATGGGGCAACTCAATACAATTTCATATGAAAAAATTTAACCCAGTGGCAGCTCAGGTCAAGTTTGTCGGGACAAAATATAAAATTAAACCAATTCAAAATGGGAATAGGTTCATAAAAGATATTTTCTCTCTCTCAAGAAGAAAGACTTTAAGAATCCAGCTTAAGGCTGAAACTGGTACCAGTTCAGACACTCCAACTTTTTTTTTTTTGTTATTCAGGTGGCAGAAAAATAGAGACATTTGAATTTCTTTCCCCATATTTCTTACGGGTGAATTATGAGTTTAGCAACAGAAGTTGAAGTGTGTGAACAGGGATTTAGACGTGCCATAACCATAACCATACAAAACAGCTGTTCGAAAGAAACTAATGGGCAACACTGTATGATTTGATTATAGGTGACTCGATTTTGCTTTTTCTTTCAAATAAAAATTTTAAAACATTATGTTATTTAAGATTACCATTCAATTATTCTTTGTATTCGAACTTAACATATTTATTAATACAAAACTTTTTTTAATAAAATTTTTATTTGTTGATTAATCATACTCTGCAACTAATGCTCAGGTAAGAGCCCACACCTACCCTCTATTACTGTGCAATTATTATAATAATAATAATTATGAAAAAAAAAAACAATAGCATTCAACAAATTTAATAAGAAAATATTTTCATTGGCATATGTCAAGGTTACAATAATGTTTCTCCTTTGTAATTTATTTATTTTTTTTGCAAAACTGCTCAAGCTGCTATAAAAATATGTCTGTTTTACTATTTAATAATATTGTATGTTGTTTCTTCTTTTAACAATTACAACTATTGCAAACAACAAATTAAAATTGTCTGCTTCAATTAATTAAACGAGTTAAAAATTATTTCAAAGAAATGCACTTAAACTTTTGAATCATCATTATTACGATATGTTGTTCAATTAAATAAAACATTTCGTTAAAAAATCAACGAAGTGTTAAACTGGAAATTCCAAAAATTAAAAATAAATAAAAATTAATTGCTAAAATGCACTTTAAACATATGTTTTTTTTTTTAAATTGAATTACATGATTGTATGTATGCATGAGTATCGTAACAGTTAATGTTAAGGACATTATTTATTTTTTAACAAAATAAATTCCGAAGTTTATTTCAAGAAAGCTTTGTTGCTTTTTAAAAATAAACTCAGAATTAGCCGACAGTATGAGTCCTCCAACGAATTAGCTGATCGTTTTTTTGAAAACAATGCAAATGGTTACCGAAATTTACTGTAACGTTAACGGCTCATCTCATTCTGTATAAAGGTTCAGTTAGCCGACTGTAATGTAATGTAACTGCAACAGTAACAAACAGTTGATCGATATTTTTATATGAAAAGTTGGTCACGTTACATTCCATCTCTATAACCATTTTTATTACTTTTCACATAACAATAGCGATCAGCTGTTTCTTACCGTTGCAGTTACATTACATAAGCCTACGTCTACACCTGATATATTTTTATCATGACAATTGTCAAATTCCATGTAGAAAAAAGAGCTAACATAAAAAAAATATTTTTCAATATAAAATTTGACTTTTGTTATGATAAAAATATATCAGGTGTAGACGTAGGATTACAGTCGGCTAACTGAGCCTTAAAACAGAATTTCCTAACGGTGTTAAGTGACATTTCTAAGCCGCTGATGCCACAATTTTGTGTTGAATGACACTGTATCACAAGTGCCTTATTTTGGTGCTTTCTATTATTTTATATAAATTAAATTAAGCAATAATTAATTAATTTTTTCGCTTAAATGTGAATAATAAAATGCAATTAAATAAAAACATTTGAAATATTGATATATCATCAAAATCTTTGGTTACCCGAAGTCAAAAAGCTGCATGTATACATAAATGTATGTATAAGCGCATATAGTAGCTGTTTGTCTGTTGTATGTGTTAAATTTTTTAAAGCTTTAAAATCTGGCAGATTTTTCTACCTATAAGGCATATAAAATTCATGGAATATAATTACAAGAAGAAAAAGTTTGTCTATGTTTTTCATTATAAATAAAATACACAATTTTAAAATAATAATTGAAATTGTTACTGAAGTGCGAAAACACAATTTTGTTCTTTAGGAAATCATACACTCAAAATATTCCATGCTTAAAAATACGAAATATTTTTTCGTAATTTAATTTTTGTACAATAAACGAAAATTTTTTACATTTTATGAAAATATTTGTAGCTTGTGCAGGAAAACAGATTTTGTAATTTTACGAATTTCGTTAAGTTACCAAAATTATTTCGTACAATTATTTTCGTACACAGTACCATGCTTTTCGTTTATTTTATTGAATTTAGTATAAAATAAAACATTTTTGTAAAATTGGAAATTTTCGTAAAAAAACAAATTTTGTTTTGTTATCATTTTGTTTACAGTACAAAATTATTCTTAAATCTACACAAGTTTCGTGAATTTTACGAAAAAATCATTTTGAAATATAAGAATAAAAACTCTTCTGTTTGTTTTATTTTTTTAATATTTTCCCCATTTGTTTGCTGTCTTGCATACTTACAAATATTTTATAAAAAATTATTAAATATGTAAATTTCAATTAAAATAAAAATTATTAAAAAATTACTTTTTCGCCTATGATATGGAACACAACTGGGAAGAACAATAAATCTCGTCCACGGCACACCAACAACGAATAAGTAACAGGTCTTACAATTGATAATTGGATAAATGGTTATTGTTTGTTCAAAGAAAGAGAAAATCTACATATCTAAATAAATCCATCGCAGAGTTCGTCACGCACGACGAATTTCGTTTATCGGGGGTTTTATGCTAATTTTCATATGAACAAATGTGTTTTATCTTCATGACAATAGTTCGCAACGAAAAATTCGTTGTTCGTTCCAGTTGTGTTCCCAGTTTGATTCGCGAGTTTCAGTGCAAAATATGTATGTATGTGTATGTGATTCATGAGGAATGCAGAGTCTGTAACAAGCCCCCTTAAATTATGTTTTTCTTTTTATAATTTTTACAACCTTCAATTCTAAGAATTACAGATTATATTACAAAATTATTTTTCATATGTAAGAAAATATATTTCTTTTTGCAGATTTTAATTTGTTTACAGATTTTAGGTTTATACAAAATTTCGTATATTACACCAAATTGGTTTTCATGATTCACGAATTTCTTTTGTAATATAAACATTGTTTTTCGTAAATTTACGAAAAATAATTTGTAAAAATACAAAATTTTGTTATTTACAGACAAAAAGTATTTCGTAAAATAAACAAATATTATTTGTACTATGTACGCAGCATTTCGTAATGTAAAAACAACAAATATTTTCGTAAAATGAAGCACATTTTTCGTTTATTTTACCTATGAAATATTTTGAGTGTAGTGGTAAATATTTGTAAACAAAATACAAATTCAGAGTTCCCATCACTGTTGGGCACAGCTGATATGTATATTCATTGCCTTGGTTTTGCTTTTGTTTTCTTATCAATGTTGCCAATATAGAAATTTTTCGGCTAGATTGATTAATCGAAATGAATATAACAAAAATGGTTTCTTATATATGGTTTAAAACTCCATGGAAAATATTGTCAGAGCTAAAAGCCAAAGAATATTAAAAGCAAATACTAAATGACATTAAAGTGAAAATATCATTAGATATTTAATTGTGGGATAAATAATGCAGTCTTTAATAAACTTAAATATTTAGCCACTTTTCTTGGCAACATTGCTTTTTAATACATGTTTAACAAATAAATAAATCTTCCAAGTGCATTGAAAATTGCATATAATTTTCTTTTTAATTTCACAAAAGTAAAACAATTAAGCAAAAATGCACAAGCCTTGTATTATGTTTGTGTCAATTTTTAAAAGATTCTATAAGTACACAGACGTTCTAATGTTACGCTACTTTATGGGACGCTTACAGAAATTTCGCCTATCGGAGACTTAAAGCAAATTTTTGTTTTAATAAACATTATCAGTGGGAACTTTTTCTTATTACATTTTTTACATGTTTTATTTTTCATAAAGCGAAAGTATTTTGCAGGGTGATATCATTAAAATAGCTGATTATTTCTGGCTTACTGCCAGTTTATGGAAACCATGTAAAAATTCTCGCTTGTCTATTTATATTGAAAACAAAAACAAAGCATTCAAAATTTGTTTTTGTTTTCAATATAAATACACAAGCGAGAATTTTTACATGGCTTCCATAAACTGGCAATTAGTTAAAAATGCATAATTTTTTACTGTAAAGGCTGGTTTTGACTTCTGTCCAAACTTCAAGTTACTGCCAGAAGTGTGTGTAAGGCAAAACTTGCGGAACATAATGAGTCTACTCTTCGTAAAAAAACGTCGTCTTAAATTTGGATAATAGTTTTAATGCGTTCACTCTTCTTAAGGAACGTCGTCTAATATTTAGACAATAGTTTTTACAGATTACCCAAGACCTATTGCAATTACACCTTTTTATTGAGATTAATGAAACTCAATGAAATTTTCCTTATTCTAACAATAAACAATAATGTTTATTTAGCGTTTCAAGTATCTAAAGTATTGTGTTAATCAGCGGCATTAAGCACTATTTAAGTAAAATTGCGTGTTTGCCAGGAAAGGTCAACATCACTGAGTATTTGTTATAATAACTGCAAACAAATGAATTTTATAAATAATAAAATGTATTTTTATTTTAGTAATCCATATATTAATTATATAATTTATATAATTGAAGTATGTTTATGTTTACAACTCCACAGCGACTAAGAAAAACATATACAACAGGCGTTTTGTTTATGTAATCAATATTTTATGCTGTCAAAAACAGCTGACTACAACAAAAAGAAAACATGTGGAAAGATAAAACCAAAGTAAATTTTTTTAATTGATACATCTTTGTTCCATGGAATAGGTAAAATAAAAGATACATATCTATGTATATTTAAATAATTAATTAATTAAACTTTTGATTATTATTTGCCGAAATGTCTATGTTACAGACTACCACCACTTACAAATACCGAATGTACAATATTTTGTCAAACATGTTTTGGGCGACAATCACTATATCCGCATGATTAAATAAGTAAAAATGTGGCAAGACCCAGTACTCCAAAAATACACCTATTTCTTATTTACTTCAATAGTGTCATAACTAAAAAAATGAGTTTTTTTAGTTAATAATGTAAAATAATTCGGCGTTTCGTATTTTATCTCGTATAAACAATTCACATAAATAGCTTGAACTACCACCTCCAGAAATAACAATAAATGTTCATGTCTTCATTGAGTTGTATGTAAATTTGAAAGCTTTAGACATGTGTGCTGAGGTACTAGGTCCCGATAGGAGTTAAGCGGAAAGAAGATGAAAAAGACGAAGCACGTTTTCTGCAAGACTATTTTTTTTCAGTTGTAACACTAATCAAGTAGATGAGCGATATCGCCAGAAAACTTTCAATTGCATTACATTTTCTTTAAACTAAATACAGAATTAAAAATTAATTAATAAATAAACTAGTTAAATGAATTTAAAAAATTTCTTCAAACTGATTAGGAAAAAATTTTGTTTGTTAATGGATATTTGCAAATTTTCATAATTGGAAATATAGTTTTCGAACTTTAAAAGTAAAATAAATGTACGAGTAATAATAATTGAAAAATCATAGATATAATAGAAAGTTTGCGGCTAAATCCATATAAAAGAAGTCAAATTTATATATAAAAATGCTAAAATGGCAACACTGCTTATCAAGATTACAAAATTAGAAAGTAACCCTAGTTTTCGAATTCTACGCCTAAAAGCATCCTACACTTTGTGGTCTTTAATTGTAAATACACTTTTTTCTACTTTTTTTTTAAAAGATGCGTAGGATGCTGCCAGGAAGCGCAGAACACGTGGTATGGACAAGAACGATGCTGCAAAACAAAAGACTTGAGAAACGAACTTGACATATTTGTAATTGTCTTGTAAAATATGTTCCCACCATAACATTTTCTAAACTTTTATTCGCATAAAATTGAAAGCGATTAGCTTGCTTTCAATTTTATTCGAAAAAAAAAGTATAAAGAAGTTACTAATAGTTTATCGCTTAATTTATTAGCGTTTAAAGCTTTTCCTTATTATGGGAAAAACTAATTAATTTTTCTTTCCCTCCATTTTTACACGAAAATTATTCAAGTATTAAATAGAAATCTATTGATAATTTTTGAAATTCTATATTGTGGTTGTTTCTCTATTTTATTAACCCCCGACCAAAAAAGGTGTGTTATAAGTTTGTAGTGTGTCTGTGTATCTGTATGTCTGTACGAGTCCACGTACAGACCAAACGGCTTTTTGTTTGAAAGGATATCGAGATTGTTGTTAGCAAGGCTTGAAGAAAATCAGTCCAACCGTTTAGAAGGTATCACATCTTTTCTAGATATATTCTGTTGAATCTGTGTGTCTTTGAAGCCGTAGCTCTCAAACGGCTAGAACGAATAACCTTTGCGTTTGAAAGGTGACTTGATCATATATCTTCCAGTTTGTATTTGAAGAAAACCGATCTAGATGTTTGGAAGTTATTGTTTGTACAGTGGTGTTTCTAAAATTTTTAATTTTTGTTATTGAAGTACCTATTTTTATTTTCGACGACTTCCTCACAACATGGGACACGAATAGGGTCGAAACGGAGCCTGGAACAATGGACTTACGGTTCAGAGTGCCCCTGCATACATAAAAAAACACTATCGATGCTAACTATAGAAGAAGCTATTTGACTACTTAACTGGAAAAGTAGTCTTTGTCCTTGTATGTTAGATAAGCTTTAAAATTCCCATCTGCAGTTTGAAAACAAAGCAAAATACACAAACAATATCAATAGATTGTTTGGAAAACAGTTAGATTGAATAAGTTTTACTTTCAATTTATTATTGCATTATAAAAGTAATTTGAGATTCTAATCATTTCATTGTGACGCCTCTACAAAACTGTAAATTTGTACATTTAATTGTAGCCAAATACATTTATTTGAAAATTTATTTATTACGAGTATTTATGTTTTATTGTGTCTATTATATCCGGAATAGTTCTTTGGCTTTTTGATTGTTTTTGTTGTTGTTGTTGGCTGGTGTCTACAATCATGTCTGCCAGAACAACAATCAGTTTGATATTAACCACAAAACGAAAGACCTAAGAAACATACACTCACACATACATACACACACTCACTCAAACATTTTAGTGATAAAGAGCACACAACCTACATACATAGAGTGCGATTAGTTAACAAAGTTATCACAACTGTTATGAAAGAAATAAAAAGCGTATTAAGAAACTTCTTTAAAATACAATTGATTGACATAAACACCAACTCACAGGCTTGAAATAAATCTGCAATATTAACAAAGTACAAACGTTAAAGACTAATGACACTTCAATAAAATGGCAAATGAAAAATGTAAAATTCAAAACTAGAAGATTTGTAAGAAAAATACACTTGAATGCAGACAACTTGACTTGGCAGTTATAATGCGCATGCAAGGCTTTCGGTTTTAAGCCACAAGACTCCCACAAAAAAATAAAAAAATTATCATAATAAAAAATGGTAACAGCAGTAAAACTGAGTTGGTAAATATGAATTGTTTAGACAAAGGCTTATATTTTATATGATGACTGTTTGAAATGCAGTTTATTTTTTTCCAGTTTAATTTTAGTTGCAAAAATTTAACACAACAGATGTTAAATAAACTTAATTTGCATGCATTTGCTACTGAGACCTTTTGTTTTGAAATTTGTTTAACTTTTCATGTAAATTTGCAAGCCCTTAAGCTTTCCCAATCAGCCAAACCAAATGAGTCAGCTTTTGTTTTCGATCACAATAAGAATGAATTGCAACACCTTAATTGTACACCAATAGGACTTTAAACACTTAACAGTCTCTTATTTTAAAAAAATTATGTAATTATATATTTTTTTTAGTTTAGTTAAAAAGACTTACTGCATTTTGCTAGGTTTCAAAAAAAAAGTCCTTTGCTTTACTTGGTGAGAAAACCAAGTTATTTTTACTAATCACTTGTATAAAAACAATTTATAATTTATATGATTTTATTCGATTTATAAAAAATTTAGCATTTTTTATATTATTTAAATTATATAACACTTTTCAAATCACTTTATTTATCGTTTCTTCTTAAAATGCCTTTTTTTATTTTTTATTTATTTGTTAATTGTATGTTTTGCATTCCTTTTGATATTTAACTATTGATGTCTACTCTTTAAATGATTCGTTTTCAATAAAAGTTTTTGTATTTTATACCGCAAAGACATTTTTAAAATACAAAACTTACTTCCAAAATAAAATCATTAAAAATGTGAGTAAACACACACTCACTAAAGAAAAACACCTTCAAGAAAAATCACTTGGTGGCCAAAGCAAAATTTTGTTTTAATTTGTGTTTTCTTAAAACATTTATGCTCACCATTGTTATCGTAAATTACTGTTAACAACAAACAACCATCAGCAGTGTCCAACACTATGTGCTCATTGAGTGTGGTTGCTGAGTCAGCCAATAGTTTACTCTTCTGCCACTCTCTGAATTTTGCTGAATGCAATGGCTTCAAGCAAAAAAGCATTTTTGTTTGAGGCTTTTGAGCGAAAAACTGTAAATTTAAGAACGGTGTTGCCATTTTTGAATTTTCAATACTAGAAATGCACTACATATAACAGTACGTTTCCTTTATGAGCAAAACAAGTTTTTTTTTGAAGGGTCTTTCCATTTTATAGCAAGTGTTTTGAGTCCCTGAATTTTTGAAAGCAATTTGACGTTTGTGTTAACATTTAGGTACGATTAGTTTGAAAAGAGGGTAAATATAGTATGTTTACCCAATCTATTACGGATTATACTTATGTTCTTGTAGCACGTTTTGCGCTCTGAAGAGAGGTTTTTTTTTGTGGGTGGAGGGGGAGGGCAGTGTTGCAAATAAAGCAACTATAAACCAAGGCACATGAAAATCATGTACATGCATTAGCCGAAAATATGCGCTTCCCACATAGTTTCACAAGGTAATTGGCACAAAAATTTTATGCATCGAGCAAGGCACAGAAGTAATTGGCAAATTAATTCTTCGTTATAAAGATGCAAACCAAAAATCAGCTGATGAGGAATCTCGCTGTTAAGAGTACATATTTGATGTGCTTTGCTATAAACCTATCAAAATTGGTCAGATGAAGAACTAATTATCCTCTTTAATCCTTTTTAATTTCTTTTGGGTTTCCTTTGAGAATTTCGATCTCCCATACACTTTTCTGTCCAATCTCTGATGTGTTGTTCTATGGCCCATTGTTTTAGTTCGTTTTTCGAAACTCACTATAATATTGATTTTGCTTCATATTTGTACACTATTTTATTTATGAAGTTCCTGATTCTACAATTCAGGCAGGCTATTTACTACTCGTCTAGAAAATTTTGTATGAACATCACTAAAAAAAATTAGTGATTTTCATATAAATTATGTGCTCAAGTCGACTCGGTCCGTGTTTTGGAAACAAGGGTAATATTATTTTTTTTATAGTTCGTGTAAAATTTATTATTATTTATTCTTCGAATAATGAAATAAACTCGCATCATTGATTTTTTATTCTATTATTCGAATAAAATTTATTGTGAGTAATTTGAATTGCATTGGTTTAAAAATTTATATCTTTAAAAAGCATAAAGCATAAAGCTCTAGAGAAAATATATGAAAAGCACTCAAACTTTTGAGTGATTCCTATAAAATTTTTTTAGACAAGTCGCTTGCTTGCATTGTGGAAACTACACATTAATGCAATTTTTCAGAGTAAAAAAATTAAATAAAAACGTCCTGGCCCACGATGTCACGAGAAATTGTTCGATCGACAACTTGTATTGCAAACAACAACAAATTTTCTAAAGTTATTGTTGTTTGCAATACAAGTTGTCGATCGAACAATTTCTCGTGACATCGTGGGCCAGGCCGAAAGTTTCCTTTTTTCCGGTACATTTGTGTTTTTCTATGTATACATCCATTTAAAGCAGCTACATCCCAGCCATATGCACAATGTGCAAACTTTTATAAAGAGCTTTTTCTGCTTTCACACCGACGAGAATACAACATCCACAACAACAACATAGCAGACACCAATGCTTGCTCTTACTTTGCAAAAGAAACAAGAACAAATTTAAGAGCTTTCAAAACTGTGTTTGGACATTAAAGGCTGGTTCGATTAAAGCAATTTATATTTTGTTTGAAAAGCTACAAAAGCAATATTTTTATTTTATTTTTCTCGTACTTATCACATTGTAATTACCCTTAAAATTCCATTAAGAACTTTATACCTTTTTTGTAAACCATGTTATTTAATAAAGTTTAAAATTTATTCGAACAAATTTTTTCAAAACATCAAACTATGTAAATAGTAGTGTTGTGATTCGAATAATAACACTGTGCTGGTTCAGAAATGTAACCAGCGGGCGACGTGGTGGGTAAACCTAATTCGAGTACGCTGAGTTCAATGGTTCGTTAGCTCTTGTTTAAAAAATAATTAAGATTAAAAACTTTATTAAAAGCACATAAAAGTCACAGGGCTATTATTACAACTTAAAGCTAGTTAAAAGTATGATTTTATCGGACGTATAAAAAGTATTTCATCAGTACAATTTTAGCTTAACCTAAAGTGAGCGCTAAGTTAAAGGCAAACGTATCCTTCCTGGTAAATTAAATAAAATTTATTGTCCAAACTCGGTTTGAAGACCAAATTTAAAATTTAAATTTTATTATTCAAACAATACTTAATTTTAAATTTATTGATATAAGCGGTTAAATAAAGCGCAACAGATGGCAACATCAAAGAATAAATTTAGTACTTGCTGAAACATTCATGGTTCATGAATAGCGTTTTATACGTCCGAAATCCTACTTTTAACTAACTTTAATTTGTAATAATGGCCCTTAAAAGAATTAATCATGGATGAACTTGCGTCCTACAGAAATTAAAAGAAATTAAAAAAAAAAATAGTTGAAAAATTTTCCTCAATTAAAAAAAATTCGAAAAAATTTCGAGCACAGTGTAATTATTCGAGCAACTCTTTTTAATTTTTTTTTCGAATGAACAAAATTTCACAATTTAGAGTAAGGAATTATTCGAATAATTGAGATAGAATATTCGAGTAATTTCCCTAAGTACTTTAAATGGAAAACATGTTAAATGTCATAACTTTTTAACTATTTTTGTGAAATAATAAATTTAAATTTTTTTTACAAATATATGGCGACGATTGCCCTCAACTACGATGAACAATAAGATGACATTTATCAAGTAAATGATAGTGTTCTATTAAAGGATACAAAAAAAAGTCCATCCATAATGTAAGAAATTGCACTAATATAAAATTGTTTGAAAACATCGAAAAAAAAAATAACACATTGGCGGTATTCGATGTTTGATGCAAATTTTCGTGCGTTAGTGCAAATGCAAGATATCGTAGCTTTTCTTTGGATTGTGTGTGTATTTTGTTGTTGGATTTTAAAGAAAAGCTACGAGATTTTGCACTTGCACTAACGCACGAAAATTTGCATCAAACATCGAATACCGCCATTAACTTTCTACGTTTTATTTAAACTAATTTTAACCGTAGCACCAGCAGCAAAAATTTGTAAAAAAAAAAATTGCCTGCTTGCTCTTTATATTAAAAATAAAAAGGAACCGTCTACAAGCTAAAGGATTCTCAGCTCTTTTTATATGATTAATTTAAAAGGAAGCAATGAGATATTTTAAAAATGTGTTACATACATATTTGCTCCTTTATTGTCACATGTATTAACAATTTTTTTGCTGAAGTAATCATTCATTATACAGGCAAATTTCGGTATAACGAATCTCGCTTCAACATTAAAAAAAAGTCAACAGCAGCAATCTAAATGCAAAAAAAAAAATTTTCATAGCGTTGGTTTGTATTTGGTAGCTTATTTGAAAATTGCCCTTGTTATTGTATTGTATCTTGTCTACAATAATAATAGTTAAAATAATACTTGAAAAAAACTTTGCGATATAACGAATTTTTCGGTATAACGAATGAGCCTGACATTATAACGTTAGTTATACCGGGATTTGCATGTATTATAATTGAGTTTTTGTAAAAATTTCATATAGAAGGCTTGTACAGGCATGGAAAATATTTAAATTGTAAATTGAAAACTTATTTTTTGCAAAACTAGTTTTATTGAGTTATGCCTCTTTTGCAATAAAGGAGCGATAATTCCGTTTCATTATTGATCATATCTCTACGTCAGTTTTAAAAAAGTTGTTTTTATTTGTTAATAAGAAAAATTAAACTAATTCATACGCGTTCGAATATTCGAAGATAAGTTCAAAATTATTCGTCTATTCGAACAAGGAAATATTCATGAAATTTTAATCGAACATATGTATATAAAACACGAATAATTGGCAACACTGGTAAAAAAAACACTTCAATTCAAATATTACATATCAAGTTCGCTTTCTAAGTCTTTTGTTTTTTAGTGCAACAAAACAACACTGAAGTTTCATTCTCAGAATTTTAACTTTTTTATGAACATGTAACGTGTATCGAAGAAAGCATGTTTTGCCTCAAGTACCCATTACAAAAGCACATTAATCTTACATTTTCAATTTCCTTCTGCCGCTTAATGAGTCATTTTTTTATTAAAATTGCAACAGAGTGCTTTTCAAGTTTAAACACTTGATATTTATAAATAACAAGATAGTTACAATTGGTAATTTTACAGTTATTAGTATTTCATAATTTATAGATAAGATTAAGATGATTTATTTATTTAATTATAAATAAATATTTCATAATAAACTAATAAAAGTTTGTTACACTTACTTAATCGAATACAAAACAAAATTCACTTTCAATATTAATAACGAGCAAAATAGCGCAACGAAAAAACACCAGAAGTCATGGCAACAACCAGCCACCAGACCACCGACCACCAACCACCAACCACCAACCACCAACCACTTTCTTCTATCGTTACGGTATTTTAATTTTTGCTCACATAAAACAATTTACTATTAATGGTTTTTGTACTTGTTAAATTTTTAAGAAAATTAAACACAAAAAAATATATTTTTTGAAATAAAATATAAAGCAAGATTTGCAACAATTCATGCATAACGAAATTTCAAATCTGCGGTCAGTGCTCGGCTGGTAAAATTTTACAAAAAAAAAACACTTTAGCCTGAAGTTGACTTTGTTGTATTAGAAAAAGAAAAGAAAGAAAAAACTAAACAGAAAACAAGTGCAACAACTAAAAGACCGCTTGCTCTCTGTATGGCAAGTTTTAAATAAAATATGTAAAAGCGAAATGAAACAACAGAAAGAAGCCTTTGGAGTCAGACAGCTAAGCAGCATCATCAACATGATCATAATCAACTTCATCATCATGTGGTTATGTGTGACTGCTGCTGAATGCTTAAAGTCGGCCAACAACAACAAAAGCAACAACTGGCTGAGTAACTTCTTCTTCACATGCCTCAATGATTACAATTTTCAGTTTTCTTAAACAAATGCACAAAAACACACAAACTCATTCATGCAGCGAAGTAAAAAAAAATAGATGCAACTGGTAACAACAATAATAAAGAAGTTTATCAAGTGTTTAAATACAAATCATTTGAAATGATTTTAAAGTTCATCAAACGTTTTAATTTTGTTGTTGCTTTTTTTCTGTTTTAATTTTTAAATGTGCAAAAACAGCATCTCGAAAATTTCATTGTTCAATTGTTTTTGTAGAAATTTGAACTTAAAAAAAAGTTGGCAGCAAATATAAAGATGTACATTTTACGTACCCTACTCTTAATATTTTCTATTAAAGAACACAAATTTTATTTAAAACTTCGGTTACAAAAGCATCTACAAACTCAGAGGAATCAGCGAAACAGCGGAAAGCAATTTTCGTTGAATATCTGCAATAACTTTTTTAAAACGTTTTTAAACGTTTAACAAACTTCTAGGAATATCCAAACAAAAGCGACAAGCGTTGTGTTTTGGAGCGCTTAAGACTTAAACACATTCATGGCTATACGACTACAAATGCCGCAGGCTATAAATATCAGCCGGTAGCCTGCTACTTAATTATTTCAAAACGGCAGCAGCACCATTTGAATTGATATTGCAATATAAAGCATAGAACACATTCACCACAATTTGGAACAGGTACTTTTTTAAAAAAGGACTTCCTTAAAAGCGTATTTTTTTAAAGGACTTTTTTACAAGCGTACTCTTTAAAAAAGGACTTTTCAGAAGAAGTTTTTTTTGGAAAAAGGTCTTTTTGGAAAAAGTAATTTTTAGAAAGAGGTACTTTTTGGCAAAAGTTTTTTTTTGAAAAAGGAGTTTTTACAAAAAGATACTTTTTGAAAAAGTCCTTTTTAAAAAAAGATACTTTTTGAAAAAGTCCTTTTAAAAAAAGGTACTTTTGGAGAAAGTTTTTTTTAAAGGAAGTACTTTTCTTAAAAAGTACTTTTTGAAGAAAGTATTTTTAGAAAAATGTATCAACTTTTGGGAAGGACTTTTTTTAAAAGGGTACTTTTTGGAAAAATAATTTTATTAAAAAGAGGTACTATGTATTTGGAAAAAGTTTTTTTCGAAAAAGCACTTTTTTAAAAAGGACTTTTTTAAAAGGAGAAAGTTTTTTTGAAGGAAGTACTTTTCTTAATAAGTATTTTTTGAAGAAAGTATTTTTAGGAAAAGGTACTTTTTTTTAAAAGGGTAGTTTTTGCAAAAATAATTTTATTAAAAAGGGTACTATTTGGAAAAAGGTTTTTTCGAAAAAGGACTTTTTTAAAAGGTACTTTTTTAAAAGGTACTTTTTTAAAAATGACTTTTTTAAAAGGTACCTTTGGAGAAAGTTTTTTTGAAGGAAGAACTTTTCTTAGCAAGTACTTTTTGAAGAAAGTACTTTTTTGAAAAGGTACTTTTCTGAAGGACTTTTTATAAAAGGGTACTTTTTGGGAAAATTATTTTGTTAGAAAGAGGTACTTTTTTTAAGGTTTTTTTTGAAAAAGGTACTTTTTGCAAAAAGTTTTTTTTGCAAAAGGACTTTTAAACAGGTACTTTTTGGAAAAAGTCCAGTTAAAAAAATGTACTTTTGGAAAAAACTATTTTTTTAAAGGGAGTACTTTTTGAAAAAAGTACTTTTTGAAGAAAGTGCTTTTTGGAAAAAGAATTTTTTAAAAGTGTACTTTTAGAAAAAGTTCCTTTTGGAAAACGTACGTTCTGGAAAAAGTACTTTTGAGAAAAAGGTGCTTTTTTGAAAAAGGTACTTTTTGAAAAAGGTACTTTTTGAAGAAATTACTTTTTGGAATAAGTTATTTTTCAAAAAAAAATTTGTCCAATAAAAAACTTTTTCCAAAAAGTACCTTTTTCTAAAAAGTAACCTTTTCAAAAAAGATTTTTTTTAAAAGTACCTTTTTAAAAACAGCTTTATGAAAAAAGTATCTTTTTTGATAAACTACCCTTTTTAAAAACATTATCACATCTGGAAACTACTTTTTTCAAATAGTTTTTTTTTTTTGCTTAGAAGTACTTTTTTTAAATAAGTTCTTTTTCTAAAAAGTACTTTTTAAACAAATGAATTTTTTAAAGCACCTTTTTAAGTATATAACTTTGCTTATATTATGAAATACCCTTTTCAAAAGGTATATTTCTCAAAAAGTACCTTATCCAAGAGTTTTCATATCCCAAAAGTACATTTTCAAATATTATATCTACAAAAATTACATTTAAAAAAAAGTACCATTTCCCAAAAGCTGTTTTTCGACAAAGTGCTTGCTGTTTCCAAAAAAAATATAAATTTTTTTTTTTTTTTGAATTCTTAGTGCGTTAATAAATATTAAAGGAAACATTTTTCTTTGAAGATTACTGTAAATCATGTTGAATTAACATGAAACACATATACATATGTGTGTGTACATAGATTTTAGTATGAAATTTTTCTGGGTGCATGTACTCTACACTCAGTATTTCCTCAATAAAGTAACTTTAACAAGTTTAAGTTTTCCCTAATTTAAAAAAATTTATGTATTTTCAAATATTTTAAAGTTTTCAATTCATGGCTAAGTAATTAAAATTTCCTACAACTATTGTTTATCAAGAAAAAAAAGAGTCATTATTGAAAAGTTTACAAGTCATCAGTAGGGTAAACGTTTATATATGTAAATTAACCTGCTCATAATTTTCATACCTGATTTTGTTGTGTTTTTATGTTTTTGCTTTTCTGTTTCGTTTAGTTTTTTTTTTTCTTTTTTGCAAATCGTGTTTTATGGTGGGAGAATATAATTTCTAAACATCAATTACTGCATTCAACATGCAAATGCAGTCGATTTTACAGCAAATTTATGCAGTTTTATTACGAATTACAAATTATCCCTCTGTAAAGCTGCAAGTGTAGTCACTCGTATGTTCGAGTACGATTGAACGTACTCGTACGATTTTGGTTGCCGATAGAAAAGCAGACATCTAAAGAAGTTAGAAATATAAATTAAAAATAGCAAAAAAAATAACAACAACAACAAAAACTTAAAGTCAAATAAAAATCTTTAACTGAAGGCTGGGAAAATCATCAAACAAGTTTGTATATCGTCTCTCCATTTTCTACTTAACATGTTTTAAAGGTAAAAAAAATAAGTTTATAGAAGCTATAGACATCGCAATGCAATATATATATATATTTAGAAAAATAAATTACTTGTTAATTTTTATTAGCTCATATTCATATAAAATAAAATATTATTGCACTGATGACGATGTCAATCGAGAGAGAAGGGTAAAGCATTTTCGAATTAATTTAATATGTAATAGAAATATATATGCAAGTGTATTGAATTAAAATAATCTCACCATTAAACTTTTAATTGATTGCAAATCAAGTGTTTAAAATATGTTTGAAATTGTTTTCAATGCATTTTTTGCTCTTCATGTTTTCAGTTCGTGCTGAATTTTACAAAAAAAAAATGTTGTTTAACAAATGCTGTTAAATATTTTTAGAAAATATGTATGTATGTATGTATATAAAAAAAATTAATATATATAATACATACATACTTGGGAATAATTTGGTTATTTTTACATTTAAGTTATATTGAATTCTCCCTTTTCGAAATCAATGAGCAAAAATAATATATTGAATTCCCTGCAAGAAATGGAACTGTGTCAGACTAGCCAGCCACGTGACCGATCCCCAAGTGATAGGGACCAGTCCGAGTTCTAACACTTCCCACACGCAAAGAACCCACACGCAAAGAAAAGATATGGTTGTAAAATGGTTGAGAAAACAATATTATGTTCTCAGAAACAAATGTGTGGTCGTTGAAAACTAGTTATTGTTATTTTAAATATTAATTTCGTTACGATAAACAGAGTAATGTTTGAATTTAATAATAATATTATTATATTCATAGAAAGTGCGATGTGGTTAGAGTTTAACAATATAGTTTTGTTAAAAATTTATGTCTACAATATAATTTGTATATAAATATATTGTAATATAAATAACAATATAATGTTATCCAAAACCATACTATGTTAAGTTTTTAAAAAAATCTTTTTCAGAAACACCTTCTGTCAGTTCAGTGTTTCGTTTGTAAGCTATAGGTAGTGCACGCGTGGTGTTAAATAAATAAAAAAAAAGTATAAACAAAAGGGTAGATAAATAAAATTAATATGTACATATGTACATATGTATGTATGTATATCTCTTTATATAGATGTGTCTGTATTTCGTGTATACACAAACATATATATATGTAAGTATATATTTCTATACATACATACATATATTTTATTTCAACAATATTAATTTATTTTTATTTCGGATTTCCCGCACAGCTGTTTTAAACAAAAGATTTGCCAATAAATATATGATTAAAAAACAAAATATTATTAGTACATAAAATAATACTATGGTTGTATTTAACAATATATTTTAGTCACATCTAACAATAGTGTTGTCTTATTTACAACAATAAGATTACGTATAACAAAGTTAATTGTTTTTGTAGATAATATTATTATTAACTCAGAAAATAATAATATTTAAACTTTGCTTTTCCATTGACAAAAATATGATTTGGCTGCAACCATATAATTCAATCATAGCATGTTGCTGTTTGATTATGGTTACCTCAACCATATTTTTTGTTTGCGTGCATGAAGTGGACCAGTCACTTTTCAATGGGGATGGCCTAGAATGGGGTTAATTGATACTTTGTATGAACCTTGTGACTCATCACTAAACTATATTATAGGGACCTATTCCGCGTAGAATATACATTATATATAAATGTCATTCCGACATTTATGTAACTGTAACAACGCAAACTTGAACTTTTTTAATATTTTTATTTTTCAGTAAAAAAATTTTAATATTAAAACTATCAACCTACGGCATGACAGGCTAGCACACTACCTACCCGATCATAGGGACACTCATATTTCAAAAGTATAAATACGTACGTACCAGTTAAGCTTAGTTTAATATCTAAGTATAGTTACGGGACTTGTTCCAGAGTGACTTGCCAAATCTATTTATATTGATTCATTGTTTAACCTTCACAGTGAACAGATGTCCCAGCGAACGAAATCTTTCTTATATACACATATACTCAACCAAAAAAAAAAAAAAATATTCGTAGTACATAATTCATGCCCCAGCGGAGTGCTTCTTATATAGACATACTCAACCAAAAAAAATATTCGTAGTACATATAATATATAATATTCGGAATAGTGTCCTATTGAAGTGAACAAGCAAAAGTGTGTTCAGGTAACATTTACCCCATGGAGAGAGATAGAGACAGAGAGTGAGAGAGAGAGAGTTGTTCCTCAACATTCACAAGTGAAAAAATACCTTGGTATACACCTTGATCGAAGGCTTACATGGAAACATGACTCTTAAGCTAACACAAATGAAAGTTAAATTAACTCAATTCAAGTTTGTGCTTGTATAGATTTATAACGCTTGACACAAACTTTGAGCTTTAACAGAGTTGCATTAGTGTCCTAACAGCGCTCTGTTAAGATATAATTAATTTCGAAAGGAATTTTGCAATAAATGAGGCAACCGAGACGGCAAAAGTAATGCAAATTTATTGACAAGATGCTCCTTCTCCTCCTCCTCCCCCTTTATTATGAATCTATTTATGAATTTGAACTAGATATTCGACCCTGTTCTGTAAACCGATAGATTTGAAACCGCACGATTTTAGAAAACTAACTCCGACATTAGAAATATTTTATTAGATTTTTAAAATTTTTTTTATTATTCATTCATTGTTCATTTCCAAATAACATATTGGAAAGAAAATTATTGTGATTGATTTTAAATACGTCTGCAGGACCATTATTAATTTTTTGAAAACGAGAAATTTACTCGGATTCGGTTTACAGAACAGGGCCGAAGATTTTTTCATAGAGATGCCTTATTGTTTTTATGAGGTAAGTCTTATTAATTTTATCAAAAAGAAAACCACACAACTTTTTTTACTCAATTTCCGTTATTTTTGGCACCAAGAAAACAATCCATAGAAAAAAACTCTTTGATTCTATTAGGTTTTCTTATAAATTGTAAACTATAGGGATTTCTTATTGATTTTATTAGGTTGCCTTCTTGATTTTTTTAAAAAGGTTTTCTTTTTGATTTTTTCAATAAGGCTTTCTTCTTGATTTTAGTAGGTTCCTATATGATTATGTGTAAAGCATCTTATTGATTTTTTTAAGAAGAAAATCTTCTTGATTTTATGAGGTGTCTTGTTATTTCATATCTATAAATAGACATACAGACAATTTTTTTCATAATCTTTTTCATTTTTTTATAAGAATGTTTGCACAATAATTTCAATGGTTATTTAGGCTGCTTGTTAGCATATTGGATAGAGTGATTGTCTATCAGGTAGAAGTTTGCTGGTTCAATACTTGGTGAGTAAGTTAGTTAAGAATATATACATATAACATAATGTGTATGTATGTATAAATAAATAGCATCTACAATATACTACATACATACATACATACATATGTATATGGTATAGAATTTAAATGAAAATACATAAGTACAGAGAATAAAGACGCAATTTTTTTTATTGAAAAAATCAATAAGATAACCTCATAAAAACTACAAGATTTCTTCTTGATTTTTTCAAAAAGGTTTTCTCTATGAAATTAATAAGATTTCCTTATTGAAAAAAAACCATAGAGATTTCTTATTAATTTTGTTCTATTTTATTAGGTATTTAGTAGGCACGGTTTTCTCTGTGCATTTTCTGACTCAATGTTGGCGGATAATATTGGTCATTGATTCATGTCCAAGTGGTCCTCTAAAAACGTGCATACTCAAAATTTCTTGAAGTTCGAGTTTTTAGGAGTTCTTCAAAAAACTTTAAATTTGCCCTACCTACATATGTACATATATTAATTAAGTGCATACCGGTTTTTCATATTTATTTTTAAATCCCGCTTTTTGAAGATATATTCTTCAAAATTCCGCCACATCTGGCCACGTTAGCTATGGGGAACTGCTTCAGCTTCCAATGTAGAGAAAATCCAACGAAAAAAGATATATTTATACTATTTGATAGGTCCTGGATTCAGCCACATCAAACATGTTCAGTGCCGTTTACTACAATACTAGAACGAGTCCCAATTCAAGAAAAAGGTGAATATGTAACCATTTACACGATATGACGTTTTTTTACCATACACTACTCCCTACTTTTGTTAACACTCCCATTTTCTCAAGTTATAGAATGAGTACGCTTGGTTCAATTGTAACCGAATTTTCTGCAGGGCTCCTAGAAGCCGCCAACCAGACTTCTGAATTTTGCTCGAGCTCAACATTGGTAGAATAAAAAATTATAAAGAAATATTATTTGAATAATCGAATAAATTTTAATTATTTTATTTTATTTTGCAACACAAAAGATTGACGAACACAAAATCTAAAAGAATTTGATTTGTCAATTATTCGTCTTCCAAATAATTAAATTTAAGATCGAGAATTTATTTACTTTCATAATCGAATAAATTTCACACATTGCAAAACTTTCAGATTTATTCGATTATTCGAGTGAATTCTATTCTATTTAAATTTGAAAAGAAATGTTGTTTGAATAATCGAATAAATTTAAGGTTTTATTAAATTTCCAAATTTATTCGATTATTATAATGAAATTTTGAAAAGAAATGTTGACTGAATAATCGAATAAATTTAAGGTTTTATTAAATTTCCAAATTTATTCGAATATTCTAATGAAATTTGTAAGCAAATGTTATTTGTATAATCGAATAAATTTAAGGTTTTATTAAATTTCCAAATTTATTCGAATATTCTAATGAAATTTGTAAGTAAATGTTATTTGTATAATCGAATAAATTTAAGGTTTTATTAAATTTCCAAATTTATTCGAATATTCTAATGAAATTTGTAAGCAAATGTTATTTGTATAATCGAATAAATTTAAGGTTTTATTAAATTTCCAAATTTATTCGAATATTCTAATGAAATTTTGTAAGCAAATGTTATTTGAATTATCGAATAAATTTTAGGTTTAATTTTATTTGTTCAAATTGATTAAAGTTAAGATTGAAAATTTTTTTTCTTTCATAATCGAATAAATTTTATCATTCATTCAATTTATAGTTTAATTCGATTATTCGTGTTAATTGCCAATACAAGTATTAAAAGTTCAAAGTCCTTGAAATGATAGCAGTCAAGTTTTTATTATATGTATTAATCGAGTAAATTTCAAAATTTTATTCGATTATTCGTGTGAATGACGTATATAAGAACAAAATTTTTTTCTTGATATATCAAATATCTTAGCTTTAAGATTGTGAATTTTTTTATACGATTGTTCGAGTTAACATAAGTACGAACTATTGGAATTTATCCAGTATTCGCGTTCAAAATTAATAGAATTAAGTTTGAAAGTATTTTCTATTCCAGCAATTGAATAAATTTCAAATTTTATTCGTTTTTTCGAATCAGATAATGGAAAATACTTAGTGTATCAATTATTTGTGCTTAATAATTATAAGAACTATTTATTATATTTTAGTACATACTCGAATAAATTTTAAGTTTTATTCGACTATTCGAATAAACTACAATAAAAAATAGTCGCTTGGTTTGTTAAATATTTCAAAATAAAAAAAATTTCAAAATTAACATGAAAATATATTTTATTTCATTATTCGAATAAATTTAAATATTGATTCGATTATTCGAATGAATAAGGAATGAGACTTAAATTTTTTTTTATTCTGTTAATGAAGCTTACAATTTTTCAAATCAAGGCTGTGAACTTTATGTATTTCAAGATTCGAATAAATTTCCGATTTTATACGATTATTCGAATGAAATGTGAACAAAAGCGCCCCAAGACTCCTTTATTTTGTGAATTACTCGAACTAAACATTTTTCAATTTAAAGTTGTGAATTTTATTTGCTTCAGTATGCGAATAAATTTAAAATTTTATTCGATTATTCGAATGAATTACGAATAAAAATAGATCAAGTACTGTATTGTAAGTTTGGCTTGTTAAGTATTCTAATTCAAAATTGTCAAAATTTAAATTGAGAATATATTTCATTTCATTATTCGAATAAATTTAAATATTAATTCGGTTATACGAATGAATTAGGACTGAACAAATTTAAAATTTTTGTATTGTGTCGATTAAGGTTGTGAATTTTATTTGTTGCTTTATTCGAATAAATTTCTGATTTTACTCAATTATTCGAATGAATGACGAATAAAAAAAAATTATTAAAAAGTCGTTTGTTTTCTTGAGTATTCTAAATCAAAATTGTCAAAATTGAAGTTGAGAACGTATTTTATTTTGTTATTCAAATAAATGTTAGGTTATTCGAATGAATTAAGAATGAAAAATTTTAAAATTCTTATATTCTATAAATTTATCGAATGCAAATTTTTTAAAATTAAAGCTGTGCAATTTATTTGTTGCAGTATTCGAGTAAAATTAAGATTTTATTCGACTATTCGAACGAATTACGCATAAAAAAAACTAGAACTACTTTGATTTGTTGAGTATCCTAACTCAAAATTGAAATATATTTTATTTTATTATTCGAATAAATTTATAAATTAATTCGATTATTCGCAAGAATTAGGAATGAAAAAACTTAAAATTTGTATATTCTATAATTTTTTCGAATGCAAAGCCTTAAAAATTAAAGTTGTGAATTTTTTTTCACTATTCGAATAAATTTCAGACCTTATTCGTTTATTCGAATGAACTTCGTCGGGTAGCAAAGGCTAAAAACAATTTTATTTTGTGAAGTATTCGAATAAAAAAATTTTTTAAATTTAAATTTTGTGAATTTTTTCATTTCAATATTCGAATAAATTTCAAGTTATATTCGTTTACTCGAATCAATTACGAATAAAATAGTTAAAATCTATTCAGTTTTGTTAAATACTAGAATTATAAATTGTTAACATTAGATTTGAAAATAATTTTATTATTATGTATTTCTTTATTATTCGATTAAATTTCAAAATTTATTCGTTTTTATGAAATACGAATAAAATAGCTACAAACTGTTGTGATCCGTTAACTATTCATTCTAATAGGAAAGCAAAATAGAAAATGAAAACAAAATAAAATCGTAATTTCTTACACTGAATACCAAATTCAAAATATTTGTTCGCTGGTGGGTTAAGCTTGTCTAGAATCTAAACCCTAGATGCATTTCGTGGCTGCTTAGGCAAATCATTAGAAGACTATAAACGCAACTCAAAAAATCTTATAGCAAAACTCAATTATTGTTGTTTCTTTTGAAAAAGTGTCTTAGCGAACTGTAATTGTAATTTTGTAATTCTCAATAATTTGTTGGGATTTTTTCTATAAGCATGGGGTTTTTGTAAGCTTCCAATTTTATTTCCTAGTTAGTTAGGCTTTTGTTTGGCAACTGGTAAATAAATTGGTTCATACGTTTTTCTGTTTTTCTCACTTTTGATTTCAGTTGTTTACATTGCAATTGTTAAATTATTATTTTTAATACAATTATTTCTTCATTTATCATAAATTCATATATATATAAATTTATTTTTTTTTAATTTTTATTTATTATTTCTTCTTTGCAATGTAATTTACCTTTCTTTTCAATTTATTTATTGAATTTTTTTCTCTTCACTTGTGTTTTTTTTTGCTTTCCACAAGTAGTGAATGTATTGCATTGCATAATGAATAGTTAAATATTTATTTTAATTTGCAGATACCTTTTATAAGTTATGTACTCGCACTTGTATAGAAATTGTTCATTCATAACTTAATAACTGAATACTACACTACGATTTCTTTTTGGTTTCACAAACGTAATTTAACTATATACTTGTAATTGTAAATTTATAAATTTCAAAGGCTTAGCCAATTGATTGAGTTGTCTGCTTTTAAGGTTCTTAAGAAACTTGGCAAGTTTCACCTATTTTTACCAATTGAATGAGTAACTGACTGACTTAGTAAACGAATTAAGAAAGAAATAATAATTGTATACAAACAATGACTTTTGATTTAAGAAATTGTGTCATTTCCTATTCCATATTCATATACAGAAAGACATACATACGAGTACATACATGCAAAACTTTTCAAAGCCAATTGCAATAAGAAAAAATGTAAAACTTCTATTGCTGCGCTGCTTTGCAAACAAATAAGACACCTGTAATTATTTTATTTAGATTTTATTATTATGTGTCATATTCTGAAATGCATGGGTTGATTGTTTATTGTATTTGCATAAATTTATGATTTTTTTCTGCAACATTTGCAATTGCATTGAATTTCTTGACTTATCGTGCCACAACCGCCAAAAAAGCTTAAGCAACATAATTATCGAACTTAATTTTTTGACCAAAATCGATTATTAGAAGTCCAAAAAATGTCTCGGTTAAGCTTTTTTTTTGGCGGTTATGGCACGTTATTATCAACACACTGAAAAAAAATAAAAGCTATACACAACATAATATTCATTCGAATAATCGAATAAGGTGTGAAATTTATTAGAATACTGAAAAAAATTCACAATAATTCATTCGAATAATCGAAATAATGTTTAAATTTATTCGAATAATGAAATAAAATATATTCTCAACTTCAATTTTGAATTAGAATATTCAACACATCAAACGAGGTCTAAATTTTTTTTATTCGTAATTCATTCGAATAATCAAATAAAATCTAAAATTTATTCGAATATTGGAACAAATAAAATTCACAAGTTTAATTTTAAAAATTTTGCATTCAAGAAATCTACAGAATATACAATTTTTAAAAAATTTTCAGTCCTAATTCATTCGAATAATCCAATTAATATTTTAATTTATTCGAATAATGAAGTAAAATATAGTTAATTATTATTTTTCGAACTGTATTTGTTTCTTAAATTCTTATGAATTGAATTAGGCTACTGTTCGTAACGCTTTTTAAGCCAAATTACATGTGATAATTATTAATGAACAAATAACATCAAGTTAGTTGTAAATATTCTGACAACAACACATAGTTGAACGGAACAGCCAGCCGTTTTCGAAGGCCACTAAACCTTCCTCATCAGCGTTCTTCTGTGTTTTGGTCCACCGTGTGTGGTGTCAGTTGATGTAATGTCTGCCCTATATACGAAACTTTATTGCAAATGGAATATGTGAATTGGTTTGATTCATTGCATTTTTCAATTTGCTCATATATATGTTTGGTAATGAAGGCTCAACAATTGAAAAATGCAATGAATCAAACCAATTCACATATTCCATTTGCAATAAAGTTATGTATGTATATAAGACAGACATCTACATCAACTGACACCACACACGGTGGATCAAAACACAGAAGAACGCTGATGAGGAAGGTTTAGTGGCCTTCGAAAACGGCTAGTTGTTCCGTTCAACTATGTGATGTTAGTCAGAATATTTACAACAAACTTTGGTGTTGTTTGTTCATTAATAATTATCACATGTAATTTGGCTTAAAAAGCGTTACGAACAGTAGCCTAATTCAATTCATAAGAATTTAAGAAATAAAATATATTTTCAACTTCAATATTGAAAATTTTTAATTAGAATACTTAACAAACCAAACGACTTTTTAATAATTTTTTTTGTTCGTAATTCATTCGAATAATCGCATATAAATAAGATTTTAAGAATTTTTGATAATCACCAGTATTGCGTGTGTCGAGTAGAATATTCGTCTACGAGAATTTTGTCATAGAATAAAGAAAACTTGTACAAATTAAGTTTAATCAAATACAATACGGGTGACTATCTAGACTTCTCATTTGTTTTAATGAAGGTATAACATAATCAGCATTATCGAAAAAATAATAATTTGAGCTTGAAATGTACGTTAAAACAAAACTTTGACAAAAGAATTCAAATGAATTCTTTTTTTTATTACGATCGAATATCTCTAATTGTTCCAAAAAAATTTTAAGTAAATGAAAAAATAAAAAAATACTTCACGATGTGTATGGCTTGAGCAGCAACGAAATGCATTTAGACGAGCTTAACTAACAACTAATATTTTTTTTTGCATAATTACTCGTAGTAAAGAACAAACGACAATGGCAAGACTGTCGTTGTGCGGGATTCCCCGCTTTACGAACTTTAGCCTAAGCAAGACTTTTGTAAACTTAGAGATGATAAAATTGAGCGTTAATTACAAAAACGCTTTCAGCAAATTGTTAAACGTTGAATCAAAATAATTCCCATATTCCATTTGCAATAAAAAGCTGAGTATATAAAGCAGACATCTACATCAACCGGCACCACACACAGTGGACCAAACACAAAAGAACGCTGATGATAAAGGTGTAGTGACCTTCGAAAACAGCTAGTTGTTCCGTTCTACTAAGTGTTTGTCAGAATATTTACAATTTATTTCGGTGTTATTTGTTCATTAATAGTTACCACATATAATATATTTTAATTTGTTGAAATATAGTTTACAAATATATCTAGACACAAGAGATATACACATATACATGACTTAGGCCACTTTCATAATTAACGGCATGTATGTATGTAAAGGCCCAAGCACATAGAATCCTTCATACGTTAAACTTCGACTTTTTCAACTGTTAGTTATTTAAAATACATGGTTTCGTATGAGGTCTGTTACATTCAGTACGTGCCCGTCAACGCAAAGTACAAACATTGGTCAAGTCTGAACTTTTGGCGTACTTTGTGTAATTTGTCGTATATTTGTTGGTTTTTTTTTGTATCTTTTTATTTCGGTTTTTGAGTTTTGTGGCAGCAAAAATAAAATAAAACAAAAGAAATAAAGGAAATTAACCGATTTAAAAAAAGGAGGAGGTTATACATTCGTCTCTATTTTTTGGGGGTGTTACTTCTTAACTCGGTAAAAAATTCTTTTTTTTTTGTCTGTGAGAGCATAGCTTCTCATTTGAACCATTGTAAGAAAGTGGGCGGAGACACACCCACATTTTTTTATTTGATTTTATGATATTATTTTCATTTGATTGCTGCGAAACCTAGCAAAAATCTTTGGTTCTTGCAATTACACAATTTTAAAGCTGAAAAAATGGGCGGGTCTACGCCCATTAAAATCTATTATTACATTTCACGTGGTTGTATTCAACCGATTTTTACGAAACTTGCCACACAGCTTAAACTCAAAATTAGACACAACTCTCCATTTGAAAAAATGGGCGTAGTTACGCCCATTAAAATTTAAGATTTCATTTTAAGTGGTTCTACTGTACCGATTTTTACCAAACTTAACACACACCATGAGCTTTGAAAAACACAACATCTTGCATTTAAAAATGGACGGAGGTACGCTTATTAAAATTTAATTTTATATTCCATAAATTTTTTTCGAAAATGTTCTATCAGATCTGTGCATTGAAATTTTGTTTTTTATTTCAGAATTATTAATTATTTAATACTTTAATTTATAGGCAGATTTTGTAAAAAATTTCGTTTCTAAACATTTTAAATTTGTATGAAAAATAACGAAAATTCTTTAAAAAAAATCGGTTGTATTGTACAAGGCACATTTACACGCATTAGAGAAAACACTGTGGCAACTCTGTGCTTCTCACATAGTTTTACAAAGTAATTGTCAAAATATTGTATGCATCAAACAACAAAAGTAATTTTCAAATGAATTCTTCGTTATTAACGTGTAAACAAAAAATCAGCGGATGAGCAATTTGCCTGATGCATGTACGTAACTGTTTAATATGCCTTGGGTATGTACTAAATATGACAAAATCTCAACACGCTGACATTTTGTTTTAGTGTCTGCAATGCTGCCAACTTGTTTTGATAACGGTCTACAATAGGTGCTCAAACAGTTTGTGAGGTAATGCCACACAACGAAAAATATCGCGAAGTGCAAGCGTTGCCACTAACACACACTGTTACTTTTGTTTGCGGTGTCACAAAATGCCATAATGTGTACTCAGCATTACACGATGGCATGCAACAAGGGAAATTTAAATTACTTCCATAGAATTTAAGAAACTTATTTGTTGTTGGTTAAGCACGTCCAGATGCATTTCGTTGCTGCTCAAGCAATACATTAGTAGGTTTCAACCAAAATTCAAATTGATTTTGTAAATTCGTTTTTTTTAGTTATTAATACAAAATTAATAAATATTTACATATATAATGCAAGATATACATATTTATTATTATAATGCTTGTGAAAAAAGTAATAGGTGGGTTTGCTTACAGTTGTAGGCCTTAACAAAAGGATGTCCGGTTAACTTAATTTTTGAGTGTATGGCTAAAAAATTTATAAATTCCACTATTTTTGTAACACAGCAACATTAATTTTTATTTTAATAGCATGATAATTAAATAATGAACTAAAATAAATTATATATAAAATACATTAAAGTTACTGTTATTATATTCAAAGGAAGGCGTAAATCATTCTTATGAACGTATGAATTGTTCAGCCAACACAAAAATTGTTTGAGTAAATATTTAGAATTATAATATGAATATTAATATTTAAAAAAAGTCTACAAAGTATTTGTTTTAAATGACATGAAAATATTTAATATAATTTAACATTTTTTTTTTAACTAAATGATTTTGGTTTAACCCACACTTCCCTAGTTTTCCAAATAAAATAACAAAATTATGTTAATTTTCTATGAGAAACTATTTTTGTTTTGTATTTTCATGGGAAGCGGATATAGGAAGTCTAAATTTTAAACTAATTTAAAGAATACAAATGCAAAATGTTACGAATAAATAAAAGAAAATTTTCAATGCTAATTATTTTAATTTTATTTTTTCTAGAATAAAATAATATATATATAATTTATTTAAATAGTTTAATGCAAATTAAATGATATCCGTAACTTAAATAACTGGAAGAATTCAGTAAAAGTCACTCAAAATTTTTTAAATTATTTGGTTCAACTCTGTGGGCCACATGTATCTACAATATATACGATTTTTTGGTATAAAAATTAATTAATTTATTAACGAGCTCTTAAAACAAAGAGAAAAATATTTAATTAGGCTATTATAAATTATATTTTTTTATATGAACACACACATCCGAATACACAGTTTGTTTTAATGATTTAATGATTTAAAATGGCCAAAACATAAATACGAGACATTTATAATTAGATTTACACTTGAATAACCACAAAACAAAAAGAAAACAAAGAAACATACAAAATAGGCGACTTAGCCAACATATTTGGTAATAAAGGTACTTTTGTTTTTAGCCTTGAACTTAAAAAAATTGAATTCAATTGAAACATTATCAGAGCTTTTTTTCTTCTTTGATCCCCTTGGACCCAAAACTCCGGCCAAACTCGTGCATGCTGTAGACTCAAACAAATCCAAAGTCAGCCAACGGATTTTAAATAATTTGTACTTTCATTTTTTTTCCATTATTCATCTATTTTTATTTATGCAAGCACAGCAATAAATACTCGTAAATTATTTCGTTGAGATTTTAACAAATAATTTATACTAAGAAAATCATTTATTTTACTTTCAGTTGTTAAATTTTTTGTTTGGTACTTATTTTTCGGTTATTGATTAAGAAGGAGTGTTTTAAGTTTTCATGAAATAAAACGAATAATTAACGATTCGAATATGGATGATTTTATCAGTTAATCCGAAGTATTTTTTGTTAATTTTCTGAGATCATAGCAAAGATTTTTTTATTTTTAACTTTTGTCATCCTAAAAGTTCCAGTTTCCCGATTTATCCCACATATTTATGAAAACATATTCTTCAGAGAAAAAAATCGAGTACAATAAATTTGAAAATGGGTACAGAATTGCGCAAAATAAAAAACAAAAACTAACTAAAATTAAAAACAATAATAACGAAAATAAATTTCCAAATAATTTCGACTTTGTAAGGATTTCGTTTGCATTCGCACGGCGACGCTACAGAAAGAATTTTACAATGATAACTGATGTTTGCACCAAACTACAAATTACACAGTTAATTTTTTATATAGAAAATTAAAAGGGCTACACACAGCATACGTTTCATTCAAAAAACTCAAATGGGCTATACACAGCACACTTTTCACATAGAAATATTAAATGGGCTGTACGCAGTTCAATTTTCGTATAGAAAAATCATGTTTACCTACTAGTCCTTCGGAGGCTCTGAATGCTATACTATATATACTAAACCTTACGACTTTCATGTATTGGCGATATCCTCAAGTAGTGCGGCAAGATTAGCGGCATCTGGGAGGTAAAGATCAAGGTCTTATGGTCATGCCAGAATCCTCCATCAACTACCCCCCTACGCTGAGAAGATCTACTGATCACATGGTGCCACATCTGGATTCTGATTCCATCCAGGCGGGAATGGAAGGGAGGCACAATAGTAACAGAATACGACGTCCGGGCATACACTGATGGATCAAGAATGGCCTGCTGTGTCGGCTCTGGGGTCTTTTTGAACGCTTTTGGTATATAATGCTCCTTTCCACTCCCTAAAGAAGTCACAGTATTTCAGGTTGAAATGTTAGTGGTAAGGAAAGCGGCGAGAGTGCTGATTGATAGGAAGGTACAGGGTAAAGTTGGTATCTTTGTCGACAGCCAAGCAGCGCTTCTATCCTTAAGATCACATATCACTTCCTCTATTCTAGTCGGGCAGTGGAAGAGTTTGCTATCTAGACTGGGTGGTCAAGCTGACTTCACCTTCACCTGGGTTCCAGCACATACCAATTTTTTTGGGTAATGAACGGGCGGACGAGCTGGCTAGAGCTAGCTCTGCTATGAATGACTCCAATGCCGAAGCGGTATATTCAAACACTATCAGGGCAATTATGAATAAAATTCCGCGAGAAATTTCTCCCTTTTCCAATTAGAATTTTTTGTTTTCCCTATTACTTCCTATTAGTTGGAATTGTTCCCCGGAAAAAATTTTTCGCGAAATTTTTTCATAATTGCCCTGTATATCTATAAGGCTGAAGGTAGATGGCGCAATATAGTCACGTGCAAGGTTGCTAAGCAGATGTGACCTTGCTACAATGATAGGCGCTTAATACAATTAACAAATAGGAACCGCAGCGACATCTCGAGGCTCGTTGCAGTCATGACGGAGCACTGGACGGTCGGCAGATATGCTAGTAGGATAGGTCTGTCCTATAATGTGCTCTGCCGAAGTTGTCGAGAAGAAACAGGAAGTCATGTACTAGACGATCTTTCAGATTTATCTGAGATTGGGTTGAGTGACCTTAACAGATATCTAAACGCGACGGGTTGCAACTAGTAATGATCATCATATCAGAATACTTAGATACCGCTCTACATAGGTTGACACCGGCGAGTGAAGTGATCCTTTCAAAAAGGAATCATCTAGATTCTACCTGAATGCCTGCGTGTAGTGGTCAGCCACGTAAACCAACCAACCAACCAACCAACCAGATCTTTGCATTGAAGGTTTTTTTTTGGCAGAATTATTGTTGTTTTCAATACAAGTTGTCGATCGAACATATTCGTTGACATCGTGCACAGGAGGTTAGTTAACAGTGGGACCCCCACTATTGCACAAAAACCTAACGTGATCCGAAAAATCTTTCCTTAGTCAAAAAATCTTACATTAAAAACCATTATGGTACAGTATAGTTACATTTGTTTCTTGCTTACAAATCAAGAAATATAACAACAGCAATATTTTCTCAAGCTTAACAAAACTTTGAAATATTTGTTTAATTAAAAGAAGTGACTGAAAGTCAGTGTGCGTCCACACATAATTAATTGTTTTGGGAAGCGTCGATAGGCAATGGTCAAATTAAGAAGAAAAAAAAAACTCAACTTTTATGACTTCAACAATTTGTGGTGTCTGTTCATTAAAAGAAAAGTGACGCAAGCACGTTCCTTGGTATGACGGGGCTTGTGTTTTATTGACAATTGCATTAAATAGAGCATTGAGTTTAATCAGTATCGTTCATATTAGATGCGGCTATTTTAGTTTTAATTTTTCTTGACCATTTGTTTTTATTTTGCTATTGCCTGCAAGTAGGTTTTATTGTCGTAAGGGCGTTATTATATTTTTTTCTTTTGGTTTTAGTTGTTATTTCCTTAATATTGAAATAAAAGAATCTCGTATGTGTTACAAATAGTTGTAATTTAATTTTATAAATGTACCATAACATCTCGATGTATGTACCTGACTTGAAATTGTAATTTCGAAAGTTTTGATTTGACAGTGGATATTATTTGTTTGTATTTTCATTCGAACATGAAAGTTCAAACGAATCTATATTTTGAATTTATGAGGAAACGGTAACCGTTAAATCGATTAGCATTTCGTTCATTATTTTAGATTTCACTGTAGTGCTTAATTCTTTCACATAATGTTAAAAATACACACATGCGCACAACATCGCTGGCTGCAATATTTGCACATCAGCGACAATTACAACAAAAATATGGAATCAAATTTCAATAAACCAACGATGACAATTTGGCAATATCAAGAGCTGACTCTGTCGCCAGTTTCACGCACTTGTACTCTCATACCTTTTCATACGAACGAAGAAGACAAAAAAATGATCGTGTGATGCAAAGAGTATCATTTAATACGACAACATGTGAACGAATTGCGAATTGCAAATTGCAAATTTGCGGATTGTGATGGCAAGTGTAAACCAAGAGTTTAAGTTTAAAAGTAAAATTGAGAAATTATGCAAAGTCTAAAGTGACACATTCAATATAAAAATTAAATAAATTAAAACATGGTTATTGTTAATTACAGCAAAAAAAAATATAAAAGATTTTACTGTTTATGTTTGGATTAAGCAAAATTTTCATTTTAGTTTTTGTTTAAATACTTGTGCAAATTATTTAAACAAAAATTACCAGCAAGTTTGCTTAAATATGCTAAAAACCACATAAATGATTAATGGTACTGTGGTATTGTGGTATTGTGCAGAAATGCAACTAATACCTATTACGCCCTTTTAAGTTCAGCCCAGATCAGTAGCTGAAGCTAAATTTGCATCACTTAAAATTGATTCGCATGCAATTCTGTAACATGTATTGCTAAATTTTGGTAATGTTTCAAATAGTGAAAAAGTCTTGATTAAGCTTTTGAAATTATTTCTTAAATGTATGGCTATTTAAAAAAAAAAAAGATTTTTAATGCCAAAAAAAAAGGATTTTTTTGGTCGACTTGGAGATTTTTGAAAATAAAATATGGCAACTCGTTTCTGTAATTTTTGAGAAGTTCTCGCATCGAGAAAAATTAAATAATTATATTGGTTGTCCTATATTACACAGGGTTACTCACTTACAAATTTATATAAATTTAAAAAAATATCAACAAATACAGGGTTCTAATCGTTGCTTTCGGTAACAAGCTGATTCAATCACGTTTTTCAGTTTGAGATTATAGAATTCGCTATCGTACAGTGTAATAATATGGTTCGAAATCGAATGCCATAATCTCAAACTGAAAAAACGTGATCGAATCAGCTCGTTATCGAAAGCGACAATTAGACCACAGTTTTTTTACTGACCCTGTGTTTCACGGGGTGATAAAACTTTTTTCGACTCGAAAAGTTCTCACATTCCTTAGACCTGGTTCACACACATCAGGTTTACCTGATCAGTTTTTGTTCAATTTTCTTTTGAACCTGCAATTGCGTTCATACACACCGTCAAGTCAAGTCATCAAGTGTCATCAAATAGAGTATTACGAATGACAAAACAAAACGAAAAAGCAAACTTGACTGGTACGGTCAAGTCTTCACCACTTTCCATTCTCTTTTCCTCTCTCCTAAAAACTCAAAACTTGACGACTCAGACCTGATGTGTGTGAATCAGGACTTACAGAAACGGGGCATAGGAGAGGGAAAAATCTGTACCAGCTGGTTAATGTTTACATTTTATTCTGTCTTAACGCAAAAGTTCAGTAACATAAATTTAATAAAAATTTTATGTTTTCATTACCAAGAAGATCGTGTGTTAATATAAATATTTGTTTTTGGTTCAATAAAAAATAAAATAAATTGTGCGCATATATGCGCTAAAAACTTGAACATAGAACCCTCTGCAAAATAATTTATATTCGTTTTTATTACTTTGGAGCCGTTACATAACTGTTGTAAAGTAATGTACACGGTATGTAGTTTTCGTGTAAAAGTAAGTTGTGCTTAATATATGTAAATCGTTACTAATTTTTGCTGGGTACCTTGTACGATTTATTAGCAAGACAAAAAGAGATATTTGTGTTTCCGAGTTTGTGAACCGGGACTTCCTTTATGGCCTGTATCACGGTATCGAAACAAAATTTTCCACTGCAAATTTATATTGAAGACAACTATAAAATATGAGAATTTGTTTTTGCTTTCAATATAAATTGTAAATCGTAAGTTTTCTTTCGATATCGTGAAACACAGACATTTAATTTTTTATTTGCTGATAAAAAATATTGAAATTTTTATTAAATTAAATTGTTAATCAGGCATCAGCTGCGTATCGAAGAAGAGGATAAATAAGTGGATTTGTTTACCCTCCCATAAGAAGATTAATATAAAAATTATTTCCTATGCCTCGCTAAAACACATTAAGCCCATTCACACGCAAAAATTCCGTGCGAGTATTTTTCACTTTTCCCTTTTCTCCTATTATAAATAAAAACTGCCTCGGAAAAAATTCCATGGGGGAAAAAGTAGTTTAGACTTTGTAGCATACAAAGTTGGAGTGGAGAAAAACGACAATAAAGGTTTAGATGAAGTTTTCTCAAAATATTTTCACCACTGCTTCCGACACATGTTTTGAAGAAAAATATAAATTTTTATGAACTTTCATGAATGAAGTTAAAAGTTAATATTACTTTATTGTAAAAGTAAAAATACGTGCCGCATACACCACTTTTCTTAATTTATTTTCAAAAAGTAGCTTTTTGTGCTCCATACGTATACTTTACTGCTGCGAATTGAGAATTTTGTTGGCTTGTTTATATTTCTTGCTGTTCATAGAAATAAGTCGATCGTTTAACGCCGACCAGGAAGCCGCCGCCGTAATACTTTTAGCTATCGATCCGCTTAGGCAAGAAAAACAAGTAATTGAAGTGTATTTAATATGAAGAATAAAATTAAATGATTTCTGTTATACTCAAACATGCATAATTAAAATGCGATACGTACATTAATTAGCCTGTTCAATTCATAAGAAGGTTTCTTTTGTTTTATTTTAGTGTTTAATAAGTTTATAATAAAACATGTAATCGGCGGCTGCGTCTGGGTGATGATGTGTTTTCTTAACAGTCGGCGTTGAGTTTTTCTTACGGCACCTTCTTTTTTTATTATTAATTTCCTATAGAAATGAAGCAAAACAAGAGTTAACTTTACTTCGTCCAACTTTACACTAAGCAAGTCTGATTGCTAACCTGATTAGTTTGATGGAGAGAGACACGAGGGGAACATAAACGTTTCTTTTCCCCTCGTCTCCCTCTCTCTCACTCTCTCTTAAAAAAATAATCAGCTAAGCAATAAAATTTGCTTAGTGTAAACTAGGACTTCGCACGTTTGTATGAAGAATTTGACGCAATCTCCAAACATTGACGTGTACAGCAAAACAATACTTATTAAGCCAAAAAACATAGTGGATATGGAGCAAAATGAATGCTTAATATCTCAGAAAATATAATAAATTTCGCGAAACGTGTTTTTGATTCAGAAAGAGAGTATTCAAGATATACATATGTACGAGTATATATTCCATACCTAACTAATTTTTTTATAGTCGGTGGAGCAAAACTACTTTGGAGCGCAAGCTATTCCCAATGTACATATTTGAACTTCGTTTTTCATCCCGAACATTTTCACTTGCAAAACAGAAGTGAGTTTCCACAAAATTAAATAAACCAAAATTTCTATCAATAAAAAAAAATTTTTTTTTTTTAAGAGAAGTAACACTCAGGCAATTAATGCCTACTACTATTACTAGGTGTTACCTTCTTTAGGAAAGGGATAGTGATAGAGAAGACAGGTGGTGAAGCGAGAGATAGAGGAAAACTTCATTCTTTTACAACTCTGCTTTTTTTCACGTTTTTGATAATGCAGTGTTGCTGCGCCATCTGGTGTCAAATGAGGCGTATTAAATTTTTGAAGCTGTGTTTTGTAGCCATTTTATTGATTATTTTACTTCGCCGATGATTCTGCTACACAACGAAGGAGGGCGCTCTGATGTTACATTAGGACTAGTATCTGCTGAAGTCGGTATAGTTCAGTGACCAGTGAGACTATGCCTTCATCACTTGAACTTTCCTACAACAACTGATACAAAGAGACACTAATGCACATCAGAAAAATGCGTGGTATTGTTATTCAATGACTGTTGGATACAGGGATTGAACCCAGGACCTTCGGTTTTGCAGTCAACGTGCTAACTACTTCAGCCAACGCCACCCTTTTTTTGTTTTTTTGTTTTTGTAGGTCGAATACCACAAACACAACATTTTTTGACTTTTATGGAGCCATTGCTTGTGATTTCCATAAATTCAAGATTTGTTTCATCTACAGCTCCAATTTCCATCACGAATACTCTTACCTCTATGTTATTGATTTTTTATTCACTTATTTATTTAATTTTACTTTACATTTGATTAAAACATCGATTTTATTTCTTTTTGCACGCAAAAAAATAATAAATAAATATCAACAAGCAAAACAGCCGCCATTGATATTCAATGATGCCACTGTTTCATGTTTGTTTTTTTTTTTTTTTGTTCCCATGAAAATCATGATTGGAGGAATTTTTTTCTCGGCAAAAGTGTTTTCCGTGGGAAAGAAATTCCTAGTTAATATTGATTATTTTTCCCAATTTCACCCTACAAAAGCTCCAGCTAATTGGCGCACCTGGTTATTGCCAATATTGTTTATATCATATGAAGATAATGAATTCGAAAAGTTCCTCTACTACTTGTGGCAGCCCTTAAACAATGAACGATAAGATTAGCGGAATGAATTGTGAAATTGTGATCGCAAGAAGGCGAAGACCAAATCAAATAACATTATAGTTTTCAATTATTGGTTGCAAATGTTAAACTGTCTGTGGTGTATTGTGGAAAGCGTAGTTCATAGAAAATTATAACATATATGTAGCACATGTGTACATACATACATAAATAAGTACATAAAAACATATACATACATATAAACATACATATGTATATGTATGTGTAACAAATAAAATGGTGCTTTTATCATTTTTTTATTTCATATTTTTAATATTGCTCCTGTCTTTAACTGCAAGGGTGAGATTTACTGTATACTATACATATGAGTACTTACATAAAGTTTAATTACAACATTGTTTAAGGGCCTGTTTCTCTAAATGCGAACGATAGATTCGATCGAACATTTGTATTAAAAACAAAAACAAAAAACTGTAATTTGTTTTTGTTTCTAATATTAATATTCGATCGAATCTATCGTTCACATTTAGAGAAACAGGCGCTAAATACTTATTTTGTGTGTTTTTAATTAGATATTCGTTACATATTTCTGTGCGCGACCACAACATCAGGAAATTCTATCCACTGGTAAGTTTTCATTTTTAAAAGCTTTGTGATTAGATCCTTAGAGAAATTATTAAATAGTTAAAAAAGATTTCGGAAATTACCTTTGATTAATATACATTTTGTAAAAATTAATATAAGACTCATTTTAGATGAAGCACTGCAATTACCCACAGTTTTTGACTTCATAAGTACATATTTAAACACATATCGCAGTTAATCAACAAGAGGGTACTTAACTAAAAATTTAAAACTTTTCAGTAGAGACGAAAAACAGTTTGTGCTTACATTTTAACAGAATTTGAGAATCCAAATCGTAAGCAAATTCCGTTTGTTGTAAAAACTTGCAATTATTGGGGAAGAATATTTATGTTTTGAAAAGAAAAGCCTCACATTATGCTTTTTAATAAATATGTATGTAAAAGCTTTTTTGCTTTATTTGCAAATTTTCTGATTAATTTTTCAGTTTCATATGTAAATAAAAAAACAGCTGATTATTTAATTCTTGTCAGCGTTGCCGTTGTGACACTAAAGTATCACTTTTGACCCTTTTGCGTGCCAATGACACTTTTTATGACCATTTTTAGGGTTCCGTACACCAAAGGTGAAATGGAACCCTATTGTTTTCGCTACGCTGTCTGTCTGTCCGTCTGGCCGTCTGTCCGTCCGTCCGTCACAGGGTATTTTCTCGAGAACCGTAAGAGCTACGGACCTGAAATTTGGACACAGTGTGTAGACCCTTGGCCGCTACAACAACAAATACATGAGAGTTGGAAATTAAAGGGTGTGCCAAAACGAGCAACGAAAAATGTTAAAATCCCATGTAATATACATACAATTGTATGTATATGCACTTGAAATTTGTAAAGTTAGTGTATTTTTATACAGACTACAACAATTAACACTAAAATTTAAAAAATTTTAATTAGAGGGTGTACCATCAGTTAATGTAATTTTGACTATGTAATTTTGATAACTTGCTGTATCTTGGAAACCGTAAGAGCAAACTTCTTGAAATTTTCAAAACCGGTAAAACAAAAAAATCTCAAAATTATAAAATCGCCAAACCGAAAAAAAATCGCCAAAATAAAAAAAATCGCCAAAACGAAAAAAAGCACCAAATTAAAAAAAATTCCTAAATCGAAAATAAATCGCGGAAAACCGGAAAAATCGCCAAAATAAAAAAATCGCCAAAATGGAAAAAAATCGCCAAAATGAAAAAATCGCCAAAATTAAAAAAATCCCCAAAAATGAAAAAAATTGCCAAAATGAAAAAAAAATCGCCAAAATGAAAAAAATCGCCAAAATGAAAAAAATCGCCAAAATGAAAAAAATCGGCAAAATTTAAAAAATCGCCAAAACGAGAAAAAAGCGAAAAATAATCAAAAAAAAAATTATTTCAGCTGAAAAAACGTAAAAACAACACTATTAAAAAAAATGCTCAAAGCCAACGTACGGAACCCTTCGTGCGCGAGTCAAAGTCGCACTTTACTGAATTTATTTAATTTATCCTTTGTATCATCTCAACAAAATGTATGACGTAAGGCAATACATAATAAATAAAAATAAAAAGTTGGCGATGTTCGGTTCGATGGTGTCGATAATTTTACTGTTTTGGTCGATAGAAAAGCCAATAAATTGTGAAAATATTGTAAAAAATCTGACACACAAATCCCTGATTCCAAATGCAAATTATTTCTGGGAGAATCACAATTGCAAAAATATGTATTTTAAGAAAGTAAATCTTTAATCTTAATGAAACTTTTTATGTATAAATAAAATTTAAATGTGATTGTTCATTACTTGCAAACCGCCATGAGCGTATACATACGATGTTCACTATTCTTTACCTGGCGTTCGTTCCTAATGTTTTTTTACCAGTAAATTAAAATTAAAAAAAATTAGCTTCATCCGATCATTTGTACGATCTGGCCGGTTAGAAGGTTAACATTGATTTATAATTAAAGTATGTTAATTAATTTTATTTAAGTCTAATGTATATAATTAATTGTTAAAATTCGTGTTTTTTTAATGAAAGTAAATGTTATTTTTGTTGTTCACAAAAAACTTGACTCCATTTTACTTTAAAATACCATTTTTGACCCTTTTTTCTTAAATACCCTTCTTATGATACTTTTTCGAAATTTTCAACGGCAAATACTTCAACACAAGTTGAAGTGTGTGAACCAGAACAAAGGAGAAAACACTATTGTTGGTTTGTCCCGATTCACACACTTCAACTTTTGTTGATCAACTGGTAGTAATTTAACTGTAAGAAAGACGAAGAAAATACAAGTATCTCTTTTTTCTTGCAGCTGAATTACGAGTTGATCAACAAAAATTTAAGTGTGTGAACCGGGACTTTAATATAATACATGCCATGACAATACATTTAAAAAACAAGACGTATTTACATTTCAGGAATGCTTACGCAGGCCTCTAATGCACATATCCTAGACTTGCTACATCTGCAATATTTGCACCAGCAGTTTGCAACCTAAAATGCTAGGATCGCATGGTTCCCAATTCCAATCCAACAAAATAATCTGCAAAAGGGATGAACTCTATTTTAAATAAAATGCAGACGCAGACTTTTAAAACTGTTGTTAAAAATGAAATAAAAGCTTAACATAAGCAGTTAGTGCTAAAAACAAAGTATAGAAAACACGTTGTTTTCGAATAAAAACCGAATCGAAATTGGTCGAAAATTATTTTCGCACAAATTAAAGAATATTCGAATCAAGGCAGTTTGGCTTTAATAACTCAAACCCGAAAAAATTTACTTAGGCGGTTATTCATGCAAATCATAGAACAACAATTACCAATTTAGTAGATTTTAGAAACAGGAAGTATTATGATTTAATCAGTGATTTTGATTTCTGCAAGTCTCAGAAATACCCAGACAACATGTGGCCTCGAACCATCATTTATACTCGTAATAAGTATGAAATGCGTAGTGGGCTGCAGTTAAGCGATTCGTTTTTTTTTTTTGCACACCACGCCTATTGCGGGAAAGGAAACAGTGTTAGTTTCTAACGTTAAGGTTTTTGTTTTACATGTTAAAGCTTTCGGATTTTTGTAGAGTGAAGGGGAGTTACAAGAAGGAAAGATATTTTTTTAATTGTACACAAACTAAATATTAAAAATGATAAGATAAAATCTTAATCACAATATTTTGTTTTGTTTTTCTCTTCTAATTTTTTTTTAGTATGCATTAAGCGTCTACATGATCTGATACATACTTTTGTTAATTTAAAGAGACAAAAATTATTATTATTCGCTGTGCTTAGTAATAACGAAAGTCTTATTTGATAACAAAAAAAATAAATATTTCCATTTCAATTTCGAAACAAAAATTAGCCAAAGAAAAGTTAACTAATAATAAAAAGTGTAAAAATATGTTAATTAGTGATATTATTTATGTGATTTTCTTGATGGTTTTACTTTTTATCGTGAGTGATTGATCTTAATCGTTTTTTATATTTTACAAAATTTATGATGTGCTCATTAATTGTTTCAATTAATTCCTTATAGATTGTTTATAAGGGATTTTCATTTACAACACGTTCGAGTGAACAAGACAATAACTTTAATGCTGTAAGAGATGAAATATTCTACAATCGTTACTGTCTGCCAGGAACAGGTATGGAAGCATAAGTTAAGACACATATTTAAAAAAAAATATACTGGAGCATGTAAAAATTCTAGAATTTTTACTTTTAATACAAGTAAAATATTTTGTGTATGAACTATTTTCAGGGATCTTAAAGTGATCTTCTTGACCTTGCTTGTACATCAATATTATTTAGTTGTCTTTTAAGACAGAAGCCTGAATCACATGTTAAAAAATTTTAATTTTGATGTCAGATCTTCAAAACTTTTTATATTTATTTTTATCAAGCGTGTAAAGATATTTACAGATTAATTTAATTTTCTTTTGTTTTCATACATATGTACATATCAGTGATCGCCAATGAATCGTTTTTTCGCTATTCATACTGACTCATGAAATTTTAAATATAAGTGAGTAGACATCATTTAAACTCAACTTCTCTGATTTGCGCATCCCCACGATGACATTGATTTATAAGTATAGTCGACATCATAGACATACCACACTCACAGTCATAAATCACTTTAGTTTGATTTCTAATTTCAGGAAAATACTTATACTACTCACATTGATTCAGCTTACTCAACTCATGCATTTATGTTTATTTAAAAGTTCAGTCATTTGCAAGTGGTATACAGTAGTAGTAAATAGGGATGTTTTTCAATTCCTGCATAAAAACAAAAAAAAAAAAGCAACAGCGAAACACATAACCTAATAATGAGAACTTTAATGTTCGTATGCGAAGTTAGCATTGTGAATCATACTTATTTTGCATCATCCATAGGCATTGAGTTAAGGAGAGTCAAAATCAACAACGTCATAAATGTTGCTAAGTATGAGTTCGACGCGCACTTCAAACTATCGAGTGAAGATAATTCATAGACAACATTACAATAAGTATGAGTGCGCATAAGTACAAGATATTATAAGTCATGATTCAACTCTACTCACTTTTTCACTATTCATCGCTGTTCTCTGATACATACATATGTATGCGATTTTCCCCTCACCCTTTTGCTTAACTGTGAATAAATATATTTATGACTAAGTTTCTAAAGTTGACGCGAAATAAGTGTCATATATACATACATACATATCCCTCATTTACTCAATAAACATCATAACTCAAAATAAAAAACAAGTTTGCCAGAAAACGCCTTTGAAGTTTTCAATTTACACACAACTTAATGGAAAAAGTAAATTTTATTTCGCTCTCAAGACTTGAGTAAACAAGACATTTGTATGAAATTTTTACACAATATGAAGAACGATCTGAGGATTAATTCTGCATCATTAAGTCCAAAAATTAATTTTTTTGAGTTATGACGTTCTTTGAGTAAATGAAATAATAAGCGGCATATTTATCTTTTGCCATACTCTTTGAAGTGTGCAAAATTTTGACAGCTCTTACTTGTTTTGTATTTAACCCATTCGATCCCACTGTATTTTCTTGAGTTATCAGTCATATATGGTTCCGCTAGCACCAGACTCTTGAAATATGCATCATAAATTTCAGTACTAATCTTAATTTATTCAATGCAAAAAGTTTATTATAGATTTACTTTTATATGCAGACATACGTATAAACATAAATGTAATCTCCAGAATCAGCTGTTCGATTTCTAAAATCCTTTCAGCAAAATATAGATTAGACCCTTTCAACGGGCATAAGATACTTATTGTCCAGTTAAAATACTTATACTAGGGTCAAGGAGCGATAAACTCTCATAGCAAGAAAATATTTATCATAGTTTCACAAGAGATCTGCTAAAGCAAGAGCGTTAAGGGTTCCGTACTCAAAAAAGGAGACCTATTAATGTGAGTATGCTGTTCGCCCTCTAATCAGTATGTCCGCGCAAACGTTCGAAATTTAAAATAAAGACAGATCTGCTGCTAAAAAGCACGTAGGGTATATTTTTTTAAGAACCAGGGCCAGGAGGGGCCAAGGGTATATAGGGGGCAGTTTCCAATCTTATGAAAATTAAAATATATGTATAAAAATCTGCATCTAAAAGAACACAAAAGCTTCATACTCTTAAAAAGTAGCCCCTAGATGGGAAGGGAGGGGTAATGGGGGCGGGACGATTTCTGCCTCTCCAAATATATAAAATTGATTTTTACGAAATCCAAAACATAGTCAGATCTGCGCTTAAAAGCACAAATAGGTTATAAATTTTTTTTAGAAGTGGTAACAACACGGTTGTGGGGAGGAGGGGGTTTTTATTACTGCCTCTCCGAAACTATACAACCAATTTTTATGATTTCACGTGAGAGTAGCCCCAAAAATAAGAACTTCTGCATGGTTCGTTTTGTCGAGTTGGCTGTTAATGGCCGGCCATACGACATTTTTTTGCTCAAGGTGGGTGAAGATGTTCATTGAAATATGAAAAATATCATGTTGTTGTTTTAGTTTTTAGTCTGTAAAATTTTGTAAAATTTGTTGCTCCAAATCTTCTCTTGCACCCAATACTAATTTTATGCTAAACGATGCATTGGTTACCGAGTTATGGGACTTTTTCCAAAAAGTACGTAAAAGAAAAACACGGCAACACTGCTAAATTATGTGAACTGCGTCATCTTGCCAGTGTTAACGTGTTGCTAGGATTTTTTTTTAATTTAACGTACTTTTTAGAAAAAGACCTATAACTCGGTAACCAATGCAGCGTTTAGCATAAAATTAAAATTGGGTGAAAGAGAACATTTACAGCAACAAACACCAACAAATTTTAGACTAAAAACTAAGGCAACAACATGAGATTTTTCATATTACAATGAAAATCTTCACCCACCTTGAGCATATATTTGCCCCCACAAAGCATCGTGCATACCCCTATTATCAAAGTGCATTAGGAAAAAACAACACATTTAAACATTGTTAAACTAATAATATCTATAGCAAATAAAATTTATTTATTTTTCAACGTATTTTTATCTTTTTAAAAGAATTATTAACTGATTAATTTTTCGGTCTTTGGGATTTTTATTTGGCGAACGAAGAACAAGTATGCAGAAAGTCGTATATATTGTTTTCTTGTACATAAATATTTTCTACTAACTTTTTTTATAACTGAGAAAGAAAAATACTTAGAACAAATTAGCACAAACAGTGTCAGGTTTAGTTACACATAAAATGTTTCCAAATAAACAACAAGTGTTTTTCGTAAAATCAACCATTCAAAGAGCTTAGAAAACCTTAAAAATATTCAGCTGAAATGGATATTGCCACAGTCATTATAATTTTTATTATGGCCACCATTATATGTATAGTTGTTAGAGTAAGTTAACATTTCAGCACACTGTTTGTTAAGCATACTCTCAAAGTTTTTTTTTTAAATTTAAAGATCTTATGTACAATTATGTGTCAAAATCTAAACGAAAACAGTACACGGCGCATTGAAAGACGAGTCGTCAGAAGAATACGCATTGATCCGCCCACAAGTACGTTATCAAGTGGGGTTTATGGTGAGTTGTTTTTTTTTTCATTCAAATTTTAAATTGAAACAAAATTTCTTCTTAATTTGCATTTAACTGTTTAAAAAATGCAAAATAAAATACCCCTATAAAATAATCTTTTCAATGACAAAGCAACATTAGATAATAATACCAAAAAAAAAAAAAAAAAAAAAACACAATTCAAAAAGGTATAAAGAAATTTTGCACAAAAATTGTGAAATAGAGCAAAGCAAAAAATTGTTTTTAATTAATTTATGGCCTGAGGACAAATTTCGGCATTTGGAAATGAACGAAATTTAACAAAATTATAATTTAAATACTGTTTTTTTATTAAGTATATTATTAATGTTGCCGCCTAATGTCTAAGGGCCGAGCCACATAGAATCCCTTATATGCATATTACATTTTCAACTGACAGCTATGTTGAATACAGGGCTTCTTATGTAATCTCTAACATTCAGTATGTCTCGGTCAAAGTACAAAAGTTGGCCAACTTTTATCTTTCTGCGTAGTTTGACTAATTTTAAAGCTATTAGTTTGCTTTTTGTAGCTTTGCTATTTATTTCGCAATACAGGAGGTAGGACGTGATTTTCGTAACAAAAATAATGAATACTATTATAGTTATAAATTTATTTTTGTTTTGATTTCTTTATACTTAAGAACAGAGTACGAAAATAAATGAAACAAATTGTTCGATTTAGTTTTGTTACGTTCTCTGAAGTGAGTGAAACAATAACAAAACAAAAACAATGAGACCAATTGATCAATTTGTTTTTGTTTTGTTTTTGCACATGAGCACAAAACAGAGAATACAGTTAATCGGCTGTAAGCCGGCTAACAACCGCCACCGGCCACAAGAAGTACATTAATTTAATAGTACGCCGCTAAAAAAGAAAATAATGGGATATTAATGGAAACGTTTTGAATTATTTGCAGAGAATTTGACATCATCATATAATATAAATTTATTGCATTGTTATTTAACGCATGAAATTTATTTTATATAACTAAAGGCTAATAAATCAGTCAAAGTTTAAGCGCTGGCTTAGTTAAACTAAAATCAAATTTATATATAGTTTAAACTCAACAGGAGTAAATCACTGAACCATACCTTGTGTGTAGTTTAAAAAATAATATTGTGACATCACTAGAATAAATGTCAAAAGACAGCTGTTTTGCAACAGACTATCAATTCTTTGTACAATCAAAAGGGCAAACAAGTTAAGAAATTTTAATTAAAGGTCACCAAATTTTACTGAGAAAGGAATTATATTTATGCCTGGCGAAGTGGAATAGTATAAAACAATAATAGAGTGTAAGAAAAGAAGAAGAAAACAGTGATGCCAACTTTTTTGGCTCTGAAAGCACATCAAAATTGAAAAAAGCACTAAAAAGCGTAATTTTGAGATGTAAAAGGCGTAAGAAGCACTAACGTGAAAAACGAGTGAAAATCCAAACGAGCGAAGTTTAATAATGTTAAATATATTCTAACCTATTCTCTAATCCGGCAATAGTATCATCTTTAATGAAATATATCAGATGAAAAAGGTATGCTTTCAACTGAAAAAATAAATACACCAAGTTTTTATTAAAGTAATTTTAAGAAATACACAAATTTCTTAAATGCACTACTTAGTGCTTTTTCTTAGTTTGGCACTAACGCTCCAAATTTGGCGTTTTGAGTCTTCAAAAAGCACTAAAAATAGTGCCAAAAGCACCATCGCATCGCTGGTCGAAAATTATCTGAAGAAAAAGTAGAGGCTTGGAAAAAATTTGAGTGCTCCTTTAATGCAAAACATATGGTCTGTAAGTTAAAGAACCATATGGCCTGTATTGGTAGTTTAAACGCCCAATTCTACGCGTTTACAGATGGTTTAAATACTGTATTGATTTATAGATTTGCTAGTTTAAAAACATTTTAAACCAAAAATAGAGATTAACTTGAACTGATTTTTTAGCCCTAAGCAGCATAACTATAACCGGGTGTCCTAAGATACCTCTCTTATTTTATTGTTTTATATTATAAAAGAAGTAGCATGTATTTTTCAAATAAAATATTTTACAGGAAACATATTGGCTAAATTAATGTTAATATTTCATAATACAATTTAATGGATAATAACAACGCAACTTCTAATAATTTTATAATAAATGATCTATATTTCGACCCTTATTTTCGATTTTATCGTATGCGACATGTTATGGAAAATATACTTTTTTATTGAAATTTAAAATTTATGGGCCTATCCCATAGTTTAGAATTATCAAAATGCCAAAATTGTTGATAACTTTTAAGATGCGGGCTGTAAAATGTTATCGTTCGTAAAGGGCTACTCAGACTATTATACGTGTATAAAGACTTTCATCACACTTTACAAAAAAGAAATCTAAAGACATTTGTTTCGACTGTCAAAAAATCTAACGTAAATTGACATTTTATGTTCACACAATCACACCTCATATTACATTAAAAACACAAGTACACTTAGTCGCAAAACTCTACATACGACTTAATATTTTAAGAAAATTGTACTTTTTAAAGGAAAATCATTAACAGCATGTTTATAGAACCCAATATGTCCAAAATACACGTATAAAACCTGACGTGTGTCAAGTTTGGGGTTGTATAACGCGAATGTCATTTTATTTTTGTAAAAAACGTAACAAGTGACAGTTTGTTTGGGTTTGTATAACGCGTTTTCTGCTGTCAAAACAAAAAAAAGTGCACGAATGCAAAATTACATTCGTCGGTGGAAAAAATTACAAATTTTATATGAAATAAATAAAATAAAATTGATATATCCGCAAAAAAGTGAATGTTGCTACAAATATACATTTTTATTTGTTTTTTTATTATTGTAAGTGGCAATTAAAGCATAAAGTTGACAACAGCCGTGCAGTTATTATTTTTGAATTTCTTGCAAGATAATAGCTCATTTTATGCTATTTCATTATTTGTATATGTGTATAAAGCTAAAGATTTCTTTTTTAAATAAAAAATTTTCATTTACATAAATACTTCCATGTTGCCATCAAAAAGGGTTACCTTTTTTAATGACAAAAATACAAATTTTATATGACAAAATGTAAACAAATAAAAATTATTTACAGAATGGCAACACTGTGATTTGGCACTAAATTGCTAAGAGCGCCACACGACGTAAGACGGACGAAAAAAAATGAACGTGTTCTACAAATGCAAATTCTTACGTATTCGTGCGTGTGCCATTCGTGCGTGTCTTGATTGTGACGTGTTCTATAAACATGCTGTAATTTTGTCAACTTTTTTTATTTTAAAGTAGAAGTAATTTAAATTAAATAAAAATAGCACATTTGGTTTCACTAAACAATATTAAACAAGCAAAAAATAATAAAATTCAATATTTTATCCGATTGCAAAAGTGTACATACGATGTATTGTTGAGTATATTGTCTAAATTTTTTTTTAAATTTTAAAAGTTTGTGTGTCCGCTTTTTGATCAAAAGCTTCTCTAAGCCTGTTAGGTATCGAAGAAACCAGATCTTTAGTTGTTTTCGCCGATACATTTTCCCATTTTTCCTTTAAAATTGTAATTATTTGAGATAAGAGACTATGGCCGCTATTTTGACGCCTCTACTTCAAGGAAGCCCATAAATAATCGATCAGATTTAAATCTGGGGACTGTGGAAGATTTGGAAGCTTCGGTTTTCTTTATAAAGAAGCCATTCCTTAACCAGCCTTAAGTTATTCTTGGGGTCATTATCATGCATAAATATATATTTATCTTTAAGGTGCAATTTGTTCCCATTCTATAAAAAAATATATTTTTAAATATCTAGATTACCACGACGATCCATAATTCCATCAAAAAATTTTACTTCTCCAACCCCATAAGCACTTATGCACTCCCACACCATTACGAAAGTCCCAACCATGTTTGACAGCACTGCATACGTTTTATTATCCAAGTCAATATTACACTTTATCCATGTTTTTTGGTCGTCCGTCGTTTCGAAATAGGTTGAATTTACGCTCATCCGTAAAAATAACTCTTTCCCAAAACTTAGATTTGTTAAGATGGACGTGTTTGTACTCCAGATCATATGTATATCGTCTAGTTTTTGTTTATGGGACTTATGTATGGCCTTTTTCTGGCTATACACGTCTATAATCCAACTTTCTTTAAGCAATGGCGAATTATCTTAGCATCTACAAGAATTTCATAATTATTTTTAAGGTCCTCTTTCAGTTTCGTGGTACTTCCATTTGTATTTTTCGCGGTTTCTCTCACAATTTTGCTCCTTAGTCTTTCATCAAGCCTTGCTATTCGTCCCAATCATGGAAAACTTTCGATTCTTTTGTAATTTTAATGATAGCTATGATTGTAAATTTACAAAAATTTAAGGTTTGTCCGGTTTTTCTCATTTAATTCCCTTCATTTGAAAGATTGATGACGAATTTTCGAAGGTTGGTTGATATTTCCTTATTTTTCCCCAATTTTTCCAACTAATTCAAATAATCAAAGTTAAATTTAAGCAAAATCTGATACATATTATTAACACAAGACTAAATGGACACAAAATTATAAAATAAAACGTGCTACTATATCTGTAGTTAATACAATTCACACGCGTATGTACACTTTTGCGACGTTGGCTAAACGTCATTTTTCAGCAATTTTTACTTTACCAAAAAAGTAACAGTGATTTTTTATGTTTTTTATCTCAAAGTTATAAAGTGGGTCCAATATAATACTCAAGATACAATATTTTCAAAAATTAAACATTAAATAAAAATTAGGAATAAAAGATATGAAATATCTAAAATCGTATGTAGAGTTTGGTGACTAAGTGTACATACATATAAAGCAAACAGTTGTTGAGAATTAACATGCCTACATTAATCTTTGACTAACGGCGGTATAGCATATTCATGTACGCTGTGGTCGTGCCGGCCTTTGAAAATAGACGGCGGTTAAAGTAGTTAATATAATATAAAGAAAAAGAAAATACGACAGTTTCGTTAACTTTCAGACATGCCTTACACGAAAAATTATACAATACGATAAGCATATTTAATATTTATAACCGGTTTAAGACAAAGACATATGCCACGACGGAACGGCATCGTCGTCGAAACAGGCGACTTGTTAGTTTGGAAGTTGTAATAATGCAACTCTGATCAGATGAAAAGTATTATCGTTTAGAAAATTTTCAAAAAATGGTCAAGTATTATGGGATGTCAAATTTTTATCGTATTATTTACCATTCCTTATGACATTTTGCATTCACAATATCGCACTTGCACGTATTATTTGAATTTTTGACATGTATTAATACAAAGTATAATAGTCTGAGTGGCCCTTAAGCGACAAATTACTTATGTGAAACAAAATTTTAATATTATAAAAAACGTTCTCCTGAACAATTTAATTTTTGTCGCTTACGATAAAATCGAAAATAAGGTTCGATATGTTTAGGTATACATTGTATATGACAAAGAATAGCATCGAAATTGCGTGTTTAAAAGGATAAAAATTTTAAATTTTAAATTTTCTTTTAATAATGGGCGCATTCATAAGACGTAGCTGGTGAGTTCAACAGTTGTGAAATTGTAGGCAACTGTTGGCCCCAACAGTTACGGTTTGATGGATATGGTTTAATTTTAAAAATTTATTTCGTTATTTTACAGCATTTGTTATGTAAAATTTAACAAATATTTGCTCCTGCCACCTAACAAAGCATATATGTATGTATGTAAAAGACATAACTCTGTTCGATCAGCTGTTCAGGCTGAGCAAAACATGTTGACTATAGGTAGCGAAAAAATTTTATGATGGAAAATTACTCAACAGTTGAGTGGAGCGGAACTACTCAACTATCCGTTTCTAAGACAAACACTCAACGGTTGCGCAACAGCTACGTTTTATGAATGCACCCAATATCAATATAAAATGATTGAATTTTATTAAACATTTTAGGTTTTTTTGCGTGTTTTATTGCATTGACGTTTATTTGCAAAATTAAATGCACATTTCAGTCCCGTAATTACTTTTAAGCCAAATTCAATTTTAATTTATTTTTTATCCAAAAACAAATTAATTCTGAGAAGTAAAGTTGTTCTTAATAACAACTTTAAAATCAATATGATAATATAAAAACCATAATTACTTGAAATTATTATTCGTTTGATTAAGCTTATGATTCATTTCCGCTATTTGCCACACCTTTTTCATCATTAAAGCCTGTATAAAAAATTTACTTAAGCTCGAAATTGTTCTAGAACTCAAAATTATAGCAATGTGTATTGTTAACAGTTTTTAAGAGTATTTTATTATTATTAATGCTTTTATAATATGTATGTACATATGTATTATTATTATTATTGTTAATTTGCTCTATTATGAATTTTTAATTCAAGGAATAGTTTTTTTTCTAATTTTATAGTTTAGTATTTTCAAATTTGTTTTCGTTGGAAATACGTTATAAATAAAAAAATTTAAGAAAAATTACATGTGACATTTTTAAGGGAGAAAATAACACCAACATTAATTGTAAATATTCTAACAAAAAAAATTTTTAGGGAACAAATGACACCAATTGTAATTGTAAATATTCTAACAAACATTAGCAGAACGGAACAACATGGTGTTTTAGCAGGCCGCCACACCACTATCAGCGTTCTTGTGTTTGGTCCACCTTGTTTTTGGCGTCAGTTGATATGAATTGAATGAATTATTATATATTATTAAAAATTTTTTCAGGATTTTTCAGGTCATTTTAAAGTGACTTGCAATTAAAAGTCCTTTAATTTTTTTAACAAATATTTATAGAAGAAATAAAAGACTTTTAAATAGCAAACGCTCTCTCATTTAATCTTAAATATTATTCATTTTTCAAAAAAAATCTACTTTCAAGGCTTGTGGAATGGGAACAACAAATTGCATAAATTTTTAACAATATCAAATATGCAAACATGAAAATTTTTTCAATTTCTCTTATAAATTAAAATTTTATTGCTTAAGAATTCTTCTTTCTCGAGTTAAAAAGGTCTTTTTTTAATTTCTGCGCAAAAAATAAAATTTGTTGACAAAGGGCAAAAATAATTATAAACAAGTTATCTAGAGGTTAAATTTCTTTTAATCTTTGTATTTTTACCAAATAAAAATATTTTTATAATTTTACTGCCCAGCACTCGAATGATCGATAAAATATATATGTACATATTTTTCTTTTCATTGAGTTCTTAAATCTTTTGCTTATTCAGTTTAAATTTAAATTTATTTACAACAGTTGTTTATTTTTTCCGGATTTTTTTTGCTTTTTATTAAAAAAATATGTTTGAAATATTTTTATTAATGGTTATATTTTTAATTCTACCCATATCTATGTTATTTTATTTTGGAGTTCGTCTATTGTTTGGGAATCTGCAGAATACGGGGAATTCCCACGGTGTTATAATTCAACAATGTGACAGAGATTTGAATTCATATGAAAGAAGAAGACGTAGAGGTACATAAAGTATTTTAAAGTTTTATGATATTTTATAATAATTATGCTAAGCCTGGTTATTCCATAACTTGTGAAAATAAATTGAGGTACGAAAATTTGCAGGAAAACCATTTAAATCAGAAAGTTTTAATATCCCTAAAATAGCCTTGAGTGTTTGAATAAGGTTTCTCTTATATGCTACAGTTCTAGACGAGTGCTAGAGGTTGCTTTTTGCTAAATTAGTTACTTAGTTAGACTACACAGCAAATGACAGTTCAAATCGTGGATAGACACAGTTAAAATATATCTTTATCATGTAAATATATTTAAAAAAAGAGTCAAATATAGCAACCCACCCACTCGCAATATAATTGTGCAATTTTTCATATTGTACAATAATATCGCCAATGTGTGTATCATATTCGAAGGTGACACAATATATTGGCAAATATCAAAAGACTTTTGATTTTTATTGTACAATGAAGACAATTGTGTATTGTGCTGGCAACATTGTTCAATGTTGTTTACTTTTTCACTGTCAGGAAAATTGGGCAATATTTTCTTTGAAAATACAACAACGCTTAAGTTTTCTTTTGCAGTTCCTTCTTAACCCTACGTCTCCACATCCCATCGGCTTGGACATGACATAAACATGACACTGGCAAAGCAACTGCCAACTTCTTTGTTGTGGTGAATACCTGCGATATCCATGTTCAGGCATAACGACAAATTTTGTGGTAGTGCAACATTGATGGAATATTTACCAATTATGTTCCGTCTCTTTTCTTTCTATTGCAAATGGTTGAGGACGGCAAATCGCATGGCGAACATTATTGCTCACACATATGTATGTTCGGGCATCTATGTCAGAGCATGGACGTAACATGGACATGAACAGTATCCATTAGACATTTGCGATGTCCGACATGATGCCGATGCCAACTTCATGGCTAGTGGAGAGCGCTAGTAAATCCACGGGCGTTTACATAGAGCTCGTCTAGACGAATGGTGATCAATGCTTTCTATTCGTTCATTCGTAGCAGTGTTGCCATAAAGGAACTAATTGCCGGTTTACAATTAATGTGTCCACATCGTCTTACTTTTTTTAATTTACCACCAAAATTCAATAACTCCATTTCTCTTCTCACTTTTTTTAAATATTTTTACTATAACTGTTTATTTCATGCATGTTATAAATAAATTAATCACTAATTTTCCAATACTACAAGAAATTTTTCTAACTGGCAACACTGCTCGTACATAGCATAGCAAAAATATGAGAAAAATAAATAATTATGTTACGAGTATAGAAAAGTGTTCAAATCGCGGTTTCAATTCTCATTGTGTACCTCGCAAGCATCTCTTCACTTTTCACCCACAAGCACGAATCGTTGGCGATGTGTCGCAGCTTTGTCGCCCTTCATCTAAATGGGCTCTTACAAAAATTGAAATTATCCCAAAGCTATGTACAGACGGTTGTCAGATCTTATTGTTAGTAAAATGTGGTAAAAATTTCTTACAACCATATTAACTGACAATTTTTTTTGAAATCGTTGCCAGATAAAGCATTGTCGGTCCATTGCAAGACGAGCAGCTGACAACTTCTTACAATTTTGTGAACACATTGTAAAATTATTGCCAGATATTTGTCAGACATTTTTAATATTGTCAGACGTGGGAAAATTATGCATATGACAATGCTGTCATTGTAAGAGAATTCTCTCAATGGGCCACACTGCACACGCTTGATTATAAAGAAAATATATATAATAAAATATGTATATGCAGAGAAAATCATTGCAATTGCTTCTTTAGGGTCCATAATAATTTATATTTTCACTTTTTTCATTTAACAGAACCACACACACTTGGTATTTCACAATTTCTAACAAATGTTTTGAGTCTGTGCAACGCATAGCAATAAATATGAAAACTTTTGCACATGACAACCGTGTGAACTGACAACTTTTCGACTGACGATTTTATCAGATGAATTTATTTTCATATAACCGTGCGCTAAGTAAATTGTAAGATTTTCTGACAAATTTGATACAACCGTGTGAAGTGAAAATCGACCTTGTCCAGGCAATTTTCGATTGCCAGTATTTTGTCAGCATATTGCCAGATCTGACAATTATGTAAGATCTGACAATTATGTAAGATCTGACAATAGTCTGTACATAGCTTAATGCATTAATCAGCAGACGATGATCAGCTGCTAGTTTCTTTGGTGTCAAATCAAGCAACTTTTTTTGACAGCAGAAAACTTTACACTAAGAAATATACACATACGTTTTTTTCTGCAGTATTGATATGAAATCAAAATGATTTCAATTTATTGAATTGAAAAAAATATATATGTATAACAAAAAAATCTACATAATTCTAATCTTTTTTAGATTGGACTCTAGTTACTCATTTATTTATTTCTATTTAAACTGACATTTTTCTTATCTTGGCTTATCGATTAATAAAAAAATAATGTTTCAATACGATTGCATTAGTTTATTTGCGATCGTTTCTTAGTTTAAATGCATTCGAAAGTATTTCATTTATTATGGCTCTCGGATTGGAAGAAATAATATTGTTAATATCGTTATCAGCTGTTGTGCCATTTTGCTTTGCATTGGTATGCAAAACTTGCATACGATGGCGCAATCATATATAAGTTCGCTACATTATTTACGAGGAGCGAAAGTTCGTAAGATATTTCAATATTTTAGCGGGAAGTGTACACATCAGGCTCAACGTATACTAATTTGAAAATGTTATTCTTTTATTTATGCTCAAGGAAAAATTGCGAGAATGATATAATAGTTTAGCAGGCATGTCGCAAATTTAGTATTTTCTATGCAGAAAAATGTATCTAAACTTATTTACCTTCCATTCGTTTCCTCCCAACAGTGTCTTTAAAACACTAACAGTGAGTGGTATTCTTAAAATGAATGCTGGCTTAACAAACTTTGAATAATGATTTAATAGCGATGTAAATATGTATCGATTATTAAGATTTATCTACGTATACAATAATACTCGTATATTTATCTTCGCTTTCTAAAGTTTCAACCAGACGTGACATACCATTATACCATAATGTCATAGCCATAAACACATTTTTGCTTAAAATATTAGTGCTACCATAAGCATAAACAGCTGAGTTTGTGCTTATTTGTTTATGGATTTCAAAAGTGCAACAACAAATATGTCTACCCAGCAAAGCACAGCTTTTTATGGTCATGGCAAACAATCAAAATTCAATTGCTTTCTATGGTTATGACCAAGGCGAATTGACTGCAGCTGGTCCATATTTGCAACTCTTCATATTCGCCTTGTATATTTGTTAGTGTAAAATTTCCTGCTGTCATAATATTTCCGAATGTTTCGCTTTGATTTGACAGCAGAAAAATGATCAGCTGATCGTCAGCTGGTGAATTAAGAGAACCTGATATGAATTAGCCTTGGTTATGACTATGGCGTTGTGGCGACTCACCTGTAATCAAACACAGTGTGACCCATAAGTTTGGTTCGAACAGCTGTTTTGTATGGTTATGGTTAATGGCATGTTTAATTGAATCTTAAAGAATCCAGACAAATACTACGTTTATACGCACGACTTATTCGAAAATAAAAATATTGCAAATAGAGAATTTCGCCGCATAGACGACAAATTAATTTTTGCAATAACTCACACAAATAAATTCCTAATTACAACACTATTCGCAAATAAAATGCTTGCGGTTGTCACGCTTACAAATGTTTGATAACAAAAAGCAATAAATGGATAAATATTTGCACAAAAAACATTGATAGAAGCAAATAATGACAATTAAAACAAATTATTATTTGCTACTTTATACGTTCACACAACTTATTTTGCAAACATAAGCAACTTTTCTATAGCACTTCCAACAAGTTATTCTACATTTGCTTTGTCGTATAAACAGTGATGAGTTAATTTCCTTGGAAATGTTTTTATTTGCAAATAGTGAGCGTATAAACGTAGTAATATAATATTTCACTTCGGTATGGAATTTATTCTTTACTAAAGCTGTAGGCATTTCTTTAAATATTTCGAGTGAATAAAATCCAAAATAAATCAATTGTTGTCCAACATTGGAATAATTTGTTATAAAAGTTTCAAAGTTTAAAATAAAAAACCTCACAAGCTTATAAAGTACATACAATATGAGTAATATAAGGAGAGTTATAATGTCAAAAGAATTCTAATGTCACTTCGACACAACCTTTTATATATTTGTCAGAGAATCTTATTGACATTTGACTGTTCAAGGTTTTTTTTTTGGAGAAAAATTTATGTACTTACCCTAAAATATACAGACTTATGTATAAAGGTATTGTTGGTTTAACAAGCTTGTTAAATGGTTATGGAGAGTTCGTGACGATGTCTTTCCAATAATAGCCTGAATTTCGCTATATTTGAAGTAATAAAAATTATGAGCCTGGCTTAGTGTTTCATCGAGCAGCTTCGAAATATTATGTAACTTTTCCTCGCAGTCTGATTTCATGTACTTGCGGAATCAGCAATTTCTGCTAAAAAAAATTAAAAATGTTTCCTAAACATAAGATATTTGTATGGCATTTTATTAATTTGTTCTAATTAAAATACATATAAAAAAATTTATTTATTGTGTTGCTGCTCAAGCAACATAGTAGAATTCAACCACAATTCAACAAAGTTTACAAAACTCAAGATTTTTTGAATTGCCATTGACTTGTATCGAGCACTTTCAGTAGCTTGTTTTAGACACAAAACTATGATCAAATCCATTTAAATTACAGGGGTTTGATTATCAGTTGGTGTCTAAAATGAGGTGCTGAAAGAGTTCGATGCAAGTCTAACGGCTCAGTTACCCGACTGTAATGTAATGTAACTGCAACAGTAGGAAACAGCTGATCGATATTGTTATGTGAAAAGTAATGAAAATTGTTATAGAGATGTAATGTAAGGTAACCTACTTTTCATATAAAAATATCGATCAGCTGTTTCCTACGTTGCAGTTACTTCACATTACAGTCGGGTAACTGAGACTAAAATTGTCGTGTGTTCGTGTAGTCTGCTGTGGTGAATGTGTTTAATGCATCAGTTGCAAGTTGGATAGTCAAATAAAGCAGTGTTATCAACTCTGGTGGAAAAAAACACCTTTTACCACTGCAATCTTACATAGTGTCCACATTTGATAATTTTATATCATAACTTGTAATATGACGCCGGCAGAGCAACTGTCATTTTAGGGTTTCGTACAACAAAGGTGAAAAGGACCCTATTGTTTTCGCTACGCTGTCCGTCTGTCCGTCACAGGGTATTTTCTCGAGAACCGTAAGAGCTACGGACCTGAAATTTGGACACAGTGTGTAGACCTTCGGCCGCTACAACAGCAAATACTGAGAGTTTGAAATTGAAGGGTGTTCCAAAACGAGCAACGAAAAATGTTAAAATCCCATGTATATTTTTATACAGACTACAACAATTAACACTAAAATTTAAAATAATTTAAATTAAAGGGTGTTCCATCAGTTAATGCAATTTTGACTATGTAATTTTGACAACTTGCTGTATCTTGTAAACCGTAAGAGCCAAAATCATGAAATTTACAAAAACGGTAAAACAAAAAAATCCAAAAATTATAAAATCGTCAAACCGAAAAAAATCGCCAAAAACGAAAAAGAAATCGCCAAAACGAAAAAAAGTAGCAAATTAAAAAAAATTCTAAAACGGAAAACCGGAAAAATCGCCAAAATTCAAAAAATCGCCAAAATTCAAAAAATCGCCAAAATGAAAAAAACCCCAAAAACAGAAAAAAATCGCCAAAACGAAAAAAAATCGCCAAAATGCAAAAAATTCCAATAACGGAAAAAAATCGCAAACATGCAACAAAAAAACCCCAGAAACAAAAAAAATTCGCCAAAACGAGAAAAAAGCTGCAAAACTAATAAAAATCATTTAAACTGAAAAAAACTTCCCAAAAACAAAAAACCAAAAAGCCACATTAAAAAAGCGCTCGAAACCGAATGTACGGAACACTTCGTGCGCGAGTCAAAGTCGCACTTTACTAAATTTTTTATTTTTTATTTTTTATTAATATCAACACAAATTGGTAGATGTTGATGATTTTATATCATGAATCAAACATATATTTGAAAAATACTTCCAAATATCTAATTTGCGTGTTGTTTAATCGCAAATATCTAATTTGCGTGTTGTTTAATTTTTTGGTCACAAATAATTGTTGTGCTGCCTTTTTTTATACGAAAATTGTTTAATAAATAAACGTTAAATGCACAGTAACACATAAAATGACATTTGATATCAAGCTGAATTTATCAGGCCGTGAGCTCTGATTATTATATCATAACGCTGCCATAATATTAATAAATTGAGTCTACACGTGATGAATTTTCATCATGATATCAATTTGACATTCATTATGATATATGTAAATTCATCAGGTGTGGACACTATGTTACATTTGCGAACAAACCAAAAGTTGAAGCACATAATAATCAAACACAGATGTTTAATATGCTGTTTCCACATTGCAAATTTAATTTATGTTTGACATCATATGTGAAAATTCTATATAAACGCTTAGAAGTTTGTTATAAAAAAAGTATTCGTTATAACCGAACTGCACCGTATATGCCGTTATATAAAAGTTCAACTTAAATTAATACAAATTTCAGTTATCAAAAATTTATACTGCTGCTACGAGTAGTTAACTTTTTGCATTTAGACAAGATTATCTACAAGAAAACAAAACATTAGATTACACTTTTTTATTTAAATGTCAAAAATATTGACAACCAATGCAGATACTCAAAAAAAAGAGTTAAATTGGTAATGAAATCAGTTTTTAAGGGGTTTTATTAAATTTGTTTTTATTCAGTTCGGACAAGCTCGCTTAATTTTTTTGATCAAGAAATGGGAAAAAATGGAAGCAATTTCGCAACATTTATCGTTAGTGGGAATTATTTTAATAATTATTACATTTGCTATTTCTTTTGTCTGTTGTAACTTTTTCATAGCCACGTGCACGTATCGCCAAGCGCGGTTAAGAGGTACATAATTGCTATTGTAATAATCAAAAAAATGTTTTATTTGTAAGAAAATAGAAAACATTGCTACACCAAATTAATTTTATAAAATTTCTTTAAGTGTACAATTTTGTTACAAAAAGGCATTAAACAAATGAATAAAAAATTTTAGTGAAAAGTGTCCAAAAGTCCAAATTATATGCAAAGAATTTCTAAAATGGAAAAAATTATACATACGTTATCCGTCGCCTTGGAGTACTTTGTTGGCGTATATTAAATCAGGAAACAATTGAACAGCTTCTACTTTATTTATGTATGTACGAGTATTTAACTCAAGTATTTTGATTTATTTTATTTTTATTTTTACTGCCACAAAACACAATAAAAAAAAAACAAACATACAGCAATCAGTGCCAAACTACATACTTCACGTACGTTAAAAATTTTCCAATCTTAAGGCCGAGTCACATAGAATCCGTCATACGTTTAACTTCGTGTTTTTCCACTGACAATTAAGTTGAAATGCAGGGTTTCTTACAAGATCTGTCACATTCAGTACGTCTTCGTTAAAGCAAAAGTATAAAAGTTGCTCAACTTTACCATACGTTGAGTAGTTTGTTAATTATTAGTTGGTTTTTTTATTTGTATATTTTGATATAGTTTTTTTTTGTTTTGTTTTGTGGGAGCACGAATAAAATAAAACAAAAGAAATTAATAAAACAAATAAAAAAAACTTGAGTTTAATTAGTGAAATAGCGAACAAACCTATTGAAGCTGCTCGAATGTTTCCGTCAACAAAGTATTCATGGTATCAACTTCCCCCCGTCATTGCGTTAATTGCAGTTGAAAAAGGCTACATATAAAGGATTTTATGTGACTTGGCGGCCTCCAGCACTTTGCGTTGACAGAGATGCACGGAATGTTAAAGCACAAGGTTCAAGGTTCACAAGGCTTATAAATCTATACAAGCACAAATTTGAACTTACGCCGATTCCGACAGAAAATAACGCAGTGATAATTTTAAAACTCTTCATGACATGTTTAAAATGAGAATTGTATTCTACAAATTAGCTGAACTACGAAGCACACAGGGATTTGGATAGTTAAGCCAGTTATTGCATAACTTAAAAAATATTTGTATTGAATTTGTATCAGTTACATTTTAATAAAAAAACTAATAAGGGATTGAAAATTTCAATAGCGGGATGTGTGGTCAGGTTACCCGTAACTGAATTCCGTAGCACCATAAAGGTTTCAAAAGTATATTAAAAGTTTACAATTTAGACTGAGGATTGAATTTCTAGTAACTAGTTAATCACCCAATGTATCTGAGTTAATTTAAGCTTCATTTGTATTGGCTAGAGTCAATGTGGTGTTTCCATGTAAGCCGTCGATCAAGGTGTATGTTGAGGAACAAGTTGGGAACCAGTATCTCTTTCTTCATAAGGTAAATGTTACCTGAGCACACTTTTATTCGCCATTAGTTCATACATAGTTCAATAGGGCACTATTACGAATATTATATATTATATGTACTACGAATATTTTTTTTTGCTTAGTATGTCTATATAAGAAAGACTCCGCTAGGGCATGTGTTATGTACTACGAATATTTTTTTTTTTTGGTTTAGTATATATATAAGAAAGACTTGGCCGGGAAAGACAATGAATCGATATAAATGGACCGTCAAGTCACTCTGGAACAAGTACCGTAACTATACTTAGATATTAACCTAAGCTTAATAGGTGTTTATACTGTGGTCGAGTGGGTAGTGTGCAAGCCTGCCTGTAATGCACGAGGTTCTCAGTTCGAGTCCCAAAAAATATCTGCTCAAAAATAAATTATAATTGAATTTGTAACTAATAAAAACAAAAATTATAAATTTTCATTGTTATAGTTAAGTGTCGGAATGACATGTTTAAATAATTATATTGTTCTACATCGAATAGGTCACTGTGGCATAGTTCAGTAAGAAGTCAAAAGGCGGATACTAAGTATCAATTAACTCCATCCTAAGCCAACTGGTCCGCTTCATAGGAAGTGTTAGAACTCGGACTGGTCCATATCACTTAAAGGCCGACCATGTGACTAGTCTTCTTGTCAGTTCTATTTCCTGCAGGGACCAAAGTATAACCTTGTTAGTTATGCTATTTTTCCAAATGAGATTAGAAGTCTAAAAAAGATAAATCGCAAGTCATAGTGCTATAATTTCCTGAAAAATCACACAAATTAGCTGAACTTTTGAACAGGTGTCGAATATGAAGATTACGGAGGTACCATAATTTCAAAATCAGCTTGTCTCGACTTAAGCACTTTGTCCTTTTTGACACACATACATATACATAATTATCTGTATATTAAAATTGGATTTCAACAATTTTTAGTTGCTCGCCTAAGAACACCCTTTAATTCTTAATTTTTTGTTGTAGCGGCCTTATTACATACTCTGTGAAAATTTCAGGTGGTACTTAGATCTTACAGTTCTCGAGAAAACAACCTGTGACAGACAGGCAGACAAACGGACACGATAACACGAAAAATTTATTTTTTACGAGACAAGTTACACATTCATAGATGTAATGATTTGAGCCCAGCTTCTAACTTCCAAAAGACACGTCTAGTGCTGCAAATTTTACTAAAATCGGCTAACTGAATCGTTCGAGGGATATCGTTGACGAAAGTTTTCGAAAAATTATGGCGTTTTACGATATCGAATGAAAACTTTCGACTGAAAATTTATATTGAAATATTGTTGTTTTCAGACTAAAATTTGTTTTTGTTTTCAAAATTTATATTGAAAACAACAATAAAAGACCAACAATTGTTTTTGTTTTCAATATAAATTTTCAGTCGAAAGTTTTCTTTCGATATCGTGAAACAGGCCACTAATATTTTTTCCTAATAACTTCAAAAATCTTTGCCAAACTGGTATTATATATAATTAAAAAGTTTATCGGAATTTTACAAACATTTGCAGCTTAGTGGAAAGTTTCAGGGATGGTTAACCGGTGCCCATATTTTTTTTTATCAAATGTCTGTCCTTATATTCTGTCTTCATTTCTATGAATTACTATTTAAGAAATGTATTCATATTTTTAAATAGTCAACTTTGGTAGAATGTAGCTCGTTTTGTAGTAGAAAAAAGTGCTTTAAAAAGGCCGTTTCTGGGAGGACTGGGGGTCTACTGTGTAATTTGTAACAAAAGAAAATTCCTTCTAATTTATATGTTTATGACATGTACATATTTGCTTTCGTTTCGAATTATATAGCAAACTCCCAGAGTCTGTTTTAAATGTTTGCATACATTATTTTGTAAAAGGATCCGTCGTGCAGAAGCTTCAAATTTATTGCCCTTATTTATTTATTTAGTTTTATTTATTATTTTTTGGCTTATAAAACATTCAAATACGAATACGTTAAGTGCTGTTGCACTGAAAAAATCTGTGCCTTGTATTCGCTTATCTGTATAGTTCGGTTATCCCCCTTTTCGGTAGCATTTATCTGTTTTTTATTTTATATGTATCATAAATTCGGAGATAAGAAACAAAATATCTGTGGAATGATAAAAAATATGAATGAATTTTATTGCTGTTGAGCCATTTTCAAAGCAACTGTTTTACAAAGTAATGCGCCATTACTCGATTTTGTTGAAAGCCAACCTGGAATCATATGATTTGGTTTTTGCTTTTACGCGTACACACGCAAGTATTTTATGATCATATTGTGCACGTGTAAGAAGCTGAATATACATATGTACACAGTTAAAATTTTGAAACCTTATTTGAAAATTTGTAGATGCTTTAGACTTCATCAAAAATGGGAGCAGTAGAAATGCGAAAATATTTTTATACCGGGAGGGCAAATATAGTGAAGGGAGAATTTCTAAGTCAGCTGTTTTGCTACATGAAATGAAAATTTTGAAATGATTTTGCAGAAGACCAAAAAAATAGTTTTTCAAAATTGGGCTAATTATCTCTTCCTATAACTTTACACTCGCTTTATCGAGCCTTATTTTCGATTTACTCGTAAGCGACAAAAATTAATGTTTGCAAGAGGTTTTTTTTAAATATTCAAATGTGTTTTACATACGTAAATTCTCGCTTACTTGAAATTTTAATTTCAATAAAAAAGTTAATTTTTTATTACATTTCGCTTACGATTAAATCAAAAATAGGGCTCGATATACCAAACTGACTGCCGAATATTGGCTTCCATGTGCCTTGTGGGCGTAAACATGCAGTCTTATAAGTGTACATACATACAGAGCCCGAGAAAACAATCCGAACATAACAAATGCCTTCAGAAAAATATTATAATAAGCTTACTAGCTAACCTACATAAGCCTTAAGCTTCAAGAAGGATTGAAAATATGTTGATAAGGGTTATCGTAACAACTGTAGAAAAATTATAACGGTAAACTCGTGATAATATTACACGTGTGATTACTATAAGCTTATCTTTGCAATTGTAGAATAAGCTTGCGAGCATAACATTACGAGTAAATTAACCCTCTTTCACCAAAAAATTTCCAAAAAGAATTCAATTTTTATTATCATGGCATTTTCCACAAATGGAATTTCTGCAAAAGATCGATATGAAACTCCTCACATTTTCTTGGGGCCCCACTGTAAGTAAATTTTGGTTAAGCAATTATTTGCTTAGCCGCAAGTGGCTGCGTACAGGGTGACCGATGACATTTTTCAAAAAGTGCCACCAAATAAAGGATTTATCAATAATTCTTTCTGCCAAAAAAAAAACCGACTTCAATGCAAAGATATGTTAGAAGAAGATAAGAAGAAGTACGTGAAATATAAAATTTAATTTTAATGGCGTGCCTCCGCCCATTTTTTAAATGCAAGATTGTGTGTTTTTCAGGGCTTAGGGTGTGTGTTAAGTTATGCTTAAATAATAGAAATATCCAGTCTAAAAATATCTACATGTGGCAACACAACTAATGTTACATTATTAACAGCGTTTTTTCCAAATTCTATTAAGACGCACATATGTATACATATCGCTCTTGTTCCTCTAAAAGGCTTCATTCAATTCAAAATTTACAAAATCTCAGAGGAGGCAAAAAAAAACGTTTATCTTTTTTAATATACGAGTACACTTGCATAACAAAGAGAAATAAAACTGTCGTTGAAAAAATTATGTATGATTGTTAGTTACAAAATTTTTAGTTAACCCCCTTTAGGGGAACAAGTGCCATATGTAAATAGTTTATTTATGCTGGTGTTTTTTATTTTTATTTTTGAATTTACTCACTGATACCATTTTTATCAATAGCTGTTGATATCATTTGTTTTAGCAACAATATTAAATTTGTTAATGGGAGTTGTTGTCAGTTGCTTTCAATAATTTTTGTGCAAAAGTCGTTAGAATAGAATTAATTTTATTTCATATCGATAAAAAAAAGTAATAATATCAAGTGCGCTCAATGTGGATTCTTTTAACTTCTTGCATTGTTATTGCTTTCATTGTTTGGTTTTTGAAAGAATATAGGAAGACGAGAGAGGTGGCACAAGGTAAATTGTGTTAAAAATTTAAATGTAGATAAGAATATCTTAAAATTTATTGAATCAAAATTAAAACAAAATCAATTAACTGCAATATTGCGACAAGACTTATCAAGCAGGTAGTACTACTAAACCAGCTGACTATAAAGTAAAAAATTTCAGATTATTTTTACAAGAAGTAATACTATGTTTCTTCGACTCCTTTAAAAATCTCGTTCAATTTCATTCTCACATCCATTTTATACTATACATAAATTAATTAAATTTTTTATTTTAAACTCACATTGAACATGAATTGTTATGTCTTCGTTTGCTAATAAATGCATATAAAAACATATGTATACATGCCAAAAAAAAGTACATTTTGATTTGTCCGATTTTTCCGACGATTTTTCAAGTATGAAATGATGGTTATTTTATATTTTATCGGTATTTCGATGATTTCTCGATAATTTTATCTGCCAGCCCTGTTCGTCAGCGGCTAAGGTTCAGTTACCCGATTGTAATGTAAAGTAAGTGCAACAGTAGGAAACAGCTGATCGATATTGTTATGTGAAAAGTAATGGAAATGGTTATAGAGATGTAATGTAACGTAACCTACTTTTCATATAAAAATATCGTTGCATTTACTTTACATTACAGTCGGGTATCTGAGCCTTTACGCGTCATCTGTTTTCTATTTGCGGGTCTGATTTAATAAAAATTTTTATTAGTCCTAGTTTACACTAAGCAAGTCTTATTGCTAAGCTGATTAGTCTGTTAAGAGAGCGAGATGAGGGGAAAAAGAAACGTTTCTGTTCCCCTCGTCTCCCTCTCTCTCGTAGCAAACTAATTAGCTTAGCCATAAGACTTGCATAGTGTAAACTAGGACTTAGTGTTCACCACATCATATCATCGTTTTAATTTAATTTTCAAATTCATTGTTTTTTAAACACTTTTGAAATGATTAATCTTATCGTTTGTTTAAAAACCCGATAATAATAATAATAATTATTATTAATAATAATTAACACATTGGTCAAACAAAAATATAAACAATAATAATTATCATTAACTGAACAACAAAAGAGTGACGTTTTCAACAAAGAACTAAATTTTGTCACTCATTTCGATTTATTTAATAAGTTTAACAGCACTTAAAACAAAGCGTTAATATTTTTGCTCCTTCTAAAATTTAAAGTTAGCAAATTTCAAAAGAAAAAGAGGCTTTAAAACTTGTTATGTTTGTATAAGTATGTATTAAATACTACGTTTATACGGGCGACCTATTCGCAAATAAAAATATTACTTTATACGGAGGACATAGCAAAAGTAAAAAAACTTGGTAGCACTTCTATTGAAAACTTTCTTATGTTGACAAAATAAAACTTGTGTAAATGTATAAAATAGCAAATATTTATTTGTTTTAATTGGCATTATTTGCTTCTATCAATGTATTTTGTGCAATATTTATCTATTTCGCCTTTTATGCGGTATAATTCTCTATTTGCAATATATTTATTTGCGAATAAGTTGTGCGTATTATTATTACTATGTTTAGTAATAATAATAAGCAATAATGTGTACATAGCTATGCTGATAGGTATTGTACGATTTTGATTACAGTGCTTTTACTGGATAAAGCTTTTGGTTTATCACAAATTTTTTTCTAAGTTTTATTGTATCACATCATATTATACTAAATTGTAAGGGACACACCATCTTGAGTGAAAACTTGCACACAGTCTCATCTCATTCTCATTTCACAAAACGTTTTGCCCATGCACAAAGTATATACTCACGTCTAATCTTATCTGCAACTAATATCGTATAACACTGTAAACTTTTTGCAAAAACCAATCGAAACCATAATTACTTATCTTCTTATAAACCGTTTAGATGAAGGGTGACGTAGCTGCCACAGCTCTTACGTTCTCTTTTGGAGCCCCTTATTAAATTCAGGCGCGTTTACATAAAGATTTTTTTTAATTTACCACCAAAATACAATAATTCCTTTCCTTTTCTTACGTTATATGTTTGTAATTTTTATATTAGAACTCTGCTTCTCGTGCACGTTATAAATTAACTAACCACTAATTTTCCTACACAACAAAAAAATAGGTCTAACTGGCAACACTGATCGTACATAGCATAACAAAAATATGAGAGAAGGAAATATGTAAAAGAGAAGAGTTAAAATTGTAGCTTGAATCAGGGCCAGTGTTGCCAGAAAATGATGATGAGAAAATGCTAAATCTGTAAAATGCTCTATAGAAAAAAAAGTACAATGCCAAATTTAAATTTAAAAAAAAAATTATTGAAATAGCTTTGAATTTCATGTTTGTACAAACTTAATAGTTTGTTTTTGAAATCACCACGATTTTCAGAACACGCCCGTATGAAAATAATTATTCTATACACTGAAAAAATAAATTGAACAGATTAACGATTTTTATTTTAAGCAAATTCTGCCAAAAAGCATCTGGCAGAATTTCTTAAAAGTTGAATACTTTTCAACGACTGAAAATGCCAGATCTGGCAGTGAAAATGCCAAAATGGCAACAATGATCAGGGCTGTCAGATGTGGCGATTTTCCGCCAAACATGGCGATTTTTCAATTTCTTAGGCGTCCAAATATTTGGCTTGGTGACATGGCGATTTTTCTGGTGATAAGTAAATTTATTGGCGATTTTTATGGCTATTTTTTTTAACAAAATTGAACTTCAAAGTTCTTGTAATTCCAGGAATATTAGTCTGTTAAAGGAATAGTTTAAAAACTGAATCCTACAAAAACTCGTCTGCTAGAACTTAAAACAATTTGGTTTTAATGATTTTTCTTATACGTATTAATTAAAGTCATTAATGCGTTTTGAATTTGGATGAGGAAATTATACAAGTATAATTTTTTTTTAAATATTTAAGTTCCTGGTACTAATGAAAGTAAACAAATCAATTAAATTTTAGTATTTAATCAGCAATAATTTAGAAAAGGTAAAACGGGGCAAACGAAAAAAGAGTCCAACTATTTTTTCGTTTAAACTTTGTAATATTCAAGAGAATTTAAAGAGAGTGTGTCAATCAAATTTTAAGACGAGTTTATTCCCCCCCCCCCCCCAAGAGAAATGATATTTTTAGTTAACTTCTTAATTTTGCTTCTAATCGTTTTCCTTCTATTACCAATAATATGCTTTATTATTCAAATTAAAAGTAAAAAGTTAGAACTTTTGTGTCGGCCATCGCCTTGTCGTCCCGATCGCGATAATTGGGTGAAAGTCTGGCAATGTACGGATTCAGGGTTATCGGAATCGTGTGTGGATTGTAGAGCAAATGGTATATTGTATGTATATTATGAGTAAAAAATATTTGGATAAAGAGCATATACTATATATGTATGTACGTTGTTGTTCATTATCTTATCGCAAAACTAAACTAGCTACTAAGTTATCATTATTAAATTATGTATGCATGTATGTATGTATATAACAGAAAAAAAACATTTAAAAAAATATGAATAAAACTATTTCGCAATTTAGTTATTAAGTACATAGGCAGCAGGCTACCTATCATTCTCTGTCAAAAGTTGTATACACACATTGATGTGAAGACAAATTAATTTGGCGTTATGGCAGTTATACCATTACAGCGGCAAGCGTGGTGGTAGTTCGAAAGTCTACTACATTTAACCCGCATTACTTGTTACTCATTCCTTCGATTTGTCACAACGATCTCTACAACTCTCGCCGGACTCACATAGCAGAAGTAAAACCCCAAATGTAAATGACCTTTTGGGTTATTCCTACTTCCTTCCGCAAACGGTAACGCGCAGTAGTAGAGCTGCCAAAGAAATATGAAGTACGAAATACGAAAGCGAAAAATTTTCCCAACACCATAATGCACAACACGCAAAATCAAATTGAATACGAGTAGCAAAAAATAATTTTTTTAAATTGAAATAAATACATAGGTTTGTTAATTTCAAAATTTTAAGCTTAAGAGACCCATACATCGAAAATATTGTTTTTGGTGTCAATTTTACTCAACACGAAACGGCCCGAACACGCACGAAATCAGATTTTTTGTCACGAACACTGTGTTATCAGGAAAAAACACGACATGTGCCCATGTGTACAAATGAAGTATTTAAATTAGCGTTTACACGTAAAGATCGAAAAATTCTATACACGCAAACTTTTTTACTAAGTCAGTTAAATTTCGGCACTTGCAGCGAATCGGGAATTTTTTCTACATTTTCCTTGATTATGCGCGCACAGAGTAACTACGACAGTTGTCAGATCATACAATATTGTCAGCAAATATTTATTAATTTATTAAAAATAAAAATTCTTAAACAGAAAGATATATGAAATCATATTAAAATAAGTATAGATAATAATTAAAAATAAATTTACAAAATGTTAGGCAATCAACCCATTCGTACTTTGGCCCTAGAACCTTGTACATGCTAAGTTCAACATTTCATCATGTTCATCTTGGGGAAAATATATATACATACATATACATATGTATTTATGTGATATATAAGTTCAACATTTTAAGTTTTCATGCGAAATAATATCACTGAGTTTTTTGAGTTGTGACACTATTGAAGTAAATGAGCGATATGTACGTTCAGGAAGTCAGCCCATGTTCACTACTTTCATGCCTAGTGAAGGGTGTACAAGATCCGAGGTGTCCCAATAAGAAGTTACTGTAATTGAAGCACAGCCGCGAATAACGTTGTAAAACACATTTTTTAAAAAACCAGTTTTTCACAGATTAACATTAACATAACTCTCTTGCGTTGTTCAAACGTCAAACCATCCAAAATTATGCACCCTATCGCCGTCAAAATACAATTACAATCAGTCAGTCGGTGGAAAACTTTGTAAGTAACTAATAAAATCATGCAAACGAAATTGTCGAAAATAATTGATAAATGTAGCAGAGATACAAAAAGAAAAGTTAATGCTACTTATAATTATTTTCGATAAGCTAAAAAAATTTAAACGAAAAAACCAATCTTGCTTTCAAATACGTTTTTTGCCTCTCCTGAAAAATTATTATTTTGTCACTTAAAACGTTATTCGCGGCTAACCTTCAATTGTTAAGTCATGTTTTACGCATTTATTTACATAGAACATATTTTCAGTTTTTAAAGAGCATAATATTTCTGCTTTGAGGAGAATCAATATTTATATGTATCATTTAAATAAATGTATAAGAATATAAACTACAACATACAGTACACGTACATACATACATACCTATCCAACACTCATATTTAAAAACAATATTCGATAATGAATATCTAAAAAAGTTTTGTGAAAAATAATACCTATTTCGCGCTTCATTTCTATTCAACACTAGGTGTGTTTTATTCGAAGCATAGGTACCTATATGTAACTACTTAATTTTTAAGCAGCTATAGCTATAGCTGCTTAATAAGTTTATACACACTTAAATTTGTTCTGAATATTTATGTAAACTTCGAATAAAACATACCTACTATTAGTTTTGTTGTAGTTGTTGTTTTAATAAAAAATATTTTTAAACTACCTTGACATAAGTCTGTAGAGACAATCTTATCAAGTAATTATCACGTTTGGAAAGATACAAACCTACATACATAAGTCTGTAGTATATGTATGTACACATACATTTGTACATAAATGAATGATATTTAGTAAGCAAACGCACTTTAATAACTTTATCTACTTATCTGCCTCCCACCCTCACCCCAACGCTCCTGCGCTGCAGAACTGATAATGAAAAAACACAAAAAAACGATAGGCTAAAAAGAACAACTTAAAAAAATAATTTAAAAACAAATTTAGTTTTACCGGAACAGTTTGATTTTCTAAAATTTCAACAACAAACGACTTGTTTTAAAAGCGAATACCTACTAAAGAAAAAAATAAAGTTTTCAATTTTTTTATTTTGGATTTTAAAACTTTCCACATAAATAAATAAATACTCGTACATATCGCGCAGTGTTAATATGAAAGATATTTTATTGTATATGACGTCCTTTTTCATGGTATTTCTTTCGGGTGCTGTGGTTTGCTTTTGTTTACGATTTTCATTTTGGATTTACACGGAATACTGGCCACGAGAGCAACGAGGACGTCGCAATAGTCCCACATATTTGGCACGACAGCGAAGAGGTTGGTATGATTGTTAATTAATTAGCTAATTTCTGGTTATTCTGATATGGCAGCACCAAACATTCCGTTAAGAATAACTATAACTCGTTGAAATGAAAGAAATAAGCAAACAATAACGGCAACAGTGTTGGCAAGCGAAAAAAGATAATAGCGAGTAAAATACGGATATAAACAAAAACAAAATTAATAAACGATAAACCAAAATGCAGACATGTATATTGAAAACTTAAAATAGAGAATTATTTATACGCAGGGCTTATTTGCAAATAAAACAATAAATTGTTGCCATATTATTGTTTTTACTGCGACTTACTAATTCAGAAAACTATTCACGATTAACGCACTATTTGCAAATAAAATGCTTGAGGTTGCCACGCTTACAAATGTTTGATAACAAAAAACAATAAATGGATAAATATTGCAACAAAAAACATTGATAGAAGCAAATAATTACTACGTTTATACGCAGGGCTTATTTGCAAATAAAACAGGAAATTGTTGCCATATTATTATTTTTACTGCGACTTACTAATTCAGAAAACTATTCACGATTAACGCACTATTTGCAAATAAAATGCTTGAGGTTGCTACGCTTACAAATGTTTGATAACAAAAAACAATAAATGGATAAATATTGCAACAAAAAACATTGATAGAAGCAAATAATGACGATTAAAACAAACAATTATTTGATATTTTGTACATTTACACTATTTTTTTTGTCAACATAAGTAAGTTTATTTATTTATTTATTTATTTATTTATTTAAACAGTGAGTTAATTTTTTTGCAAATACATAAAAATATTTGCAAATAAGTTAATAAATTGTTTATACGGCGTAACAATAGTACAAAACTTGCTAGCAATTCTATGGTAATCCTACTTACATATGTTTACAAAAATAATATGACAATATGTCGAATAATAAATTTCTTAAATTACAAAAATAATAGCGTAATTAAAAATAATTATTTGTTTTAATTGTGATTATTTTCTTCTATAAATGTTTTTTACGCAATATTTATCTATTTAACACAATTCTATGGCAAGAATTCACAGTTTTATTTGCAAATAAGCCGTGTGTATAAACGTAGTATAGTATTCATTATTGATAAAATATACACAGTATTCCAGAGTATAGCCGAACAAAATAATGTATTACCTATTTCCCACCTTATTTATTATTTTTATTTATTCATCAATTTTGTGAAGTAACAGTAAAAATTAAAATGCAAAAATTATGAAAATGGTTGACAAAATGCATAGTAAATTCCTTTGCTATTTTTATATTAGCCCTATTCACAATCTTGTGCAAATGGTCTTGCATCGTTGCATATGCAAAATGGAATAGCATATTGATACTCACCACTATTAATTGTTAAGTGTATACATATGTATACTGTACCATTTTGTACATGCTACGATGCAAGACATTTTGCACAATATTTTGAATTAGGCTATTATGTAAACATAAATATCTATGTTTATATACAACTAAGTTCGGTTATAACGAACAGTGGTTATAACATACATAGTATTGCGCACAGCTATAGTATCAATATTTCATAAAAGTCGTTTATAGCGAACTCTTTTTTAAAGTCCTCTAAAAAAAATTGCATATAAATTACTACGCGACAACCAACCATAAAATTGTAACACTTTATCAGATGTTCTCATATGGGAGTTTATTTTGAAAAGATTTGTATTTTTCTAAGACAAAATTCATGGGAATTCGGTGGCTCAATGACGGATAATATGGTTACTTCTGGCTACAAATGGGGGAGGGTAAATCTTACGTTTTTTAATGGACAATAGAAGGGAATCACAATGGACCCAAACAGTAAAGCCGTTTTCATTCATTTAATTGGTATAAAAGATAAAGCGGTGAAAAATGAATAAATTCTTCTATTTTCAACAATAATTTCCAGGCAATTTGTTCATATTTCTTTTTGTCCCCTATTTCAAATATGATTTACAAATTTTCAAATAAAACAACGGAAAATAAAATACATAGATATGTGTACAATTACGCCAGCAGGCTTATTTATGTCAAAAAATTAATGCGAAAGGACCAGTTTTCGATTTATTATATTAACAACATGCAAATTCGAACAGTTTTCTTTCCGAGTAGAATTACAAAATAACCCACCTAAACTCATACCCTGATTTCACTAATTCTCTCCATCATGGCGGCAGACGTTGTTCTGATATCTAGCTTGTCACTGCAGGAGAACATATGTACATACGTATGTACATATATACATACTTCTATTTTCTCCTTTTCGTCGAACTCATAATTATCAATGTCGATGTTACACAATCTCTAATAAAGTTCTAGTTTTCTACCAGTTGGCAGTTCCAGATTATTCAAATATATATCGTCGCTTGGTTATTGGTTTGCTGCAGACATAATGTATTTAGAATATACTCTTCCGCAAACCAATAACCAACAGAAGATATATATTTCTTGATTTGGTGCCCTTAAAGCTCTTAAAATTTCATTATCTTTTTATTTTGCAAATTCCCCTTTTGACACCACTTGTTACGTTTTTACCTTTTCAGAATGTTGTTTCTATAGTTTGAATATTTGCAATAAAAAAAATAGTCCCAAGCGCAAAATTTTTATCAAATCATAACACTTTATTTACTTAATGCTGATATTAAGAGCTTTTAAGACACGCAATGGTAAATAATTCACTGCTGGAATACCACGATGTTAACTATGATCTCTTTTGCACATGACTCCACTCAACTCAACTGACTGTTTAGCGGATGCATCGTATTTTGTATACTTAACATAAAGCTTCCAGAAGCTGCGAGCAGTACATGGATTCAGTAACTTTTATTATCGTATCGCTATAATAAATATAACGAAAATATATCGACTTTGATACTCAGTAACATATTTTAACGATATTCGCTGTCGGTTGGAGAAAAAAAATTAAGTCACAAGATCAAATTCATTGAGTTATCCTTTATTTTTTATACATAGATACCACATAATATTGAATTAAATGGTGAGTAAGATAAAGCTGGAGACTATCGTAAAAAGAAATTGCGTAATCACATTATCGTTACCGCAAGCGAATAAATATGTCGATAAATATTATGATTTTCGGTTCGCAAAAAGTTACAAAATCCAGGTAAAGGTCATAAGTTCGTATTGCAATTCGTTCTGTTGGTTTGTGTGTATGTGCGATTATAATTGTTATTGTTCGCTTCTGGCGTCTGCTTTGGTCATATGTGTTTGTGTGGTTGTACATTTCTTAATAAGCAGAAGGTATAACATTGTAGTTGTTGTTATGTTTTGAATGTTTACTTCGACTCGATTTTGTATGTTCTTTAGCTAATAACTTATGGATCATTCTTATTGTATACAATAAGAATGATCCATGGCAACACATTTTTATTAGGTCAGTTCACGTATATTTGCGTAAAAATATCGAGTTTTTGCTGCAATGCTGTCATAATGCAAACAACGTGATTTTTGTGATAATAATGAATTATTATATGAATGTATTAATCGTCATATCGTTCTTTATATTGTTTAAAAATTTAATACAAATATCTTGAATACTCCAGAATAAAATTATCGTTTTTAAATTAAGTTGTTAGTAGATTAAAAACTTCAAACTCGTTTTCTATGAGTTATGACTCTATTGCAGCAAATGCTCGATACATGAAATGTAAAAAATACCAAAAATTTGCAAGACACTTTTAAAAAATTAAAAATACTTTTAGGTACGAATTTACTTGAATGGTTAGACGGCTTATCCATACGAAAATTTTACTTTGCAAAGTCTTGAGTTTCTTGTAGAGAAGAGAAAAGAGAATGGTAGCTCTTTTTCCCTTTCTCCTACAAACTCAAGACTTTACAAAATAAACTTTGCATGTGGAAAAGCCATCTGAGTACATACTATAATGTGTTCTATGTACTACGTTTTAACCGATGTGATCATAAACTCGAATGGAATTGGGCTGAATAAAAACCTTCCATGTACATCCTGACTAACAGTTAAACTTTTGACAAAAAGCGTAGCAAAGTGTGATTGTTTGATATTTTAATCTTATCTCAACTTATAAAAAAATATTATTATCGATAAAGGTTTATACATATATGTATGTATGTATGTTCATACATATGTATGTATGTACTTTATAGTTCCTCTTGTTTCATGCATTAATACACAATTTCAGTAATATCCCGGTTGTAATTTGGAAAAATCGTTTTTTCTTGCAGTAGTAGAAGTAATTTTCGTAATAAATTTTATTGAATAAAAACAACTTTTTCTCCGGAATTTTATTGAAAGAAAAACTAACTAATCTTATCATCAAGATAGTGAACTTCTATAATATGAGTAATAAAACAAAACTATGATGCTTTTTATAACGCGTCTGTCTATAACAAAATTCTTTGGATTTTTTAAATTTCTTTAGGGAGTGTTTAAGTGCAACAATTAATTAAAAAATTGTGTATAACCACCTTTATAGAACATACATAAGTACATGCATAGACATATATTCTTTTAAAATGGACGAGGAAGAATATTTTGATGATCCAGTGGCTTATAGCATTTCCTTGGCTGCCCTTTTCGGCGTGTATTTAATTTTAATTGTAATTATTTTCAATTTAAATACTTAAAGTCTGTTAATTTTTTTCAAAAAGCCTTTATCAAGCAAGAGTCATATACTCGGCTCAATTCGCTTTGAAAAATTTATAATTTTGATATTAAAAAATGTAATGAAAAATATGTGTAGAAATCTAACGGATATTCAAATTACAAGCGGCGAAAATAGTCACCTGAGCAGTTGAGACGCATAGTGTTGACAACGCATTACAAACAGATAAATCGAAATTTGTATGAAAACGTTGATGCTAGCAGAGATGCCAGTTTGGTTTGATTTGTTTTACCCCAAATAAGCGGGAATCAAAAATAAAACCCCGCAGCTGGAATATGTACCATAATTATAAACGCGTTGTTTTTATAGCAATTACATTTGTTGATATCATGAATAAATAGTTATATAAATGTCGAGACTCATCTATTCTCCTCAAGAGAAATATTTTATTAAACAAATTTGCCGTGCAATTGTTTTTTTTTGTAAATTTATAACGTCGCTTTTTACAGCTATAACATTTTTTAAAATTATTTAATTAATTCGAACTTAAAATTTATCTTGAAGAGAGGCAAATAAAAAATCATGAGGGTTTCCCTTTTGGTCAATAAGTCTTTGACTGTTTGCATTTCCCGCCTCTTTACCGAAAACCCAACCCTGCTTCTGTCAACAGGTAGCTGATTTCTGTCAAATTTGAGCGAGCTGTGTCATTTATTTTGAGTTTAACAGCCATTGATAGCAGACCACTGCTAGATTTGGGAAGAAAATGGAAAAAACTGAATTTCGTGTGCTCATTAAGCATTATTTTTTGCGGAATAAAATGATCACGGTCGGTCGCACTTGGCAAATATTTGCCCAAGGCTACTAAAAAACTTATTGATTCAGACACGTATTTATTAAGTGTCGACCGATAGGAAATTTAAAGTTAGGGGTGAGAGAGAGAGCGAAGTGGTTTAAATTTTGAATGATCACGTGGGTATGAGAAAGCTTTCCGCAATATGGGTGCTGCGTTTGCTCACAATAGATCATACGGTGTTGTTCAACCGCAATATAAAGGAGTTTTGCCGATGTCTCCTAACCGTGGGCCGTGGATCATGGATTCACCATAAAACATCATACCAAACAGCAGTCAATACTGTGGGTTTCTCGTTGCTCTTGACTACCTTCAAAGTGGTAAAACAATCAATGGCGTATATTAATTATGCCAACATATTTGGCCATTTGCCCAAGAAAAAAGTTCTTTTCCCCCCAGGACAATGTAAAGGTGCACACATTTGTAGTTTCCATTGCAAAATTCCATTAAAAAAAAACTAAAAATTGGTCCCTCGTCCGCCCTAATATTAAAGACAATCCATGTTTTGCTACTTGCTATTTCACATTGAAATTTTGTTTGGCAAAATATTACCTTTAATAATTCCCAATCGATTTGTATGATTTAGGATTTGTTATAATTGCAATTAAGTACATATGTATAAAATTACAGTAAATTAAAATAGCAGTGGTTTTCCACTTCTTTGCTTTAAAAACTGTTAAAAAATATTTTAAGTATATTTTTATAAAGTGTACATTAGTTACAAACTAAAATAAAATTATAAATATATGGTATATATGTGAATGTTATAAATATTTTCCTAAAAATTATAAATCAAACTCAGCTGATTTATGAATCAAACATATTTCGGATGCTATGAGTATGATATCGACGTCCGATTCGTATCTATTGTTACTCATACTTATAAATCAACGTTATTGTGAGTATGAGTACATCAGAGTAGTTAAATCTCAATAATATCTACCCACTGAGTGACTACGAATATCTGAAAAACATTTCATTGCTTATCTCTAACTTCCCCTTAAATTTCATCGCCGAATTGGATACATCATATGATCACATCATTGTACTCAACTTAACAACTTTATGCTTTATTTATATTTTTTGTTTGCATTCATAAAAAACGCGCTTTTCATTTAAATCATATTTGCAATTTGTCGTTGTGTACTTGTAAAGGGTGACCCATAATTCCCACGTTCTTTGCGTTTACAGCAATTTTTGGTTTGGTACAACAACAAAAACGGTTTTATGAATAGCAACTTATAAATAATTAAAGTTTTTAGAGGTAAGTTCACCCTACCTGTAACTTTTATCGTGAGGTTTAAGGCTCAGTTAGCCGACTGTAATGTAAAGTAACAGCAACAGTAGGAAACAGCTGATCGATATTGTTATGTGAAAAGTAATGCAAATGGTTATAGAGATGTAATGTAACGTAACCTACTTTTCATATAAAAATATCGATCAGCTGTTTCCTACGTTGCAGTTATATTAGATTGTAGCCGGGTAACTGAGCCTTAATGGAATGTAACTGCAATTGTACGAAACAGCTGATCGATATTGTTATGTGTAAAGTAATGTGTAATGTAATGTAATGTAACGTAACCTACTTTTCACATAAAAATATCGATCAGCTGTTTCCTACCGTTGCTGTTACATTACATTAAGGCTCAGTTACCCGACTGTAATGTAATTTAACTGCAACGTAGGAAAGAGCTGATCGATATTTTTATATCACTGGGCCTTTTGTCATTTGAAGTTGCCACGTTTTCATGCGTTGCCACACTTTCTACTTAATATATTACAGCCAAATTTTATCTAATCAAAATATGACACAAAACAAAAACAATATAATACAAACATATAATAATACAAAAAAACAAATAAAAGAAGTGACTAAAAAGTTTTCATTTTATTTGTAACTTGGCAAATAAACAAAAGCAAGTTGCCACTAAGTATTTTTAACAATCAATAGCCACAATATTCACAGAAATGTTGCCACCAACCAAAAATTGTATTATTTATTTTATCGGACAGTTGTAATAATGGAAAAATTTCAAAGGTCACTTTATACTTCAGTTTTGCTAAAGTTAGTATTAACTATACGGAACTTTATCGTCAAGTCATAATAATGGCCTCTAGTCTAGCAATAGTATTTTCCCGTTGTGGAATAGAGAGAAGATCTATTTCAAGTTGAAGTTTCAATCGCTTTCAAATTCATCAGGCATAGTGCGTAGTCGAAATTCCTTGAAATTGAGAACTGTGACACAAATTGACAATCAATTTTAATTTATAAATACCACCGACGAAGAAACAACTCAAAATGGCAGCTTCACTCAATGTGCTGCTGCGATCAGCTGTTAAAATTGAACATAAAATTGCCAGATAAATGGAAAAGTAAAATTTCAAGTAATCTAGTTGTCAATATAAGTAAAAAGTATGAGTGTGTCAGTAAAAAAAGTGCAAAAATGTATCGTATACAGGCCAAGTTATCCATTGACATGAAGTGAGTGCTAATGCTTCTCCTTTCACGTCTAATCTAGATGCCAATTATAACACAGCACAACCCGAAAAAAAATTACGAGGTGCTGACACTAGTTTCTGATACAATTGTAGCTATGTATTTCGAAGTTTTTATAGATCACATCGGACTTTTAATTTAGGAGGATTAAAGTACGTTCCCTCCTTTAGACTGTTCATGCAGCATATCGGTGCATGAAACTATGTGGTCGTTATATCTTAAGTGTAGGGTATGATCAAGAAAGTAATAGAAAATTTTAATGCAAATAGTTTTGTGGAACGATATTACCCTTCCACTTATTAACTACCCCACACAACAGTAATTTTTGGTTTTATTCTAACAAATCGTAAAAAACAGCCTTAAAAAGAGGCGAGGGCGTGGATGAAATGTTCTTCAAAAATGTTGGCCTTAAAGTTTTACCAAATATATTAGAACACGCCAAATCTCCAAACTTAAGACAAACATCAAAAACCAGTCAAACTAAAGAATTCCCATTTTTATTGTTACAAATTCCCTTGTGAAACAATTAAAAATTTAAAAAGATGCGATGTGGGATACAAGGAAATTAGTAAGAATAAAAATGGGCTGTATAGAGTTTGGCTGATTTTTGCTGTTTGTGCTATTGTGAGCTAGTTTTTAACATAAAGATAAACTCTGCTTGTCAGTTAACTGTAGTTTAAGCTTAAAATATTGTTTTTCAAATAAAGATTATCTAGTCAATATTCTTAGTTTAACCCAATAACATTGCTCAGTTAAACTCAAGTTAGAACTGTCAAGTGATAAAAAAATATGAAACAAATATTACGAAATTGAAAAAAAAAACAGTTTTACCAAAAAGTTTAATAAACAAATACATTCATACATATGCATATAAATAAAATGATTTTAGTGATTTAGTGAATCCTATAATAAATTGGATAGGACAATTGTCAGAAAAATAAGGGGGATAAGAACACATGCAAAATTTGATGATAGTTTTTAGTTTATTTTTGGAGCGTCACTATTTTTTACCATATTAACTTTATTTTTTTAATCTCAAAAATCTCAGTTATTGAAGTTTTTTTTTCAGTGTTGCCCTAGTTACATGAAATATTTTCAACAATGAGACATCTGGATTGAAAACAAATTATGGCATTTCTAGCTAAATTGACAATTCTTAATGCATGACTGAATAAAAAGCATAGGCGGTTAAACCTCGTTTAAATTTGTTTCTTGGTTAACTCAAACTTATGTTAAACTAAGTTTAACTAATTAATAAGAAACTAGCCCTATAAGTTTTAACATAAAGTAATCTTTATTACATTTAATTTAAATTTTACGCAAGTTTAGGCAGACCCTTTAAAATCTTATCACATTTTGCTTTAAATATTTTTATCTTTTCTTAATTTTTTGTTATTTTGCAGTTCTAAACAATTTAATTCACTTAATTGTAAAAAAAAATTAACAAATTCAACATCCCCTCATTACTACGCTTCCAATTTGTGATTTAAATTAAAATAGTACTGAAATGATTTTTTAAAATATTTAAACAAAACAATGGATTCGTTGGTGATTTTCATACTCGGATACGTGATTTTGATTATAGTAATTTTTATTCTGCTACAAATAGTAATACCATTTTTGTGTACGTATTTTATGTAAATATGAAAAAATTATGTACGAAAATATGCAGAGATGTATTTATTTATGTTTGTATTTAAAACGAAACGAGTTGGATCGAAAACAATCAATTTGATTTAAAGTTTTAAATAAAGAAACGATTTTTTTATTAATGAAACAGAAAACTAAAGGTATTGTGTTTCAGTGATGCTCACACATGTTTTAGAATTCAAAGAGATTTTATAAAAAGGTTTTCTGGCAAGAATTTTTTTTTATAAAAATGAGAGGAGCAAAAGCAAAAGAAAATATACATTACTGATATTGTATTATGAGGAAGGCAGTGTAAAAGACATGCCAAGTGATTCGAAAGCAAATTTATTATAAAAAACTCCAAATACATAAATTAATCAAGTAGAAGAAACGAAAAAACAATGGCGATTAAGAACAAATAGAAAAAATAACATTATTTTTAAGCAACACTTACAAAAATTTTATTTAAAAGAGTGGGTTTATAGTTGGTTAAGCACGTATATAAGCATTTCGTTGCTGCTTAAGCAATTCCCAATGTATATAGACACGCTTTAAATGTAAAAAAAAAACTAAAACAATTTAAACCGACTTTAAAGTCGCTGCCAAGAGATCAGAATCATTTCTTATTACAGTAGTTTCCGCTTAATTGATCCCCGCATAATTGATTTACCCGGCTGATTGCTCTAAAAAACATTGAATAAAAATGTTCCATGGAAAACTCCTCGTTTAAATGAGTTCCGTTCAAATGCGTTGCCCTTTTAATTGACTCTTAAATAGCATTCCTTTTCAGAAATCCCAAACAAAAGTGCCGGTTAATTGGTTCTTCAAAATTTTCACAAATCGTCGGGTGGTTACTGGTTTGCAGCAGTAATAATGTATTCTTAATATATTGTGCGGCAAACCAGTAACCAACCGATGAAATGGTAATTGGTAAAACTATTGTGACATCGAAATAGTATGTACTAGTGGCAACGTTTGTCATTTCCGATATTTTTCGTTGTGTGAAATTGATTTCCATATAAAAAACATAATCGCCCCTATCGCGAACAGCTTTTCCCTCAAAATATTTTCCCTTTTCCACAAATTGCAATCGTAAATAATTTTTCACCAGAATTTTGTTCCTTTTTTTCATTCCCCTTATCGTGAATGACATTTTTCACTTGGATGTTTTCACTTTTCTCTTGGTTTTCTTCACTTTATTTTTACAGCCGAACTGAATCAATACATCGCGTAATTTCATGTTTAAATTTCTAATTAACTGCCAGTTTACAGAAACCATGTAAAAATTCTCGTCTGCCTATTTATATTGAAAGCAAAAACAAAGCACTCAAAATTTGTTTTAGTTTTCAATATAAATAGACAGCCGAGAATTTTTACATGGCTTCTATCATGGTGTAATTATACAGGTGACTGCGTAAAGATTTATTATACAAAAATACGGCAACCATAGCTGTGTAAAGAACCGAAGAATGTCAAAAGCACAAAAATAATTGTACCAAAACCAAAACAAAACGAAGTTTTTGGCATTCGTTAGCTACAAAGCACAAAGAGCAAAAAATTATCAGCTGAAGTAACGCTGCCACCTGTTTAAATACACCTTGGCTTCTATAAACTGGCAATAAATATTAAAAGTTATAAATAATTATCTTTACGAAAAATTCCACAAATTGAAAGAAAACATTTGTGTATTTCTTACTATCAAACATAAATTTGTCTGATTTTCAATTCATTTTTAAGCTTTATAAATCTTATTCTCGTTTTTTACATTCACTACGAATTGATAGCGGGAACGAACGTTCCCATGAAGTTCCCGATAGCAAATTTCCCTTCGTGGTGAATGAAAATCTCATGGGAACAAAAAATTTACATTTTATTCACGATAGGGATGAATGTAAACGTGTTGCACACATTTTGAGAATTCCAGATGCGTTCTCGGCATAAATGTTTACCTGATTATCTGCATTAGCCACAGTGTAATGGGCAAAAGACCTATCTAACCCGTCAATAAGCAATTTCATTGTACTTTTTTTAAGAAACCATTTGGGGTATTCAAACAGTAGTCTTAAGTATCATTTTGTCATAATGTTTTAAACTAATTTGTGATACGAGTAATCATTAATGAACAAATAAGAACATAATTAATTGTAAATATTCTGACAAACTCTAGCATAACGGAACAACTAGCTGTTTTCGAAGGTCGCAACATCTCTCTCTCTCTCTCCCTCTACTATCTCCAATATATCGGCCGGTATCTCACGAATAAATTCTTCAATATTGGCTTCCAGTGCGTCAACCGCTACCGCCTTGTCCCTCTAGACATGAGCCTTAACATAGCCCCACAAAAAATAGTCTAAAGGCATTAAATCGCCAAGTCACCAGGCCCAAACATGAAATAAACTGTTCACCGAACTCGCCTCTCAATAGGACTATTGTTTCTCGTGCTGTGTTGCCTGTGGCACAGTCTTGATGAAACCCCATGTCAGCTCTTCCATTTAGGGCAAAAAAAAATGTAATCATTGCGCGGTAGCGCTCACCATGCACAGTAACGTTCCTGCCTTAATCGTCTTTGAGAAAGTATGGTCCAAATATGACAACGGCCCATAATCCCAAGCACTAAATTTTTCGGGATGCATTGAATGTTCTGGCAATGCTTCTGGTTGCTCTGCTAAAATTTAGTCACAAGATTCCGAATAGTCACCTCAGAAGGTCGCCGAAACTAAACATAAAATGTAAAAAGTGCACTATGCACTTTCTTAACCGAACATGAGTTTTGATAATAAAATTCAATAAGCTGCCAGCGTTGTTCATTTATAAGTTGATTCATGGTTAAATTATAGACCAAAGTGAACATGTTTAACAGTAACCGTGTTACACGAAAACAGCTGAGCTACCAAAAACAGTGTTGCCAAAAAAAAAGTTTGCTAAAAAAATTAACCCTTTATTAAGCTCTTCCTATTGAACAAATGAGGGATAGAAGTAAAGAGCGGTGTGTGATCGTATAAGTAGCATCGAAGGCATATTCATGACAGGTAACAACAAATTACAAACTATAAAAACAATATGGTATTTTGTTGTTGCTTTGGGATGCTCTTATGTCAAAAGCAGCTGATTGAAGATACTAAAGCAGAGACCTATGTATGCCATGATGGCTCACAGCCGGCTGAGCCGAGCCGTTGATAATTTTAGTCAGCTACGTCGCTTTCTTATGTCGCCTGAAAATCAGCCATGTACATTATTTATTATATATATTACAATTATTTTCTTTATTTTTTATCTTAAATTTGATTTTCATGTTATTTGTTCTCAGCTTGCACTGACGATTTTCTCAAGAGCAGCCGCCGCCGAAAAAATTGCCTAGCACTTGTCTCTGTATATAAACAACTTTTGACACACGAGTTAACAGTTATATGAATTCGCCTTGAATTAGGCAAAAAAAAGTAGATCAGGGGCCCGTTTCTCAAAACTACAAATTACAAATCTACAAATAAAATACGCACAAAACAACAATAAAATTTGTAAAAGTGTTGTTGTTTTTTGTGTATTTTATTTGTAGATTTGTAATTTGTAGTTTTGAGAAACGGGCCCCAGCTGTGTTTTCAAGTTTACATGTTATGAATTTGCCTTGATAGCATCGGTGCTGCCAGATTTTGTTCCCAGCTTCTTAGCTTATTCATTTAGTAAAAACGCAATGCAAAAGGCACGGACTCACTATGACCATTTTTGCCGCTGGTAATTTGAATCTACCTCAGATGTCAATATACATTTTTCAATCAATTTTTTTACATCCAAAATATGAATTATTTCTTATATATGGCTTGTTTGTAGCCAATTTTAAATTAAAAAGTAAAATAACTCAGCCACGGCGAATTCAAACCAGGTGGTCTCGACAGCCCAGGTAACTGTTTTCAATAAATTTTTTTGAGCTCAGCTTGTTAGATATCGATACGACCTGTAAGGGATTTCGCTTTGAATTTTAAAGAAAATTTTAAATTACACATGTATTCATTTATTTTTATTTTTTGTTTTTAATCCCAACAAATTTAATTTTAAATAATTCTTTTAATACTTGACAAAAAAAGGCAGACTACGAATATAATAATCAATTTATTGCACCAGAATAAAGTTCTCATAAATGCAATCTTATCTTTTTATTAGAAAAACGGTTAAAAGAACCACAGTCTATGCAAAATTCAATTAAGAAAGAAAAACGGTTGAGGAAAGATCAGAAATCATGTGGGATTTATTGCCGTTGATCATGGCAGGACTAGGATTTCTTATTGTGTTTTCATGTCTGAGTTACCTTACATTTATAAGCGTTAGGTTGAACTGTGAAATTTTAGCAAGAAGTAAAATAATTTAAAATATAAACTTTTCTTAGAATTTTTAAAAATATGTACTATTAAACAAATTTTATTATTTCGTTTTACAGATCGCCAGGGCAATAATAACTGCACACAGGGCAATGACACGAGTAGAGCTGCTCGTTACAATGACATATTCTTCATTGAGCCCAACAGCCAGGAAGCAGCACGTATAAGAGCACAATTGGAAAAGGATGATAAAGATTTGCCAACGTATGACGAAGTCATGCGTATATCAAACTTGCCCACACCAGCACCGCTACCCCTCATGCCCACTTCTCTAACGATGGGCGCCTCTACTTCAAGTATCAGTACTAATAATACCGTACTATCTTTACCGCCATATGCAGAAACTGGAACCAGTATGCGTCCCTTGACACCGCCTCCTTATACACCAGAACCCATAGGAACTTCCGTTGTCGTGCCAATCAGTACCACCCCGCCACATTCGCAACAAACTACTACACAGACTACATGAAACATTATCTATTGAGAGATAAAACATCATGTGCGAGCGAATCCTGAAATGTAGATCCAGTGTATGGGCTGTACTTTATTTTTTTTAGTTTATAGTTTTGAAAAGATATTTTTATCCTTATAGTTTTTTAAATACAAACTATTTTTAAACTTACAGTCGGCAACCTGGTCTTAAATCAACAGATTTTTACGTTCCGGTTACATCTCTATAACCATTTACAGTTATATTCCATTAAAATCGGCTAAATGAGCCTTTAAGGTTCAATTAATAAACGTGCCATAGCCATAACCATACAAAACAAATGTTGCAACCAAAATTATGGGTAACCCTGTTTGATTGATTAATTATGTATGATTCATCATAACGCCACAGCCATAACCATAGAAACCAATTGAATTTTGTTTTTTCGACATAACTATAAACAGCTGTTTGCTGGTTAAACAAATTCGTTTTTTCACTTTTAAAATGAATAAACAAATGTGAACATAAACAGCTGTTAATGGCTATGGCAGCACTAAAGGAGAATTCACAACAACAGAACAAAATTTTTCACCGGAGAAATTTTTTTAATAAGAGTTTTTTGCAAGACAATTCAACCATTTCGCACAATTTGTCCAGGAAAATCAAAGCTACCGTATTTACGTTTATGTGCAGAAACAAGGTATATTAGTTTTACAAGGTGGCTGATGATTACAATTTACTGTTTTCTTGGTTTCACATACATACGTATTATAAATAGTTTATTAAACAAATTATAAATTAAAAGAAAATAATAATGAAAATTACGCTTAAACAATAAATGTAAATTTTTTACTTCAAGTATACTCGGTGCTTTTATTATACATATACTCGTAATATGATATGGCAGCTTAGTTCAACTTTGGCTGAAAAATTTAAATAGCTGGCAGCACAATTCGATTTTTCCCGACAAAAATTAAAATTAAAACAATTGGCCTTTCACACAAGAGAACAACAATAACATGCCAGTTAGTTGGTGAGAGGCAGAGAGTGGTTTTGTGGTTGGCATAATTTTTCAACCAGGCACAACCCTGCATTACCAGCACAAAACCAATACACACATAACTTAAAAAACAGCAAACATCAAATGCATACAAAAAACCTAACACACACAAAGATATGTATACGTATAAATTTTTATTCCGGATGAAGTAGTCTCGTGTGTTCTTAAAAGAACACAAATTGTGCGGCATAAAAATTAGTCTCGTGTGTGACAGGCCATTCAAGCAGGGCTGTCAGATACGGCGATTTCTCGCCAAACGTGGCGGTTTTTTAATTGATTTGACGACTAAATTTTTGATTTGGCGACATGGCGATAAATAAACTGGTTGGCGATTTTTATGGCTATTCTTTTAAACAAAATTGAACTTCAAAATTTTGGAAATTCAGGAAAATTAGTTTTTGGTGCCCGCCAACAGTGTCTAAGAGCCTGCAAAATCTGTGAAATAGACTTGCCAAAATTATCTGATCGGGTATTTAAGTCATTTTTTTAGAAAAACATCTTACAATCAATAAGAAGCGAATTATATAGATTAAACAAGATGTAATATCAATCAATATTTGTTAAACTTAATGAAAATTCATCGTCAACTAATCAAAATCATCAATCAATTTGGATGAAAATATAGTTAAAATACTTATTTTAGGCAGAAAATTTAAAAAGATGCGCCAAGTTATTACATAACCACTTTTTAAACATCACAGATGTGTAGTCATGTATATCACTTAATTTATTCGCAACTTTTGTCAAGATAATTACACATTTTTGTAAAAACATTATGGGGGAAGACTTATATTTTTTACGATATGGGAACATTTTTTTTATTTCTCTCATAAAACAAACTTCAAAAATACTTATTTTTTAAAAACAAAGAATGGAAGTACCATGATACAATAATACAGGTAACCGCGAAGCTTCAGCTGTTTTGCTTGTTTCATGATGTGATCTGCCAAATGGTGCTTATGTTTTACCAAAACACGCACACAGTGCCTATTAAAACTGTACTAATACAAACATGCTTTGCAAAGTCAAGAGATAACGCAAGTACATGTATATTGTTTTCTCTTGCTTGTCTCTCTTGTCAATCACAAAACAGCAATAAAAATCACTGTTTTAATCAGAAATAATTTCTTAATCAGGCTTGAGTTCAGTAATTTCAATTCTTATGAATGAAATATTTTTATTAATTAATGTGAGTATCTAAAGAAGAGAAGAAAAATTAAACTAGACACTATTAGCTGGGGGAAATACCGATATTTTTCTGTGCAGCCACGCACTTCATCAGCACCCATGTCTATCTACTGGGGTAGAGATTATTATTAACATCAGCTATTTAACCTGAAAATCTATGAAAGTGGAATATGAGAATTGATTGTGTATACAATTATTGATTTGCCTTTGGCAAACACATTTGTAAGTATCACTATTCATTTTCTGTTTTTCCATTTTCTATTTAGGTTAGCACGAAGTTATATCACTCTACCAATGTATGTTTAACTATTCTTACTTATCTTTTACGATCATCACATTAATTATTTTTACTTATTCGATGCACCATCGAATAAGTAAAAATATTGTTTTATTTGTTGTACATTTCTTGTAGATTTGCGGCTACCTGTTTTATTGTATCATGGGAAGTACCTTCTATATTTATATAATGCTGAAAATGTTCCGAACAAAATGTGTTCTCTTCTTCGCTCTCTCTCTCTCTCCCTCTCAAAAAGAAAAACGTCAAACAAAAAATTTTCGCAGAACAAATATTTTGTTCCGAAACAATGGGTGAATCCACCTTAACTGGTGACGCAAATATATTTATGGTTATGGCTATGGCATTATGGCATGACATGCCTGATTGAACCTTCAAAAAGCATTCATAGTTTTATAAATTCTTATCAATTGAATTAGGCTACTGTTCGTAACGCTTTTTAAGCCAAATTACATGTGATAATTATTAATGAACAAATAACATCCAAGTTAGTTGTAAATATTCTGACAACAACACATATGTAGTTGAACGGAACAGAATATTTACAACTAACTTGGATGTTATTTGTTCATTAATAATTATCACATGTAAAAAGCGTTACGAACAGTAGCCTAATTCAATTCACAAGAATTTAAGAAACAAATACAGTTCGAAAAATAATAATTAACTAAAATTCCTAGTTTTATTTTTATGCTCTCATTTTCAGACACAATCTCTCAAAACAATATAACCACATTTGCTTTAAATATCATACATTTTGTAAACACTGAAAGAGGCATCCCTCTTCATTCAAACTAATGAAATTTTTCATTACAAGTATGCTAAGGAGACCTTCATTAGATTTACGAAAGTCTTTCATTGTTTCTATGAACTTCATCGGGTATTTGTGTGATATATAGTATAAAACTACTCGTAATTCATTTGTTAATAATGTTTCATTGTTTTAATAATAACAACGATTAATAAACTGAATGAATCTTATACTTTCTCTTAATTCGTTGATGTCAGAAAAAAGGAAGAAGAGTGAAGTGGGGGTTTGTCCAGATCTTACGAATCCGGATCTGGCATCCCTAGACACAGTACTGTATAACCAGCGATGCCAATTTAGCGCCTTTCGCGCTAGTTTTAGCGCGTTTCAACTATGCCAAACGCGCTTTTTTTCGTCTTAGCGCGTTTAATAAAAAAAGCGCTAAATTAGCGCGATTTGATTAAAGTCAAAAATATCATTTCAGTTCAAAATCTTTTTACTTTTTTGTGTAAATTTAACATTTGTCTAATATCAAAAATATAACTTTTTGTTTAAATTCGTTAATGATTCAGATGTTGCAAATAAAATTCCCTTGACTGTTAGGTTAGGTTAGCAGGCTGCTAGTGAAGAATGAAAATTTAAGCGGTCTCCCTCACTTAGGTCCAATACGATGATCCCTTTGTGCTGCCTGTAAGTTGAAAGTGTAAGAATAAGGGGGAGACCGGGAATATAGGGAGGATATAGATGGAGAGGGTATAGATGGAGAGTTTCTGTAGAATAAGAGTGAGTAAAGGAGAGAAGAAGTGGGACAGGAGAGGGTCTAGTACATACACATGCCATAGACGAAGGCTAGCGGCCATACCAGCCGTTGCTCCTAAAGTATAGCCTTAGGTTTCTCAGTCCAATTTCCGATAGCTCGGACAAGCTATTGCAGGATATTCTGCCAAGGAAGTGTAGACGGATATCCTACAAAGCAGGGCATCATTGCAGCTTGACTGTCGATAAAATTTAAAACGCATTTTAATATTGTAAATGGGAAATATTTTGAAATTTCACAGTAAAAAATAAGTACTCGCACTCGTGACCCAAAAAATTTATATAACTTATTAAGCATATATTCTTTTTATACTTCAAAAAGCATTTGAATCGCAACACTATTCGACAATTTATATAAGTTGTTACAAAGTTTGACAAATAAAATTAAAATAAAAACTTAGAATATTTGGAAGGCGAGTCTGATTCTGTATTAAATGATTTTAGTTATTTAGGATATAATTTCGAGGAAGCAATATTGCAAAATCTGAAAAAGAGTTACTAAAAAAATGAATTGTATTCGTATTTACTAATACATACATCGACTTTTATTAAAATTTAATTTAGCGCGTAGGAAAACAGCGCGTTTTGACTATAAATTGTTGATAATGCTGTAACTTAGCGCTTTCTAGCGCGTTTTGAGAAGGACTACAGCGCGTTTGGGTTATAAATAGTTGGCATCGCTGTGTATAACGTTCTTTTGCCAAACTTACAGTATTATTTGTCTACTCGTACATAACTATTTACACAAAATGTTAAAATCATTAAAGGTAGAGGTCCATAGCTCGCTTTATGCGCGTTACGCTTTCTATGCAATTTTCCAAAAAGTAGAATCAATGCAATAGTATGTGACAAGTTACATTGCAAAAAACGCAGAACGCGTAGGCGCGTTCAAAGCGAAAAGTAGGTCTACTTTCTACTTTTGTACGCGTTACAAGCACCATGAAAGAAAGTCAGCTGTTCTTGAAAGCTAAAGACGTTAAATAATAATTTGTTTCTTACGTTATCGATAAATATTATTTAATAATTAAAATTAATTATCCACGGCAAAATTTATTAAAATTAATTAATTTTAATTAATTTTGCGTAAATAATAACTAATGCAAAACTGTTTTATTCACTCATGTATTTATTAAGTTAAATAGTTCCATACATAACTAATAGACAATTTTATAGAATCCAACATGATTGTAAACAGTTTAAATCAATAAATACATGTCTGAATCAAACAGTTTTTCATTAATAATTAGTTGGTTACGCTTTTTGGGGCAAATGCACACAAGAAATGCCAGATGTAAGCTCAGCCTTACATTAAAGTCAAGAACAGCCGACAATTTGCTGGAATAGCCCTGGCCGAGTTCTTCTCAAGACTATCATTTAAAATGCTGAATAAATAGTCAAAGACGTCTGCAGACATTCTTGTCGCGGTTCGAAATTGCTCAGGGTCAGAAGTTTTAATTTTTTAAATGTGGTTTCAAAAAACCCACTTAAATTCCGTTCTAAATACAACGGCCGCACCCAAAACCTTTTCTTTTTTTGAAATTGTACATAGGCATTTTTTGCACATAAAATTAAATATACAAACTCGACTAACTCCACAAATTCTTTTAAAACCTTGATTTCACTCTCCATTTTTGCTTTATAAGTATTTATAAACAAACGCACACAGCTGATCAAAACATAAATAAAATGGCGCATGAAAAGCAGTGCATGTAACTCAATGCGAACAAAGTATAGAATGAAACAAGAGGATGAAACGCGTGTAAAGCATAACGCGCAAAAAGCGAGCTATGGACCTCTACCTTAAGGGTTTTCATGAGAACTCTTCAAATTGCCATTTGTGCAATTGAGCAAACTTGCGATACTTGTTTCATGACGACCCATTTCTATAAATTTGAAACAAACGTCAAATAGGTCATTTGAAAAAATTAAATAAGAAAATTTCAAGCAATTTTGAATTAAAAAACATATTTGCATATTTCTATAAAAATAAGAAGTGTGTGTGTGTGTGTGTGTGTCTAAAAATATGTAAAGAAATTCAAAAAGTCAAAAAGTTGTTGTTTACAAAATGCACAGCTCTTAAATTTACGGATCAAAATTATTGAGAAAACTTAACAGGTTTATGTAAATAAATTGCCATACAATTTTTGACATTTTATTTACGAGAGTGTAAAAATGCACAATTGCACAGTTTGAACATTCTCATGAAAACCCTTATTATTTTATATTTTTCTCAAATTTGGTTTTTGTTTATACTATAAAAATATGAAGAACCGGTACGGCCAAGTGTAAAGGCAGAATTACCCGACTGTAAATGTAGAACTGTAAATGTAAATGTGTCAGCTGATCGAATCTGTTGCATGAAAAGCTATGCAAATGCTTACCTGACTGAAATGTCACGTAAATGTAACGTCTGAACCTGCAGAAAATAAAATTTCATGACGTCGTTACGTGACATTTGTAGACAGTGATGGGATGTATGTATATTGAATGAGAGTGTGGCACAATAGCCCTATTTTGGTACTTTTGTTTCTTTTGATAATTTAAGCTTTTGAGTTGCTAAATTTGTATACGTACATGACATATTTAATAAATTTAGTTTTTTAACAAAGTTTTTTTATAAAATCTGACCACAGACTGCCAATCGTATTTGTTTATTTTTTTGTTAATAATGTATGAATATGTAACATACTATAGTACATTTGTGCGAACAAACAGCATACAAACGCACAAAAACTATTTTTATTTAAAAATACCAAAAAAAAATTATAGAATGTGCGTTTAATCATAACAATTATAATGATAATAAAAATATAAATATTTTTATAATTATAATACATTATAATGTATGTATGTATACATATGAAGCTAAAATTGTAATTTCACTAAATATCAAAGTCATAACATTGTTTGTAAGTATAAAATAGAGATTTGATACTATTTAAATAATTTTCGTACTTTTTCCACACAATCAAAAATAATGTGAAGATATTGAACTCCCATCAATGTTTCGAACAGCTGTTGCGCATTTTATTTGAATTTGTTATACTAATAAACACCCAGCAAACAAAAAGTAGTATATATTTGCTCTTGTTCAAAAATATACATATGTAAATGTATATTGTTTGCGATTAAAATTAATTATTATTAGTAGGAACGGACATTAATAAGAAAAAGATAAAACGATAAAGTGGATATATAATAATGTTTTTATATGATTGAGGTGCTACTGAAACCATAGGCATTCCTGGAAATTAAGGAGTTAAACACTTCGTTGTTCCGATGAAATTGCTCAGTATCTGTTTTGCTACTTGTAGTTATATGCAAATATTACGGTTAGAGGCTTAAGCGTTACAGCTGCTATTAAAATGATTATAATTGAGCTGTTTTACATAAAATAATAATACACACATTTTCATTCTAAAAGGTGTCTTATTTCAAAAACTCCATTACTTTTTTTCAACAGTATAAAACATGCCATCAAAAGTAAATTATAATAGCTTCAGCGAAATTATTAAAGAAATCTTGGATTAATTGAAGCATTACCATATTATATTATTAACTTATAAGCAGTAATGCATACATACATATGTATGTATGATCACACAATTCATATACATTTCAATCAAAATGAATTCCATGAATTTAAATATACATATATGAACTTTTACGTTTGACTTCATATAACTCGCAATTTAAAATCAAAAATGAGTGTTTGCTGGGCACAAAGCAATTAGCATGTATGTATGTGTGCACAAGGAAGTTTTTTTTTTGTTTTGGTCGAAAACACATGACACGTTTTTAAGCATTCTATAAGCGTTCAAACATTTACATTTACATTACATTTACATTTACATTACATCTACGATTTCTACAGTCGGCTAACGAGGCCTTAAGGTACAGAACCAGCCAGTAAGTATAACCTCCGAAAAAATGAGTATTTTATTACAATAATCGTGTGGATTATTATTATTATTAATGCGGAGTTCTCTTGAGAGCCGAATCAGAAGAATGTTGTCCGGAAGCAATTCCCAAAGAATTTATACATTACAAATCGGTTGCTACATGATATAACCGTGTAAAGTTTTTACACTTTTTTTAGATGTTTTTGCTGGAAGTCTACTATTGAATTGAGTGAGCGGCAACGAAATGCATCTAGACAAGCTTAAACAACAGCAAACATAAGCTTATTATGAAGAAAAAAAAATCGTATATAAAAAAGTTTGCCCGAATAAAAATTTTTGCCCGAAACAAATGGATGAATTTAGGTGTACAATTTATTTACATATCCATATATCGGGGGTGTTCTGCAAAACGCACGTTTTAAATCGTCTAATTTGCAGGAAAGAGCTCAATTAAATTGGTGACCTATTGCAGCTTTTTAATTGGTTTTAATGTTTTAGATGTTTAAGATATTTTATACGAACTTAACTTCGCATGCAGTAAATAGTCCGATCAGCAGAACACTGCTTTTTGTTTTTGGAAATCGCACCATTTCAAAACGCACGGTTTACACAACACCCCTGCATATGTACATATGTATGTATCTATATGTGCATACATATTTTTTAACAAGATTTGAAACATACATACATAGTACGTATTTACATAATAAAATCTAAATTTTATATGCATTCACAAAAACTCGCGTACATAGAAAAGGTTCCTTATTTTCAGTTCCGTACGTACGAATATGAATCAGATATTCACCTTCGCCATTCTTAGTTGGTAGTGATATGTAAATTGGTTCGCTGATATTAACATCTATTCTTTGCTGAAAGTATCAAAAATAAATTGCTTGTGGTTATTAAATAAAACAATAATTCAAAGAAGTTGTGATCATTTCAAAATTTTAATTATTGAAGCATAAAAATCACGACATGATCACAAATTTTTCTAGCACTTTTTTTTAATACGAGCCCTTAATTTTGAAAATATAGACATATTAAGCTAATGATATTTACTTCCCTTTTCAAAATTTATGATTAAAAGTTAAAGTGAACTTTAGCTGACAGTTCTTCATATAAAACTTGCAGTTAAAGTCTGTGTTAGCTTTTAATTGTACATTGTGATTTATAGAAACTTGTGATTTTTTGTTTGCAAGCGATTTACAAAAATTTACTAGCATCACTTTCAAAATGAACAGCTCATACATACATACATATATCTGTGGCAAAAAAAGAATAAATTCAGTAAAGTGCGACTTTGACTCGCGCACGAAGGGTTCCGTATGTTGGGCTTTGAGCATTTTTTAATACAGTGCTTTTTACGTTTTTTCAGCTGAAATAATTTTTTTTTGATTATTTTTCGCTTTTTTCTCGTTTTGGCGATTTTTTAAATTTTGGCGATTTTTTTCATTTTGGCGATTTTTTTTTCATTTTGGCAATTTTTTTCATTTTGGCGATTTTTTTTTTTTATTTTGGCGATTTTTTTATTTTAGCGATTTTTCCGGTTTTCCGCGATTTATTTTCGATTTAGAATTTTTTTTTAATTTGGTGCTTTTTTTCGTTTTGGCGATTTTTTTTTTTTGATTTTGGCGATTTTTTTTCGGTTTGGCGATTTTATAGTTTTTAGATTTTTTTGTTTTACCGGTTTTGAAAATTTCAAGAAGTTTGCTCTTACGGTTTCCAAGATACAGCAAGTTATCAAAATTACATAGTCAAAATTACATTAACTGATGGTACACCCTCTAATTAAAATTTTTTTAATTTTAGTGTTAATTGTTGTATTCTGTATAAAAATACACTAACTTTACAAATTTCAAGTGCATATACATACATACAATTGTATGTATATTACATGGGATTTTAACATTTTTCGTTGCTCGTTTTGGCACACCCTTTAATTTCCAACTCTCATGTATTTGTTGTTGTAGCGGCCAAGGGTCTACACACTGTGTCGATTTCAGGTCCGTAGCTCTTACGGTTCTCGAGAAAATACCCTGTGACGGACAGACGGACGGACGGACAGACGGACAGCGTAGCGAAAACAATAGGGTTCCATTTTCACCTTTGGTGTACGGAACCCTAAAAAGTACTTATGTAAGTCGGGTTAACCTAAAATTGAGCTAATGACGCCATCATACTTTCCCAATTTAGAATTTGTGCAAAGTTTCGTTACCTAAAATCCACAAAAGCGTAACTTAATTTTTTTACCTTTTTTACGGGAGAAGAGAAAAACTTTATTAGTTTAAGACTATTTATTTCTCAGTGATCCAATAAAAAAAAGTGATGAAACTATAATCGTTTTTCCTAAAACCAAAACCAAAAAAAAAAAAAAAAAAAAAACGATAAGTGCATTGATTATATTTTCGATTTAATCGTAAGCGACAAAAATTTAAGTTTTCAGGATAAGGTTTTTATATAAAATTCAAATAAGTTTTGTATACGCAAATTGTCGCCTACGATAAAAATTTGCAGCCTTTATCTTAAAAAAAGTTATCAACAATTTTGGAATTTTGATCATTCAAATATATGGGTAGACACATAAAATTTTAATTTCAGCTCAGCTAATAAAATATTTAATAACTCAGTCAGTTTGTATCGGATTTTTTAGCACGAACCCCTTTTTACTCGTAATTAATTATGTTTTATAAGTAGGGTTATAAATAGTAGGGAAGTAACGAATGTTCGCATTCGCTTTCGCATTCGCAAATAATTCGCTTACTTTTGCTATTTGCATTCGCTTTTGCATTCGCTAAACTGTATGCGAATATTTGAAGCGAATATTAAAGACAAAAAACAAATGTTGTATTTCTTTTACGAAAATAGTTTACGATTTTAAATTTAAAGACGAACATTATTTTAAGCCACCATGAAAAAGATACATGTAAAGCAATAATATTTTAGCGGAAAACTTTTCTATCAATAAGTTCTCATTAGTATCAAAATGAAACCCAAATCCAGCGGTGTTTGGAATATTTTTCAGTTTTGATAAAGATAAAGACAGTGTTTACTCAAACTTTTGAACGCCATTCATTACTTCGTACAAATTTCAAATCCAAACAATAGTCCTTGTTTGTTGTAAGTTCCACGCAAAACAAGTGCCACTCATATTATTTCTCATGAAAACTTAAAATGTTGAAGATATATTTCATATGTTTTTCCCAAGATGAACAGAGTACTACTTCTGCAAGATTTTTTCAGGAAAAATTCATCACAAGTTTTCTTCATATGTATTTGACAGCATTTCACATGAAATGTTGAACAGAGTACCAGGATTTAGGGCTAAAGTACGAATGGGTGGATTGCCTAACATTGTGTAAACTTATTTTTAATTATTATATATACTCACTCTTATATAAATTTATTTGCATGTGATATTTTAACGAATTGTAATATTTGCATTCGCTTTCGCAAAAACTGAAATGTATTATTCGCTTTCGCATTCGCATTCGCTAAACTGGTATTCGTTACTTCCCTAATAAATAGTATGGATCCCGTACAAAAATACTGTAAAAGAATGAGTCCAATGAAGAAAATTTAAAAAAAAATCTGAAAAAATTAAGTTGGTAAAAAAATACTCACGTACATCTGAAATTTACTGAAATAGAATTTGTAGCGTTCAAAAGGTCTAACTCTCTTATATCTCAATCCATTTATATATTTAAAATCGGTTAATATTCAGTGATAAGTGCGAACGAGTACGAAAAACCGGTTTTTACCTATAACTCATGATTTGGAGGTTACCAAAATATGTATTCAAAATTACACCTCGTAGGAGCCAAAATTACCCGATTTCAAAGGAATTACACATAATATTAAAATAAAGAATTGACACATTTTAAGGTCAACTTATGATTTGGTATCAGCCCCAGTGAAGTGCAACATATCGAGAGCGTGTATTCAAAATACGTCAACTCAAATTTTCTCAAAATGAGTTTTCGGTGGCAAAAAAACCTCTCCTATAGAATATTCATCTGTAATATAGATTTCGAATCAAAAAAATTATTAAATATTGTTACGGAAATGGCCGTCGAGTTAACATAAGTGTTACGCAAGAATATTCGAACAGGGCCAATATAAAGAAACATCCAGAAGTATTTAAATAGATAACTAAACGTACACTCGTATTCACATACAAGCACTATAGCAAACAACTATATACACATGCGTAGCACATACATACCTGATTAAACGTAAACAAGCAACAACAACTACAAGGGTCTGCTTATTAAGAAGGTATACATAGCTACATGCATACATACATACATGCCTGACAATTCCAACTAAAGGCAGAAATAAAAGTAAACAACCACTTAATGATGTATGCATATACACACGTATGTACATAGTTACACATGAACTTAATTACGCGCTTTGTAAACAACATTGAAGATAATGATGATTCGGTCTAGACTTTGCATGAAAATTCTAGTGGTTGTTGTGCGAAGTATAAAAAGGGGTTGACGCACCCAACAGCAGTTCAGTCGCGATCAAAAGTTAGTTGGGAATAAGCCAGTTGCGGAGAAGCTCAGTTGCGAATAAGTGCAGTTGCTAATAAGAAGTCTGTTGTTAATCAAGTGAGTTGACAATTAAGTTGTGCGCAGTCCGTGATTTGTGATACAACAGTGAGTTGATATTTGAGTCTGTGCTTTACAATACGTGAGTTGGAAATTGAAGAGACTATAGTACAGTCTATAGTGACAGTTAGAGTCTGTCGTGATTTGAGATTATTGTGGAGTCCCTTGAGTAAAGAGTAAGGGAACAGTGGAAGCTGATAAACGTGTGTAAGTGAAGCCAGCGAGTCCTGATTAGTGTATCAACTGTGAGAGTCTGCCATAGAGTTGTTATTGGTGTATCAACTGGAAGTGTCGGCAGAGTGAGTCTTGTGTGTGACGAGCAACAGAGAAAGCAGAATTGTGTCAACACTAGCGCAGCCAGTGGTCTGAGACGTGTATATACAACAGCAAAGAAGGTGTAGTGGTAACCAGTTGTGAATATTGAAGTATCTATGTGTTTGTATTTAAGCTCTTGAATTGAATTTAGATTAGTGTTATTTATTAGTAAATAAAGATTGTATCATTCTTAACCCTAATTAGTACACTGGGGTCTTTTATTTATTGCAAATCTTCGAATCTACGGAAAAGCGTTTTTAACAGAGAATAAAAACGTAACAATATAATAGCATCAACTGGTTTCAGACGATAATTAATTATGCTAAATTTATGATATTTTATTTTGTTTATTTATATATTTATTATATTACGAGTATATATGTATGTATTCGTGTGTGTTCTGGCTTTCACATCGTTTTCACATGTTTTCTTCTGAGTTCGGAGGCTAAAACACATCATACGCCTGCTTAAGTTGAAATTTAGAAAATACAGATTAATAGTATGTGTTCTAGCATCCGAATTTAGAAGACCACATTTTGGAAATTGACGATTTCAAACTTTTAGATTTCCTCGTTTTCGATTTTAAGCAAAAAACTCGTATTTTTTCACAAGACTGTTACCAAGTGAAACTCGTATTTTTTTCACAAGACTGTTAACAAGTGAAAACAAAATCGAAAACGAAAAAATCTCAAAGTTTGAAATCGTCAATTTCCAAATAGTGTTCTTCTAAATTCGGATGCTAGAAATTGAAATTTGTATTTTCTAAATTTCAACTTAAGCATACGTACCATGTGTTTTAACATCCGAACTCACAAGAAAACGTGTGGAAGCCAGAACACACACGATTTATTATATAAAACAAACGAATTTCAAATTACCCGTAAATTACACCTGAGAGCAATTACCCACGCGCTACACTTGCACATAAAAATTACACCTGATTCGGGTAATTACCCGCGATTCGGCAACACTGGGTGTTTGGAAGATTCCAAAGATAGATTGATGTTATGCAAGCCACACACCTTGCGACCGTTGGTACACCACGTTGGATTAACAAGTTGTGTGTTTTGCCCACAAACTTTACAACAACGTGTACAACATTAGAGCACAACTTCATTTCTTAATTTTTGTTGGAGTAAACATGACATCGGGTGTTATGTCGCGTATTGTAATGGATGGTTTTTTTGGTGACAAAGTAAGAAGAAGAAGAACGTAAAAAGGACAGAAAAATGAATTAGGTTAAAGGAGTCATTTATATACAAAAAAACGTATTCTAATAACAAACTTTTGGAAATATTAAAAGTGAGCCAATGGACTACAAAAATTACACGTGGTTGTCAGACGAAGTATTCAATGACCTTTTGTCAAAAGTTCCGATGCATATACAATAGCAATTCTTCCGCCCAAACTCTTATACAATTATATAAAATCACTTATGTATTTCTGTTGAATTCACCATTTTATACGCAAATTTGAATTCGAGCGCGATGTTTTTCATATGACCACAACGAAAATAAGAACAAAATGAAATGAAGTTGTACAACAAGCTCCTAAATTTTACAACCTGTCTATACAACTTGCCAAAAAATCAAATCTTTTTAATCTTTCGTACAACCGATACACAACTTCATGCGACGACCCCACACACTTTACAATCTTGTACACAACTTGCTCATGTTGTACCAACAGTCGCAAGGTCTGTGGCTTGCTTTATACTCGACAATGCCTACCAGAAAAATAGTAACACATCCATGTTATTTCGACTTCACTAAGTTTTGTCACACAGTGTTATTACACTCTTGACTGCATCCGGTCAAAAATACTTGTGTGGCAACACTCTACTCTTGCGAAAGCAATGAATAGCTCTTGTTTTTTACATATATTTTCTTTACATACTTCTTAAGCTTAAATTAGACGGGCCAAAGCTATAACCAAAACAAAATTCAATTGGTTTCTATGGTAATGGGTATGGCGTTATGGCGAACCACCTCTAATCCAACACAGTGTTGCCCATACGTTTGGTTCGAACAGCTGTTTTGTATGTACATCCCAAACGGCTGGACCGATTGATTTGGTTTAGTTTTCTCTGTTGGAAAGGTGACTTGATCGAGATGGTTCTTAACCATGTTTGAAGAAAATCGGTCCAGCCGTTTAGAAGATGTCACATCCTTTCTAGATAATTCGGGGGTTTTTAAAATTTTTAATTTTTGTTATTGTTATTTACATCATTATCAATAAAAAAATGTGGGTTTTGGATATTTTGTCAGCTACGGTCTCTTTGATTTTAGGTGACGATATGTATGTACATTAGCTATGACATAGTGTTATATGAGAATCCTTAGTAATGAGATTTCGACTTAAAAGGACACCTCATTTTGTAAGGTTTGGAAAAAAATATTTGAGTCAAAATATGGTGGCAAAAGCAAAAAAATGTACAAAAAATCATATAAATTTCCAGGGGTCACCGCTATAAGCGTCAAATGTATGACCAGCTCGTAGGGCTCTAACTGCCCCTAGGGCGTACCTATCGAAGTCAAATGTATGTCCGACCTCGAATATTTTTGCAATATAAAGATTTTCTCTAAACATACTTATCGTCTATCTTCTCCCTTAAGTATAGGAGTTAGGCGGTCGATGTCGAGATCGAAAAGTCGTCCACTATGCCATACCTAATGTAAATACATATTAATTCTATATGCCAAAAAAAAAAAAAAATAACGTGTGCTTGAAGTGTACCTTTAAAGAAAATTTTGTATAGAAAGTTCGGTTTTAACGTACATTTCAAGCACACATTAGCCCAATTGGTATAGTTTATTGATACTCACCACTAAGAATTGTTAAGTGGTGAGTATCAATATACTATACCATTTTGCACATGCTAGTACAAGATTGTGAACTGGGCTATTATTTTTTTCATATGGGTGTAAGTCTTTTGCGGAAAATGCAACTCTGATTACAAGAATTGTTATTCTTGTTTTTTAATCTTTTAAACAATAGTCAGATCAGGGATGCATTTGCGTCAGAAGTGTTAATGTTTTTTCTTTATTATTATAGTATGAAACGGTCATAAATGCAAGTGTTTCATTATGACCGTTGGTACCTACCCCGACAGTAAATGGACAGGTGCGTTGTTCATCTGCTATCTGATCGAAATATGTATGCCAAACATCAGTTTTACTGAACATAGATTTGCAAAGGTCCTTGCGTTGAACATTGAAAACGGTAGGCTGCCAAGTGCCTCGAACTTTTTTGTATACTTGACCAGATAACTATTAATAAAAATATAAATAGTATAGCTTTACTAAATTTATTTTTTATGTACATATTTCACTTTTTCGGAAGCAGTTCCTCATGGCTTGCTATGTAAATCAATGTTTTAATACCAAAAATCACCACGCACTGGGGAATAAGAAAATTGTTCAATATGAATAAAGTAGGTGTAACAAAAATGTGAACCAAATACGTACAAGGAATAGTGGTAATAAATATTGGTAATGAAAATATGAAACGCAAATACAAAACGGTGTGTGCATGTTACATATGTAAATTCTTGTAAATGATATGACATGGCTGGATATGAGACAACATATGCATTTTTTTTAGGTGTGTAGGTTCATAACTCGGTACATTTTAACATTTTAGACGGATTGTTGTGTGAGAGGGTATAGCTTCCCATTGGTCCCATTGTAAAAAAGTGGGCGGAGACACGCCCACAATTTTTTAAATATTATTCTACGATCTTCTACTCATTTGATTGCTGCGAAGCCTATAAAACATCTTTGGTTCTTGTAATTACACAATTTTAAAGTTGAAAAAATGGGCGGAGCTACGCCCATTAAAATGTATTATATTATTTCACGTGGTTCTACTTAACCGATTTTTACGAAACTTACGACACGCCTTGAGCTCTAAAATAGACACAATCCTCTTTTTAAAAAAATTGGCACACACCCTAAGCTTAGATAAAGGCACAAATTTGCGTTGAAAAAAGTGGGCGGGGCACACCTATTAAATTTTATTATAATATTTCACGTGCTTGTACCTAACCAATACTTACGAAACTTGGCACACACCTTGAACTCTTAAAAATACACATTCTTGTTTTAAAAAAATGGGCCTAGCCACGCCCTATAAAATTTAATACTAACTTTCACGTGCTTTTACTTAATCGATCTTTACGAAACTTGGCACACACCCTGAGCTTTACAAAATACTCAAGCATGTGTTAAAAAAAAGTAGCGGGACTACGGCCATGTAAGTTTAGTATTAAATTAAATATATTTCTGCGTATTAAAAGTATGCAATAAAAAGGTAAAAATAAAACTTTTTAAAAAAAATTAAGCCGACTTCAAAAATAAGCACTAAAAGCTAAAAATAATATAGATATAGTTAAATAAAAGATTTTTATATATATGTTACTTATAGTGCTGTTTGAAGTTGGTGCCAGTAATGCTGGTACTAAGCACAACTACTCAGCATCTGAAATTTTTTGAGTTGTGACTGTTTATGATTTAGTGTGCGATATGTATGTATGTATGTATATTAGTCTCGTCGTAGTTTGTATCGGATTTTTTTTTAATCTGTATACATATGTGCGCTGTCTAAAATATGAGGTTTGCTGCCATAAATGCGGTATTAATTTTTTGGCTCGATCCTAGTGGGGCCTAAAGTACGCGATGAATAGTGGGGAGTTTGTAAAAATAAAAATGGAAATAATTCTACAGTTTCTAAACGAGCCGTCCGATTGTTATGAAAATTCATACAGCATTTGCTATTTTATTTCTTTTCCAATATGGTCTGCTGAAAAGTATCTCTAAGGTGGAAAATAATGCAATAAGGCACAGAAAGTAAGCACAAATAGAATTTGCATTTGAGTTCCCGGCGATTCCCAAAACAAATTCGCAAGATCCCGAAAATGGGATTTTTTTCAGTATTTTTGCTTCTTCTTATCTTTCGCCTGGCGCAGATAATCCTTTTGCGGCGAAAGTCAGGCGTTTTGTGCTAGATTGAAGGAAGATGTAATTTGTAGTCGAATTTGAAGCCGAAAAACGATAACCACGATAAGGAGGAATATTTTTGAAAATATTTAAAAAAAAAATCATATCTTAAGCTGGCATGATGATTTTTTTGGTTCCAGCCTATATTAAGTCCTGTCTACGCGTACGACAATTATATAAACCACTTTTACTGAATTTGGATAAATATTAAATTATTTTCTACAATATGTATGTATATTTGATGATTGCCAGATTTTTTGGGTGTATTTTTTACCTTTAATTTTTAAATGTTAAAAAATTTTTATGGCGATTTTTCATTTTTATTTTTGTGTGATTTGGTTTTGGGTGACTTTTCATGGAGCCTATTTACTCCGGTTATAACGAACTTCACTTAGAACGAATGAAATCGCCAGGTCCCTCGGAGTTCGTTATAACCAAACTGCAAGATAGGTATTTTCAGTGCATTGGCATTAGTGTAAATATTATTATGTTAGTATTAGTGCTCTCTTTTTGTGAACATCTCTCGTGTAAAAACAGTAATTGAAATAATTGTAAATGATTCATAGTAAGTACTGTGATTTTCGATTTCAAGAAATTGTAATTAGTAATTTTTTTTAATGTAAAATGTGTAAAAAAAAACTTACATCTAGTGGCTCATTCAGGGACTGCGTTACCATTGCGTATCCATCAACCAATAAACTTCCCTCTATCGTTTTTAAGAAATTCAAGTTAGATATATTAAACATTATGTCAATAAATTTATCTGCCTGGTTTTCACAGGGCGCGAAAATTCGTTCGTCCAAAAATTCCAATTCATATTTTGTTGATCCGTGGCCCACCTAAAAAACATAACATTAAATGTAATAAAACTTTTCAAAATATAAATATTAAACTTTTATTAAATCTCACAAATAATAATTTAAAAAATTCATGCATTTCGTTGCTGCTCAAGCAACACATCGTCTACTGATCGTCAGTGATTTAACATACAACACAACAAATAAATTAAAATTATAGAGCGTAGAGCCAAAAAATTCAAATTATAGCGCGTCGGCGATAAAGATTCCATGCAAATAATTTCAAATTACTGAGAGGACCAAATTATACAGATTTTTATATTTATTATTCGAATAGGCTAAAGTTCGTATTGCTATGTAAGCCAAATATAGATTATTTTTTTAAATTTATTGAATGTTTTTCACGGAACCTGTGAGACAGTTTGAATCATGGAGATATTTATATTAACGAGTTTCAAATTATCAAGACTCGACTCTAACCCAAATGCCACAACACTTGTCCCCCAATCATACCTACCTTACGACTTTTGTTCTATTTTATATCCTGTATATTATTTTTTTACATATATCAGCTGATCTATTGACAAAAGTCAAAATCTATAAAAATACATACGCTGGGTTGTAGATTTGAATGAGACACAAGCCCTTATTTTGTGGCGTTTCAATTCCTAAAAAGAGAGATGCTGATAACCTCGAAAATTACCGCTCATTGCGATGGAGAATAAGGTTAACTATTTTCTAACTCTACGTTCCCTTCTTTCGAAAAAATTATGCAATGCAATTCAATATACATATACTCAAAGGCAAAGTAAGCTCTTGAAAAATCTCCAGGCACTTTGACATTGTGTGTGGCATTGTGCACTCTTGTCAAAATTTATTGGTTTTAGTAAATTTTAATTATTTTTGTTCGAACTTCATTTGTTTCTATATTTATGATTTGAAGAGGCTAAAGTTTGTATCGCTTTGTAAGCCAAATTGCATGTGATAATTATTAATGAACAAACAACACCAAAGTTCAACTATGTGTTGTTGTCAGAATATTTACAACTAACTTTGATGTTATTTGTTCATTAATAATTATCACATGTAATTTGGCGTAAAAAGCGTTACGAACATTAGCCTGTTCTATTCATAAGAATATAGAAACAAAATACAGTTCGAAAAATAATAATTAAATTAACTAACACCAAAGTTTGTTGTAAATATTCTGACTAACAACACATAGTTGAACGGAACAACTAGCCGTTTTCGAAGGCCACTAAACCTTCATCATCACCGTTCTTCTGTGTTTGGTGCACTGTGTGTGGTGTCAGTTGATGTAGATGTCTGCTTTATATACCCAACCGTCATTGCAAATGGAATATGTGAATTGTTTTTGATTCATCTTGTTTCAATTTGCTGAAAGCTTTTTTGTAATGAAAGCTCAATTTTACCATCTCTAAATTTACAACAGGCTTGCCATTGTCGTTTGTTAGAGATGGTAAAATTGAGATTTCATTACAAAAAAGCTTTCAGCAAAAACTGGATGAAATAAATTTTTCTTCAAAACTTTTCACGACCATACCTGCCACCTATCCTCATTCTGCCTAGGCAAAAATTGAATTTTTTTTAAATAAAGTTTAAAGCTACTGCTCATGGTGTAATTATACAGGTGACTGCGTAAGGATTTGTTATACAAAAATACGGCAACCATAGCTGTGTAAAGAACCGAAGAATGTCAAAAGCACAAATAATTGTACCAAAACCAAAACAAAACGAAGTTTTTGACATTCGTTAGCTACAAAGCACATAGAGCAAAAAATTATCAGCTGAAGTAACGCTGCCACCTGTTAAAATACACCTTGCTACTGCTCTAACTGTTCTTCTTCTTCTACTCAAGGATGCCTCCAGAGTAGTCAAATATGCATATGACCAACCTTCTATAGCCAATAAATTTCTGAAAAAAAAAAATAATCAAGCACACTTTGATATTAATAAGAATAGATCATACAATATTCATTTTTACAATCGAGATCGAGCGTCGTGCATGTGTATATAAACACCACTTATTATACTTTTGCCTCTTAGCAGTATTTCAATGACTCCTGTAGGCTTTTTTTAATTACTTTAAATATTTTATTATAATCACTCACCGAAATCAGACCCATTAGTATTACGATTAATATTTTAAACCTCATTCTTTAATTATTACAAATAAACTAGTCGCAATATTTTGATGTCAATCCTATTATATATTGTTTAAATCTCTTATCATATCTTACTTAAAAAACATAAAACAGTGAGATAAATTTTAAAAAAGTGTTCGTATTACAAATATTAAATTTTATCAGATAGTAATTTATGAAGCGTGAAAGTGCAGATTAATCATTCCACAGTGGATTCCACATTTTGATTTCGAGTCCTATTATATATTGTTTAAATACACGCCATTTAAAATTCTTTTATCAGATCTCACATAAAAAATATAAAACATTGAGATAAATCTCAAAGTATTCGTATAATAAACATTAAATTGTATCATATAGTAATTTATGAGGCGTGAAAGTGCAGATTAATCATGCCACAGTGGAGCTGATCTCAAAAATATTGATACTAAGCCTATACTCGCAAATTATAGATGAATAAATAAGCCATGGTATCAAAAACAAAGCAAAATTGTTTCTGAAACAGTTACAACTATAAAAAATAAGAAGTTTATTTGTTAGTGTAAAAAATTTTTTGCTTGCTTATTTATATAGGATACCGCGAAATTAAATGATTTTTTGATTTAACAGGACGGTGACTAGGAACGAAAACGGCGATTTATTGCTAGAAACTTGTACAACTAACACCCTCGCAATAGGCGACACATATTTCCCACACAAATCACATTACATACATACATATTTAGACGTGAGAATCCAGGATCGGGCAATTTCATCACATCTACGTATCAAAGAGATAGTTTTGGACTCTTCAAGACATACGAATATTCCGAAGTGCTGATACAGCAAACTGATCATTACTTGCTTATATCTGAACTCAGACTTACTGTCAAGACTGGATGACATGTCAGATATTCAGTAAACCTAACGTAGACCATGCAACATATCCCAATAGAAATACCAAGCTGTCGGAAGCAGCTACGCCACAAGCGTCCCCCAATTCTACAATAATATTTGTTAGTCAGAGCAAAACATAAATGTAGGTGAAGAATGGGGAAAACTAGGGCAGATCTTCAACGATCAATCAATGGAAGGAAAGTCTTACAATCAAACTTTCCCAAAAAAAATTTATTTTATCCAAAACTATGCAGTAACTGGAGAAGTATCGGTTTAGCTCCCTTCCTCTACCTCCTAAATGGAAAAGCCGTTCTTGCGTAGAACAAATTAACAGCATTCGTCAAATAATTGAACAATTCAATGAATAGAGCTCCATCCTTTATCTCACAGTTATCGATTTCGAAAAAGCATTCAACACTACCGATCGAATCAAAATATGTTATACCCTCTATAATAAAGGTATTCCAAAAAAAAAAAAATAATGGCACTATTCATTGAAAAGTTTCAAGCCCTATAAATCTCCAGGGCGAGACGATATTATACCGTTCAAATCACAGCCCAAGACTGAGTTATATTCTTATCAAGTAAGTCTTGATCCCAAAGGCTGGTAAAAGATTTAAGATCTAAGGACTTCAGACCTATAAGTCTATCATAATTTCCTCTGAAAACACTAGAAAGGATGATTGATCACTACATTCGCAATACCATCAATGTTAAGCAGCCTTCCCCCCGCTTTCTACATAAGCTGGTCAGTGTAATAGATAAATTACGCTCTGTGGGTAAGTACATCCTTGTGGGCTTCTTAGATTCTGTGGGGCTTTTAACAGCATTTCTCGAGATGTGATAACTGGTGCTTTATCGAATTTGGGCTTCAGTGCATGATTATACAAAAGGATTCAAAATATACTACTCTACATTATGATAATCTCAGTTCTAGGAGCTGCTAGGCTGATCTGCTTTGTAGATAGGCGCGTACCATAAGGAGAAGTTTTCTCGCCTCTCTTGCGGAATCTAGGACCTAACTCACTGTATATAACTAGTATTCTCCGCACTACTCCTACGGACGCATTGGATATGCTTCCACATCTGCTACCATGGGACATAATAGGCAAGAAAATAGGAATAATTTCTGCAGTCCGTCTTCGTTGTATTTCTCTGTGGTATGGAAGATTGACCAAATCTCCCATTCTCTATTTCAAAGATCTGGATAGCATCCAGAGAAGCTTGGCGGAATGTTTTTTTAGGTAGAAGAAAAGGTGTAGCATTTTACATGGATGGCTCTAAAGCTGAAGTAGGTGTGTGTTACGGAGTTTACTCAGGAACATTAGGTCTTCGTATTTCAAAGCGACTTCCGGATCCTTCCAGTGTTTAGCAGGCAGGGATTCTTGCTATCAAGGAAGTTGCGGATTGGTTGAGAATAAATGTCACTTCATATTCATGCCCTAGAGTCTCTCGGGGCATAGAGGTTTTCAGGGAGAGCTGTTTAACTTGCAAAAACTGGGTCAACCGCACAGCGTCCACTGGAATTGGAATTGGAATGTGGAGGTTTAGCCCTACTATCGTGCAAATTTAAACTTAGGCGCAAGACTAAACAAGAAACAAATAGAAGGTGAGCCCTAAAAAATTACTGCAGTATCACCAGGCAGTTATATATATATATATATATATATATATATATATATATATATATATTGGTTCCTTTGGCTACTTATAAGGAGCATAGGGCCTCAAAAAACTTCGTTCCAATAACTCCTGTTCGATGCTAGGTTTTTTACTTCACTCCAGCTTTTGCCTGATTTCTTAACTTCCAAAGTTACTTGTTATTGGAAAAATGTTTTCAATCATATAAGCTTTGTTTTCTACTTTGTTCGAAAAAACGATATTTTTTTATTCCTTTGTAAACTTTTTAAAAACTAGTAATATTATTCGTTAAATATAAGACTCTTATTTTTCAATTACGAGAGTTGTATATGCCAAGTGTTAGCAGGGTGTCCTCTACGTCTGCTTCCTTGAGCGTTCCAATCAATGGAATTGCGGGTGATATCAGTGAGTGGACGACGTAGTGAGTGGCCAATCCAACCCCATTTACGCATAAATATTTCATCCCATATTGGTGTCTGATTAGTTCGGGTCCAGAGTTGTACATTCGATCAGGCAGTTATGGAGCCACCTTAATTTCAAGAAATAAGAAAGAAATCTGTAGTATTCTAGTGTACGTGTTTACCGGACACTCTCTCATATGCAGGCATGCACAGAGGCTAAGGATCGATACGAATACAAGCGTTTGCCGTAGCTGCCAAAGATATTGAAGAAGAGGCAAAAGTAGAACAACATTTTCTGTGCTATTGTTCTGGACTAGTGAGGAAGAAAATTGACACCATGGGCACTTTTGAGGTAAGGACACTTTCTGACCTTACCTGACCTTGTTGGTTCGACGATCGTACTATATAAGTGCATCCCGGATTCTTGAAGAATTTATAACTCCAGTTCTTGTGCAGTAATTCTTTCCAAATAATCTCTGATCCTAGGTTTCTATGTTTTTGTCAAAATTCTTTTGAATCGCATTGTTATCTACCAAATAATACAACTCTCATTATAAAAATTATAACTCTGGCGATTTGAAGCAGCTTTTGAATGGGAAAGTATAACTTCGGAAAATACGAGTATTTTACCCTAAGCACAGTAGCGTGGGGTTCCCTTTACCGGATCTAACGAATGTTGCTCGGAATCTATTTCCCAAAGAATATATATATTATAAATCGGTTTCTTAAAAATTAAGCTCAGTCCAGCGAATTGTTTTACACAAACTTTTTTTTTTCATATACATATAATTTGACAATAACATTGCGTATGCAATTTGGTAGCTTTTCAAGAAATTTTTATTAAGGTGCTGCTGATGAGAACAAAGAAAATAAATCGAATAAAAATATTTTGCCCGAACAATTTTGAATCCAGCTTTATAATTTATTTACATACATATATATTTACATATGTACATATTTTGTACATAAAATTTCAAATATTCATAACTAAAGATAAATTTTATGCATATTCATAAAAATGTTAGTACATATAAAAAGTTCCTTATCTTTACGGCCGTAAATACGTATGTGAACTAGATATTCACCTTCGCAATGTTTAGTTGGTAATAATACGTGAATTGGTTCGCTGATATTCAAATCTATTCTTTGCTGAAAGTATCAAAATTAAATTACTTATAATTATAAAAAAAACAACGGAGAAACTTGTCATCATATAAGATAAGATGAAGTATCAAAATCAAAACATGATCATTAATTTTCCATGAATTCGCGTCAGAAGTATTAATGATTGATTCTATTACATGTAGTGCGAAACGGCCTGAAGTGAAATACTTGTACTTACCCTGACTGTATATGGACAGGTGCGTTGTTCATCTGGAACTTCGTCGAAATATGTATGCCAAGCCTCAGTTTTACTAAACATGGCTGCGCAAAGGTCTTCCCGTTGAAAATTCATAACGGTGGGCTGCCAAGTGCCTCGAATCTTTTTATATAGTTGCATAGAAAACTATTAAAAATAAAATAACTTGTCATATCAGACATTTTTCATTTCATTTCATTTTTGTGGTGCATCAAAAAAGAGAGTGCTTTGTCAACTTAAATTTAAAAATTTTTAAATGATTTTTTTAGAGACGAGAATAGGTATCGAACCATGCGTGATCACTTTGTTTGTCAGCCATCAATCATACTTAACACTGTTTATATTACCTCTAGTGATTGATTCAAGGTCTGTGTTATAAGTACATATCCATCAAGTAATAAACTTCCTTCCATCGTCTTTAAGAAATTCAAGTTGGTTATATCAAACAGTCTGTCAATAAATTTATGTGCATAATTTTCGCAGGGCACGAAAATTTTTTCGTCCAAGAATTCCAATTCATATTTAGTTGATCCGTGGCCCATCTAAAAAGTATAGGTATATAATTAAAATAATTGAGAAGGTAACCTTCTACGTCGATAGCCAGGCAGCGCTAAAAGCTTTGAAGCGACACAATATCAAATCGAAACTTAGTAGTGACTGTAGGAGAGCCCTCAACTTGCTTATGGACAAATTCAGTGTCAGGCTATGTTGGGTTCCAGGCCACAGCAGTGTTGAGGGAAATGAAACTATTCTTGCCGATGAGCTGGCAAGAATAGGGTGGGCGTTAGATGAGTGAAATTACGGATAGGTCACTACTATAGGGAACTCAGTAATTGGGTAGAATAGTTCATGGCGAAGTAGGGAGGATTGTAGAGTATCGAGGGCTATGTGGCCGAAACTTGACTCAGGAAGATCCAAAGTGCTACTGGACATGAATTATGAAGGCGATGCGAATCATGATAGGCATGTTGACTGGTTACTGCTCGGTCAGAGAAAGAACCAGCATTTGGAAAACTGGCACTCCAGATTTCTGTAGGATGTGAGGGGAGGAAGAGGAACCAGAAACCATTGAACATAATATCTGACACTGCCCGAAGCAGCAAAGTCATGTGCTTCGATGCCTGAGCAGGAGTTTCCATGAGAGCATTACTGGTATCGGGAAGTGTAAACTAGCGGACATCAGAGGCTTCATCATGAGATATCAGTGCCTTAATGGCGGATAATAAAGTCACTTCTGGGTACAAATGGTGGGGGAGGTGGGTAAATATTACTTTTAATGGGCAATAGAGGGGAATCACAATGGACCCAATTGGGTCTCCGGGTGAAGTTGCATTTTTGGCACCACCCTTCCTAAACTTAAATTAAAATAATGAAATTTTCCAAAATATTATTCATTTTTAATATAATTTTATTCAATCTTTTTCTTATTAACCTATTCACAATGTATGGTTAAGAGTTAACGTGAACTTTAACTGACAGTTCTTCATACAAAAGTTGCCGTTAAGGTCACTGTTAGCTTTTAATTGTACATTGTGAAAAGGGACGTAAATCTAAAAAATACCTTTAACCTGATAATGATCAGCTATTAAAGGTTTCTGACAACATTGCAACATGCCTATAGTAAAGCAAAATCTGCAGAAACCGTCCTTCACTCTGAAAAACTTGAAGTGCAAGCTCTTTACTACCGTTGCCTTTCACATCAACGACGCCATTATTGTTGGATTTTGGCATTGAAACCAATATGAGTACCCGCGAAGTTCTAATCAATCAATGCACCACTGGCCGAGTTACTGTCTCCCCTGCTAAGTCTATAGCTTAGTGGAGAGCGTAAGATGATAAGGACTGTCATATTCTCACACTAGCACTGAATACCTTCAGTGACTGGTGTGGCACATGAGGTTTTGGCATCAATCCAGCTGAAACTTCAGCTTCTTCTTCACTAGAAGATACAAACTAAAACACGTGCAGGTTGTTCTGCGTGATAATTCATCTTGGAAGCACAACTTCCATGTCAGAGTATATTAGGCACTTACTGCTTTAATGTGCACATGTAAAAGGATTAACTGGATCTCTAAAGGTGTAAAACAGACCATATAATTTCATGATTATAACAGTCTCGTGGAAAGCATTAAAAAAGAATTCTTATTGTAGATTGCGATTGAAAGCAATTTTGATCACGGATGTATCTAACATTTACATGAGTGTCTGTCCGCGGTCGTCTTAGCACTGAACTTAAGAGTTCACCACAGCCCCTAAACGCACCAAGAAGGCACTACGTGAATTGCAAGGCATACACACACATAGGTGCTATATTTGAACATATGTAGTTACTCCTCATTATGAGCAAGCATTTTGCTGAGGTGCTTTCAGTCATCTGATCTCGCAATGCTTATGAGACTAGTATTGGTCAAACTCTAGATATGCAAAAGCATTCTCCTAGCGATTTTGGTAGCAACCCCTGCCACTATGTGTGTTTCTCCGAGATTAAGATTAGATGAGGTGACAGTGGTCACAGTAATCACTGTGTGTAAATTATACGAGGTCCATTTTAGAGCTAAGAGCGCACAACTATCCTGAAATCTCCTTATAGAAGGGTGAAATGTAGAACGCACTACCTTCAATTTTTCGCTCCCGAAATTTTCTTCAAGCATACCTAACCTCTATCTATAACAAAATGCCAATATGGTAGTAAATTTTTCTTCAAAGTTTTTCGCGATTATACCTGCCACCTATTTTTACTTCCGGTAAGGGGAACCCAGACCAAAAATTTGGTTTTTTTATAAACTTTGGCCCACTAATCAAATTGTTCTCAACAAGGATGTTACTGAAATATTTATGACAAATGCAATTCGATATCAATAAATAAGGAGTAGAGAATAATCGTTTTTATGATTGGTCGTCATTGCAAGGATTAAGGGATGTGTATGAAAACATCACTTGCTATACTTTTAGCGATTCTCTAACTCCTGTATTGTTTTTTAAACACTTTAAAAATTGTATTGGTAGCACTCACATGAATAGAACTTATTACTATTAAGATTAATATTTTAAACCTCATTCTATAAGTATTACAAATAAACTACTTGCAATATTATGATTTGAATCCTATTATATATTATTTAAGTACACGCCATTTAAATTTTTTTTATCTGATCTCACATAAAAAACACAAAACATTAAGATAAATCTCAAAAGGTGTTAGTAATACAAACATTACATTATATCAGATAATAATTTATGAAGCGTGAAAGTGCAAATTAATCATTCCACAATAAAATTAAATGATATTTTAACTTCCTCTGAAACCAATTGAAGTTTATAATGAAAATACCTCGGTTGAAATTAAGTACTTTCCCATACATTTTAACAGTTAATGGGGAAACACTGAGTGGCCACTAGCAACAAGAACGGCGAACTATTGCTAGAAACTTATGCTAAATACGACCTTGCAATAAGCGGCTCACATTTCCCAATCAAACCACTTTACATACATCAAGGGACGCACTATCTAAAGTTTTCGGCCAAATTCATCACATCTGCATATCCAAGAGATAGTTTGGGACTCTTCAAGACGTCCGAGTATTTCGAAATACAGATATATCAGCTGATCATTATATCTGAACTCAAACTTACTGTCAAAGGACCTAATAGCATGTCAAATATGCAGCAAAACCCAACGAACACCGTGCAACATATCCAAATTGAAATCTGATGCTGTTGGAAGCAGATACGCTACAAGCGTCAGGCAATTCTACAATAATATTTGCCAGTCAGAGCAAAACATAAATTTAGATGAAGAGTGAGGAGAAATAGGGCAATAGGGTGGATTTTCATATTGTTATAAAAGTCTTTTAATCAAAATTCCCAAAGAAATGTGATCCAAAACTATGCAGTAACTGCATGAGAGGCATCGGATTAAATCCCTTCGTAAGTAAAATTTATAAGGAAACCTGCTAGACGGACAAACCGTTCTTGCGTGGACCAAATTAACAGTGTAATAATTTAACAATCAAATGAATACAATTCTACCTTTTATCTTTAGCGCTGCCGATCGAATCAAAATATGGCTGCCATTCCTAATAAAGGTATTCCACAAAAAATAAAATCACTATTCATTGAAATGCTTTAAGCTCTTTAAGTTCCTGTTTCTCTAAATGCGAACGACAGATTCGATCGAACATTTATAATAAAAACAAAAACAAAAAACTGAAATTTGTTTTTGTTTCCAATATTAATATTCGATCGAATCTATCGTTCGCATTTAGAGAAACAGGGGGTAAATCTTCAGGACCCGACGATATTATACCGTCCGAATCACAGGGATTATCGAATCTCATAACCCCTATGATACTGAGAATTTGCATCGCCTAAAACTGAGTTATATTCTGAGTTAGTAAGTAAGTCTTGATTACAAAGGCTGGTAAAAGCTCTACGCTCTAAGGATTTCAGACCCATAATTCTATCACCCTTTCCTCTGAAAATACTAGAATGAATGATTCATCAGCACATTAGCAAGACCATCAATGTTCAGCTGCTTTCCCTACTTAGCATGCATGCCAGAAGGGAAAGTCGACCGAATCGATTTTGCATAAGCTGATAGATATTGAGATGGCATTTCCCGAAATGCGATAAGTGGTGTCTTATCGAGTTTGGGAGTCAATGTATGATTATATTCTATATTCTACCGTAGGATAACCTCGCTTCTAGGGCTTGTACGCTAATCCGCGAAGAGTTCCTTCGACTCTGTTGTGGAATTCCAATCTGTTATCTCGAGAATATCGTTACTTATGCTTATGATGTGGCAACAGCTGTTAGAGGAAATTTCCACACTTCTCTAAAGGACAACCCCTATAGGATGGAATCTCTTACTTATCAAAATAGGTGGATTATTGAGGGTTTTCCACTAATCCTGATAAAACGGAACTACTTCTCTTCTGGATGGAGTATAATATAACTGATTTCCAACTTTAAAATAGCTGCGTGTTATTCTTGATTCTAAGCTGAGTTTTAACATAATTATTCTAGAGAGCAACAATTATCTCCTTATATCTGCAAGAAATTGGTGGAAATTCATTTTGTGGTATTTCTTTGAGAAGAAGACGAATCCACATATATTACACAAGGTTCAAAGACTTAACTCACTGTATATAACTAGTACGCTTCGCACTACTACTACGAACGCATTGGGTAGGCTTCCACGACTGCTATCATTAGACATAAAGAATAAGAAAATATCAATAATATCTGCAATGCGTCTTCGTTGTATTTCTCTGTGGCGTGGAAACGCCGTTGCTAAAGAATACTGGATCCTGAAGCTTGGGAATGGAGTATTGACCAAGCTGGTCGACTTTACGAAAGTTTGTACAAGATCTGGATACTATCCAGAAAAGCTTGGAAGAATGACTCTGCACGTAGAAAAAAAGGTGTAGCAGCTTACACGGATGGCTGCAAAACTCAAGCAGGTATGGGTTACGGAGCTTACTCAGGCACATTAGGTCTTCTTTTGAAAGAAACTTCCAGATCACTGCAGTGCTTAGCAGGTAAAGGAAGTTGACGATTAGTTAAGAGTAAATGTCACTTCAATTTCTTGCCCTACAATCTCCGGTTCTAAGAACAACAAGAGCCTTCGACTGCCGATTATTTCTAAACACGATGGCAGAGCAGTTATATATATATAATATATATATAATATATATATATAATATATATATATGAGTCCCCGGCTTTTATAGAGCCTCTAGTGTTGATGAGCTTGCAAGAACTGGGACAACCTCACAGGACCCCACTGAATGTGGAAGTTTACCCTACTCTCGTGCAGAATCGTACTTAGGCGCAAGACTAAGGAAGACACAACTAGGTAAGCCCCAAGAGATGATTGCATGATCACCAGACAGTTATGGACCCAGCTGGATTTCAAGAAACAAGATGGACACTGTCTCATACGCAGGCATGCTCAGAGGCTAAAGGTCAAGTAGAACATTTTCTGTGAAATTGTCCTGGACTACCAGAAAATATAATGGACACCATGAGCGCTTTTGAGTCCACTGCACTTTCTGAAATGCAACGTGTTAGTGGATTTATATTCAGCACCTGTTGGCTCGGCGGTCGTAGCATAACAATGAACCAAAAGAGTCTAAGTGCATCCGTGATTCTGACTACCACACTATATATTCTTGAAGTATATTCAACCCCAGTTATTCTGTAGTATTTTTTTTTTTTTTCGAAAAACATCTGATTTTAAACTTATCAGCTGTTGCTAAAAAGACTGAAGGTGAATAATGTCATTAAAACTCGTTTGAAATATATTGTTATCCACCAAATAATACAACAATCATTACCAAATACATACATAAGAAAAAACTCTTCTTTGTATACATTTTTGTCTATGGAACACCATTCTCTTGCATAAATAGACAATTTTACTGACAGTTATTTGCGTATGTAAGTATATATTTCCATAAAATTATAAAAGCATTGTTCTTTATTTTGGTCGAATTTGGTTTTCGCTTACAATACATTAAAAATGAGGAGGATCAAGTACGGCCAAGTTTAACCTACTTGATTTTGCAGAGCAGTACACAAAATAATAATTTTGTCAATTTTAAGCAGCTTTTGAATAAGAAAGTATAACTTCGAGTATTTTACCATAAACAAAGTAGAAAATCATCTTAAGAGGCGGAGATAAAGAATGTTGTCCGGAATCAATTCACCAAAGAATATATATATATTGTTACGTAAAAATAATCGAACAGAGCTAATGTAAATGTTTTTATAAATAAAAAGAACTATCTAGAAGTATTTAACTAAAGAACTAAACGCACAGAAGAACTATAGCAACAACAATAATTGTATAGCTACACACCTATTCACACATACTCATAAAAGTGCAAACACATGGTAGAAACAACTCTATATTAGCAAAGACACACGGTATTACCAACATAAAAGTCGTTACACAGTAATTCTGAAAATCAAAATAACGGCCGATCGAATTATCTACAAACACCTAGAAACAGCAACATAAATTTTCCAGATTGTGTTAGAAGTAGAGCAAGGCCTATTTATCAGGTCAACGCAATCGTCCTGATGATATTCTGTGTTTTCTTGTTTAAGCTGTCAAAAGTTATTTGCACCATATACTTTAGTTCATGTTAGTGTGTGTTTCTGACAACTTAAACATAAAGTTGTTTTTTGTATTGCTGTGTTTTTGTAGAGTTGCGTTAACCTATAAATAGGCCTTGAAGTAGAGATGCTAAACGGGAAATCGCGGGATTTTCGAGATTATCTGAATCCCGTAATATGGATAAATTGTTAAATAAAAATATAATTTTTAATATAAAGACGTACATTTGTTCACAATATTTTCGGGATTTGGTGAATCCCGGGGTCTCGGTTCGGGATTTTGAGGCTCCATCATCAAATCCCGAAACCCGGGTTTTTAAAAAACCAGTCCCGATTAGCATCTCTAGTTAGAAGACTGTTTGATTACCTGGCTACCAATAGTAAACGACAACACAGATGGTAACGTGCATAGCAGCAACATCGTCATGCAGTAATACAGTTTCTTCCATTTGGCTTTACTAAGTGCACACATGTCGTTACGCCATCTAGCGAACATTCTAGAACCGCTCCCTGTACTATAAAAAGAGGCACCCTGCGTGAGAGGCAGTCAGTGTGAATTAGCTACGCTGAAGTTAACATCGATGAAAGTAAAGACATTGTGCGGTGGATAATAACGATAAGAAGTAATTAAGTAAAGACAGTTTGTAATTGTGTTTAGTGAAGAATAAACGGAAGAACAGTAGCAAAGAAATATTTGTGCGTTATTTATTTTTATTTTTGAGCAATCAAAAGAACTCGCACGTTTAATTAACTTAAACATAACAACATTATAAATCGTTTTCTTAAAAATTAAGCTAAGTGCAGCTATTTTTTACATAAACTTTTTTTATACCTATGGCCGAGCTTACATATGTGTGCCATGTGCCCAAAAGAGTGTAACCACAAATTACTATTGAAAAACTGTTTGATTCGGCCTATGTCCTAATTCACACGTTGATTTTTCAATGATTTTTTGAAACACGATTTTTGTAGTTTGTAGGCGAACTGTATAGAAAAGCCAAGGGGGTAGAAAAAAAATCACATTTTCCGTTCTCCGAGTTTTTTTTTTAAATTTTCTTTACACATATTTTAATTTTTGGTATGTTGCTTTATTTTATTTTTTCATTGAATGTGACAACAGCTTTTTTTAATAGAAAACAGTGTTACCTGTAGGTATTTTAGTCGCTAATATAGGAGTATAGGGACTATCGGACAAATATTTTATTTTGGCCAAAATGTAGGTATTTTGTATTTTCATATTGGCGGTATTCGGTGTTTGGTGCAAATTGTCGTGCGTCATTGTAAATGCAAAATATCGTAGCTTTTCTTTAAAATCCAGCAATAAAATACACACACAAACCAAAGAAAAGCTACGATATTTTGCATTTGCACTTACGCAAGACCATTTGCATCAAACATCGAATAACGCCATTGTATTTTTTGTGCATAAATGTAAAAATAAATATATGCAAAATATATTTTTGCTCCGTTTAAAAATTTGTTTTTGCTCGGAATCACATAGACCTTTATCTAATTGTTTTGGTGTCGCAGTGCCTGCATTTGGATAGGATCTTCCCTCTATTCTTCTAATGGCAAGCACCCCAGAAAATAGGAAATGAGCATCTATTAAACAATGATTTAATAATTAAGGATATTAGTTACAACTATTTAACTTTAATCTTAATAAACTCCAAGATTGGAGAAAACCCAAATATAGATATGTGTTATATTTGTATTATAAGATAATTTCTGAAAAACTGTAGAAAAGTATGCATTAATTTCGAAGGCAGAAGTAGTCACTTTGAATAATTTAATACAAAAGAATTACATATATATGTACATACATATGTCAAATTTTAAGTTACCTTCTGTAGCTCCAAGTATTCAGAAGAAATAATTTTGGTTTACAAAAGGTTTACAAAACAAATTTTCTAAAATGTAAGGAAAAAACGAATTTTTTTAAAATCTAATGGCAACATTGATACAATTTTTGGAAGAACAAAAATTAAAACTAGAAACATGGAAAAAATCATCGTATGAATGTAAAATGCTTTTGGAAGCAACTTTTAAAGAGAATCAAAAATAAAACAAGATTTTTAAATCCTCGTATGAATTGGGCCTATGTATATGCGAGGGCGGATCAATAAGTCCGTGACTTTTGGAATGAAACACAGTTTTTTTGGCAAAACAAAAATTTATTTTTCAACATAATCTCCTTTAACTCAATACACTTAGAAAACGTTTCTCCAATTTTTGTATCCCTTCCAAAAAATAGGATTTTTCGAGGTCCTTAAAGTAGGCATTTGTTTGGTCAATAATTTCATCGTTGGAGCTAAATCTCTTTCCACCGAGCCATTTCTTTAGGTTTGGAAATAGGAAGTAGTGACTAGGGGCTAAGTCCGGAGAATATGGCGGATGGAGTACCAATTCGTAGCCCAATTCAATAGAGTTTTGCCATTGAGACTGCACACGTGTGCACTTGTGCATTATCTTGATGAAAAAGAAGAATTTTTTTCTGGGCCATATGGGGTCGTTTTCTTTTAAAGTCCTCATTAAATCGGTCTAATAAGTTGGCATAATATTCGCCGTTTATTGTTTTCCCCATTTGAAGGCCATCGATGTGGATTATCCCGCGCGCATCCCAAAAACTGTTGTCATCACCTTATTGGCCGACAAACTGACCTTGGCCTTATTGGGAGCAGGTTTATACTGCTGCTTGGTAACCAGAGTACAGTAATGGATCCATGTTTCATCCACAATTACAATACGCCGCAAAAAATCATTCGGATTTCGGTTAAACAACTCCAAATAATCCTTTGAAGTTGTCACACGTTTACGTTTATGGACAAATGAGAGCAAACGCGGCACTCATATTGCAGACAACTTTTTTAAACCCAGCTGATCATTTAAAATCGAAACCACACTGCCATATGAAATGCCTATGGCATCAACAATCTCACGCACTTTTACTCTTCGATCGGCCAACACCATATCGCGGATTTTTTCAATGTGCGGAGTCCCCATAGTATTTATCGAGCTTTTTCTTGGTTTAATTGACGGTTTGTTTCGCAAAAAATAATGTTTAATAAGCACGCGAAATTCACTTTTTTCCATTTTCTTCTCAAAAGACCAGGGGGTCGATTCTGTTTCTGTGAAATCGTGAAAATGAAAAATAAAATATCACTTCATTGAAAATGCGATTCTGATTTTAGTTTTTTATGAGAACTACCTGTCAAGTGAAGTGAATATGATAAATTTTTTATCACTTCATTTTTATCATAAATTCAGAATCGACCCCCAGGTAGTCTATTATCAACGGCTGCCAAACACAAACTAAATGACACAGCTTGTTCAAATTTAAACAGCAGTCAACTGACAGTTGCCTCTTGACAGGAGCAGTATTACCATTTAAATCAAGAGGCGGGAAATTAAAAAATACACTGAGTTAATGATCCACCCTCGTATCGTATCGTCCCTACCATGTCAAACTATCCAATATGCAAATTTGTATTTTTCAGCAGAGCGGGAAGACCCGTCAACTGTGAATTTAAGTACAGCGTATTCCTGAAAGTGCCAGACTTAAAACATTTCTTATTGAGTTATCTATCGCAAATGAGAATTTCAGCATTTTGGAACAAGGCATATCTTATAAATTAAGATACCAAGATAACGCATCTAAAAAACGAATTTTGCATATTGGATAGTTTGACGTAGTAGGGACGATATGTAATTTAACAATAATATTTTGATAGTTTTTGTATAAGTGTATGACTGAGAAACAACGAAATGCATCTAGACAAGCTTAATCAACAACAAACATAAGTTCCTCACAAAAAACAGATAAATAAAAATATTTTGCCCGAAACAATAATAATATACATAATTTATTTACATAACTACATACATAAAAATTTTGTTAATAAGATTTGAAACATTCATAATTAAATCTAAATTTTATAGGAATTAATAAAAGCATCAGTACATAGAAAAAGTTCCTTATTTTCAGTGCGGTAAGTACGTATATGAATTAGATATTCACCTTCGGCATGATTAGTTGGTAATAATACGTGAATTGGTTCGGTGATATTCATATCTATTCTTTGCTGAAAGTATCAAAATTTAATTGCTTGTGATTATAAAAAAAAGCAACGGAGGAACTTGTCATCATGTAAGATAAGATGAAGTATCAAAATGAAAGCATGACTATTAATTTTTCAAGACTTTTTTTCATATTAGTGCTTTTGAGGAAAATGCAACTCTGACAGCAAGAATTGTTATTGTTGTTTGAAATATTTTAAATAACAGTCAGATCAGGGATACATTTGCGTCAAAAGTATTAAGGCCCAGGCACATAGAATCTGTCATACGTTAAACTTCGGCTTTTTTAACTGACAGATAAGCTAAAATACTGTTACCCTACTTCTACACCTGATATATTTTTATCATGACAAATGTCAAATTCCATATAGAAAAAGGATCTAACATTAAAAAAAATTATTTAGCTTTTGTTATGATAAAAATATATCAGCAAAGCACATAAATTGGGCAACTTTTTATATTTTGCGTACGTTGAGTAGTTTGACAGATATTTTTTGGTTTAATGTCAGTTGCAAAAGCGAAGTTTAAAGTATGACGTTTAATATATGTACATGTTTGGACCTTTACTGATTCTATTATATGTAGTGTGAAAGGGCATTAAGTGAAATAATTTAGTACGTACCCCGACAGTATATGGACAGGTGCGTTGTTCATCTGGAACCTGGTCGAAATATTTGTGCCAAACATCAGTTTTACTGAACATAGCAGCGCAAAAGTCTTCACGTTGAAAATTGAAAACTGTAGGCTGCCAAGTGCCTCGAACCTTTTTATATATTTGCATAGATAACTTTTAAAAATAAATTTATTTTTTAGCGATTATGGGCCTTATGTATAATCAAAAACTGGCATGAAGTTGGCATAAGTGGCAAAATTTAACATGGTCTTAACGTGTTTTGCAATACAATTTTACACTAAAAATCATTCTAGGGTGTAATCGTGTGTTAAAACTACATTATGCGCCGATTTTTAATGTCAAATTGTATATGGGAACTCGTCAACACGAAGTTCAATTTTGTCACTTATGCTAACTTCCTGCCAGTTTTTGATTATACATAAGGCCGTATATCTTTAGAAAACACACACACACACACATACATACATAAAAACTCACATTTATTTAAATTTCCAAAAATTATTTAGTAACTATGTTCAATATTATAATCAAAACTAATAACATGTTCACACTTACGTGTTTAACGTCTCATTCGTACTTACGAGCTTAAACACAACGATTTTGAGATGTTTTATCATATATTTATTTGTTTTGTTAAATATCTCAATTGAGGTGTTTTAGATTTAAGCACTTCGTTAGACACGTAAATGGATCTGGTAGGTATTATTATTATAATTATTTAATACAGAAGAAATTGCTTAAAAAATATTCAATTATTTGCAAAAACATTTGTTGTTTAAAAATAATAAACCAAATAAAAAAGATAATTAGTGTTTTATGGGAATTGGTAAAATTTTAAACTTAAAAAAACATAATTGTTCATAATTTTTTACAAATTTGTACAATAATTTACGAACAAAGCGTCAACCTTAAAAATCTCAAATGTAATGTGAACGGTTGTTTAGTTTTTTAAAAAATATTTATTTGTCTTAAACACGTTTAAGACCATAAGTCCTAGTATACACTATGCAAGTCTTATTGCTAAGCTGATTAGTTTGTTAGGAGAGAGATAGACGAGGGGAAAATAAACATTTCTGTTCCCCTCATCTCTCTCTATATCTACCTCAAACTAATCCGCTTAGCAATAGTGATGCCAATTTAGCGCGTTTCACGCTAGATTTAGCGCTTTTTAACCACGCCAAACGCGTTTTTTTCGTCTTAGCGCGTTTAATAAAAAAAGCGCTAACTTAGCGCGTTTTGGATAAAGTCAATAACATCATTTCAGTTATTTTTTTTTTATATATAAATTTACCAATTGTCTAGTATCCAAAACTCTGATAAACATTTTTTTAATTTCGTTAATGAGTCAGCTGTTGCAAATAAAATTCCCTTGCCTGTGATTATAATTAAAAACGCATTTCAATACTGTAAATGACAAATATTTTTAAATTTTACAACTACAAATATGTAGTCGTACTCGTGACCAAAAAAATTTATGTAACTTATTAAGCATCTATTATAGCTGAAGTACAAAAATCATTTAAATCGCAAAACTACTCGACATTTTATACGAGTATGTTGTTACTCGTATTAAGTTTGTTATAGAAAATTAAAATAAAAGCTATGGATTTCGATTATTTGGTGATTCTGATTCTGTATTAAACTGTTTTAGTTATTTAGGATATAAATTCGAAGAAGCAATAGTTCAAAATCGGTAAAAGAGTTGCTAAAAAAAAGTATATTTACTAATACATGCATCGACTTTTATTAAAATTTAACTTAGCGCGCAGGAATATAGCGCGTTTTGGCTATAAATAGTTGACAATGCTGTAACTCAGCGCGTTCTAGCGCGTTTTGAGAAGGGGAATAGCGCGTTTATATTGTAAATAGTTGGCATCACTGCTTAGCAATAAGACTCGTATAGTGTAAACTAGGACTAATGCTATAAACACAATCAAGTCCACCGACCATCGACTACAAGATGTTAAAAATAGAATACATGCGTGCTTATGAGAATAATTCTTTTAGCCGCTACACGACTACCGACTACACGGCTACTTTTGTAGCCCGTAGCCAACTTAGGCTAATTTCTATTTTTCTTGGCTACAAAAAACAGATTAGTGCTGCCAATACAATAAATGCGTGAAATGGTGGTTTCAAAAACGCAATACATTAAATATCGCTATTAAAAACGCGAAAAACTATTATAGTGGCACCATTGAAAAATAATAATCATCTGTTCATTTGTTCATTTGTTTCATTTATATTTATTTTTTGGTTTTTTTATTGAAATTGGTAAGTATATAATAGTCATTTTTACTGTTTATATGTATTTATTATATTGTTTAATGTAAATGTTTAGTTCAATTTACTGCAAATATGGACGTGGACGAGCAGCTAATAGAAGAAGTACGCGGCCGGCCATATAAACTTTACACTTCATACACTGAAGTCGTTGTTTCCACTATTTTAGCAATAGTACTTATAAAGTTAATTAATGACCTAATTTTGTAAAACAGAAGGAAGCGTTTCAAACAGAAATTTTTGGTTTGTTTTTAATTTCGAATTTTGTAAAACATTTGAAAACGAAAATTCTATGTTACGTAAAATAAATGTATTTTATAAAACAGTTGCAAACGTTTTCAAACGACTTAAATGTCATATGAAAACGTTTGTTAAATTGTATTCGTTTTAAATGTTTTAACTACATTATTGCATTAGTTTTGCTGCAATAATGAGTAAATTAGTATATAGGTCAAACATATGGAAAAGGCCGCCCGTGGGTACTTTGTTATGATATTTTTTACATGCACATTCGCACAAGCATGCATTTTGCTCTCTTTTTTTATATGTATATGTATGCGTTTGCCTGACTTTGATCAAGGTGCACGATAGAGCTCCATTCCAGCTCGGCCTATGGACGTAGTGCCTATATTTACACATACATTCGCTTTAAAACCCTCATAACTACTTTGTTCCAGTCAATGGTAAAATGATAAAATTTAATCCGAAGTTTGAAAGTGTGTAATGAAACCAAAGTTTCACAAACATCCAACAAGTATTTATGGGCCCTTAACTAACACCGCTGATTTAGAATTTCTTTTTTCGTTGGTGCATATTCCATAATTTAATTAAATTCGACTTTGAAAATATTTTTATATTCAGCTTTTTATAATGAATAATATATTTTTCAATTATAATATTTTGACAAGAAACGAAAAAAACGTAGCGTTTTACAAAATTTAAAATATTTTTGTTTTCGCTCCAACCAGAAACGAAAACGAAAATTCGTTTAGTTTTACAAAATTAGGCCATAAGTTTTCTTGAGACATTTGAAAATGTTTTTTTTTCACACAAATTCACTTAAAAAAATCAAGTTTGTTTTGTTTTGGTTAACTTTAATACATATGTCAAAACAGATGTTTATTTTTTGTAGTTAGTGGTCGGTAGTCGTTAAAAGAATTAAGTAGCTGGCGACTTGGCTATTTTTGTAGCCAGCTACTTTTGTAGTCGGTAGTCGATGGTCGGTAGCCTTTGATTGTGTTTATAGCATAATGCATTAAACACATTCACCACAGCAGGCTACACGAACACACGACTTCTAATGCCGCTAGCAGCATTTGTCGCCTCGTAGCCACTACTTAATTATTTTGGAGACTACAGCAGCACCATCTGCACCTGATATTCAAGTACAAAAACATAGTTCAGTATTGCCACTTTCATATATTTTGCATTTATAAGAATTAATTACTCTTTTAAAATGTACTTATTTCACGTAAAAGTACAAAAATGAATCAATTTATTCTTTACATCAATTTTTTAATATTGTTTCTAGTAAATAATATGAAATAATTATATGACATCATTCATTCAGAATTTTTAATTATACTGGCAACACTGCATTTGCTCATTGTAGCCAAAGAAATAGAAATTGGTTTAGTCGGAGTACAACGACAAAATCAGTACCCCATTTCTGTAACTTGTGAGAAGTTCTCGCATCGAGAAAAATTAAATAATTATATTGGTTGTCCTATTTTAAACAGGGTTACTCACATAAAACTTATATAAACTTACAAAAAATATCAACAAATACAGTTTTTTTCTTACTCACCCTGTGTTTCACAGGATGATAACAATTTTTTCGACTCAAAAAGTTCTCACATTCCTTACAGAAACGAGGCACAGCATAGACAACAACCTGTCGCCTTGTTCCCTTGCTGTCTTCAAAATAATCATTCTCATATAAACATGTGTATTCTATCCTTGATATTTGGTAGTCGGTAGCTTGCTGTGGTGAATGTGTTTAATGCATAAGTGTGAACATAGTATAAAATTGTAAATGGCGAACGACTAAAACAAATTATATCTCTCTTATTTTCTTCACCATCAACGAACATTTCAGTGCTTTCAATTATAAAATTTAATTAGTTTTGGCTTTACTCCAAGTCTTCCAGGTTGAGATCTTGGTGATCCTCAGGGCCACGGAACTGACGCACAGGAATGTAGTTGAAGGTGAGAAGCTAACCTTCTACATCGACAGCCAGGTAGCGCTAAAAGCTTTGAAGGGACACAATATCAAATTGAAACTTGTTAGTGAGTGTAGGAGAGCCCTCCTCAACTTGCTTATGGACAAATATAGTGTCAGAATATGTTGGCTTCCTGGCCACAGCAGTATTGAGGGAAATGAAACTGCCGATGAGCTGGCAAGAATAGGGTGGGCGTTAGATGAGGGATACCGATAGGTCACTACTATAGGGAACTCAGTAATTGGGTAGAAGGCAGGACGAAGTTCATGGCGAATTAGGGAGGATTGTAGAGTCTCGAGGGCTATGTGGCCAAAACTTGACTCAGGAAAATCCAAATTGCTACTGGATATGAATTAGGAAGGCCATGCAAATCATGATAGGCATGTTGACTGGTTAATGCTCGGTCAGAGAAAGAACCAGCATTTGGAAAACTGGCACTCCAGATTTCTGTAGGATGTGAGGGGAGGAAGAGGAACCAGAAACCATTGAACATATTATCTGTCACTGCCCGAAGCTGCAACATGATAGGCTTATATGGCTGAGCAGACGTTTCCATTGCTGATATCAGGGGCATTGCCATTCTCAACCAAATTAACATTTGACGTTTTAGTTGCGTTTTTGTATCGTCATTTACAGCTCTGTGTGAGTTTGATTGAGAAAAACATTGAGTATACACAACTGTTGGGTCTCTGTGGTTGGTTTTTCTTGTAACAAGTTCGTGTGATATGTCAAACTTGATATTTTAAGTTGGTAACGCGATGGCAATTTCAATTAAAAATTAGTTGTGGTTCATAATACTAAAACACAGTTTGATCGACTCTTAGACGACCAAACTGAATTTAGTTGTGAACCATGGTAGGGGCTGAAAAAAAAACATATCGTTCATTTACTTCAATAGTGTCATAACTCAAAAAATTAGTTTTTTGAGTTAATAATGCAGAATAATGCGGCATTTCGTATTTTATCTTGTGTAAGAATTTCATATAAATAGCTTGTACCATCAATCACCTCGTGAGAGAAGAATATTTTTTCATGCCTTCATTGAGTTGTATGCAAATTGAAGACTTAAAACGCGTTTCCTGCAAAACTGGTTTTTTGAGTTGTGACACTATTGATGTAAATGAGCGCTATGTTCAATGTGTCGAATTTCTTTTCAAACAAGGCACATCAATCAGGTACCCGTAATTCTACCAAAATTATAACAATAGCAAAAAGCATTTGAAAATTGTTGGTATAAATTACCATCAATCAGACTTTCCAATACAGGGTAAAATTATGAGACTGTATATTTCATGCAGGAAATGTCAAACACCAGAAAAATTTGTTGGGTGCTTGAAGATAACCCAAATAAAACTATATTTTTAGGGTTATACCCACACAATCCAAATTTGACATTTGGCTTGGTTAACATAAATACATCAGTCTCCTGGCTTAGTGCGCCTTGATTTAATTTGTATTACATTTCAAATATCCTTTATTTTTCATTGAAAAATATGGTCGCCGTACCCATACTTTTCACTAATTGCAGTGCAAGTTCAAGTAATGAAGGCATAGTCACTGGTCACTGAATTATACCGACTTCAGTAAATACTAATCTTAATGTATTACCAGAGCGCCCTCCTTCGTGGTGTAGCAGAATATTCGGCGAAGTAAAATAAATAATAAAATGGCTATTAAACACAGCTTAAAAAATAATTAATACGCCTCATTTAACACAGAGGCGCTGCAATACTGCATTATTAAAAAAAAAACGTGAAAAAGCAGAGTTGTAAAAGAATGAAGCTTTCCTCTATCTCTTCCTGCACAACCTGTCTTCACTATCACTATCCCTTTCCTAAAATAAGGTAACAGCTAGTAATAGTAGTAGGCATTCATTGCCTAAGTGTTACTTCTCTTTAAAAAAAAAGTAAAGCCAAGATTTGTCCATTTACGGTAGACCATTCAAATTAGGCATTCCGCAAACGACATTAAAACATATTTTGCATAAAGATTTCGGTCTTAAGGATTTTCTAGTTCATTTAATACAAGAACACACGCTTACCGTTCGTCAAAATCGGTTTTTGCAAAAAAAAAAAAAAAATCCTGACCGTGTGCTTCCTCGTAGAGGCGCTCACATTGGCCCACAATCGTTTCAAGACCTCAAAAATGGAATTCGTGAAATTATCAAGGATATACAGAAGCAAATGTGCGAATTGGTGACGATTCGACCCCGGTATAAATTATTCTTTTTGTATTTTCTTCATTACACAGGTAACTTGAGGGTTTATCTTCATATTATGGTATTTACTTACAGTGGAGCTGGATTATTATCAACACTCCTTATATATCCCAATAATTCTGCATCAATATTTACTACAAATGATTACGTTTGTAGCAAACTCCGGTAATAATTAATTGCCACTTATAACGATCTCTTCTTAAGTCCTATATACAAAGCCGCAAGAAGATTTATACGCTTTTAGCGAATAATAAAATCATAAGGTTACTTAATGGTGTTTGCAAAACAGCTGTTTCCTTAGCTTAAAAATTAATAAGTGCCTGTTAGCTTCTAATTTATTTTTTAAATGCAATGAAAGTATGTTTTAATAAGATTTGTATTTTTTTAACATATGTATTAATTACTCTGTTTATGTTCTTTACTGCGGTTATAACGAACTTCACTTACAACGAATGAATTCGTTATAGCCGAACTCCAAGGATATTTTCAGTGCACATATCATTATGTTAGTATTCGTATAAATCATTATAATTGTAAATGAGTTAGGTAGTACTGTGATTTACGATTTCAAGAAATTGTAATTAGTAATTAACAAAATTTTAGTGACACAAACATGTAAATTTTTATTTTGTGTAAAAACACTTACCTCTAGTGGCTCATACAAGGACTGTGTTACTATTGCATATCCATCAACTAATAAACTTCCTTCCATCGTTTTTAAGAAATTCAAGTCATTTATATCAAACAGTAGGTCAATAAATTTATCTGCATAGTTCTCACAGGGCACGAAAATTCGTTCATCCAAGAATACCAATTCGTATTTAGTTAATCCGCGGCCCATCTAAAAAGTATAAGAATTAATATAATGCAATTTTTCCAAACTATTCATTTTTTAAGTTAAAAATTTTTAAACGCACTAATAATCCCAAATTATTATTTTACTCATTAAGTAAAACATTTTTTATTAAAAATACATTGAAATTGATTATTGAGGGGTTTAGCTGGATCCTATGCGCATTTCACTGTTGCTAATGCAGATCATCAGGGAACCTTTACCCAAATTTCTTAGAACAACTAGAGTTATTATATTATAAACTTTCATTTAAACAAATGAGAAGCCTAACAACAAATAACAAAGTTGAAACAAGAACTCAATAATCAACATGTTTTTTATTTTACTCAGCTTTTTTTTATGTAATTTATAAAATACTTTCAAACAGAGAATGGCAATTCCTATGAGACTTCGCAGCATGCGTATACTTTTTGACATCACTGTACTACTAAAGGCAAGTCTGTAGAAATTATCCAGGTGTCTCAGGACACCCGGTTATAGCTATGCTACTTAGCCATATAAAACAAACTTAATGTGTTAAATAACAATGCAATAAAATTATATTACATATATGATGATGTCAAATTCGCCGAAAATATTTCAAAACGTTTCCATTTATTTCCAATTATTTTATTTTCTAGCAGCGTACGATTAAATTACTGGCCGGCTTACAGCCGTTCGGCTGTGTTCTCTGATTTGTGCTCATGTGCAAAAACAATACAAAAATAAATTGAGCAATCCTTCTCATTGTTTTTGTTTCACTCACTTCAAAGAACGAAACAAAATCAAACAATATCTGCCTGGCTCACTATGTCGACAAGAAATTTTCGTTCGCTTATTTATATTGAAAACAAAAACAAATTTTCTTATATTGTTTTTGTTTTCAATATAAATAAGCGAACGAAAATTTCTTGTCGACATCGTGAGCCAGGCAGTTTGTTTCGTTTATTTTCGTACTATAGTTTTAAGTACAAAGAAACCAAAACATAAAATAAATTTATAACTGTAATAGTGTCGATTATTTTTGTTACGAAAATCACGTTCTAGCTTCTGTGTCGTGACATAAATAGCCTAGCTATAAAAACCTGAAGTACAAGCAGTTTATTACGGTTGTTTTCAATATCATATTCGACGACGTTGGATTTTGGAGTTTTTCAAATCTCAAAAGAAGCATTCAAGTGCCGCGGTTTTTTGAAATGGTAGAAGAGATATTTCACTCCATTTTAACTCCTTACCATTTATACTTGCTACATCTGAGCGAAAATTAAATACAGCTGGCGATTCAAAGACTATTTTTTGGTTGCTCGACCACTTATAGGAGAAAGCCAAGATGGTCTTCGATGACAGTAGGGCATCCCGAAACCTGAATATTTTGACGCACGACACATTCTTCATTGAGAGGACAACTGGCCACTGAATTTATTTTTTAGTCGTATAAGAAACTACCTTCAGAAATTTGTCCTGCCAATTTTATAGTCGAAAGATTCAAATCGAATTTACACATACATGCATATATGTATATCTACATATATTCATCTATATAAACTACTTTCCCATTTCTAGCACCACACATTGCATGAGTAGATGACATCCTCTGAGTACTAGTCCTATTAAACAAAATTACAAAAAAAAAACTGGTGCTAAAAACCCACAGAAAGCACACACCTAGCCCGAAATTATACCCTATAGGAGTGGAATGTAGGATCTAATTAATTTTTCGCTCAGCACATTTTCTCCGAGCCTGTCTAACACCTCCATATCTCAACGCCATAGGAGGCCTGCTATACAAAAAGCTCACACAGCTCTAAATATCTATCCCAATAATGCCAATAGGGAAATGCAGCAAAAATGTCACTAAATTCTCTAACCAAGAATACTTATAAAGGAGTTAAATAAGTGCCCAACCCTCTGTTACCGAAATATTTATGACAAAACAAAATCAAGCCCACTTTATTACCAATAAATACTGGGAGTCACTATCCTACACAATCGTACGACCAGTGTGACCAGATTTTAAAATAACATTAAGCTAAATCACGTTTGAAAAAAAGCTAAAATAAGCTAAAAAGTTAAATTTTAAGCCAGAAAATAAAGCTAAACTTTTTTCTACTTCTTTGATCACTTTTCAATACTTTCTTATTGCTAAACTAACATTAAATATTTCACAAATATATTTTTTATTATACATATTGAATATTTGTTCAATAAAATTATTTATTAATTATTATATTTTAGATTTAATGAAGAACAAAACAAAAACTTCCCCAAAATAATCTTAAAAAGTTTTTATAAATGTAAAAACATTTATACTAAAATACGAAAGTTTTTTTAAGTAAATTAATGCTATTTAAGGTAAAGCACAATGTACCGAGTTTCGTCAGATCAGTGAAATAAAGTCATAAGCTAAATTTGCTCTAAATTTATCGACTAATTGAAATACAAGGACATAATTGCGCCACAATGCATTGGTAATAAGCCCATATAGACTTATTCTAGAATTAATTGAGTAATAATGCCATTTTGACTTATTACTTATGACTTTATTGAGGTGGCCCGACGAAAATCGGTACATAGTGCTATCCAGACTAAAGGCTATTTCAAGTTTTTGTTTTAAGTTAATTGATACCGCTGAATGAACGTTCAACTCAAATCAAATGATTTTATACCCAAAAAACTCAAAAAGTGTTTTTAATATGATTTAAACTTTTTTCCATTGTAATTCTTATCATTCTGCCATTATCTACTATTTTTCAACTTTCCATTTCTGTTATAAAATTGTCGTATAATTTACATTTTGTATTTTTTGTAAACTATTTTACAATGTTAAAAAATTTTAATTTTTATAAGGTGTTTATCCCTTTATGGCGCCATGTTGCAGATATGCAACAAAATCTTCAATCCTCATAAAAAACATCAAGTACAGGCAATTGTTAATTTTATTTTAATGCAATAACTTTCAGACAATATCTAGTTTCAACCTGTAAAATTCGTTCTTAATAAAAAATTGTATCGCTTTCATCACAACAGATTTAAAATACCCTACGATTTTACTAAATCAATGTTACCGTAGTGCAATTTTCTAAAAACTTATTTTGCCAGCGTTTTAATTCAATAAATTTTGTAAATGACCAAGTCAATTATTGTTTTTATTGTTAGAATATTATCAGTAAAGTTATTTCTTAATTGGAAGTTTTATTGCCAAGATATCTGACTTTATTTCCTCTTAATTGTTTACCTTTTTACTCTAATAAATAAAATTTCAATAAAAACCCAGAACAAAATTTTTTACTTGTGCTATGAGCTCCTATAATCTGTAGAAAAAAACTATTTTCTCAATGTTGCGTCACAAAGAGTTATGTTTTTAATATATTTTTAGAGAACACGCAATTTAGACTAAAAAAAGGCTAAAAAAGCTAAATGAGTTTTTAAAAAAAGCTAAAAAATAAGCTAAGAGCTAAATGAAAATTTTAAAGCTAAATCTGAAATAAATAAGCTAAATTTAGCTCAAAATAAGCTAATATGGTCACGCTGCGTACGACTTAAGATAAAATAAATTGATACTGCCCTATTCATAAAAAATATCTTTGGTTTTTACAGACAACAACAACAACAAACAACCGCTTAATAAGCCTAAAATATTTTTTATGAATGTGGCAGTTGGTCTTTTCAAAATTTTTATAAACTCCATCATACCAGTGTTGTATTTTTTCAAAAGTCGCACGATAGCCTTAAGAAGAGAGCGCAGAATATGCAGTTTTATTATCGATGTAAGAGCGTCGTAGTAGGGACTAAGAGATGTATGTATGTATGTACATACATATCGCTCATTTACTCAAAGAACGTCATAACTCAAAAAATTTATTTTTTAAGTTAATGATGCAGAATTCATCCTCATATCGTTCTTCATATTGTTTAAAAATTTCATAGAAATATCTTGTTTGCTCAACTCTTGAGAGAAAAATAAAATTTTCTTTTTCCCTTTAGTTGTGTAAATTGAAAACTTAAAACGCTTTTTCTGGCAAACTGGTTTTTTTGGAGTTATGACGTTCTTTGAGCGATTTGTATAAACACCACTTATTATACTTTTGGTGGGTGCGCTTCTCTGCGCACTTAGCAACATTTCAATGACTCCCATAGGGTTTTTCAAAAACTTTTTAAAATATTATTACTATCACTCACGTAAATTGAACTCATTATTATTAAAATTAATATTTTAAACCTCATTGTTTAATTATAAGAAATAAACTAGTTAGAATATTTTGATTTGAGTCCTATTATATATTGTTTAAGTACACGCCATTTAAAAAATCTCGTATCAGATCTAACATAAAAACACATAAAACATTGAGATAAATCTCAAAATGTGTTCGTATTACAAACTTTACATTTCAGGAATTTCTTTTTTTATCAGATAATAATTTATGGAGCGTGCAAGTACAGATTAATCATTCCACAGTGGAGCTGATCGCAAAAATATTGGTACTCGATATACGAGTATGTACATACATATGTATGTATATGTACCTGCAAATCGTAGACGAGAACCTAATCCATGGTATTAGAGGCAAAAGAAACTAGTTTGTACAACAATTACCAAAATTTTCTTTTTTCAAATTCCAACCCTGGAACCATTGTTTTGATTTTTCTGGTTTTTAATATTAGTTTATTTCTTTCTATAATATAGAATATATTTAATTATCCAAGAAATAATTTGCTTTACTTAATTAATTTTATACACCAGAAAAAGTTTAGGTTTTCCAGGTCTGGAGCTATACTTTTTATTTTTCTCATTTTTTATACCAAACTACATATTTCTTTCTAAAACATAAAGTATATTTGATATGTAAACAAAACGAAAAAATTAATTTTACCTAGTTACTTCTATATAAAAAATAATAATTTTCCAACCCTGGAATCATCCTTTAATATTTTTCTGATTCCTTATACCAATCTAGATCTTAAACAAAATATATAAAATATTTTAAGTGATGAAAGAAAAAAAGGAAATAAAGAAAAATTAGTTTTATTTAGTTGCTTTAATATCCAAAAAATATAAAATTTTCCAGCTCTGGTGCTGTGGCTTTTATTTTTCTAATTTGCTATACCAAACTTGTCCTGCCAAAACGTAAAATATGTATATTTCATTTATAAAGAAAAAGAAAAAAATTAATTAGACCTAATTAATTGTGTATATCACAAAAAAATTAATTTTCCAACCCTGGAATCATTCTTTTAGATTTTCGTGATTTCTTATACCAATCTATTTCTTTTAAAAATATAAAATATGCTTAATTTATAGGGAAAGAGAAATAATTATTTTTAGTAGGTTACTTTTATATGTCACAAAAAGTTCAAATTTTCCAACCCTGGAATATATTTTCTGATTTTTTGAATTTTTAATAATTATTTTACTTTTACTGAAATATAAAATAGGCTTATTTAACAAAAAAATTTAGTTCCAGCTTGTTACTTTTATATGGCAAAATAAAGTTTAAGTTTTCCAGCTCTGAAATCGCCTGCTCGATTTCGCTGATTTGCAATACCAAACTATTTTTGACACACCAGTCCAAGACTGAAGTCTCTAGATTTTCTGGGACCTTCTGAAAACCGATTTCACGTACACCAGACGGACGGACGGACGGCCAGACGGACATCGCTTACTCGTCTTCCCTATTCATAAGGATCCAGAATATCTATATATTTTATCGCTCGCATATTCATATTGTGCAAATTACACACGGAATGACAAACCTAAGTATATATACCCTTTAAAATTTTTTGTGAAGGGTATAATAATAAATGAAGGTTTTATAAGAGATAAGAGAGAGTTGGGTTCTATCTCCCTTACCAACCTGCTTCCAGATAAACGGACTTGTTTTTATATTGCAGAAACTAGAAGGAAGTCAGACAGGCCAGCCGAATTTACTATAAAAACTCAGCTTTTCTCGATAAGCTACATGCATACGTATAAATATTTGTCATTCACGATCATGTATGCTCGTAAGAGACCATGGTTTGCCTTTTCACAATCAAAATCGGAAAAGTGCGCAAACAGGGGAGTTTTTATTTCCCGTTTTGGGAAAAATATTAAATTCAAGCTAGACAATCAGTGTAGTGTAATAAAAGCTAAAATATGAACTATAAAAAGAGCGGCCAAAAGTTAAAGATAGTGTGAACATACGATGCAGATACGATGCAGATATACGTACCGACATAAAATCTCGATCACATCTCTATCGGGTGCATACACAACACCTATTTTGACTCAAGAATACCGGCTGTATCTAAATGAGCAGGCGATATATTCTAACATAAGAGTTAATTTGGGTACCGGGCACTTTAGTGCACATGGAAATGGTATAGCGGACGGACATGAGCAAAAGATAAAACTCGACAGATTAAATGGTTGTTGGTATTCCTTTCAAATAGTGGCTCTTTACAATTGCGCAGACTAAATAGTCAAACCTCAAAATTAACTTGTCCACGCCCGAGGAATCGACTTCGTATTTATACATAGGTACACACACCAGAAAACTAAATGTTCCATACAATGAGTTCTGTAGAAGTTGTATTGGCATAGAAGAGTAGGAAACGGTTGAAGACCTACTCTGTCACTGCCTCCTTCTTGCTGGTAAAAGAGCGACTAGTCAACATCTCATTTTTGCAAAACCCTGCAAATATATCGGAATGCGATACTAGAAGAATAGATACATTGGTACAAAAATCTGATTGGTTTAGTACCCAATAAGTGGGATGATGAAGAAGGCATTGGCTGAAGTATTTACTACGTTGACTACAAAACCGAAGGTGCTCGGTTCGAGCCCGGTCTCTGACAGTTATTAAATGACAATACTACGCATTTGTCTGACGTGTCACTTTGTATCAGTTGTTGTAAGGAAGTTTAAATGGTAAAGGCGTAGATACTGGTCACTGAACTACACCGACTTCAGCGGATACTAACCCTAATGTAACATCAGTGCCCTCCTTCGCCGGTATTATGTAGCAGAATCATCGGGGAAATAAAAATAACAAATAAAATGTCTGCTAAACGAAAATTTAATAAGCATCATTGACACCAGAGGCGCTGCAACACTGCCTAGAAAACTAAGCCTCTTTTTTTACGTACAACACTATATATACCTATGCCTATGAGGCACCATGAAGTTGCGTATCTCCGAGGCAAACAAAAAATCCGCAATGAGCGGCCACTCAAGAGCTCAGAAAATAATCTAAAGAGTCGGTTGGAAATTGGATTGTGTTGTTAGTTGTACGCGACCGAAATGAATGATGTAAAATCCGAATTCGGTGTGCTTCTTAGGCGGGGTTTAGTGTTCTAGGTAAATAAAAACAGAATTATAATGGAATGAAGCTTTCCTCTCGCTCTCTTCCTATCCTATCTTCTTTCCTAAGGAATATAGGTTAGGTTGACAGGCTGCTTACGAGGAAAAGCGGAAAATTAGAGTCCAGCTCACTTGGATCTATTACCATTATCCCTTTGTGCTGCCTGTAAGTTGAAAAAAGATAGAAAGAGAGGGAGGAAAGATAGAAGAAGTTGAGAAGGGTAGAAGCAGCGTGGCCGTTTGATCGACTAAAGTGGCAAATTGCCACTTTTTCGACTGCCTTGCCACTTTTTGTCCCTCTTTTTTTAAGTGAATTATATAATAATACAATAAAAATAAGAAGTTTAGCGTAGTGGTCTCGTTTTTTTTTAATGTTGCCCTTTTTTTATAAATACCCTGTTTGGTGCCACTTTTTGAAAAATGTCATCGGTCACCCTGGGTAGAAGTAGAAAATAGATAATATTTATTTTAGAGGAGGTGAGGCTGAGTCAAAAAATTAGCTAGTTGGGGGCTATACCAGCCACTGTTCCTAATATAAAGGCTCAAGTTTTTAAGCTCAGCTTACGTTAGCTCGGATAGGCTGCCGAAGGATATTCTGCCAAGGAGATCCTCCAGAGCGGGACAAAAACAGAGGAGATGCAGGATACTTTCCTCCTCTTCGTCATCATTGCAACTGTAGCAGTAGTCATTATGCGGTAGACCCATACAGTGGATCACAGTGAAATTGGTCCACTTGTAATGAAGAACTTCAAAATGTAAACAAACCAAGAAATCGATATTAAACACAAAAGAATTGGCTTTAATCAGTTAGTTAATTTTATTTAAATGATAACTCAAAACAACAGGTGAACTATAATTCAATGTTTTGAACAATATTAGGCTTTATTAAAATATGCCGAGAAATTCACGTCACATTGTAAATGGTCCGCTTAAACTTTTGTACGTTAAATAAATTACAATGAAAAATAAAAATGTTTTTAATATTTTGTTGAGTATCCTTTTTGGTGAATAACACATTTAAGACGCTTTGGTACAGATTCAACAAGTTTTTTTGTATATTCTGGGCTTATTTTACTCCACTCCTCTAAAAGAGCAGTTTTTAGCTCATTTTGGTTTGAAATGTGATGTTTTCTTATTTCAATTTCCAATTTCTGCCACACATTTTCTATTATATTTAAATCCGGTGATTGGAGTGGAGTTTTGATTACTCGAGGACAATGATACAATAGCCATTCTTTGACTACCCCAGCTGTATGCTTAGGATCATTATCCTGGTATAGGTGAAAAGAGTCCTTTATCCCGAGCATTTCAGCACTTTGCTTATGGTTATTTTTTAAAATGTTTAAGTATTGCATCTTGTCCATGTTGCCTTCAACAAAATGCAATTTACCAACGCCAGCAGCCGAACAAGCACCCCAGACCATTACATGACCACCACCATGTTTAAATGTTGGACGCAAATGGTTTGGATTCATCTCTTGATTAGGTTTTCTCCAAACATTTATCCTGCCATCTGACCCAAAAAGGTTGTATTTACTTTCGTCTGTGAACAAAACATGTTTCCAGAAGGAAAACTCTTTCCCAGCGTAGCTATGAGCAAATTGCAGCCGGATCTTCTTATTTTTTTCGCTTACGCTTCTTGCGTGCAATTCTGCCATTGAACTCATTCTTTCGAAGAACCCGACGAATTGTCTCAGCATTACAGCTTTTATTAAAGTGCTTCGCAGCCATATCTCGCAATTTTGGTGCACTTAACCTTGGATTAATTTTGATTTGGTTGACAATACACCTTTCTGACGCAGCGTAAACAGTTTTTTTGGGCTTTTTTTTTTGGCTTATTTATTACACGTCCTTCATTTTTAAAACGGTGAATGATATTTTCTACTGTTGTGCGAGCTCTGTTGACAATTTGTGCTATTTCCCTTTGACTTTTGCCATTCCTATAATGTTCAATAATTAGATTTCTAATTTCAAGCGTAGTGTGACGACCCATGTTGAAATTTTTGAATAAACTACTAATATGATGAAAGTCTGCTTCACAGCGCAAATGCTTAAGAATGAGCAATTAAAAACTAAGGGAGAATGTGAAAAAGTACCGTAATTCTTGATTGCAATTCACAGTGGACCATTTACACTGTGGCACGAATTTCTCGCCATATTTTAATAAACACTAATATTTTTACAGACATTGAATTATATTTCACCTATATCTTTTAGTTATCATTTAAATAAAATAAACTAACTGATTAAACCCGATTATTTTGTGTTTAATATCGATTTCTTGGTTTTTTACATTTTAAAGTTGTTCATTGCAAGTGGACCAATTTAACTGTGATCCACTGTATGTTTAGCATGGGTTCCGTGGCCACGAGGTTCCTCAAGTGCTTCCTATTGAAGTTCATGAGATTTTTCGTTCTATGGGAGTTTAGGCGAGGCCAGAGGGTTCTGCTCGTTGCGTCATCTGATTTGACCTAATTCAAGAAAGGTAACATCGAAACGTCTCCAGCAGGATGAGAGTGGAAGATCTCAGAGATTATCGATATCGACTTCTCTTAGTAGGGTTCATCTCTTTGCCAGTCATCCACAACTATGTTACTTGAAATAGTCCCGTGTCCACGCACCCAGTTTAATAAGATATTTCAGTGCTGCGCGAGTCCATCCAGAGCTTTGCGACATTATTTCTGTGACAATCCTGATTGAATTTATTCGACGTACATATGCGACATTAAGGTATAAATGGAAGCAAACTCAAACAACTTCCCTTATTAGAACGCCATTTTCCTTCTTTTCTGCTAATGCGTAGTAGAAAATTTGCAAATTACAAAAAAAAGAAAAATAATACAAATTACTTTAAATAATCGCTAAAAAAGGCTCAGCAAAGAAAATATTTCTTTTAAAATTTTATTTGAGTCAAAAAATTTAAAAAATTAGAAATGCTTTTAGTACTATACCAATAATATTTCGTGCGTGTAGTGCAGCAGGCTTAAATCAAGTTTAGAGGCAACTCTCAAAAAAAAAAAGTATCCATCCTATAGAAAATTGAAAAATAAGAAATAAAATTAAACAAGAAACTTGGCGGCGAGGCTTAGTTACCGAGTTATGTGCCTCTTAAATTCTAGTACAATATTGTGATTATACGGTGTTTTCCAACGAATATGACCAATGTTGGTATCATCTTAAAGCTCTTTACAATACCTTTCATCTTTCATCAATTCCCGTGTCGGGAAACACCATGGTGGAGAAAGTCAATAATCCCGGCCGCAGGCCTGCAGTGCAGGAAAACTTGATTCAGCAAGAACACTTTGCATGGCAGAAAATATTTATTGGGCTGCGCAGTGTCGGGAAACACCATGGTGGAGAAAATCCTTAAGCCCGGCCAAAGGCCGGCAGTGCAGAAAAACGTTATTAGGCAAGAAAACTTTGCAATGCAGAAAATCTTTATTAGGCTGTGGCGAGTCGGGAAATACCATGTGGAGACAATTCTTATGGCCTAATTCTGTTCGACAATTGTGTTGTCATTAGACGGAAAAAATTCGCAGTTGTTGAAAAATACAGCATATACGGCCATGTCACAGAGTTCAATTCCGTTCGGAAACGGAATTCAATGGGATCTAAAAGAGAAAACTAAAATAAGAGAATTTGTCAGGTGTGTCCATAGTGTTGGGGCGCTAGTATTCTGGGATATACTCCGGGTAGGGCTACACATTTTGAGGTGCATTCAATTCCGTTTCCGAACGGAACAATTTCAGAGGCCCATAACTCAGAAACTAATGGCGTTTTCTTTTCTGAGCAATATGCTGCATTTATGCTGCCTTTTACATTTCTTTGTGTTCTTTTCTGAAAAGTATGTATTATTTTAAAAATCAACGCGTTCTTTTCTCATGATGTTGCCCTTAAAAAGAAGAAAAATGCTACATGTTCAACACTCATTTTCATTAAAGGGGCATGAGTGCAGCATTATATTAACAGCTGTTTTTGTTATTGTCTATGAAAAAAATGAATCATTTTATAGTTCGTCATTGTTTTATGCCGAAACTTGTTGGAAAATTGTTCTTTTGTAAACGCAAAATATGCAACACTTCTTAAAAATCAGGTGAGCATTTAAAAATGTTGCCAAATTACATGTAACATATATGTTACACTTTTCTTTTAGAAAAGAAAACGCCATAAGTCTCGCCGCAATTTTTTTATTTAATTTTTTTTCTTATTTTTCAATTTTCTATAGGATACGATACTTTTTTTTAATTATTAAGAAGTGCCCCTAAACTTGATTGGTTTTGTCGTGTTGGAAAAATTCGACACGCGCCCATCTCTAATTTGAACTCAATATCTGAAGCTCTTTTTCGTTCATAGTTTATGATACATGAAGGATACACAGCTCTGACGAATTTTGCTGTGTTCAATAGTTGTAAGCAAAAACATCTGATTACAACAACAAAATAACCATATGATCTTTAATCCATACAAAAACAGAATTATTCGGAAAAATTGTGCAGTTTCATTCTAATAAAAATAAAAATGAGTGAAATAAAAGTAATACATTTTAATATAAACTACTACGCGTAATTTTACATAAAAGCTTTTCCTCTTTGCAGATAGAATTTGCAGTGCAAATGAAGGGAGAACACTGCGAAAGTAAAGTACGTGAAGCCTTAAAGGACGTGGGAGAACTGGAAATTGATGCTACATTAGGAAGAGTTATAGTTTATACTCAAGAGCCTTGGTTTGTTATTAAAGAGAGAATCGAAGAAACTGGACGTAAAGCAGTACTCAATGGCTTTGGTGGCCAATCGGCCGTATCTATTATCAACACAACAGGTAGTGATGTAGACCAATGTCCTATACAAGGTGTTATAAGATTTACGGCAATACGCAAAGACAAACCAGGTTTGGTGGTGGACGGCGTAGTAGATGGCCTAAGTCCAGGTTTACACGGTATACACATTCATGAAACAGGGGACGTATCGGCTGGCTGCAATTCCTTAGGAAGCCATTACAATCCTAGAGGTTCGCCTCATGGCTCGCCCGATGATGATATAAACTGTAGACATGCTGGAGATTTGGGTAATATAAGAGCTGATGGCACTGGCCGAGCAACATTTCGTTTTATGGACAACATTTTAGAAGTTTGGGAAATAATCGGACGTTCAGTTGTTATTACGCAAAACCCCGATGATTTGGGTAGAGGGCGAAATGAACAAAGTCGGATTGATGGAAATACTGGCGACAGGTGAGTTTTTATTTGTTTAGCTTTTCTTAAATTCATAGAAGTTTTCTTATTTTAATTTATTTCAATTTATGTACATATAGGATTGCATGTGGAGTAATAGCTCGTTCTGCTGGTATTTTGCAAAACTTCAAAAAGATATGCGCTTGTGATGGTGTAACACTTTGGGATGAGCGTAATAAGCCCATAGCGGGTGGCAACAGATCCCAAAAACTGTAACTTTAAGAGTATAGTGTATGACAATATAAATTTGAATAGAAATAATTAACAAAAGTTAATTGCTGTCTTCTATTACAATACTTTCGTTGGCAGCATTCACTTGTACGCTTCCCTTTTTGATTTGTTGTAGTCGTTGTTTGCATTTACTTTTATAATTTTTTACCAAATTGCCACACAAAATAGGTGGTGAAATAACTACGATTGTGTGGATCTATGCATGATTTTTTTTTTTGGTATTTAAAATACTGTGAACTACAAGTTAAAAATTGTATACATACCTCTAAATAATTGATTTCCATTTCATAATTGATGCATTGATCCAGAATACTCATAATATTTTGAAATTCTTCGGCTTTAAAGTAAAATTTCATTTCACCTATATTATTCTTATACCATTCAGCATAATTGTTTAAATTTTTAGCTATATCCATGGTAGTTGCGCTAGCAGCTCTGGCGGTTAACAGTATATGCATAATACTACGTTTGCTGGGTATTGTAGCACATTGTTTAAGGCGTAATTTAAGATACTCTAGAGATAAGAATAAGTAAGAATAAGAATAAAGGCTCATGAAAAAAAATTTACTGTTCAAAACAAATTTACTTCTTATACAAGGACCAGCTATTTCATTATTAATGCTGGAAATCGTTTGTAGTAATATTATATAAAATTTCCATTCTCTAAAGTCATCAGTGGAAGAACATTTAAATAAATAGCTCAACGTTCCTTCGGTATGTTCATTTAATAGCTGTTAATTAATGTTTTATTTTGATTAAAAAAACCAAATAATAAAATTTATATAACTTGCCTTTTTGCATAAATCTTTTGGAAATTTTAATTCATCTACGCTTTCATTAATCCATGAGGAGAAGTGGTAAAAAGCTTCTTTAATATTTGTTTGACGTAGTTCCAAAATCGATGATATAAGTTTGTGAATAATCTTTAATTGAATATCAGCTAAAGAGATGAAAATAGATTTTTAAAAGAGAGGCTTTATAATAAACATTATTTTTACACACCTGGTACAGAGCTTTTCACACAATTAAGAAAACTCAAGTCGTTTAATTCCGGTTTGAGTGACAAGTCTTTGAAGAGGTTCTCCAAACATTGTTCCAATAAAGTGCTCAAACGTAAAGATTTCGGAGAGTCTAGTAATTATTAAGAAACTGAATCATAAAAGGTAAATTTATTTTTTTTAATACATACCAAAAGTAGCATTTATAAAAAGATTTACGACTAATTCAAATCTTGATTCTAGAAAGTCATTTAATATTAATTGTACTTCAGCTGAATCTGCACAACTAGAATGAAAATAAAGATTTTATAAGAATACGTACAGATACATACATATATGAAAATGCATTTTTTTACCTTAATACGTATTCTGTTGCTGTAAGTATTCCGAGTTCCTGTAACGTGCTTAAGATTTTTAAACTGCCAATGTTCCAAGGTAATTTGCAAAAGTATTTAGCAACTAAAAACTAAAATAATGTTAAAGTATGACTTTTTTGGAATATTAAGAAAGAAATTTACTTACTCGTTCGCTACCATTTAACGTGTGTAAAAGATCAAGCAGCTCAAGTTTTTTGGAATTTGGTAGGTTTGAACTTTCAGTTTCTTCCTTCAGGACCTTATAAATTAATAACAAAAATTAAAAATTTTAAAAACCCCCGATATATCTAGAAAAGATGTGATATCTTCTAAACGGCTGGACCGATTTTCTTCAAACATAGTTAAGAACCTTCTCGATCACGTCACCTTTCAAACAGAAAAAACTAAATCAAAATCGGTGGACACGGACAGACACACAGCCATACACACTACAAACTTCTAACACCCCTTTTTTTGGTCGGGGTTAAAAAGAATATAGATACTATCAAAGAATATAAATCATAATAATATAATTTATATTCTTTGATACTATACATATGCGCACAGATACATACATATCGCACTTATTGTACTAAATGGGATCTACTCAAAAGTTTACAATTCTCACTTTCTGCTAGAAAACGACTACACTGGTCAATCATATCTAACCGCTGTGAATATCTTATCTTAGAAAATGATTTCTGTACTTTTTCGCAAAAAAAAAATACAGTTTGATATAAGAGTATATTAAATTTAAAACAGTTATCTTTACTAAAAATTTGCATATTTTGCGTTGACCCCCTTTAGAGGAACAAGTACAATGTATTTATATGATTCGTAAGACTTTCGCTTAGCAGGAGCAATCAACTTATACCTCGATATAGGAAGGTGTAGATTCCATGATCTACTCCTCCACTTTATGGTGCCCACCAGTACAAATCTTATTAACTATGTTTGCACTTGGTAATGGAAAATTTTACAAGAAAGTGCGAGCGATACAGTTACATGGGGCAACCGCTAAACAAGTGCGTGTGATGCGTAAAGCCGAAAGTCCATACCATCCGTTCTTTGCATATGCGTGGTATGCGTTTCTGTACATTCTCTCCGATTATAAATTCAAGTTACATGCAATACGTCTTATACGCAAGCATTTTTGTTGTTTTAATGCAAAAAGAGAAAAAATTTAAATTCGCCCCACGAACATTTGCCAATAAAAGAGAGCATGATGCATGCGACGGATACAAAAGTAGAAAGTAAACCTACTTAATCAGTCCTATGCGTCTATACGTTCTTTGCGTTTTGTTCTGTAACTTGCCACATACAATTACCTTGATTCTACTTTTTGACAAATGCATGAAACGCAACTACGCATTGAACGGATGGTATGGACCTTCGGCTTAAGACTCTCGAATACCAAACAACACACACAAACCTGATCGCACTTAAGAAATAATTACGATTCCGCTAGAGCTGCTCTTTGACACACAGCTGCTTTACGACTGCACATATTGGAAAAAAGTATTATGTTGGCAGTGCAGAAAATGTATCCAAGATACAAGAAATGCATTTGTGGGAGTTCGTTACTAAATGATCTGTAGCAGCCATTTTTTAAGATTATTTTTCGCATCTACATACTTGTTTATTAAATATTTTCTTTTATTTCTTATGTACTTATGTGCATACATACATATCTATATAAATTAAACTTAAAATCAACTTATCATTAAAATACTTACATTGCAAATCGTTTTTAAACTGCTGCTGACGACAAAGCCCATTTAATATATTCTTTCGTTGAGGAAAATAGTGAAATAATTTTACCGCCAAGCAAACTAACAATGTTGCAAAAGTGCTGACTACCGAGTACTCAGTACTAAAAATCTTTTTCCGGCACGGGCAGTGATGGAACCGTTTCACCATTGTGTACAAATCTATATAAAACCATCCATACTGTAACTTGGTCTCAACCGTCTCAGCCGTCTCAGGTGACTATTTTCGCAAGTTTTAATTAGAATATCCGTTAGCTTTCAACACACATTTTTCCCAAATATATATAAGCTAAACTCAACTCAACTCGCTTTGAAAAACGTATGGTTTCTATGCCAAATATATGCACTGAAAAATATGTGATTGCATCTAATAAATATTTAAATTAAAAGGGGCGAAAATAGTCATCTGAGTAGCAGTGACTAACCAATATTCACATCACCAATATTTTGACATCTTGCCAGATTTACTGCACAGACAAATCCCCTGTTGTTATTGTATTTTCTAATTTGTTGTACAGTTGTACATACCTTGTATACACATACCCCGATGTGTGTGTGTGGGTATGTGTATCAATTTACGAGCAAGAAAACAGCTGATTACCATTTTGATGAACAAGTTTTCCTTTTACTTTTTACAAATATTCTGCCGCAAATTAAGACAAAAAATTGAAATCAAATAATTAAATATGTTTGTGAATAAGAAAAATAAACAAAACGATACGTTGCGATTCATAGAGCTATACAGAAGCCATGAAGTTCTATGGAACATGAATCTTGCATCATATAGGCGAAATGATTTGAAAATTAAGGCCTATGAGGCCATTGGTGCTGAAACGAAAATGTCTGTGCAAGAGGTAAAGAAAAAAATTAAGTCTTTTCGAACATCCTACAGTGCAGAAAAATCTAAGGTGGAAAATAGTAAAAACTCTGGATGCGACAAGGACTCTATATATACTCCAAGTGTGTTTTGGTACAATAAGATGAGTTTTCTGGACGAATTGCTAATACGTAGGAAACTTTGCGATAATTCCAACAAGGTAAGTGGATAAATATTTTTATTCCTTAGTGGAAGCAAGCAAATTCATTCATTTAATATTTAGTTTTTGCCACTGAAAATTAAAATTGTGGTTGTTTTTCCCACTTGCCTTACAAACGCTTCCTTAGTTAAAGGTTTTGCAGTTTTGGCATCGATTAAGTAATTGTGCAGGGACACAAGTTTTCATAAACCGACAGAAAGCGCATTCCACTATCATTCTTGTGTGACATATCCCATAATTAAAGATTTCTTTTACTTAAGTAGGGCGTAGAATAGAGTAGCCCTGCAAGCTACATAAGCTAAAACAGGTTGTTTTGAAGGAGATTTACAGCGTGCATTGTTAAGTATTCGTTGTAGGGAAAGCTGAAGCGCAAAATTCGAGGTGTTGTAAACTTTGTTGGATGTCAAAAACAAATGCAAAATTCGTCATTGATTAAATACATAATAGAAGATATAATATATTATAAGCATGGATGTAATTTGATCAGGCAATAATTACTTGTTGATTACCACGTACATATCAACATCTGCAGAAGAAGGAATGTATAGTTTCTGCTTCTGACAAGAGTTCGTGTTTTTCTTATAATTTGTTTAAGAAAAGAAAACCGTTACTTTTTGCTGCCGTCGAATACAAACTGCTATTTTTATTGAAGTAAAAATTTTATACAATACATACTATGTACACTACTAACACAAAGGGATCATTGTATTGGACCCAAGTGAGCTGGACTCTAAAATTTTTACTATGTACACTAGCTAGGCCGTTAGTTGTATGGAGAATTTTTTTTTTTATTATATTCTCTCCTTAGGAGTTGCGTTCGCCCCTTAAAGTTGGCGCTTAAGCCCATTTATTCAATGTAATTTTTTTGTTTAGTTTTCTTTTGACTATACGTAATACCTATATGTATGTAATGAAATTTGTATGGAAAAAATAAATTTTGAAACGAATGTTCGTTATGTTTCATACAAATTTGAAACGTTTATAAACGAAAGTTTTTAAAAAATCTCCCTAATAAGCTCTTATTGTACATGCTTAATATAAATAATTTCCATATACATAAATATAATTTTGTTATAAAAATTTTGGTGTTTTGTTGGTTATTTTCTTCATTATTTTCAAAAATATTAATTTTAACAAAGAACTTTCTTTGAAGCTAATGTTGTTGACTAGAATAGCTAAAATATTGCCATATATCATATTCTTGTAAATGTTTTTAAGGAGATAGTCATATGCGAACAAATTATGTACATTGAATAAATGGGCTTGAAGGCAACTTTAAGGAGCGGATGCACCCCCTAAAACACAACTAATCGCTGTGAAATTGTTTTGTTTTTTTTTACATAAAAAAACCGATTTGGAGGGAGACAATTATAAGAAGTAAAAAAAACGGCCACTCTAATGTACATATTATACAACGAAATACTTTGCAAACATTTTATTTAAAAATATTTAATTTTTGTACGATTTGTAGTAACGTATAAAATCTACATAACGCAATGCCAATCGGGGAAAATGTCGGGAATGTCCAACGTTGCTAATATATCGTCAGCCAATTATTGGTTTGGAGCATACGCCAAAAAGTCAGAATGGAGAAAAATGACAAAACAATATTTATTAAACCTTAAAATAGTTGATATGGAACAAAATTAATGCTAAATATCTCGGAAACCGTAATTAATTTCGCAAAACCTGTTTTGGATTCAGAAAGGGGATACTCAAAGTATATATACCCCATATCTAACTCATTTTTTTTTAAATGGTCGGTGGGTCAAACCAATAATGGGCTGACTATATGTATACAGCAGTAAGCGTATCACGACATGTGAAAATCCACATGCATATGTGGCTATGACGTCGATTATTTTCAGCATTTTGGTTGCATTTTTTAAATAAGTAGTGGCTACATACCGTAACAAAGTATTTATGTATGTCCCAAAATCCAAAAGTGTCAAATGTAGGCGAAGCGGACATAATTTCTTAGGCAGCAAATCTGTAAAAATGTGAATGTCTTCATGTACATTGTACGTACATACATATTTTACTAGTACACGGCACGAGGTAAAATTGCGACAGAGCCACATGCGCACGTGGCTTTTTTACATGCCGTGTACTACGGGCTTCAGTTTTATGCTAAATTTGACATTTTGTCGGTTGGTTTCTGGTTTGCTACAGACATAATGTATTTTGTATATACTGTGCCGCAAACCAGAAACCAACCGACTGGTGGAAGAGGACACCTGATACTGAATTCGCCATATACTATGGCGATTTTTTTGTTAAAAAAAGTAAGTAAAACGGTAACGCTGGCAGCTGATTGAGCAGCTCTGCACTGATATACATATATTAACTAGAGTTACCATGCTTATGAATAAAGTATTACATGAAATATGTGAAACACAGAATTTAATATTTATATGATGAAATATGTATGGCGTTAGAAGTGCATTTATTATACTATTAAATATGTTTACCTCTTCTCTTTGTAGGTATAGTTTATTTATACCCCTTTTCCACACGCAAAGTTTACTTTGCAAAGTCTTAATTTAGCTGTGTGAAAGACAGAGGTGTTAGTACAGAAAGAGATAGTATTTCTTCCTCTGTCTTTCACACAGCTGAATTAAGACTTTGCAAAGTAAACTTTCCGTGTCTAAAAGGGGTAAAACTTTCCGTGTGGAAAAGGGGTGTTATATACTGCCTTATTCATAAAAAATATTTCTGTTTAATAAGAGGTTTATGAAACAAATTTTCTGTGGAAATTTTATTAATAAACCTTTTATAAAATCAAAATATTTTTTATGAATTAGGCCCATAAAGTATTACCCCTTTTCCACACGGAAAGTTTACTATCACCCCTTTTCCACACGGAAAGTTTACTTTACAAAGTCTTAATTCAGCTGGGAGAAAGACAGAAAGAGACTGTGCCTCTGTCTTTGCAAATACCCCCTTTCCGGAAAGTTTACTTTGAATGTCAAAAACAGGTGAATACAACTAGACCTGGGCAACTTGCATTGCTTTTGCATAAGCACTGAAGTACGTCCATACATGGTGAAAGAAAAGAAAAATTGTCAATATAAATACAAACTACATTTCAGAAATGAATAAGTTTCATTCTTTAAGTACGTTGCATCTCGAGCTTATATGAAAAACCGCGGAATTGACAAAAGATCAGAATTTATGTTTTCGTTCACTTTTTTGTAATGTAATATCTTAGAAATCCTGATTTTATAAACTAAATAATAAAACACTACCGCTTGGAACAATTTCATAAAGTTCTGTCTTTCTCTTGAAAAATTATAAAACACGTAGTGATATGATATTTCTTTCTTAGGTGACGATATGTACATATGTAGATAAAAATTTACATATTTAAGTATGTACGTATGTTTTTATGTATGTACACATTTACGTTATATTTGCACTAAATGTTTCAGTGATATTGAAATAATACTCTTCATAATGTTTGTAGTGTTAATGCAAAATTAGTGTAATATTAACGCATTACTTTGAGGAGATTTTACTTAGTGCATAAAATAGTGCACTAAAAGTAACAATGCAATAGTCATGTATTATTTTTAAAGTTTAATGCAAAAAAAATTGCATTTGCATTGATTTGGTTTAGTGTGGGAAAATAGTCAATACATTGCTTATTTAATGCAATAGTACCAGATCTGCATACAACATAAAAGAAATGTAGGTATAGATAGAAGAAACCAAAGTAAATTTATTAATTGATAAACGTGAAATAAGTATAATAAAAGATATATATGTAATTTAGTAATTAAATATAATTATTTTTAAATGTTTTGTAACACTTTTTTTAAGTAAATATTTATTTAAACTTTTTCACATGCGTTTTCAGTACACACAATTGTGTATAACAAAGCAAAACAAAATGCCGTACGAAAATTACAAACAACTTTTGACATTCACGCATTAACGCTACACGAGAAAAAATTTAATCACCTGAGTACTTGCATATACTTTTCGCCTATTTCACACCTGCGAAAGAAAACGTTCGACTTAAAATTTATATTGAAAACAAAAACAAATTTTTATATTTTATTGTTGTTTTCAATATAAATTTTAAGTCGAAGTTTTTCTTTCGCAGGTGGAAAATAGGCCATTTATATATACTATTTACTTTGGTGGTAGCTTGCGGAATATTTAAAGTCCCATTGTAGTGATTTTAATTCAAATAATTTCCCAAAAACGTGTAATATGTAATGGGTGTGGTAACTCTGAATTATAAAGTAAACAAAACGATGAGAGTGGAGCCAAAATTAAACAAGGAAAATATTTTTAAATTAATTAATTTATATCGATCCCATCCATGTTTATGGGATATGAACAACAACTGTTATAGAAGAAATGATATCAAGAGTAAAGCTTATGAAAATATAGCAAGTAGGATGAGTATGACGGTTGAAACGATTAAAAAAAAATTGCACATACTGCGTGCCACCTACACCGGTGAGCAAAGAAAAATCAATTTGAAGAAATTCGATTCAGGAACAAAAGAGGAATACATCTCGAGGTTATCATGGTACCATGAGATGAGATTTTTGGACAGTTCCATTATAAAAAGGAAAAACATGTACAATTCGGTCGAGGTAAATATATTTTTTATAAATTTAAAACTAGCCATAACTGAAAGCTTTCTATCAATGGAAGCATTCCAGCGAATTATCAAATCCAGTGCTTCTAAAATGAATGTCAGGGTGATGTCATGTGTGTGTTGAGATATGGATGCTTCGACTAACTCCGAAAAAAAATATTGATGTAAGATTAACTGCCGTATAAAAATGCTTGGAGTACACTTCCCATTTTAGTTGAAATGGAGTAGTCACATCTGAAACTTTGGTGTAAAAATAATTCACTTCACAAAAGTAGTTAAAGAAGTGCTTTCTATTCAATGAGTAAAGTAACTTGTCTATGGTTTCAAAAGATAAAAAGTTAAATAATTTATTTGATATATTTAAGAATAAACATTTTTCGATTTGAAAAGCTTTAAATGTAAAATAAAAAGCACTTCCATTTGGCTTTAGCCAAAAAAGTAATGAATATGTTGAAAACAAAGTAGTGATTTAAAATTCCATTTAATACTTCTATACTTAACATCTAGAAATATGCATTAGATATTTTCGAGGTAATTTAAAAGTGATTCATAAGGAAGTACTCCTTTTATTTTTTGCTGGGATATCGTCGGTTGGTTATTGGTTTGCTGCAGTCATAATGTATTTTGAATATACTGTGCCGCAAACCAATAACCAATCGATGATATGTGTTCTGAAGACAAATTTCCTGTATAACCGAACTCTCAGGCCGGTGAAGGATTCAAATAAGTCGAGAATCTCCTCATATACTGCCCAAACTTTCTAATAATGATTTCAATATCGGTGAAAATTTTTGTCTTTATGTTTCAGAATAAGCCAGAAGAAACACCAACTAACAAAGAAATATATAGCAATGATGGTCCAAAACAAAAAGTATTTATTCAATACCCTAAGACAATCCCAAAACCAACTATACAACTTAAAGAGGTTTACATAAATTATTTTGATTTTATTTTAATGTGTTTAAAATAAATTTTTATATGTATATTATTTAGATACAAACTACAAAAAGCAGAAACGCAGTGGACGAATGTATGGCATTCGATTTGCAGTGCAAAACAGAATTGCATAAATTGAAAATGGAAGTGGAGAGGAAAAGAATAAGAAATCTAGATATGGAGTATGAATTGATGCAAACCAAACTACAGTTTTACAAAAACAAAATCCTTGGTAAATACAATTTCATAAGCTAAAGAAACTTACTTTTATTAATATCATCGAAAAATCAATTTTTAATTTAAAATTTTTAACGTACCTCTATAAAAAGTTAGTGATTTTACCCTAATTTTGGAAAAAAAAGTTATGTTTTGGGATCCTAGCAGTCGATTCTGACTATTTTAGAACCTATGATGTCCGTATGAATGTGTGTGTTGGTGTGTGTGTGCTTGTATATGTACATATATGTATGTTTGTAAACCTCTCATAATTTAATAACGGGTCAACAGATGGGAAGCAAAGTTGGCGCATTCAGAAGATGTGAAGCTCACTTAGATGTCGTAGATTTGGAAAATTTCTGAAAATAAAACTTTCACAAAACTGTTGTTTTTTAAACAATTTTTAAATTACTAAGCCGCTGAAGTTCAAAATGCAATCATCTCAACCTCAAAAAGACATGCTTCCAATTTGACTAAAATCGTGATTCGGGTGATTCGTTCGAGAGATATATATAATAACTGCAAAAGGTTTCGTCAAATCGATTTTAGATATTCACTGATTTTTTTTGGTCTTAAAAAGTGCATCGCATGCCCAATTTTAACAAAAGTCCGTAGCTTAGCGGGAATTTTCAAGAATGGCCTGCGAGGTCAACCGATTCCCATATTTTTTATGTTTTGCTTTCAATGAATCGAGTTACGGAAACTACTCTTTTCTGCACTGTTAATGTCTTTAAACTGCGAGACATAATTCTCTTTAGAAAATTTTCCTTTATACAAATTAAAATAATATACAATCAAATAGTAGTGCCTCGTTTGAATATTATTTTAGAACAATTTTATATTGAAAAGCTGCCGTGTTAGCCTCGTTCCGTATTAGAATTTCAATATAAAATATACGTTTTTTATGTATCGTTTTAGAACGAACCCAAACGAGTGCAGGCCTGAATATTTCTCCTGTGATGCATATGAATAATTTTTTTTTTATAAATTAAACGTAACCCATTACTCTTTTAATTACTTGTCATTCATAATTAAGACAAGTTGAGCAATATTTTAATGTTTTTGTTGTAGTTCTTATCGTAAACAAGCATAGTTAACAATATATACATATATATGTAAATGAAAACACAGATAAATATATTTCTTTGTTTTGTGATTATCTATCAATTGAAAACATATTTTTGACAAACTGTGTATGGGCATTTCCACAGGAATGACAACTTTTTGTAGAGTGCGACACCAAGCAAATATGCTTGTTTTTTTTTAAGAAAACTAAGGGACTAATTGTGTAAAGCGCAACGCCAAGCGTTGACAAATGTTATATGAAAAAAATTTTAATTAAAAAAACAAAATATATGCATATAAAATTTGTCAACGCTAAGGGTTACGTTTTACAAAATAAGACCGTAAACTTTTTTTACTTTATGTATATGTGTAGGCCGTAAGCAGTTCTACGTTAGGTAAAATTTTAAGAAACTAGAGTTTTCAGAAATACAAGGTTAATTGCTTGCTGTCGCACGCGACAAAAAAGTGGAATTTCTCGGAGCAATGTCCATATCGCTCATTTACTTCAATAGTGGCATAACTCAAAAAATGGGTTTTTTGAGTTAATAATGCAGAAAGATTCGGCATTTCGTATTTTGTCTTGTGTAAAAATTTCATACAAATAGCTTGTACCATCACCTGAGAGAAGATTTTTTTTCATATCTCCATTAAGTTGTATGCAAATTGAAAACTTAAAACGTGTTTTCTGCAAAACTAGTTTTTTCGAGTTGTGCCACTATTGAAGTAAATGAGCGATATGTATTTTGTAATTAATCATACTAACAAAAATGAAATTTCAGCAGGTAATCCGGAAGATGTAATGAATGATTCCATAAGAACAGTGCGTGGAATTGATGATGAATCCGTCGTAATGAAAATGGAAGAATCAAACCCCCTATACCTTGATGACGAGCTTGAGGAGGAAACACTCGAAGATGAAATGATGGACACAAATGGTAAAATGATAGTCAATCAATCACCATCTGAGACTTATTTATCAGATTGAATTAATGATGATGTGCGAAATAAATGTTTTGTGAAATTTTTTCAATTTAAACAATTGCGTATTTTTTTTAATAACTACATGGGCATTTTCATAGGCACACTACGTCATTGTCTTTGTTTTAACACAAAGGGATCATTGTATTGGACCCAAGTGAGCTGGACTCTAAATTTCACCCTTCCTTACCAGCAGCCTGCTAACCTAACCTAACCTACGTCATTGTCACGTTACGTTACCAAGCTATTAAGCTTGTGATTTGACTTACAGTCCCGGTTCACACGTTTTAACTTTTGCTGCTCAACTCATAATTCAGCTGGAAGAAAGACGGAGAAGGAAATACAAATATCTCTTTTTTTCTTACAGCTGAATTACGAGTTGATCAACAAAAGTTGAAGTGTGTGAACGGGACTAAAGTCCCGTTGTAGTGCTTTTAATTCAAATATTTTCCTAAAAATGTGTAATATGTAATTGTTGTGGTAGCTCTGTGTTATAAAGTAAAAAAAGATGAGTATGGATCCAAAATTAAACAAAGAAAAATTTTTGAAATTAATAAATATATATCGGTCCAATCCATGTTTGTGGGATATGAACAACAAATTTTATGGAAGAAACACCCCTTTTCCACACGCAAAGTTTACTTTGCAAAGTCTTAATTCAGCTGGGAGAAAGACAGAAAGGGACTGTACTACTACCTCTGTCTTTCACACAGCTGAATTAAGACTTTGCAAAGTAAACTTTCTGTGTGGAAAAGGGGTAAAACGATATCAAGAATAAAGCTTACGAAGCGGTTAAAAAAATTGCACTCACTGCGGGCTACATACACCGGTGAGCAAAGAAAAATAAATTTGAAAAAATTCGATTCGGGAACGAAAGAGGAATACATCTCGCAGCTATCATGGTACCATGAGATGAAATTTTTGGACCGTTCCATTATAAAAAGGAACAGCGGTTGCACTTCAGTAGAGGTAAATATATTTTTGTTTGTATTGTTTAATACTTAGATTACTCCGTTAACGACCGCTCAGTTACTGGTGATGTATTATTTGGCCTCGAAAGAAATTATAACGCCATCGCAAGTTCAAAAAATTAAAGTATCAAAATTATTCTGGCCTAAATGCAGTTAGGTGAAGCAGCTCCAAACAAAATAAAAAGTTGTCTATGTGATAGAAAATTTAAAAATTATATTAAATATATTTTGCAAGTTATGTGGATCTGAACTTCACATAGGAAACTGGGAAAAATTAAAACAAAAACATTTTAAATAGGTTATCTGATAGGAAATTGAAAAAGTAAGAAAAACATTTTAGTAGAAAAATGGGCTCCGACCCTTATTTTGCGAGTTATAGGTCTTTATAGAAGATTGTGATTTCTCTTTGCATTTCTGAATGTGGCTGGTCAATATTTGAATTAATTAAGAGGTGTGCAAGGAATCTTGAGTAATGCCAGCCAAGGCCTATTTATCAGGTCAATGCAATCGTCCTGATGATATTCTGTGTCTTAAGGGGTTTAGACACGGTCAAAATGCTTGATGAGATTGGTTATAGTATGAGTGAAAATTTGTTAGTATGTGTGACACCAACGATGCTTGATGGAAAATCAAAAAATTTTGATTTTTGGCATGCTTGCTGTCACTATTTATATACGTGTATGTGTTAACCCGTCAAGCACGAACAAATTTTCATTATAATTATATTTTCATTGTGAACAGTTGTAAAAGAAATCGGAATTTAAGAGAAAACAGAAAAGTTACTAATACAAAAAATACAAAATACAAAAAAATACATTATTGTTATTAACATTTCTTTATTTAGAGACATTTTATAAAATTTTTTAGCCAAACGACCAGCACAAAATCAAAATGAATGCTTGATGGGCCATCAAGCAAGCATTTTGATCGTGTCCAAAGCCCTTTAGTGTTTAAGCTGTCAAAAGTTGTTTGCACTATATACTTTAGTTCATGTTTGTGTGTGTTTTATGTTTTGTGCTGACTACTTAAAAATAAAGTTGTTTTTTGTATTGCTGTGTTTTTGTAGAGTTGCATTTACATGATAAATAGGCCTTGATGCCAGCCAAGGCAAATTCATTTCCAGGTAATATCAGGATTACAAAAACAATGAAAAAATACAACAAAGAAAAAAACAACATGGGGCCTGATAGCTTAAAAGGAATTATATAAGTAACGAAACATGGGTTTTAGTTCATCCAAAACTTCAAAAATAGAATTTGTTTAACATAATAATAATACAAATTATTCACATAAATTTGAAAATAAATTGGCATCGCTGATTGCGGAATTAGTCCCGGTTTACTCACTTCAACTCAAGGCACATTCACAAGGTAGTAGCGGAAATGCAGCTGAGCTATTTTTTTTTTTCAAATTTAAGTTCATCCGAAACTTCAAAAATTTTTTACGAAAGATAAATTAAAAGAAAATGTAAAAAATTTCAATATGAAAAATATTTTATTAAAAAATTTCTGTGAAAACAAATCTAAAAATATGAAAAAAACTATTAAAAAATTGTGAAAAGGGCTAAACGTTGCAAATTTTGTTAGTGGTAGCTGCCGTGGAGAAATATTTTCAAATTTATGTGAATAATTTTTATTATTATTATGTTAAACAAATTATATTTTTGAAGTTTTGGATGAACTACAACCCGTGTCAAGGCAAATTCATTTCCAGGTAATATCAGGATTACAAAAACAATGCAAAAATACAACAATGAAAAAAACAACATGGGTCTTAGTTCAACAAAATTTGCAACGTTTAGCATATCTCACAATTTTTTAATAGCTTTTTTCATATTTTTAAATTTCTTTTCAAAGAATTTATTTTAATAAAATATTTTTCATACTGAAATTTTTTAACATTTTCTTTTAATTTCTCTTTCGTAAAAAATTTTTGAAGTTTCTGATGAACTTTAATTTGAAAAAAAATAGGTCAGCTGAATTTCCGCTACTACCTTGTGAATGTGCCTTGACCCGTGTTGTTTTTTCATTGTTGTATTTTTTCATTGTTTTTGTAATCCTGATATTACCTGGAAATGAATTTGCCTTGCTTCAACTTTTGTTGATCAACTCATAATTCAGCTATAAGAAAAAAAAATACATGTAATTCTCAGTGTTGGTATCTCTACCAGCGTGACCATATTAGCTTATTTTGAGCTAAATTTAGCTTATTTGTTTCAGATTTAACCTTAAAATTTTCATTTAGCTCTTAGCTTATTTTTTAGCTTTTTTTAAAAACTCATTTAGCTTTTTTAGCCTTTTTTTAGTCTAAATTGCGTGTTCTCTAAAAATATATTAAAAACATAAACAACTTATAAAAATTATAATTTTTTAGCATTGTAAAATAGTTTACAAAAAATACAAAATGTAAATTATACGACAATTTTAGAACAGAAATGGAAAGAAGAAAAATAGTAGATAATGGCAGAATGGTTAGAATTCCAATGGAAAAAGTTAAATTCATATTAGTGGCCAAAACACTTTTTGAGTTTTTTGGGTATAAAATTATTTGACTTGAGTTGAACGTTCATTCAGCGGCATCAATTAACTTAAAACAAAAACCTGAAATAGCCTCAAGCCTGGATAACACTATGTACCGATTTTCGTTTGGCTACCTCAATAAAGTCATAAGTAATAAGCCAAAATGGCATTAGTATTCAATTAATTCTGGAATAAGTCTATATGGGCTTATTACCAATGCACATTGGCGTGAATTAAAAAAAAAGTGGTAAAAAGTCTTTTGAACTAGTTAACCGATTTCGATAAAACCAACTGTTTTGTAAAGTAGAAGTGTTGAAATTTTTAGAAAGCATATTTTGAGGCACCCTGTTGTAAGACAGGGTAGCTCCAAACAGCTTCAAAGTGGGAAAGTGCGGGTATCGAAATTCTTTCGGAGCTTGTAACTTTTGTAAATAGGGACCGATTTCAATAATTTTTTCAGCGGGACAATCTACGTTAAAAAACAAAAATAAAACATCCTAAGAGTAACATTTTATCTCTTTCAGTTTCCAAGTTATTTGACTTGAAAAATTTATTTTTTAATTTTTGGCCCTGACTTTTTTTATTCGTTAGTACATAACTTCTTTATTACTTGGCAAAAATCAGTATGTTTTAATGTTTTTGAAAGAAAACTTCATTACAATTCATATAAAAAAAATTTTTTTTGATATCTCAAAAATTGTAGCAAGGAATAATTTCGCAATTTGGATTTTTAAAAATTATGAAAAAATTTGGTATATTTTGTGGAAAAAGTATTCTTAATTTTTTTGGAATATTTTAAAAAATTATTAAGTATTTGATAAAAACTTTGATTGTTTCTGAGAAAGGAGACATTGAGAAAGGCTGTGAAATAAATTTTGGAGATTGTTGTTGGTGCACCCTACATTCAGCATTGGTCGAAAACTAGCAATTTTTTTTCAAAAAATCCGATTTTCGGATGTGGCAAAAAAATTGCACGGTCGTTTTTGTAAATTTTTTGGTTTTTTATTATAAATAAATTTGTTGTAAGTAACCTGTAAGAAACTCTTGACATCCTACACATAAATGTAGGCAGGAGAGGAAATTTTCTAAAAATTCTAAAATTTTTCTAACACAATTTTTCCCAATAAGAAAAAAGTATTTTAAAATTATAAATTGGGAATCATTTTAATTTTTATCAATAGTATACATTTAGCTTTGCAAACTGAAAAAAAATTATTCTCCTACCTTCAATACTTTTTGAAATATTCGATATCCAATTTTGATTAAAAATTTTAATTTTCTACATTTTTTATTTTTGTCTAAATTATTGATCTTATTTTCTTTACTGCAAATGTTTCTTAATTTTTTCTATGTTATTACAATAGTAGATATAATTGTCTATTCAACGGTATATAATATGTATTCCTTTGCCATTATATCAGTTTTAAAATGTATACACAAATATAACACCTCAGGTAACAATTTACGTGTTTTATCTGATACTCAAACAAACCCACATTTTTTATGAACTCTTGAAGCTGTTATTAAATACTTTCTTTACTTAAATACAATAAAATATAAGAATTTATATATACACAGTATATTTATATACCCACAAGGACAAAGGTACCTGCGCGCACATCTCCAATATGGGTATGGTTTTACCTGATATTTGTATCGGTTTTGTATTCGTAGCTTATAAAATAGCTATATATTTAAGGTGCGATGCATTTAATGTCATTATTTCAGTTATAGCTATCATGGAGATAACAATTAAAAATAAATCGCTCTGCAACTTAATGTGGGAAAACCTCACTGATGGTAGTAATCGGTTGGACAAGGTAGACCAAATGATGTACATAATATCTACTACATATGGTTTATCTGTAAACACCGATTTATCGAAAAAACTTGAAAATTTTTTTAAATTATATGAAAAGAAGATACGTGAATGCAATAAATCAGTTTCTAAATTTCAGAATAAAAATCAGGATTGGTTAGATATGGGACTATCTACGGAAATATACCCAAAGAAGTTTGGTCGGCCAAATAAAGATTACGATAACGTTCGACGCAGGAGCAAAAGGATTAAACAAGAAGACTTGATAAATACGTATTCGGAAAATGAAATCAAAGATTCATTCAAATTGATTTTAGCGAAGACTCAACTTAAAGAAGCAGGCAAAATCGTAGATGTGCTACCAGTTGCGTCTCCAAAAATATTAAGACGGATGGTGGAAAGCATTCGAACGCCAAAATATAGTAAACATTTTACGGTGGAAGATGCACTAGCACTCATTCTTAATTTGGGCCTTTCAAGAAATAAATACGATATCTTAAGGAAGGTGCTTAAAGAAAAAAGTGGGCCTTTGCCATCAAGTACATTGTTGTTAAAAAGAAAATCGGAAATTTTGCCACATCCGATAACAGTGGATAGCCGAAGTGCAGTCATTAGTTTGTCAGACCTTCTTCATAATTCAGCATCAAGACTCATCGCTACTTTTGACGAAAGAGACTTAGATACATGTAATAATTCTGAACTAACACTAATATATAAATGGGGATGTGATGGATCATCTGGATTTTCAGAATATAGACAGCCCAGTGCATACGATAATGACTTTTCCAAAGTTTTAATGGCATCGTTAGTACCATTAAGGCTTCGACTACATAATGAAATGCCTTCAACAAGTAAAAATGCATTTAAAGATGTGTGGGTAAATACTACTCCAGGCTCAAAGTTTTTATGCCGACCAATACGTTTTGAATACATCAAGGAAAACAAAGAAACAACTCAAAATCTGGTTGATGGTATAAAACATGAAATTTCTAATATGGAACCCATTGACGTTCATATATTAGGACGAGTAATGACAGTATCTTTTAGACCTTTTTTAACAATGATAGATGGAAAAGTTGCAAATGCAATAACCGATACAAAATCTTATTTGATTTGTAATATATGCGGAAAGAAAAATTCCGATTTTAAGGACATTGAGAATTATACTCCAACTAATGAAGATGCCCTTAAGCTTGGAATATCACCACTTCATGCTCGGATTCGATTCATGGAGTACATTTTACATCTATCTTACGACAATAAATATCGCAGTGTACCAGAACTTCAGAACGTTCCAGTTGCGAATAATTCTGCTTTAAAACAGATACGGTTGGAAGAAAAGAAAATAATTCAAGATGAGTTTATGAAACGTGGCTTAATCATTGACAAACCTTTATATGGCTATGGAAACTCCAATAATGGCAACACTGCTAGGCGATTTTTTGATGACCCTGAAACCACATCTTCTATAACTGGTATTAGCTTTAATCTCATAAGACGTTTCAAAATAATACTGGCCGTCATAAATAGCAAAAAGTTAATTAATAAGGGCAAATTTGAAAAATATTCAAAAGACACTCTGATTCTAATAAATGAATTATATCCATGGAAATCAATAACTCCAACCGTACATAAAGTGCTAGCACATACAAAAGAAATAACAGAAAACAACATTCTTCCTCTGGGGGAACTAACCGAAGAAGCACAGGAAGCTAGAAATAGAGATGTTAAGCAATATCGACTTTTCAATACACGTAAATGCTCTAGAGTTGCTCAAAATAATGATTTAATGCATCATTTGCTATTGTCTTCTGATCCAGTCCTACAAGGCATAAGAATGAAATGGTTGCCAAGTATTGAAATCGAGACGGACGATCCCGAAGCAGAGGAAAAGCAAATTCTTGAAGTAAAACCCAAATTTAAATTAAAAACAACATTGTATGTATCCTTGCACTTAGATACGAGTAATAAAGAAAATGAAACTGAACTTATTAAATATATTTTTATAATACAATTATCAGAATTAAAACGAGAAATTTAGTTGTAAGTTTTCATACTCATACATACATATGTACATTGTACATATATCTCTGGATACATAAGTATTTATATTCATACAAACAAATATCTGATATCATGGCAAAAAGTCTCTGGAATTCTTTGTCAAATTATATTCAAAACTTAGGCAATTTATATGCGTTTAAAAAAATTTTCGTAATTTAATGTTCTAATGTTAAATTAACTACTAATTTTTTTTAAACAAATAAATAACTCAATCTATTTGTCCTTGTAGGTATATAAATATACTTCAAGAGTTCATAAAAAATGTGGGTTTGTTTGAGTATCAGATAAAACACGTAAATTGTTACCTGAGGTGTTATATTTGTGTATACATTTTAAGACTGATATAATGGCAAAGGAATACATATTATATACCGTTGAATAGACAATTATATCTACTATTGTAATAACATAGAAAAAATTAAGAAACATTTGCAGTAAAGAAAATAAGATCAATAATTTAGACAAAAATAAAAAATGTAGAAAATTAAAATTTTTAATCAAAATTGGATATCGAATATTTCAAAAAGTATTGAAGGTAGGAGAATAATTTTTTTTCAGTTTGCAAAGCTAAATGTATACTATTGATAAAAATTAAAATGATTCCCAATTTATAATTTTAAAATACTTTTTTCTTATTGGGAAAAATTGTGTTAGAAAAATTTTAGAATTTTTAGAAAATTTCCTCTCCTGCCTACATTTATGTGTAGGATGTCAAGAGTTTCTTACAGGTTACTTACAACAAATTTATTTATAATAAAAAACCAAAAAATTTACAAAAACGACCGTGCAATTTTTTTGCCACATCCGAAAATCGGATTTTTTGAAAAAAAAAATTGCTAGTTTTCGACCAATGCTGAATGTAGGGTGCACCAACAACAATCTCCAAAATTTATTTCACAGCCTTTCTCAATGTCTCCTTTCTCAGAAACAATCAAAGTTTTTATCAAATACTTAATAATTTTTTAAAATATTCCAAAAAAATTAAGAATACTTTTTCCACAAAATATACCAAATTTTTTCATAATTTTTAAAAATCCAAATTGCGAAATTATTCCTTGCTACAATTTTTGAGATATAAAAAAAAATTTTTTTTTATATGAATTGTAATGAAGTTTTCTTTCAAAAACATTAAAACATACTGATTTTTGCCAAGTAATAAAGAAGTTATGTACTAACGAATAAAAAAAGTCAGGGCCAAAAATTAAAAAATAAATTTTTCAAGTCAAATAACTTGGAAACTGAAAGAGATAAAATGTTACTCTTAGGATGTTTTATTTTTGTTTCTTAACGTAGATTGTCCCGCTGAAAAAATTATTGAAATCGGTCCCTATTTACAAAAGTTACAAGCTCCGAAAGAATTTCGATACCCGCACTTTCCCACTTTGAAGCTGTTTGGAGCTACCCTGTCTTACAACAGGGTGCCTCAAAATATGCTTTCTAAAAATTTCAACACTTCTACTTTACAAAACAGTTGGTTTTATCGAAATCGGTTAACTAGTTCAAAAGTTGCGGACTTTTTACCACTTTTTTTTTAATTCAAGCCACTGTGCAATGCAGTGTGGCGCAATTATGGCCTTGTATTTCAAGTAGTCGATAAATTAAAGCAAAATCTTTACTTATGACTTTATTTCACTGATCTGACGAAACTCGGTACATTGTGCAGATAGTGTGATCCATGCTTTACCTTAAATAGCATTAATTCACTTAATAAGCTTTCGTATTTTAGTATAAATGTTTTTAAATTTTTAAAAACTTTTTAAGATTATTTTGGGGAAGTTTTTGTTTTGTTCTTCATTAAATCTAAAATATAATAATTAATAAATAATTTCATTAAGCAAATATTCTATATGTATAATGAAAAAATATGTTTGTGTAATATTTAACGTTAGTTTAGAATAAGAAACTATTGAAAAGTGATCAAAGAAGTGGAAAAAAGTTTAGCTTTATTTTCTAGCCTAAAATGTAACTTTTTAGCTTATTTTAGCTTTTTTTCAAACGTGATTTAGCTTAATATTATTTTAAAATCTGGTCACACTGATCTCTACGAAGAGCAAACGCACATCAAGCTGTTGCGAAAAGGGTAAAAAGCGCAAAAAAATACGAAAAAGAGGGTAAAAAAGCACCAAATTTTTTTTTTTTAATTTTTATACATTAAGCCACTTAAAAAAAGGATAGTTTGGAGTGTAAAACATCATAATATAATTTCAAGTTTTTGCCTCAAAATATTTAATATATGAAATTAAAAACTGCTTGAAATTTTCTTGTGTTATTTTTATTAAATTAATTTTTTTTGACATTTCATTAAAATTGCCTTAAAAAGTCAAAAGGGCTTCATGAAACAAGTCTCACATATTTCCCCAATTGCACAAATGACAATTTTAAGAGTTCTCATGAAACCCCTTATTAATTTTTCAAAATGTTAGTAGTTATATGATCGGTGTTAGTTATTTGGTAGGTGAAGCTTAGGTTTAGATTAAGATACATATGTATGTATGTTACTGAAAAATATTTTAAACATACAAAAGCATTAAAAGCATCACTTTTTTCCTTAAGTAACTTAAAAGTTTTTGTTTTTGCGATATTCACACTTATTCCAGTTGCCAACTTTGACAGCACGTCAATACGATACGAAAAAATTGGGATTTGGCTACCCGTTGTCTAAAACAACTGACAACCTCATGCTGTCAATTGTTCCAGAATGATTAAATATTTGTGTAAACTTTAACAAATGCTTATTGCGTACTACTATCAATAAATTATTATGCAGAGAATTATGTGGTACTTTCCAGTTACTTCCGTTTTCTATTTTGCAAGAAGAATTTTAATTTTTTATCCCAATTATGAAAAGTTTTCTAAATTGTTTTTAACATAGTTTCCGTTATTGTCATTAAAAACAATTTAAGAAGGCTCAGTCAAAAGATGCTGCTATTAGCTCTTAAAAGTACATTAGGTTTATAAATTAAAAATATTTTTATTTTACAAAAAAGCACCAAAAGCACTGTGAGAAATTGTTAAAAAGCACTGTAAATACCCGCTTTTTAAAAAAGGGTATTAACTAGGGATGGGCAAAAAATATCGATATATCGAAATATCGATATTTGAGAAAATAAATATCGATATATATCGCCGATATTTCAAAAACCTATATATCGATACATCGATTCTTATTTACGAGTATCGGGTTTCGATACTTTTAAGAGCTATAGCCGTTTTTTAACTGTGACCTAACTAAGGCAGGTGACTTTTTGGATTGTGTGGGTATAAGCCTAAAGGCAGAATTTGTTTTTACTTTCCGTTCTGTTACGAATCAGCTGACTCTTTTTGGTTTATAAACATTATATACATATAAGCCATTAGTTTTTTTCTCCTTAATTCTGTTATGTTGCGTACACATTCCTAGATGCATGTCGTTATTCACTTTATGAATGCGATGGTAGAGCTATAGCTAAAACTTTACAACACTTTCCCGGGAAATGAAAAAGTCTGGGAAAAGAAAAACTCTAATAACAATGGACGATGCAAAACTCATCACTTTAGTGGAAAACTGTGACCATTCTGGTCCGAAACAGCTGATAATTTATTACATAAAAAGTAACTATTAAAATTTAGAAACAGAACGGCACAGCACAGAGCAGCAACAGAAAGTAAAGACTATTGAAGTCTTAAGGAGCTACAGTAGGTTACGTATAACTTAACATAAATAGTTCTTTTGTATTAAATTTCTTAAAGTAAGTAATTGTTCATTCGAAATTAATGCAGCAAAAAATATCGATATATCGAAATATCGATGTTTTCAAAAAATATATATCGATACTGTCCAAAAACATCGATACGATATATATCGATACATTTTCTTAATTTGCCCATCCCTAGTATTAACCAAAATTTCGCGTTTATGAAGAGGCAAAAAGCACCAAAAAATACCCGAAACGCACCAAAATACCATCACTGGTAATTCTATCTCTGTTTCTCTTGCAGCTGAATTACGAGTTGAGCAGCGTTACCGTTGTGCGACTAAAGTCGCATTTTGCCCCTTTTTCGAATGCCTTGCCACTTTTTATGCCCCTTAGTTTTAAATCCCCTTTTAGTATCATTTGCATTATTTTGTGCCCCTTTTTGCCCCTTTTTGATAAAAGTCAACCTTAATTTTTATTTTTACAATAAATGTACGCAAATTTTTACAGATTCTAATACATTCGACAACAAGATTTGATTTCCTATGTGTATATATGAAAAAAATAAAATTTTTTCGTGGAAATTGACAGTATGGCGCAATATAATTTTCTGTGGGAGTATATGGTGTTAATAACAAAAATTAAAAATTTTAAGAACCCCCGATATATCTAGAAAATATGTGATATCTTATAATTGGCTGGACCGATTTTCTTCAAAGATAGTTAAGAACCTTCTCGATTAAGTCACCTTTCAAACAGAAAAAACTAAATCAAATTCGGTGCACCCGTTTGGGCTGTACGTGGACACGGACAGACACACATATACACAGAGACACAGGTACACAGACACACACTACAAACTTATAACACCCCTTTTTTTAGTCGGGGGTTAAAAAGCCTTGATATGAATCTTTTCATTTGTTTATGATTTTTAAATATGAAATTACATACAGTTTTCATAGATAATTCTAACTGTATTTTCCGCAGCCAAATTTGATTTGAAAGCCAAATTTGATAAAAGTACATAATTTTAAAAGGTGAAAAAATTTATGCCAAGGGAAATAATATTGTGTGAAAATAAGTTTCCATGAAATTAGTTCAACATGTGAGCCTATTATCTTGGAAAAACCAGTAAAAAAGAAAAAAGCAACACGAAAGTATTCCAATGATTAGGAGAGAATGCATAAGTGGGTTCAGATGGATGCAGATAACAAATGTTTGATGTGTTTTCTGCAATCAGTTGCTCATCTGCCGAATGAATAATTGAATGTCATTTTAAAATAGCCACACACGTGGCCAATTCCAAAAAACAAATGATGTAAAAATATCTGAGCTTTTACCAAAAAAATACCGATTTTCGGAGGAAAGCTGATATTGCTGAAATGAAGCTTGTCTTAAGGATGATAAGATGAACCCGTTTAAGCAAATGAACAAATTGGCCAAATTAAATGCAAAACTATATCCAGATTCGCCAGGTGCAAAGTCTGCGAGTTACAACTTATTTCTTTATCTACATAAAGTAAAATTAAAAAAAACACATAAAGCATAAACATAAATTAGTACTCGTATTACGAAAAAATTTTCAAACAGCCTAAAAGTAGAAACATGTCAGTCCATTCTGTATGCCTTAAATTTATTTCAAAACGATTTGGAAGAATGGATTACAAGTAAAAAACTTATTAATAAATAAAAATGTACAATTTCAAAAGAAAGGGTATTTAATAACTATGCATAATGCATAAAAACAATACTAGGTATGTTTTATTCGAAACATATACCTGGGGTCTACTCTGTAACTCGAAACGAAAGGAAATGCTCTCGAATTTACATGTTCTAAGCATACAAATTCGAAAGCAATTTCTTTCGTTTCGAATTACACAGTAGATCTCCTGCTTAATTTTTAAGCAGCTATAGCTATAGCTACTTAATAAGTTTATACACATTTAAATTTGTTCTGAATATTTATATAAAGTTCGAATAAAACATACCTACTATTATCCGCTTCAGAATCGAATTTTCAAAATTTTTTTCAAAACTTTATATGGTTAAATAAATTTTTTGAATTATGCTGGTTTTTAAGTATATAAGTGATATGAAATACAACAATTTGACTACTGTTTTATTATTAACATAGATTTTATGATTTTTTTATATAATAGCTATTTATACTACGTTTATACTGGTCTTATTTCAAATAGAAGTATATATGAAGACTGTGAGTCAAATAAGCAATTATAAAACTAAAAATTTATTTTTTCTGTATACATACATCGCATCCCCAGCAATAAGTAATTGTTCTCGTTAATTAGTAAGTTACAAATTTTAATTGCAAATAACATAAAATTAATGTTTTTGTACTTCTTATACACGAGAAATTCTTGTTGTTTGTTCTAAATAAAATAACTTAGTATATATGCTTGTTTCTTTAATTTTTCTTGATTTTAAAGTTGCCTCTTTTTTTCTTTGAGATCCCCTTTTTGTGCCACTTTATTTTTGAAAATCCCCTTTTTGAAAATTTTCAACGGTAACGCTGTAGTTGAGCAACAAAAGTTGTGTGAACCGGGAGCAACTTTTGTCGATCAACTCTTAATTCAGCTATAAGAAAAAAAGAGATTTGTATTGCCGTCTCCGTCTTTCTTACAGCTGAATTACGAGTTGAGCAACAAAAGTTTAAACGTGTGAACCGGGACTTATAAAGTCCCGTTGTAGTGCTTTTAATTCAAATATTTTCCTAAAAATGTTTAATATGTAATTGTGTGGTAGCACTGTAATGTTATATCTGTGACTGTAATAATAATATAAAGTAAAAAAATATGAGTATGGAGCCAAAATTAAACAAAGAAAATTTTTTGAATTAATAAATATATGTATATCGGTCCAATCCGTGTTTGTGGGATATGGACAATAAATTTTATAAAAGAAGTGATATCAAGCTTACGAAAATATAGCAAGTAGGATGGGCATGACGATTGAAACGGTGAAAAAAAATTGCACTCACTGCGGGCTACATACACCTGTGAGCAAAGAAAAATCAATTTGAAAACATTCGATTCGGGAACGAAAGAGGAATACATCTCGCGGCTATCATGGTAGCATGAGATGAGATTTTTGGACAGTTCCATTATAATAAGGAAAAGAGTTTGCAATTCGGTTGAGGTAAGTATATTTTTGTTTGTATTTACGAATTATTTGGTCTCGAAAGAAATTCATAATTCATTAGATTTGTTTTCACAGAATTTTTTTAATAAAATATTTTTCATATTGAAATTTTTTTACATTTTCTTTCAATTTCTCTTTCGTAAAAAATTTTTGAAGTTTCGGATGAACTTTAATTTAAAAAAAAATAGCTCAGCTGCATTTCCGCTACTACCTTGTGAATGTGCCTTGCTCTGACCCTTATTTTTCGAGTTACAGGTCTTTAAAGAAGATTGTGATTTCTCATTGCATTTCTGAATGTGGCTGGTCAATATTTGAATTAATTAAGAGCTGTCCAAAGAATCTTTAGTAATGCCAGCCATACACTACACGAGTTCACTGCACAAGTGCGACACTGTACAGTGCGTTTGTGTAGTGTATGGGGGTGGTTGTGCTATTTACGCAGTGAACTGAGTAAATATCAAAACGATTTTTATATTGGCTCAAGTTTGAAAACTGTCCAGTGAACTTGTGTAGTGTATGTTGTAAATGGTCAGTTGTCTCGTGATTCTTTAGGAGTTCAAAACAAGAAATGGGGGCAGAAAAAGGCTTAAATGCAGTTTAGCGAAGCATCCATCCATTTTCTCCATCATTGTATTTCCCAAAACGGCACTGCCTGTTAATGATTTTCTGCACAGCTCTTAATTGGTTCAAATATTGACCCATCACATTCAGAAATACAAAGAGAAATCGCAATCGTCAATGAAAAATTTAAAGGCCAATAGTCTTAAAACCGGTTTCTGTTCTGTTTTTTATATTTTTATCGCCTTTATCACTGAGTGACAAATAATAAAATATTCATAAATTTTAAGTATAGCTTTCAAAATACAACGCGAGGGGAGCCGCAGGTTAAAGCTAGTAAGTATATATTTAGATAACAAATATATTTCCTTATACTTATGTATGCACCTATATCTTTTTGTTATTTTTTACAAAAAAAGTATCAACTGTAAATTTAAGCAACGAAACGCCATATAACGCCAGATACTAAAGCTAACAGATATAAAATGAAAAAAGATTTTTAAATCTAGAAGCTTGGAAAATAAATGTACATATATCAGTCCAAGTCCTAAAAATTCGCAGAGTTAAGCAATTTTGTTATTCAAGTCAAACCTAACCTCTGTTTTTTATAACGTAACGCCAGCTCATATTTTGATTATAGGTATCTTAAAATCTTTAGGTTTGATTATTAGCATTTTTTTCACTGAATATAGAGCTATTTAATCATTTCTCAAATGCAAGAGAAAAATTTTTTTCAAACATGATTTTCAAATTTTTTAAAAATTTTATCGTACCAATGTCACCTAACGGCATGTATACATATACTCGTATATTTTTTTAACTCCCACTGGAGCTTAGGGCAAGGTTATTATCTTAAAGTATTTGGTTGTCAAAGATATGTGGATATGGATGCTTCACATGCCAAATCAACTAACTGCATAGAAAACATTAAAGTAAGATTAACTAACTGCCATACACAACTGGCATATGCATATGTACTCGGTAGAGTAGCTACAATACGGTCGTTATCTAGTATACTGGTATCATTACGGGACCATACTTAACACATGCAATTATTTTTACGATAAATGTATGTAAGTTGTTCTGTAAGAGGGATTTGGCCTACTCATAAACTATAAAAATATGGAAAAAGATGATCCACTTGTGTAATATTGGAATAATCCCAGAGCTACACCAATCTGGGTTAGCTTTCGACCACTCATATGTATGTATATGTATGTGTTATGAGCGTTTTATTTGTAACAAAACATTTTGTACAAGTGGCAGAAAGTGGCAAATGAACCATTTCGTAACTTCCCATACATATCGGCGGTTGGTTTCTGGTTTGCGGCAAAGTATATTCAAAATACATTACGTCTGCAGTAAACCAACCGACGATATGTAGATGTAAAGTATATAGAAGCGTTATGATATAATCATCATAGCTCACGGCGTCATAGATTCATCTTGATATCAAATGTCATTTTACGTGTTACTGTGCACTTAACGTTTATTTATTAAACAATTTTCGTTTAAAAAAGTCGGCACAACGATTATTTGTGACCAAAAAATTAAACAACACGCAACTTAAATATTTTTGGCAAGCATTTTACAAATATTTGTTTGATTCATCATAATATAAAATAATCAACATCTACCCCTTTGTGCTGGTATTAATGAAAAAATGACAGTTGCTCTGCCCGCAACATCGGTGTGCCAAATGCCACACAATCATAAAAAACGTAACCACTAATTACTAATGAAAAACTGTTTGATTCAGACATGTATTTATTAAGTTAAATAGTTCAATAAATAGCTAATAGACAATTTTATAGAATCCAACATGATTGGAAACTGTTTAAATCAATAAATACATGTCTGAATAAAACAGTTTTTCATTAGTAATTAGTTGGTTACGCTTTTTTGGGCAAATGACACACAAGAAATGCCAGATGTAAACTCAGCCTTATAATATAAAATCATCGGGTGTGGACACTATGTTACAGAAACGAGGCACAGATTGCCTAAAAATGAGACGTCACCCTGACGTTGACAAAATAAAATCCATATTATTTCTAGGCAACCTGCTTACTTGGCAATATTTTTATCCTTGTAATACAGAAGATAATAATGGATATTTATTTACTTCTTCACATGGAGAAAAATGATGTCAAGTAAGCAGGTCGCTTAGAAATAATATGAAACCCTGTTGATTTCATATTTATAAAATGCATGGCCGATTATTGATAGGTATTGTGCAAAGAAGAACTTGGTCAACATTTTTATCTCACTACTTTTAATGGCCGAAGTTTTAGATAGAAATTTGGCCTTTTTTCACATTTATGTTTTTGTGAGGATTTAATAAAGGCGAAGCGATTTGAGAACCCAAATTTGAATTTGAACAGATTAAATTTTATTAAAGAGCCTCTATACTCGTATCTCTCATATTACAGAAGAAACAACTTTTTATTTGCATAACAGTCCCGAGACTCATTAGCCCACCTTTTAATAAATCGAACAAACTCTGTGACCTTATGAGTCCTTAACAAAATTTGTCTTCTGAAGTCAGATTTGCTATACAGGAAAATATAAGTCGAGAATCTCAGCATTCATGATATACTTCCCAAACTTTCTAATAATGATATCATCAATATCAATGAAAATGTTTATCTATATGTTTCAGAATAAGGCAGAAGAAACAACCAATAACAAAGAAATATATAGCAATGATGTTCCAAAACAAAAAGGATTGATTCAAAACCCTAAGACAATCCCAAAATCAACTTTACAACTGAAAGAGGTTTATATAAATTATCTTGATTTTATTTTAATGTGTTTAATGCACATTTTTTATATATTATTTAGATACAAACTACAAAAAGCAGAAACGCAGTGGACGAATGCAGGGCATTCGATTTGCAGTGCAAAACAGAATTGCATAAATTGAAAATGGAAGTGGAGAGGAAAAGAATAAGAAATCTAGATATGGAGTATGAATTGATGCAAACCAAACTACAGTTTTACAGAAACAAAATCCTTGGTAAATACAATTTCATAAGCTAGATAAACTTATTTTTATTAACAATAAAGGTATTCATATTCAAATTTTTTTTAGTTGGAAAAATGGAAAAACGTATTTTTTTTACAACAAACACAAGAAAAAAATTCCCCAAAAATTTAAATTTTAAATACGTTTTTGGTGGAATTTTTTTCCTGTGTTTGTTGTTAAAAAAATTACATTTTTCCATTTTTCCAACAGAAAAAAACTGAAATGAATACCTTTAATATAATCGAAAAAATAATTTTTAATTTTAATTTTTTAAATTACCGCTATAAAAAGTTAGTGATTTTATCCGAATTTTGTAAAAAAAAATTGAAGTTTTGAGATCCTGGGGTCGATTCTGACTATTTAATCCATGATGTCCGTATGAATGTATGCATGTGTGTGTGTATTAGTGTTGTTAATTATGCGTCTTTTATATTTGTTCAAATTAAATTTCTTGATTTTTTTCTTGTTCGAACAGACGAATAATTTTTAAACTTTTGCTCGAATATTCGAACTAAAAAAAATAAAAAATGTATTCGAATAATTTTAAAAAAAAAGTTTGCAAAATAAGAAAAACAAATAATAACAAATATTAATAAATAAAATCATTAATAACAAAAATTAAAAATGTTAAAAACCTCCGGCAAAGTTGACACTGTAGCATCAAGTTAAGATTCTCTTACTTCAATAATATATTAGTGGAACTATTATTGAAGTAACATAATCACAAAAAAAAGAGTAAATTAGTGTATATAGAAAATTTATGAGGACTTGCAATCGACTAGATATGCGACCACGTCACCTTTCAAACAAAAAAACCAAATTAAAATCGATCAAGCCGTTGCACAGTGTTCGATTTAAGAATTTAGGATGACAAAAGTCATAAATTTGTATTTTTATATTAAATTTTTTTGTATTAAATTTATTTATATATTAGGGGTATTCACAAAGTATGTACTTTAAATTTATGTACACACACATTTTACAATAATAAAAGTAATAGGAATTTCATAAATTAGAAATAATATAAGAAAATAATAATAAGTTATTCTGAGTTGCTGCTCATATTGTACTTTGGAAAAAAAATTTAATGGGGCAGCTTGGGGCAGGAATTTTATATAAAGTCTATAACAGCAAGGTTGAAAGATTACAAAAAAGTTTATGGATGTGGTGAAACGGGTGGATATCAAAAGATTTCGTCTGACAAAGTTAGTTTGTTTGGTAATAATTGCAAAAAAAAAACTCACTTAGCTTAACACTTAATAAAAAACTTATTATTTATTAGAAAATAATTTGTTTTTGTGTGTTAGTTAAAAAAGAGTTAAAAGTTACAATGGAATAAAAAAAATTAATATCGCCTCTACAGCAGCTTCTATTTACTTCTGAATTTGCATAAAATACATATATTATTTTTGTGTTTTTCTTTTTTTTTTTTCTTTTAACATATCATTTAGAGTACCGTTATAAGCATACTAATAGTACGTTTCCACTATGAGCAAAACAAGTTGTTTTTCTCAGAACATTTCGAAGTGTTTCCATTATGGTTTTGTGTGTTTTGGTTAAACGAATTTTCGAAATCATTTTCATTTTATTATCAAGGCCGCAAACCTTATTATTGAGATTAGTAAATTTTTATCAGAATATTGCGGCTTTTTTTTCGAAGTTTTAGCCAGCAACGCAGTGTTGCACTGACAAATTTTGTCATGTTTTGGAGGAAAACAACTCATTTGAGGCGTTTTGCTGATATGAAATATGTATTGGAAAACATGTAGCAAAACATTGGTTTTGAGCAAAACAAGTTTTTTGCTCCAAAAAAAAAACATGTGTATATGAAAACGCACTATAACTGAAAGATATACAAGAATCATATACATATGTAGTTTTAAGCTAGTCTGGGTGTTTGCTTGCAAACAGTGTGGTCAATTTAAATGTTTAAATAAGTCCTAATTTACAATATGCAAGTCTTATTGCTAAGCTGATTAGTTTGTGGGAGAAAAAGACGAGGGGAACAGATACATTTCTTTTCCCCTCGTCTCTCTCTCTCTCCTAAAAAACTAATCAGCTTAGCAATAAGACTTGCATAGTGTAAATTAGGACTAACTTAATATTTTTATTTTTGTCGTCCTAATTTTTGAAATCGAACACTGTGCGTTGGGAGCTACGGCGTCAAAGGCACACAGATTCAACAGAATATATCTAAAACCACAAGTCGTTAAGCAGCTCTGGGTTGGAGAACATTTCTCGCGTCATCGTAATTATTTCTTAAGTGCGGTTAGGCTAGTGTGTGTTGTTTGGCCTTCGAGAGTTTTTCGTCTCGCTCGCACTGGTTGACTGATCTGCCACGGATAGCCGTATATTCTTGCGGTTCTTTTGTGCAATTTCGTTGACAACCATGTTGCTACTTCCTCTGTGAAGGCATAGGTCGGGTATAGTCAGTCACAAAAATAGTTTTATGAATACTGTTAATAACATCATGGACATATAGTCTTAGTCACCCGTCCATTTTTGTGCAACCATATTCTACAAATTTACTTTGTAGAGTATGTACCAATGAATAAATAAATATCTAAAACCAATGTGATATCTAAGCTAAGAACACTTTCGATGAAGTCTCAAACGGAAAAACTAAATCTAAATCGGTCCAGCCGTTTGTTCTGTACGTGGACTCGTACATACAAACTGATACACAGACACATGCTACAAATGGTCGGGGGTTAAATGAAACGAAATCCCAGATAATTCCACTTTTAATAAAAGAACAAGTAGAAAAGTTTCTTTCGCCAAAATGTTAATGTTGGTGATATAGTAGTTAAAATAGCTTTAAAATGCATATGTGACAGCGCATAGAGAAAGGGACCTAAGGGTAAAAAAATCAATATTAATTTTTTTTGATGTGGACAACATCTGAGCATCGAATGAGACCGATCCCATGCCCCAAAAGTGTTCCCTCCCAGAGATATGCGCGTTTTATGAAATTGAAGTCGACGATTCTAAGGTTATGTGAAAAATTTTTCGTACTAACAGAGTGATATTCACGATTTAAAAGAATTATAAATGAGTATTTATTATAATTCACAATTAATAATTTCAGAAAATAAATCTGGATTCGAAAAAACGCGAGCAAAATTGATATCAAACTCATGGAAACAGCGCGCTAGGTAGAAAACAGTAAAAACCAACTACACAAAACAAGAGGTAGGGAAGACCTACGCACGTTTCAAGGTTGACCAACACGTTCCTGACGTCATGAGATGTGTCGCTTTCAAATGAGACCAATACCAACACGCTCAGTGATGGTACACCAAAGATACACGTATTTAAATCTTTAAAATGGCTCTCCTGAACAAAACCGGTTTTTACCCTTAGGTCCCTTTCTATTTTGCGCGTCACATAGTATACAGCTTGTGTGTGTAATCCTTTCTTTGATGCTTCCAAATAATTTAAATCAATTTCTTACTTTATTTATGGATTTTTTTTGATCAGTTATTAAAATATTCTCAGTTACTTCAGAAATGTCATCTAATACTTCATCGTGAGATTATTAGCGATATTTTGATTAAAAAATAACAATTAAATCAAAGTATTTGCGTATTATTTTTTCGCTTTTTGTGTCGTATTTTAAAAAGTAAGGAAAGCTGAGGAATAAGATACGGCATTTAATGCTTTCTTGCGTCGTTCAATATTTTGATTCTGAAGTCTTTTTATTAGAGAAAGCAGTTATTTTTTCTAAACTCTTTATCAGGAATTGTAAGACACCTTCTAATTCCATTAAATAAGCATTATCTTTCCCCAGCAAGAAAACAAAAGATGCGTTTAGCGAACATACAAACAAGCTTACACAAGTATTTATACTTGGAGTAATTTGATGACTTAACATTCTATTGTTAACAAATTAAAAAGCTATGAAATGTAAAATACTTTTTATACAAAGTAGTTAAGGAAATTGTTCAAATATTCGAATATTCGACAAAAGTGATTCGAATAATTTTTTATTCTAAATTGAAAATGTTCGTTCGAACAAAAATGATAAAAAGTTGTTCGAATATTCGAACAATTTTTGTTCGAATGACAACACTACTACGGTTGGTTACTTGTTTGCGGCACAGTATATTCAAAATACATAATGTCTGCAGCAAACCAGAAACCAACCGACGATATGTACTTGCGTCATTTCTTCAGTATCAAATGTTTTATGCCACTTCTGAAAGTCTGCAATTTTTTGAGTTGTGACTCTGATTTAGTGTGCGATATGAATTTTGTAATTAGTCGTACTAACACAGATGACATTTCAGCAGATTATCCCGTGCGTGGAGCCGATGATTCCGGCATCATGGAAATGGAAGAATAAAACTCCCTGTACCTTGATGAAGAGCTTGAGGTGGAAATATTCGAAGAGGAAATGATACGATAGTCCATCAATCATCATCATCTGATATTTATTTATGAAAGGCACCAAGGCACATTCACAAGGTAGTAGGGGAAATGCAGCTGAGCTATTTTTTTTTTCAAATTAAAGTTCATCCGAAACATCAAAAATTTTTTACAAAAGAGAAAGAAAATGTAAAAAAATTTCAATATGAAAAATATTTTATTAAAAAAATTCTCTGAAAACAAATCAAAAAATATAAAAAAACTATTAAAAAATTTTGAAAAGTGCTAAACGTTGCAAATTTTATTAGTGGTAGCTGCCGTGGAGAAATATTTTCAAATTTATGTGAATAATTTTTAATATTAATGTTGTTTTTTTTTCATTGTTGTATTTTTTCATTGTTTTTGTAATCCTGATATTACCTGGAAATGAATCTGCCTTGATAAGTACTGTAAAAAATATTTTATTCAATTATGTATTGATTTTATTATATTTCTTATTTTAATTATTTTATATTTCATTGTCTTAAAAATTTTTTTTCACTTTATTTGTTAGTCATTGTATTTTCTTTCCTTTGTCCGCTTTTACAATTGAGAAATTGAAAGGCAGACATTTTTATAATTCTCTTTTGAACTTACCCAAACCTTTTACAATTGGATAATAAGAAAGACAGAGACGGAAATACAAATATCTCTTTTTCTTACAGCTGAAATACGAGTTGAGCAACAAAAGTTGAAAAGCGTTGTAATTTGATTGCACTAGAAAGAAGAATCAAAACAAAAACGCCGACAAATTTTGAATTTGAGGGAAAACGAAACAAACAGAACAATACCCTTATCTTCCGTCTCGTGACACTTCTGTATGTTTTGCGCAGTGAACTTGTGTATTGTATGGCTGGCATTAGGGATGGGCAAATGAAGAAAATGTATCGATATATATCGTATCGATGTTTTTGAACAGTATCGATATATATTTTTTGAAAACATCGATATTTCGATATTTTTTGCTGCATTAATTTCGAATGTACAATTACTTACTTTAAGAAATTTAATACAAAAGAACTATTTATGTTAAGTTATACGTAACCTACTGTAGCTCCTTAAGGCTTCATTAGTCTTTACTTTCTGTTGCTGCTCTGTGCTGTGCTATTCTGTTAATAAATTTTAATAGTTACTCTTTCTGTAATAAATTATCAGCTGTTTCGGACCAGAATGGTCTCAGTTCTTTAGTGGAAGTTTTGCATCGTCCATTGTTATTAGATTTTTTCTTTTCCCAGACTTTTTCATTTCCTGGGAAACTGGGAACAACTTTTCGGTTTTTAACGTTTATAAACATATGTCAAAAAAATAATACAATTTCAGTTCCCTCCTTTTTATAATGAAACGGTCCAAAAATCTCATCTCATGGTACCATGATAGCCGCGAGATGTATTCCTCTTTCGTTCCCTAATCGAATTTTTTCAAATTTATTTTTCTTTACTCACCGGTGTATGTAGCCCGCAGTGAGTGCAATTTTTTTAACCGCTTCAATCGTCATACCCATCCTACTTGCTACATTTTCGTAAGCTTTATTCTTGATATCGTTTTGCAAAGTCTTAATTCAGCTGTGTAAAAGACAGAGGTAGGAATACTTTTTTTTTTAATTTTTGCCAGTTTCCTATGTGAAGTTCAGGTCCACATAACTTGCAAAATATATTTAATATAATTTTTAAATTTTCTATCACATGGACAACTTTTTATTTTGCTTGGAGCTGCTTCACCTAACTGCATTTAAGCCAGAATAATTTTGATACTTTAATTTTTTTGAACTTGCGATGGCGTTATGAATTTCCTTCGAGGCCAAATAATTCATCACCAGTAACTGAGCGGTCGTTAACGGAGTAATCTAAGTATTAAACAATACAAACAAAAATATATTTACCTCTACTGAATTGCAACCGCTGTTCCTTTTTATAATGGAACGGTCCAAAAATCTCATCTCATGGTACCATGATAGCCGCGAGATGTATTCGTCTTTCGTTCCCGAATCGAATTTTTTCAAATTTATTTTTCTTTGCTCACCGGTGTATGTAGCCCGCAGTGAGTGCAATTTTTTTAACCGCTTCAATCGTCATACCCATCCTACTTGCTACATTTTCGTAAGCTTTATTCTTGATATCGTTTTGCAAAGTCTTAATTCAGCTGTGTAAAAGACAGAGGTAGGAATACTTTTTTTTTAATTTTTCCCAGTTTCCTATGTGAAGTTCAGATCCACATAACTTGCGAAATATATTTAATATAATTTTTAAATTTTCTATCACATAGACAACTTTTTATTTTGTTTGGAGCTGCTTCACCTAACTGCATTTAAGCCAGAATAATTTTGATACTTTAATTTTTTGAACTTGCGATGGTGTTATGAATTTCTTTCGAGGCCAAATAATTCATCACCAGTAACTGAGCGGTCGTTAACGGAGTAATCTAAGTATTAAACAATACAAACAAAAATATATTTACCTCTACTGAATTGCAACCGCTGTTCCTTTTTATAATGAAACGGTCCAAAAATCTCATCTCATGGTACCATGATAGCCGCGAGATGTATTCCTCTTTCGTTCCCGAATCGAATTTTTTCAAATTTATTTTTCTTCGCTCACCGGTGTATGTAACCCGCAGTGAGTGCAATTTTTTTAACCGCTTCAATCGTCATACCCATCCTACTTGCTACATTTTCGTAAGCTTTATTCTTGATATCGTTGTGCGAAGTCTTAATTCAGCTGTGTAAAAGACAGAGGTAGGAATACTTTTTTTTTAATTTTTGCCAGTTTCCTATGTGAAGTTCAGGTCCACATAACTTGCAAAATATATTTAATATAATTTTTAAATTTTCTATCACATGGACAACTTTTTATTTTGCTTGGAGCTGCTTCACCTAACTGCATTTAAGCCAGAATAATTTTGATACTTTAATTTTTTTGAACTTGCGATGGCGTTATGAATTTCCTTCGAGGCCAAATAATTCATCACCAGTAACTGAGCGGTCGTTAACGGAGTAATCTAAGTATTAAACAATACAAACAAAAATATATTTACCTCTACTGAATTGCAACCGCTGTTCCTTTTTATAATGGAACGGTCCAAAAATCTCATCTCATGGTACCATGATAGCCGCGAGATGTATTCGTCTTTCGTTCCCGAATCGAATTTTTTCAAATTTATTTTTCTTTGCTCACCGGTGTATGTAGCCCGCAGTGAGTGCAATTTTTTTAACCGCTTCAATCGTCATACCCATCCTACTTGCTACATTTTCGTAAGCTTTATTCTTGATATCGTTTTGCAAAGTCTTAATTCAGCTGTGTAAAAGACAGAGGTAGGAATACTTTTTTTTTAATTTTTCCCAGTTTCCTATGTGAAGTTCAGATCCACATAACTTGCGAAATATATTTAATATAATTTTTAAATTTTCTATCACATAGACAACTTTTTATTTTGTTTGGAGCTGCTTCACCTAACTGCATTTAAGCCAGAATAATTTTGATACTTTAATTTTTTGAACTTGCGATGGTGTTATGAATTTCTTTCGAGGCCAAATAATTCATCACCAGTAACTGAGCGGTCGTTAACGGAGTAATCTAAGTATTAAACAATACAAACAAAAATATATTTACCTCTACTGAATTGCAACCGCTGTTCCTTTTTATAATGAAACGGTCCAAAAATCTCATCTCATGGTACCATGATAGCCGCGAGATGTATTCCTCTTTCGTTCCCGAATCGAATTTTTTCAAATTTATTTTTCTTCGCTCACCGGTGTATGTAACCCGCAGTGAGTGCAATTTTTTTAACCGCTTCAATCGTCATACCCATCCTACTTGCTACATTTTCGTAAGCTTTATTCTTGATATCGTTTTGCAAAGTCTTAATTCAGCTGTGTAAAAGACAGAGGTAGGAATACTTTTTTTTTAATTTTTGCCAGTTTCCTATGTGAAGTTCAGGTCCACATAACTTGCAAAATATATTTAATATAATTTTTAAATTTTCTATCACATGGACAACTTTTTATTTTGCTTGGAGCTGCTTCACCTAACTGCATTTAAGCCAGAATAATTTTGATACTTTAATTTTTTTGAACTTGCGATGGCGTTATGAATTTCCTTCGAGGCCAAATAATTCATCACCAGTAACTGAGCGGTCGTTAACGGAGTAATCTAAGTATTAAACAATACAAACAAAAATATATTTACCTCTACTGAATTGCAACCGCTGTTCCTTTTTATAATGGAACGGTCCAAAAATCTCATCTCATGGTACCATGATAGCCGCGAGATGTATTCGTCTTTCGTTCCCGAATCGAATTTTTTCAAATTTATTTTTCTTTGCTCAACGGGGTATGTAGCCCGCAGTGAGTGCAATTTTTTTAACCGCTTCAATCGTCATACCCATCCTACTTGCTACATTTTCGTAAGCTTTATTCTTGATATCGTTTTGCAAAGTCTTAATTCAGCTGTGTAAAAGACAGAGGTAGGAATACTTTTTTTTTTAATTTTTGCCAGTTTCCTATGTGAAGTTCAAGTCCACATAACTTGCAAAATATATTTAATATAATTTTTAAATTTTCTATCACATGGACAACTTTTTATTTTGCTTGGAGCTGCTTCACCTAACTGCATTTAAGCCAGAATAATTTTGATACTTTAATTTTTTTGAACTTGCGATGGCGTTATGAATTTCTTTCGAGGCCAAATAATTCATCACCAGTAACTGAGCGGTCGTTAACGGAGTAATCTAAGTATTAAACAATACAAACAAAAATATATTTACCTCTACTGAATTGCAACCGCTGTTCCTTTTTATAATGGAACGGTCCAAAAATCTCATCTCATGGTACCATGATAGCCGCGAGATGTATTCCTCTTTCGTTCCCGAATCGAATTTTTTCAAATTTATTTTTCTTCGCTCACCAGTGTATGTAACCCGCAGTGAGTGCAATTTTTTTAACCGCTTCAATCGTCATACCCATCCTACTTGCTATATTTTCGTAAGCTTTATTCTTGATATCGTTTTGCAAAGTCTTAATTCAGCTGTGTAAAAGACAGAGGTAGGAATACTTTTTTTTAATTTTTCCCAGTTTCCTATGTGAAGTTCAGATCCACATAACTTGCAAAATATATTTAATATAATTTTTAAATTTTCTATCACATGGACAACTTTTTATTTTGCTTGGAGCTGCTTCACCTAAATGCATTTAAGCCAGAATAATTTTGATACTTTAATTTTTTTGAACTTGCGATGGCGTTATGAATTTCTTTCGAGGCCAAATAATTCATCACCAGTAACTGAGCGGTCGTTAACGGAGTAATCTAAGTATTAAACAATACAAACAAAAATATATTTACCTCTACTGAATTGCAACCGCTGTTCCTTTTTATAATGGAACGGTCAAAAAATCTCATCTCATGGTACCATGATAGCCGCGAGATGTATTCCTCTTTCGTTCCCGAATCGAATTTTTTCAAATTTATTTTTCTTTGCTCACCGGTGTATGTAGCCCGCAGTGAGTGCAATTTTTTTAACCGCTTCAATCGTCATACCCATCCTACTTGCTACATTTTCGTAAGCTTTATTCTTGATATCGTTTTGCAAAGTCTTAATTCAGCTGTGTAAAAGACAGAGGTAGGAATACTTTTTTTTTAATTTTTGCCAGTTTCCTATGTGAAGTTCAGGTCCACATAACTTGCAAAATATATTTAATATAATTTTTAAATTTTCTATCACATAGACAACTTTTTATTTTGTTTGGAGCTGCTTCACCTAACTGCATTTAAGCCAGAATAATTTTGATACTTTAATTTTTTTGAACTTGCGATGGCGTTATGAATTTCTTTCGAGGCCAAATAATTCATCACCAGTAACTGAGCGGTCGTTAACGGAGTAATCTAAGTATTAAACAATACAAACAAAAATATATTTACCTCTACTGAATTGCAACCGCTGTTCCTTTTTATAATGGAACGGTCAAAAAATCTCATCTCATGGTACCATGATAGCCACGAGATGTATTCCTCTTTCGTTCCCGAATCGAATTTTTTCAAATTTATTTTTCTTTGCTCACCGGTGTATGTAGCCCGCAGTGAGTGCAATTTTTTTAACCGCTTCAATCGTCATACCCATCCTACTTGCTACATTTTCGTAAGCTTTATTCTTGATATCGTTTTGCAAAGTCTTAATTCAGCTGTGTAAAAGACAGAGGTAGGAATACTTTTTTTTTAATTTTTCCCAGTTTCCTATGTGAAGTTCAGATCCACATAACTTGCGAAATATATTTAATATAATTTTTAAATTTTCTATCACATAGACAACTTTTTATTTTGTTTGGAGCTGCTTCACCTAACTGCATTTAAGCCAGAATAATTTTGATACTTTAATTTTTTGAACTTGCGATGGTGTTATGAATTTCTTTCGAGGCCAAATAATTCATCACCAGTAACTGAGCGGTCGTTAACGGAGTAATCTAAGTATTAAACAATACAAACAAAAATATATTTACCTCTACTGAATTGCAACCGCTGTTCCTTTTTATAATGAAACGGTCCAAAAATCTCATCTCATGGTACCATGATAGCCGCGAGATGTATTCCTCTTTCGTTCCCGAATCGAATTTTTTCAAATTTATTTTTCTTCGCTCACCGGTGTATGTAACCCGCAGTGAGTGCAATTTTTTTAACCGCTTCAATCGTCATACCCATCCTACTTGCTACATTTTCGTAAGCTTTATTCTTGATATCGTTTTGCAAAGTCTTAATTCAGCTGTGTAAAAGACAGAGGTAGGAATACTTTTTTTTTAATTTTTGCCAGTTTCCTATGTGAAGTTCAGGTCCACATAACTTGCAAAATATATTTAATATAATTTTTAAATTTTCTATCACATGGACAACTTTTTATTTTGCTTGGAGCTGCTTCACCTAACTGCATTTAAGCCAGAATAATTTTGATACTTTAATTTTTTTGAACTTGCGATGGCGTTATGAATTTCCTTCGAGGCCAAATAATTCATCACCAGTAACTGAGCGGTCGTTAACGGAGTAATCTAAGTATTAAACAATACAAACAAAAATATATTTACCTCTACTGAATTGCAACCGCTGTTCCTTTTTATAATGGAACGGTCCAAAAATCTCATCTCATGGTACCATGATAGCCGCGAGATGTATTCGTCTTTCGTTCCCGAATCGAATTTTTTCAAATTTATTTTTCTTTGCTCACCGGTGTATGTAGCCCGCAGTGAGTGCAATTTTTTTAACCGCTTCAATCGTCATACCCATCCTACTTGCTACATTTTCGTAAGCTTTATTCTTGATATCGTTTTGCAAAGTCTTAATTCAGCTGTGTAAAAGACAGAGGTAGGAATACTTTTTTTTTTAATTTTTGCCAGTTTCCTATGTGAAGTTCAGGTCCACATAACTTGCAAAATATATTTAATATAATTTTTAAATTTTCTATCACATGGACAACTTTTTATTTTGCTTGGAGCTGCTTCACCTAACTGCATTTAAGCCAGAATAATTTTGATACTTTAATTTTTTTGAACTTGCGATGGCGTTATGAATTTCTTTCGAGGCCAAATAATTCATCACCAGTAACTGAGCGGTCGTTAACGGAGTAATCTAAGTATTAAACAATACAAACAAAAATATATTTACCTCTACTGAATTGCAACCGCTGTTCCTTTTTATAATGGAACGGTCCAAAAATCTCATCTCATGGTACCATGATAGCCGCGAGATGTATTCCTCTTTCGTTCCCGAATCGAATTTTTTCAAATTTATTTTTCTTCGCTCACCGGTGTATGTAACCCGCAGTGAGTGCAATTTTTTTAACCGGTTCAATCGTCATACCCATCCTACTTGCTATATTTTCGTAAGCTTTATTCTTGATATCGTTTTGCAAAGTCTTAATTCAGCTGTGTAAAAGACAGAGGTAGGAATACTTTTTTTTTAATTTTTCCCAGTTTCCTATGTGAAGTTCAGATCCACATAACTTGCAAAATATATTTAATATAATTTTTAAATTTTCTATCACATGGACAACTTTTTATTTTGCTTGGAGCTGCTTCACCTAAATGCATTTAAGCCAGAATAATTTTGATACTTTAATTTTTTTGAACTTGCGATGGCGTTATGAATTTCTTTCGAGGCCAAATAATTCATCACCAGTAACTGAGCGGTCGTTAACGGAGTAATCTAAGTATTAAACAATACAAACAAAAATATATTTACCTCTACTGAATTGCAACCGCTGTTCCTTTTTATAATGAAACGGTCCAAAAATCTCATCTCATGGTACCATGATAGCCGCGAGATGTATTCCTCTTTCGTTCCCTAATCGAATTTTTTCAAATTTATTTTTCTTTGCTCACCGGTGTATGTAGCCCGCAGTGAGTGCAATTTTTTTAACCGCTTCAATCGTCATACCCATCCTACTTGCTACATTTTCGTAAGCTTTATTCTTGATATCGTTTTGCAAAGTCTTAATTCAGCTGTGTAAAAGACAGAGGTAGGAATACTTTTTTTTTAATTTTTGCCAGTTTCCTATGTGAAGTTCAGGTCCACATAACTTGCAAAATATATTTAATATAATTTTTAAATTTTCTATCACATAGACAACTTTTTATTTTGTTTGGAGCTGCTTCACCTAACTGCATTTAAGCCAGAATAATTTTGATACTTTAATTTTTTTGAACTTGCGATGGCGTTATGAATTTCTTTCGATGCCAAATAATTCATCACCAGTAACTGAGCGGTCGTTAACGGAGTAATCTAAGTATTAAACAATACAAACAAAAATATATTTACCTCTACTGAATTGCAACCGCTGTTCCTTTTTATAATGAAACGGTCCAAAAATCTCATCTCATGGTACCATGATAGCCGCGAGATGTATTCCTCTTTCGTTCCCTAATCGAATTTTTTCAAATTTATTTTTCTTTGCTCACCGGTGTATGTAGCCCGCAGTGAGTGCAATTTTTTTAACCGCTTCAATCGTCATACCCATCCTACTTGCTACATTTTCGTAAGCTTTATTCTTGATATCGTTTTGCAAAGTCTTAATTCAGCTGTGTAAAAGACAGAGGTAGGAATACTTTTTTTTTAATTTTTGCCAGTTTCCTATGTGAAGTTCAGGTCCACATAACTTGCAAAATATATTTAATATAATTTTTAAATTTTCTATCACATAGACAACTTTTTATTTTGTTTGGAGCTGCTTCACCTAACTGCATTTAAGCCAGAATAATTTTGATACTTTAATTTTTTTGAACTTGCGATGGCGTTATGAATTTCTTTCGAGGCCAAATAATTCATCACCAGTAACTGAGCGGTCGTTAACGGAGTAATCTAAGTATTAAACAATACAAACAAAAATATATTTACCTCTACTGAATTGCAACCGCTGTTCCTTTTTATAATGGAACGGTCAAAAAATCTCATCTCATGGTACCATGATAGCCGCGAGATGTATTCCTCTTTCGTTCCCGAATCGAATTTTTTCAAATTTATTTTTCTTTGCTCACCGGTGTATGTAGCCCGCAGTGAGTGCAATTTTTTTAACCGCTTCAATCGTCATACCCATCCTACTTGCTACATTTTCGTAAGCTTTATTCTTGATATCGTTTTGCAAAGTCTTAATTCAGCTGTGTAAAAGACAGAGGTAGGAATACTTTTTTTTTAATTTTTCCCAGTTTCCTATGTGAAGTTCAGATCCACATAACTTGCGAAATATATTTAATATAATTTTTAAATTTTCTATCACATAGACAACTTTTTATTTTGTTTGGAGCTGCTTCACCTAACTGCATTTAAGCCAGAATAATTTTGATACTTAATTTTTTGAACTTGCGATGGTGTTATGAATTTCTTTCGAGGCCAAATAATTCATCACCAGTAACTGAGCGGTCGTTAACGGAGTAATCTAAGTATTAAACAATACAAACAAAAATATATTTACCTCTACTGAATTGCAACCGCTGTTCCTTTTTATAATGAAACGGTCCAAAAATCTCATCTCATGGTACCATGATAGCCGCGAGATGTATTCCTCTTTCGTTCCCGAATCGAATTTTTTCAAATTTATTTTTCTTCGCTCACCGGTGTATGTAACCCGCAGTGAGTGCAATTTTTTTAACCGCTTCAATCGTCATACCCATCCTACTTGCTACATTTTCGTAAGCTTTATTCTTGATATCGTTTTGCAAAGTCTTAATTCAGCTGTGTAAAAGACAGAGGTAGGAATACTTTTTTTTTAATTTTTGCCAGTTTCCTATGTGAAGTTCAGGTCCACATAACTTGCAAAATATATTTAATATAATTTTTAAATTTTCTATCACATGGACAACTTTTTATTTTGCTTGGAGCTGCTTCACCTAACTGCATTTAAGCCAGAATAATTTTGATACTTTAATTTTTTTGAACTTGCGATGGCGTTATGAATTTCCTTCGAGGCCAAATAATTCATCACCAGTAACTGAGCGGTCGTTAACGGAGTAATCTAAGTATTAAACAATACAAACAAAAATATATTTACCTCTACTGAATTGCAACCGCTGTTCCTTTTTATAATGGAACGGTCCAAAAATCTCATCTCATGGTACCATGATAGCCGCGAGATGTATTCGTCTTTCGTTCCCGAATCGAATTTTTTCAAATTTATTTTTCTTTGCTCACCGGTGTATGTAGCCCGCAGTGAGTGCAATTTTTTTAACCGCTTCAATCGTCATACCCATCCTACTTGCTACATTTTCGTAAGCTTTATTCTTGATATCGTTTTGCAAAGTCTTAATTCAGCTGTGTAAAAGACAGAGGTAGGAATACTTTTTTTTTTAATTTTTGCCAGTTTCCTATGTGAAGTTCAGGTCCACATAACTTGCAAAATATATTTAATATAATTTTTAAATTTTCTATCACATGGACAACTTTTTATTTTGCTTGGAGCTGCTTCACCTAACTGCATTTAAGCCAGAATAATTTTGATACTTTAATTTTTTTGAACTTGCGATGGCGTTATGAATTTCTTTCGAGGCCAAATAATTCATCACCAGTAACTGAGCGGTCGTTAACGGAGTAATCTAAGTATTAAACAATACAAACAAAAATATATTTACCTCTACTGAATTGCAACCGCTGTTCCTTTTTATAATGGAACGGTCCAAAAATCTCATCTCATGGTACCATGATAGCCGCGAGATGTATTCCTCTTTCGTTCCCGAATCGAATTTTTTCAAATTTATTTTTCTTCGCTCACCGGTGTATGTAACCCGCAGTGAGTGCAATTTTTTTAACCGCTTCAATCGTCATACCCATCCTACTTGCTATATTTTCGTAAGCTTTATTCTTGATATCGTTTTGCAAAGTCTTAATTCAGCTGTGTAAAAGACAGAGGTAGGAATACTTTTTTTTTAATTTTTCCCAGTTTCCTATGTGAAGTTCAGATCCACATAACTTGCAAAATATATTTAATATAATTTTTAAATTTTCTATCACATGGACAACTTTTTATTTTGCTTGGAGCTGCTTCACCTAACTGCATTTAAGCCAGAATAATTTTGATACTTTAATTTTTTTGAACTTGCGATGGCGTTATGAATTTCTTTCGAGGCCAAATAATTCATCACCAGTAACTGAGCGGTCGTTAACGGAGTAATCTAAGTATTAAACAATACAAACAAAAATATATTTACCTCTACTGAATTGCAACCGCTGTTCCTTTTTATAATGGAACGGTCCAAAAATCTCATCTCATGGTACCATGATAGCCGCGAGATGTATTCCTCTTTCGTTCCCGAATCGAATTTTTTCAAATTTATTTTTCTTCGCTCACCGGTGTATGTAACCCGCAGTGAGTGCAATTTTTTTAACCGCTTCAATCGTCATACCCATCCTACTTGCTATATTTTCGTAAGCTTTATTCTTGATATCGTTTTGCAAAGTCTTAATTCAGCTGTGTAAAAGACAGAGGTAGGAATACTTTTTTTTTAATTTTTCCCAGTTTCCTATGTGAAGTTCAGATCCACATAACTTGCGAAATATATTTAATATAATTTTTAAATTTTCTATCACATAGACAACTTTTTATTTTGTTTGGAGCTGCTTCACCTAACTGCATTTAAGCCAGAATAATTTTGATACTTTAATTTTTTGAACTTGCGATGGTGTTATGAATTTCTTTCGAGGCCAAATAATTCATCACCCGTAAATGAGCGGTCGTTAACGGAGTAATCTAAGTATTAAACAATACAAACAAAAATATATTTACCTCTACTGAATTGCAACCGCTGTTCCTTTTTATAATGAAACGGTCCAAAAATCTCATCTCATGGTACCATGATAGCCGCGAGATGTATTCCTCTTTCGTTCCCGAATCGAATTTTTTCAAATTTATTTTTCTTCGCTCACCGGTGTATGTAACCCGCAGTGAGTGCAATTTTTTTAACCGCTTCAATCGTCATACCCATCCTACTTGCTACATTTTCGTAAGCTTTATTCTTGATATCGTTTTGCAAAGTCTTAATTCAGCTGTGTAAAAGACAGAGGTAGGAATACTTTTTTTTTAATTTTTGCCAGTTTCCTATGTGAAGTTCAGGTCCACATAACTTGCAAAATATATTTAATATAATTTTTAAATTTTCTATCACATAGACAACTTTTTATTTTGCTTGGAGCTGCTTCACCTAACTGCATTTAAGCCAGAATAATTTTGATACTTTAATTTTTTTGAACTTGCGATGGCGTTATGAATTTCTTTCGAGGCCAAATAATTCATCACCAGTAACTGAGCGGTCGTTAACGGAGTAATCTAAGTATTAAACAATACAAACAAAAATATATTTACCTCTACTGAATTGCAACCGCTGTTCCTTTTTATAATGAAACGGTCCAAAAATCTCATCTCATGGTACCATGATAGCCGCGAGATGTATTCCTCTTTCGTTCCCGAATCGAATTTTTTCAAATTTATTTTTCTTCGCTCACCGGTGTATGTAACCCGCAGTGAGTGCAATTTTTTTAACCGCTTCAATCGTCATACCCATCCTACTTGCTATATTTTCGTAAGCTTTATTCTTGATATCGTTTTACCCCTTTTCCACACAGAAAGTTTACTTTGCAAAGTCTTAATTCAGCTGTGTAAAATACAGAGGTAGGAATACTATCTCTTTCTGTCTTTCTCCCAGCTGAATTAAGACTTTGCAAAGTAAACTTTCTGTGTCTAAAAGCGGTATAATATGCACTTGCACATAAAGAGTCCAACTTAAATTAGAGCGTCAAGCGTTGCGTTATACCCTTTTAGACACGGAAAGTTTACTTTGCAAAGTCTTAATTCAGCTGGGAGACAGAAGAAAGAGATAGTATTTCTCCCTCTGTCTTTTACACAGCTGAATTAAGACTTTGCAAACTAAATTTTCCGTGTCTAAAAGGGGTACCTAGCAATAGATTGTGCACATAAAATCAATTTTTGATTCCATGTGGCTTACAGAGTTATTGCACTAAGCGTCTCAATTTCTCAATTGTAAAAGGGGACTTTATGATTCAGTGTGATTATGTTATTTTACTTATGTACATATATGTAAAGAGCTTTGTTTTTGCATTTTGTTTAAATTAAATAATTGAGTGACCTTAAATTGTTTGTTTTATTTTTTACTTTACATATACCTCTTTTAGACACGGAAAGTTTACTTTGCAAAGTCTTAATTCAGCTGGGAGAAAGACAGAAAGAGATATTATTCCTCCCTCTGTTTTTCACACATCTGAATGAAAACTTTGCAAAGTAAACTTTCCGTGTCTAAATTTTGTCGTTTTGATATTTGTATGGAAAAAATATTTTTTGAAGCGAATTTTCGTTATTTTCCATACAAATTTGAAACGTTTAGAAAAGAAAGTTTTTACAAGATCTGCCTATTAGAAAAACTAAGTAGAAAGTCGTTATTCAGCGAAGCCACTATTCGAGATACTTTAATATGCGAAGTCTATTTCACATTTCTGATGGACGTGACTGCATCCCAACGTTATGAAATGTTCTGCAACATACGAGTACTATTTCATATAAGTCTTCTCTGATAAACGCTCTATTTAAATTTGTATTCTAATCTAATACCAGGGTATGAAATAAACAACTCCTGATTTCGGGAAGCACTCCAATGCAAATACAAATACATATGTACGTACTTGTTCGTATATTTAATTAAAACCATTTACATATTTCTTTCCAGTGATATTCAATCATATGCTATTAGTACGACAAAAAAAAAATAAATGACCATGCCAAATGCACATCGTTTTCCTTATCTTATCAATGGGTCATTACTTATTAAATCACGACATCGATATAAAAATGATCGTTGCGCAAATGGTAAATTAGATAACATAATTATTTTGCGCACATCGAACAGCAGCAAATATGCAAAGAGTTCTCGACTAATAAACAAATAATGCCTTGCCTTAAATCTACTTTAGCATTTCAGCGAAAAATAGATAAATAATTAAATGCAATTGGTTTTGTAAATTAGTCGCAAATAAAATTTCAAAACAAACGCTTGTTTTCGAAGAAGCCAAAAAAATCGAAATCGAAAAGAAAACTTTAAAAATATGGGTGCCATGAGTGGGTTAAGGAACTACACATTGGCAACTCCGTTAAATAAAACCGAAACTAACGGTAGTGTGAGCTTAAATACGACTTTGCTGCCAGCTGTGAAAAGTTCGACTGCTATTCCTTTAAATAACTCTACCTGGCATGCAACTTCAACTACTGCGAGGTATTTATTATTATAACAACTCCAAGAGCCAATTTCGCTAACTCATGCTAGGAACACAACTGGGACGAACGACGAATTTCGTCTACGGCGACGAATTCGTCGATAAGAGTTCGCTGCGTAAATTCGTCGTATGAAGCATAACAACGACGAATTTACTCAGCGAATTCCTTTCTTAGTCCTAATTTACACTAAGCAAGTCTTATTGCTAAGCTGATTAGGTTTTTAGGAAAGAGAGATGAGGGGAAAATAAACTCGTATGTTCCCCTCGTCACTCTCTCCTACAAACTAATCAGCTTAGCAATGAGACTTGTTTAGTGTAAATTAGGACTTATGTATATTTGATAAAGTTGTTTGTTGTCAGTGATGGGAATTGGAAATTTTGTTTTAGCGTCGAATACCTTTCTAAATAGTGCCAAAATCACTTCAATAGTGCCAAACGGAACAAATTAAGTTTAGTGACATAACTCCAAAAATAATAAAAATTTGGTATCCTATAGAAAATTAAAAAAATAAGAAGAAAAACTTAAATAAAAAAATCAGCACTTCTAATTGTTTAATTTTGTGAGAACATTTCTTGTATTACTATCGATAGTTCAAATCAGGGTTGTCAGATTTTTTCCGAGCTATTTCGCCAAATTGATTTTAAAAATCGCCAAAAATCGCCAAAATTAATTTTATGTGGTTTTTCTTAATATATATTTGATAATAAATTTGATTTAATATAACAATTTTTTTAATATAAATTTTTAAAAAATAATCGTATAAAAATTCAGCAGCAAATCGCCAAAAGCAGAAATAAAATCGCCAAAATTTTTTTATTTATTTTATTAAACTCAAAACGTATTAGTAATTAATTAATATAAGAAAAATCATCAAAATCAAATTGCTTTAATCGGGTATGTTCTGTATTCCACACCTTTTAATTTCACGTGGAATACAGAACATACCCGAATATCTTGCAGACGATTTTTGGTAGGATTTATTTTTGAAACTAATCCTTTAACAAACTAATTTTCCTGAATTACTAAAATTTTGAAATTCAATTTTGTTAAAAAATAGCCATTAAATCGCCAACAAGTTTATTTATCGCCAGAAAAATCGCCATGTCGCCAAATCAAAAATTTTGTCGCCAAACAAGTTGAAAAATCACCACGTTTGGCGAGAAATCTCAGTATCTGACAACCCTGGTACAAATTAGAAATAAATCTATCTCAGAATTCGTCACGCACGACGAATTTCGTTGTTATTGTGTTCATTTTCATATGCACAAATGTGTATTATTTTTTATGACGAAATTTCGCACCGAAAAATTTTTCGTTCGTCCCAGTTGTGTTCCTAGCATTATTTAAATATCAATTCATATTTCAAAGCTATTTCTCCATAAAAAAAAAATTAATGAAAGTCGGCATTTAAATATGAATTGATATTTAAATAGAGTTGGTGAAATTGGCCCTTAGTATTGGAATTACACAATATATCGTTACCTTAATATAGAAAGGCCCTAAGTAATGGATTTTTTTTGCAATCAAGATTTTTGCATTTTTAGCTACATTAGATGTTATTTTATCGAAAAAAATTAGTTAGAACCTTTCTATATTAAGTCAACGATATGTTGTATAATACTTCCTTCCATCTTTAATCCACTTATTCATTCACCCAGCTACGTACCGTTTGGCCCACCATTGATTACATATTCGTTTACTTATTCCTATGCTTATTATACTTTTTTGCTCATACTTTTGATTGCTGCTATTATTTGCATTAAGGTATTTATTGAAAAGAAATAGAAAACATATTGACTATACAGATGACTATTTTGAAAATATTTTTTTTTCCCCAAGATGGGTATGTCACGCCGTAAAGAACTGAAACAACGTGCAGCTGCCCAACGTAGAAGAGGTAAGGTACACACATACATATATTTTTTTTATTAAGTTCACTCGCATATTTAAATAATACTTAAATGCCCAACCTTGTGTATTTAAATTCTTTTTAAGTTTTATGAACATACCATATGTTTTTGTGCGTGTGTGTGTTTGTTGCAAACATTTATTTAAATACAATTTAAATTTAAGAAAAATTAGCTATTTGAGTAATTAAATATTAAGTTAAAAACTAGGAGTAAATTGTAAATTCGTAATAACACTTTACAATAAATTATCGTTTATTTTATAAAAAAAATATAAATTACAACAATTAAGCTCATTTACAAAAAATAAATTACCTATCTAACTACACAATAGTACTCGTATATAAAAACCCTGTAATTATTTATCAAAGAAGTTCTTTAGCCGCAGCAAATAAGCCGAAATTGATCAAACCCAAGTACAAATAATAAATATTTAATTTAAAGATTTCCAATTTTTCTCGTAAGAAAATACCTAAACGTTGATATTTCGTTGTGCTTTGTGACATTTTTTCGCTAAACGACGAATGTAAGCAGCATTTGGACATGACCCAAAAGGCAGTCATGCGATTTTGTGTGCGTAATGTTGATTCAATGCCACGTATTAAATCGTTGGTTTTCAAAATCAACAGCATTTGACGATCCACCTGTTCGAGAACGTCTGAAATGTGAGGTAGTACTAGAGATGTGTTATTTTGAAGAGTGTCTTTCTGGAAATAAGAAAAATAAATATTTTTATTTTTTTGATATTTTTTATATTAATGTGTGTAAAAGAAATTTAAGAAAAATTATTAAAAAAAGTAAGAAAAGCCAATTACAAATAAATTCAGTAAAGTGCGACTTTGACTCGCGCACGAAGGGTTCCGTACGTTGGGCCTTGAGCATTTTTTTAATACAGTGTTTTTTTACGTTTTTTCAGATGAAACAATTTTTTTGATTATTTTTCGCTTTTTTCTCGTTTTGGCGAATTTTTGAATTTTTGGCGATTTTTTTTAATATTGGCGATTTTTTTTATTTTGGCGATTTTTTTTATTTTGGTGATTTTTTTTCATTTAGGCGATTTTTTTCATTTTGGCGATTTTTTTCATTTTGGCAATTTTTTCATTTTGGCGATTTTTTTTAATTTTGGCGATTTTTTCCTGTAAGCGATTTTTCCGGTTTTTCGCGATTTATTTTCGATTTAAATTTTTTTTAAATTTGGTGCTTTTTTTGTTTTGGCGATTTTTTTTATTTTGGCGATTTTTTTTCGGTTTGGCGATTTTATAACTTTGAAATTTTTTTTGTTTTACCGTTGAAAATTTCAAGAAGTTTTACGGCTTCCAAGATACAGCAAGTTATCAAAATTACATAGTCGAAATTACATTAACTAATGGTAAACCCTTTAATTAAAATTTTTTAAATTTTAGTGTTAATTGTTGTAGTCTGTATAAAAATACACTAACTTTACAAATTTCAAGTGCATATACATACAATTGTATGTATATTACATGGGATTTTAACATTTTTCGCTGCTCGTTTTGCAACACCCTTTAATTTCCAACTCTCATGTATTTGTTGTTGTAGCGGCCAAGGGTCCCATGTAATATACATACAATTGAATGTATATTACATGGGATTTTAAAATTTTTCGTTGCCCGTTTTGGCACACCCTTTAATTGCCAACTCTCATGTATTTGTTGTTGTAGCGGCCAAGGATCCCATGTAATATACATACGATTGTATGTATATTAGATGGGATTTTAAAATTTTTCGTTGCTCGTTTTGGCACACCCTTTAATTTCCAACTCTCATGTATTTGTTGTTGTAGCGGCCAAGGGTCCCATGTAATATACATACATACATACAATGGTATGTGTATTACATGGGATTTTAAAATTTTTCGTTGCTCGTTTTGGCACACCCTTTAATTTCCAACTCTAATGTATTTGTTGTTGTAGCGGCCAAGGATCCCATGTAATATACATACGATTGTATGTATATTAGACAGGATTTTAAAATTTTTCGTTGCTCGTTTTGGCACACCCTTTAATTTCCAACTCTCATGTATTTGTTGTTGTAGCGGCCAAGGGTCCCATGTAATATACATACATACAATTGTATGTATATTACATGGGATTTAAAATTTTTCATTGCTCGTTTTGGCACACCCTTTAATTTCCAACTCTCATGTATTTGTTGTTGTAGCGGCCAAGGGTCCCATGTAATATACATACATACAATTGTATGTATATTACATGGGATTTTAACATTTTTCGTTGCTCGTTTTGGCACACCCTTTAATTTCCAACTCTCATGTATTTGTTGTTGTAGCGGCCAAGGGTCTACACACTCTGTCCAAATTTCAGGTCCGTAGCTCTTACGGTTCTCGAGAAAATACCCTGTGACGGACGGACGGACAGACGGCCAGACGGACAGCGTAGCGAAAACAATAGGGTTCCATTTCACCTTTGGTGTACGGAACCCTAAAAATATACAAAATACAGTGAAACATACACTGCGAATCACTTAAATAAGGAATTCAATTTTATCAAATTTAAACGAATATTTTTCTAATGAAAAAAAAGTTCAATAACTATTGGCTAGATGGATACAACTTTTATTTCCACTATTTAAGAAAGAAAGAAATATTTTTGCAACGAAGAGGAATTTTGGTATGGGGCACCATACGGCACTTTTGACTTGCTATTTGAAACGAGAAAAAGGCTTCCAATATCCTTTTTCCCGTTTTAAATAGGAAGTCGATAGTGCCATAGTAGAATGCGGCTTCCCATACCACAACTCCGCCTTCCCTGCTGCGTATTCGTTGCAAAAATATTTCTTTCTCATCGTTACCTTAATATAGAAATGCCCAAGGCGAATTGATATAAGGTGGTCTTAATTTGCAACTCTGCATTTCCTGCTGTCAGAATATTTCCTAACGTTTTGCATTGATTTGACAGCAGAGAAGTTATGTCAGCTGGTGAATTAAGATCACCTTGTGTGATTTCGCCTTGGAAATGCCCTAACTCATTATTTTTTTTAAATCGAGATTTTTGTATTTTTCGATACATGAGATGTTCTATCAAAATATAGAAAAAAACTCGATTTAAAAAGTTCAAAAAAAAAAAACAATAAGTTAGATCCTTTTTATATTAAAGTAACGATACGATGCATTATTAACTCCAAAAAGGAATTTTTTTTAAATATATCTATAATGCAATAAAGAAGCGATGTTTTCGTTCAAAATTGGTCAAATCAAGTTCCTTATTTAAGTGATTCGCAGTGTAAAGCACAATATATCCCTATTTTAAATTCAATTTCCATCAATAACCGAATTCACATCAAATCGCTCTTTTTATCAGAATTTTAACAAAAATTGTCTCAACATAGTTTTTGTTTTTATTGCAAATGAAAAACACTCACCTCTTCTTTTGTATATTTAACTTTGTTTACGCCTTTTACTAAAGTTTCCCAGGGTCTACCCGTAACCATGCATGCAAACAGCCCATATAGGTCTCCTTTTATGCCCAAATTTTGCGAATATGTTCTCATACCCGCTCGATCAACATTCAATATACTCAGCCATAATTTGGAATAATCATAACGGAACTTGTCCGTTAAATTGGCATACAAGCCATGATCGAGTAGTACAATTTCTACAGCTTTGTTCTTGTTATTTTTTCGCACCAATATATTGCCCGGATGCGGATCACTGTGAACGAAACCGGTATTGAAAATCATTTCAGAATACAATTGGCCGATTTTGTTAGACACTGTTACAGTATCTATGTGATTCTTGCGTATATATTCCAAATCATTTACTTGTCCACCTTCCAGAAATTCCATGACTAGAACACGTGGCGAACAATAATCCCAATAGATTTTGGGCACCTTTAGCCAACTATATTTAAGAAATTGTTTTTGTACTTTTTCGGCATTTCTACCTTCATTTATAAAATCCAACTCAATCGGTAAATTCTTTTTGGACTCATCTACCAGCCATTGAATTTTAAAATCGGGAAAAATTAAAGCTAAAGCTTTTACAGCCAATTCCATAGTTTTCATATCTACCCTTGAGTTGCCCTTAACATAAGGATGTTGCACTTTAACCGCCACCACTTCTCCCGTCTTTAAGGTGGCTTTGTGAACTTGAGCCAAGGAGGCAGTACCCAACGGCTCCCTTTCAAAGCTATCAAATATATCTTCAGGATCTCGTTTCAAATCTTGTTTTATGACTTTGTACATGTCTTCGATGGGATTTTGTGGAGCATTCGAATGCAGTACTTTCATAGTTTTCACAAATTCTTTGGGCAGCAGGTAATCTAAGGCACCAATGTGTTGCCCCACTTTAATATAGACTCCCTTATTTGTGCATATTAGTTCTAAAAGTCTTTTAGCGGCAATTGTATGAACACGACTTTTTTCCTCTTTGTATTCCTGAGAAGTTTTGTTCCATTCTTTATAATACAATTCACGTTTATACGTTAAAGCTACATCTATCACAGCCACGGCGGAACGTCCCAGACGCACTATGCCCAATGAATTCAAATCGTAGTCATTCGTATGCAAACTTAAACCTGTTCCAATGGCACTGGCGCCCAATACGCTGTAAGTAACTAAACGTTTTAACATGATGGCGTTGAAAAGTATGGCACGTGAGATGTCTTGAAGAAAACTGAAAGTAAATGAAGTCGGTTAAAAAGAAAAGAAAATTATGTATGTGTTTAGTTCGTCATACAATGAAGTGCCTTGGGATTACATACATATTTGCATCAGTAATTTTTATTTTTTGTTATTGAAGTACGAGTATTTAAATCGTGCTAAGTCAACTTTCTGAAAAAAGTGATGTTGTTATGCAGTGACAAGAAATGTCCCAAGTCCATAAAATAACTAAATGAATCATAAAAATACATATCGATGATTTAATATAAGAAAAGCGTAACCCGAATTCCCGATATTTTACAGGAGAATAAAAACTAAAGCAAGTGGTCATAATTTTTTTTAACTCTAATGGTAGGCACATACTTAGCAACGTGTTTATGCAACCAGGCAGGTTGCATTGTCGGTCGCATAGTCTGTAGTCTTGTCTATGGTTGCGTTTGAAGTTACATTCGAAGTTTCGAAAATATCAAAATGTTTTGATGTAGGTTACAGTGTCTGTGTCAAAATATTCGAAAACGTGTTGCACAAGCAAGTTGCAAAGTCTGTACCTACCATAACGTACTTAAAACGTAAATTCATCACTGATCTGTATCATAAGAGCAAAGTTTAATTTAAAATGAAATATGTAGAAGTTCGTTCATAACCTTTTTTCAGTAGTAGCCATGTCTGAACCTCATATTTGACATTCATTTGTGCCGATATCTACTTTACTGAAGCACTTTTTTATTCCTGTTTCTCCCAGGAATTAAAGGATTATATACATATATATATATATACATATATAATGCCTTGGTAATGAGATTTTATTGCGTTTTAAGTTTTTTCATTAATAATAGCATATTTTCTTCCAACTTCCAAAGCTATAAAACGTAAAATTTACAAAAGCAATGATTTAGCTTTTATTAATTTTTAGAAATCACCGTGATTTGGCATGTCGTGATTTGCAGAACAGGCCCGATACATATGTATATATATAAACGGCCTTATGTATAATCAAAAACTGGCATGAAGTTAGCATAAGTGACAAAATTGACCACTATCAGTAAAGTCATGCAGCCGGTGCTGGGCCAGCAGCAAGGAACTGGGAGTCAACTCAGAGAAAACTGAGCTAGTCGTCTCTATCTAAGCTTTGTACTGCCTAGGATTTGAGGGGGGGGGGGGGAGGGGGAGGGGTGGTGTAGCTGAGGCTACTAGAGGAGACCAAATAGATAGCAAACTTTCTTGAAAAATGAATGCGTCGAAAAAGCTAAAGGAAGGTCAGGCACACCATTGGAAGGATCTGGAGTCAACAATCCGTGATAAACAGGATTTAAGCATCAACATGCCGTAAAAGCATAAGTGTAATCTGAAATGGATTGGGTCTAACCCAAGCTAACTTAGACCGGTTATTATTTATGGATCTGTTGCAAGATGGCTAACATTAAGGAAAGAGAGTCTAGGAGATTACTTGCTAAGGTACATAGGTGTGCCTCGTTGGACATCACAGGTACCCAGAGGAATACAATTCAGGCTGCCTGGGACGTCATTCTTTTTCTTTGTGAACACAGGATTAATCTTGTATGAGATCAGTTTTAGCGGGAGAGTCTACGTAACCCCTGCACTCACGGACTCTAAGGTCGTTGAAATTGATTTTAGTAGGAAATTTTCATTGGCAATTCCGGATAGGGAGTCTTGTGTCAAATCTGATAAGATATATAAGGGTAGCGTGGTCTTTACATACGGGTCAAAAATGGAGATAGGGACGTGCGCTGCTGTCCACACCTTTTGGACGGAAATTCGTAGTTCCTTCAGACTACCGAATAAATGTAACGTTTTTCAAGCTGAGATCCCGGCGATCTTCAAGGGCAAGGAGATGGTGGTCAGAAATTGGCTGAAGGCTACGAGGCAACCTTCCATGTCACATATGATAAAAGCTTTGAAAGTACACAATGAAAAATCTAAACTAGTTAGTGACTGTAAAAGAGTCCTCACCACTAGTTTCAAAGCCGAAATATGGCAACCACTATAAGGCTCATGAAAAACAAGTTTTTTGCTCTTTCTGTAAAATGAAAAAAAGTGACTTAGCACATTTGCACGTTAAGCTAAAGAAATATGTATGTAAGTATGTATGTATGCAAGGACATAGCTTAATGAGAAATGACAGCTTTGAGGTGGATGTTGTTACTTCTTCATTGCACGTGTATAATTTATGCAAAATCAATGATTATAGGAATAAATATAAATTCTGGTGCCCTTTGGGATTTTTGTTCGACTTATAACACATTTTTTTATGTTTACACTTTTGTATTTATCACTGTTAAAATGCTGTCTCACCTGATACGACCTGCCTTGTAGAATAATGAAATATTTTAAAATGTTAATTTATAACGAATCTTGTCTTCGTAAATTGTGTGACTCTTGTGTTTCTTTTTAACAGACTTAAAAAAAGGAGGTTTCAATTCATCTCTATTTTTTTTTTGGCGTGTTACTTCATAACTCGGTACATTTTAGACCGATTGTAAAAATTCTTTTTTTGTCTGAGAGGGTATAGCTTCCCATCGGTCCCCATTGTAAAAAAAGTGAATACGCCCACAAATTTTTTTTAAATTTAATTTAATGATATTCTACTTATTTGATTGCTGCGAAACCCATCAAACACTTTTGGTGCTTATTACAGAATTTGAAAGTTGAAAAATGGGCGGGGTCATGCCCATTAAAATTTATTATAATATTTCACACGGTTCTACTTAACCGATTTATACACACCTTGAGTTCTAAAATAGATACAATTCTGTATTTAAAAAAATGGGCGGAGTCACGCCCATTTTTATTTAATATTTTATTTTAAGTGGTTCTTCTTTACCTATTTTTACAAGATTTAACACACACCCTAAGCTCTGAAAAACACACAATCTTGCATTTAAAAAATGGGCGGAGGCGTGCCCATTAAAATTAAATTTTATATTTCACGTACTTCTAGTCTTCTTCAATCAGATCTTTGCATTGAAGTCGGTTGTTTAGGAGAATTATTTCTCTGATTTTGTTATTCAAGACTTACTGCCTGTTTCACGATGTCGACAAGAAATTTTCGTTCGCTTATTTATATTGAAAACAAAAACAAAATAAGAAAATTTGTTTTTGTTTTCAATATAAATAAGCGAACGAAAATTTCTTGTCGACATCGTGAAACAGGCAGTTATTTTTTTTTGGAAATAATTAATTTTTATAAATGCTTATCGATTGAAAATTGTGTTTAAAAATTTCGAAATTCGATTGATTTTTTAAAATCAATTTACGGTCCTTTTTTGCAATTCTAGTCGATTTGAAATCGCATGATTTTTGAAAACTAACTCCGACATTTATTAATTTTTATATTGTATAGAGCCTAAAATATCATATCTGAAAGAAAATTATCGTATATGATCTTAAACACATCTGCAGGTCCATTATTAATTTTGGAAATCATACGATTTCAAATCGGTGGGGAAAAATTTATAAAAATAATTTTGTATAGGAACGCTCACAAGGAGTGTTGATAAGGGCTTAGTATACTCTAAACAAATTTTGGTGAGAAAAAATTAGTGGAGGTCGGTCTTAAATTTTTTACCCTTCCAATAGCGGGTCAGGGGCAGCTATAGTAGAATCTCACAAATTAGAATCATTTTTTTAATTTTTTTTCTGAAAAGTTCGAATTTCTGCACATTTTTTTTTAAGAAAAGGATAAAATTATATTTAAAAAAAAATAAAATAAATATTATTATTATTATATAATTGAAACTCGTTCTTTTTGAATTTGAAATCCTTGGGCACTTTTTTCAAAAACATCGACAAACCAACATCACTCGAAAGTATTTCACCATCAATTTCTAAAAACCGTATTCCATGACGGGTTTAAAATTTGGAAAATTATCCATCACTAGCAGTAAATGCGTTTTCATATTTATCATTAAGTCTTTTTTAATATTTTACCGTCTTATTTATAACTTTTTAAGAAAAATTTTGTATGAAAATTTGTTTTAAAAACACTTTATAAAGCCTTAATAAGTTTTATAGATAAGGCTATTAGTATTAAAAGGGAAGGTATTTTTTTGACGTTTGTTTGGAATTTTTTTAACTTTCACACGTGTGAACACTTCACTTCGAGCTTCAGCCACAAAACATTCTGTGCTTCAGCCATCAACTGACCCAAATTTTGTACAAGCATTTCAAATTTTACGAATAACTCGGTTATTCCCCATTTTATTTTTAGTTTACTGATAAAAAAATAATAATTTGTTGTGAAAATATAAAAATAAAAAAAAATTAACTTCCAGAAATTAGAAATTGTTCTAATTTTAGAGCGTTTAATTTGTTTTTTCTCCTATTTAGTTCAAAATCATAGAAAAAAATATTTTCTAGTGGAAATAAAAACAAAAAAAAAAAACACTGGTTCTAATTTCAGAACGTCCAATACATTGAAATTGCCGGTGATAATTTCTGGACGGTTCGAATTTGTGAGATTCTACTGTATTAGATTTTTCTTGGATTTTTATCCCTTCATCCCGAACAGTTGTTTTGGCAAAAGTCAAAAGTCTGGCAATACTAAACCTTATAAACTAGTAGGGATGGGCAAATGAAGAAAATGTATCGATATATATCGTATCGATGTTTTTGAACAGTATCGATATATATTTTTTGAAAACATCGATATTTCGATATATCGATATTTTTTGCTGCAGTAATTTCGAATGCTCAAATACTCACTTTAAGAAATTTAATACAAAAGAACTATTTATGTTAAGTTATACGTAACCTACTGTAGCTCCTTAAGACTTCATTAGTCTTTACTTCTTTTGCTGCTCTGTGCTGTGCCGTTTCTATTCTAAATTTTAATAGTTACTTTTTCTGTAATAAATTATCAGTTGTTTCGGACCAGAATGATCACAGTTTTCCACTAAAGTGATGAGTTTTGCATCGTCCATTGTTATTAGAGTTTTTCTTTTCCCGGACTTTTTCCTTTCCCGGGAAAGTGGGAACAACTTTTCGTTTTTTAACGTTTATAAGCATATGCCAAAAAAATAATACAATTTCAGTTCCCGGGCGTAACTGTTGTAAGGTTTTAGCTATAGTTCTACCATCGCATTCATAAAGTGAATAACGACATGCATCGAGGAATGTGGACGCAACAGAACAGAATTAAGGAGAGAAAAACTAATGGCTTATATATGATTTTTATAAACCAAAAAGAGTCAGCTGATTCGTAACAGAGCAGAAAGTAAAAACAAATTCTGCCTTTAGGCTTTTACCCACAAAATCCAAAAAGTCACCTGCCTTACTTGGGTCACAGTTAAAAAAACGGCTATAGCTCTTAAAAGTATCGAAACCCGATACTCGTAAATAAGAATCGATGTATCGATATATAGGTTTTTGAAATATCGGCGATATATATCGATATTTATTTTCTCAAATATCGATATTTCGATATATCGATATTTTTTGCCCATCCCTATAAACTAGTAGTGATGGAATTTAAAAATTTTCATTTTATACTGAAAATGTGCCAAACATTGAACCATAATCAATCAAAAACTCGATTTCTAATTTTTGTGTAGTTACGTCCGTTTGCATTTAAGGTGACGATATGTATGTTTGAAAACTAAAAAAAAATTACCACAATAGTGCCAAATAAAATTTGCCATAATAAAATTCATCACTGTCACAAAGAGCAGATGATTTATATTGTTTACGATATTTCTATCAAGTTTTGCTATTATTAAAAAACGTTCACTAAACTTTCACTTAAATTAAATATTTAATCAAAAGTTTCTGCTACTCTTTTAATATATTAATCAATGTAAAACATATTGCATTAATGAATGAAGTGAGTCAATAACGAAAGGCCAATACGTTTATTATATATACAGTGTGTCACAGTAAAAATGAGACACACTGATTAATTAGCAAACATTTTTTAGAACTATGTACGTTCGTTCATCAAAAAGATATTCACCCTTATTCCAGTTGTCGACATCGACGTCACTTTAACACAATACCAAAAAATTAAGGCTTTTGTACCCGTTGTGACTCCTGTTGGCAAGTTTGTGCTATTTTCTAGAACTTAGGGAACGGAAATAGATTGTCAGTAGCACAAAATTGTTCTCGGGAGCGAGTAACACATACCCAATTTGTTGGTATTGTGTTAAAATGACATCGATGTCGACAACTGGAATAAGGGTGATTTACACAATTTTATTTATTACTTCAATATCAATCAATATCAGCCAAAATTATGTGGTTCAGTTTAAGTCTGAGGCGAACTTAGCCAGTTGTTTTTTATTAACCCCCGACCAAAAAAAAGGGGTGTTATAAGTTTATAGTGTGTGTCTGTGTATCTGTCCGTGTCCACGTACAGAGCAAACGGCTAGACCGATTTCGATTTGGTTTTTTTGTTTGAAAGCTCACTTGATCGAGAGGGTTCTTAGCTATGTTACATCGGTTCAGCCGTTGAGGAGATATCACATCTTCTCTAGATATATTCGGGGGTTTTTAAAAATGTTTAATTTTTAGCGCCCGACCAAAAAAAAAAGGGGTGTTATAAGTTTGTAGTGTGTCTGTGTATCTGCGTATCTGTGTGTCTGTCCGTGTCCACGTACAGCCCAAGCGGCTGGACCGATTTTGATTTAGTTTTTTGTGTTTGAAAGGTGACTTGATCGAGAAGGTTCTTAACTATGTTTGAAGAAAATTGGTCTAGCCATTTAGAAGATACCAAATCTTTTCTCGATATATCGGGGTTTTTAAAATTATAAATTTTTGTTATTTTTCATATGTGTTTGATTTTATTTCGATTGAAAAACACGAAAAAATTTATAATAAGGGTTTGTTGCATGAGCATGTTCAAAAGTCTCGAAAACTGTGCAATTTGTGCATTTTTACACTCGTAAATAAAATTTCCAAAGTTGCATAGAAATTTATTTACACAAAGCTGTTAAGTTTGCCCACTAATTTTGACTCTTAAACTTAATTTGTACAATTATGCATTTTGTAAACAACATCTTCTTGCTTTTTTGGATTTCTTTAGGCGTTTTTAGACACACACACATACTTTTTTATTTTTATAGAAATATGTATATAAATATTTTTAAATTAAAAATTTCTTGAAATTTTCGTATTTTATTTTTATTAAATGAACTTTATGACGTTTATTTCAAATTTACATAGTTTGCGCAAAAGTTCAAAAGGGGTTTCATGAAACACGTCTGGCAAGTTTGCTCAATTGCACAAATGGGCAATTTTAAGAGTTCTTATGAAAACCCTTCATGTTAGATGCATAAACTAAGCAAGAACAAAATATATTACGGAAGCCTTTTGAAAAATGGTTTTAGCATGATTTTTTTAAATAAATTACTGGCTCACTTTGACTATGATTCACTGTACGTACATACATATGTACATCATGCATGTACGTAGCGTGATATGAAATAAAAAAGGTGTACGTCACATTTAAAGTACAAATTTAACAATAGTGATGTATTTTCCATCCGACAGTGTTTTCTTTAATTTGGAACGATTTTCCATCATCCCATGTCAAATTATTTTACCCATTAGTTCTCAGTAGGCTTTTGCATTTCGTTAGTAAATTCGATATTTTTGGGCATACACGAATACAGATATTGTGCGTATAGGGATTTTCGTTAATTGCAGCATATGTAATCAAAACTACTTTGAATTTTTTTATTTTATACGTCGATATGTACACACGAGTATGTACACATGGAACATGTGCATATCTTATTTCTTGTCACTATTACATAAACATTTTAACAATGAACGCTTTCAACAACATTTACCTTGATTTTGATCTTTAGTTTAATTAGTCTTTTTATAAATTTAATGTAAGGAATAGCTTTTTACATGTTGCTAGTATGTTTAAATTTGTTTTGATATTACGAAATAATTGAGAAAAATGCTTAACTTATAAACCACACACACACACATACACGAACTGACTAAAAACCAACATCCGCTACTAATTCTACTACTAAATCGTGTGCTAACTACCGTTGAACTAACAATAATGAGAGACTGAAGAGACAAACCTGCGCACTAATTTCGTGCATTTCCTCGGTTGGTTATTGGCTTGCGGCACAGTATATTCGAAATGCATTATGTCTGCAGTAAAACAAAACCCAACCGTCGATTTGTTTATGTTGGCAGTGCTGCTAACTTCGGTGAGTCAAGCGTTTTAAAAATGAAACAGCGTCCGTATTCAGCAACGATGATTTTTAATGTGTTCATCAAGAGAATTATTTGGACAGTTAGAGTAAACACTAGAGCCAAAATTTGTTCACTGGAAGTGCGGTGAATAGTGGTTTTTTATTAAACATTTTGAAATTCTTAGTAAATCTTAAGGTCGTTTCACACTATAATACAAGTATTAATACTTTTGTGGAAAATGCAACTCTGACATGTTGAGTTGTTATTGTCTTTTGAAATTTTTGAAACAGAAATTAGATTAGGGATGCATTTTCGTCAAAAGTATTAATACTTGTATTATAGTGTGAAACGGCCTTTAGTGATATGAGATCACGAAAACCTATTGAGAAGCACAAAGAAGTTTTTACAGATTATGTGGAAATGCATGTAGAATTTGCTTGTTATAGGTGAAAAACTACAAATTATCTTTCTTTAATCGAAGTCAAAATGCGCCAAACCACGATATAGCCCAATATCGAGCTTTATTTTCGATTTAATAGCAAGCGACATGAAGTAAAGAATTACATTTGTTATTTAAAATAAAATTTTATAGCCCTAAACATAGTTTAGAATTATCAAAATGGCAAAATTGTTAATAACTTTTAAAAATACAGGCTGTAAAATTTTTTCGCAAGTGATAAAAACACTTTTGTAGCTTTCGATTAAATCGGCCACAGCTTTTTGTGTAAAAATTGTGTTGAAAAAAAAATTAGGTTGACATCACCAATTTTCATTGTGACCGCTTATAGTGATGGTACAGAAGAAGTTATCGAAAATTAATGTGCTTGGAATATGTTTTTTCTTTGCTAATTTGAATTCTTTTAAAGTAAAAATTAATAACGTTGCACATGCACATATCGTTAGCTGAAAGGCAAAAACACGTAACTATCAAATAATTCAAAATCGCATTTTTTAATTATAATTATAAAATGTTCAAACCGAGTTAAAAATAAATGTAAAGAAACTTCACTTCAGTCACTTAAATAAATTTGTTTAGTTTTTTTTGTCTTCTATAAAATTTCACAAACTTTTTGTTAAGTAATTTTGCATTTCATCTAATGATATAAAATAAAATACTTTCATAGCTATAGAAAATTTAATTTGATTATTATATTTTTAAATTTACAAATTCACATTTTATTTTTTTCAAGCTCTTCAACAAGTAGAAAGTGCGTATATTCCGGCGGCTAGTGATAACAACCATGCCAACAGCACTAACAGCGCAAGTACAGGTGCTAAAGACTTGGATTTACCGCCCACATACGAGGATGTCGTTAAATCGTTTATGTTGACTAGGCAACAAGACCCATTTGCGGACAGCACTCCAGCAGAAAATGCAAGCGGCATAACAACACTCCCCTCATCGAACTCACTTTCGACAGCTGTTTCAACTTTAACCATAGAAACTGCAATTTCCGATAGTAATAGCGCTATTGCAGTTCATTTAAATAATCCCTCAAATTCTTAATAGCGCAATGAAAAAGAGTAATAAGTTTTTAAATGTATAATTCTATTGTTTTCTAATAAATATTGTTATTATTTAATAGTCTCGTCTGTTTACAAATTAATGGAAACAAAACGGATTCATTTAGAATAGAATGGAAGCTGAAGTGGCTTGTTTATAATAGAATAACAACTGAACCAGTTCATTAAAAATTTCATGAAAAATTAACCGACTCTTTAAATCTGATTGGATTCATTGCACTTGTGACTTGATTTTTACGGCTGAAAAAATAAAACATGGTATTCAGGTATGTAAATGATAAAAATCGAGTGATTTTAAAAAAGATGTGATTAATTTTGAAAGTTTTTTAATCAATTTTGTGCCAATCGCAATTTATTGGATTTCAAAAAGTAAACTTGAATTTAGAGCACAAACTATATAAAATGGCGTCGTCGATGTCCATCAGACCAGGGTGGCCGATGACATTATTCAAAAAGTGGCACCAAATAGGGGATTTATAAAAAAAAAATTGACTACTATTATTATGCTCCAAAGCCTTAGATTGTCAATAAGAGCCAATTCTTGCCGATAAAGAGTAAACAAGTGACAATATTTTCTTTCGTCTTGATATGATGTCGACGACGCCAGTCACAATAAGGGGAATATTGAAAATAAATTTGGCAAATACATATTTGGGGGATTCAAACGGTTTGATGTATAATTCTTCATAATTCTTTCTTCTTTCCACTAATTGTCCTTTCTTTTTTGTGACAACTAAAGTGTTTGATGTATACTTCTTCATAATTCTTTCTTCTTTCCACTAATTGTCCTTTCTTTTTTGTGACAACTAAACATTATTTCCATTGTTGTACCGTTGCGTGGGCTTGGTATAAATATAGTTACCTTAATATAGAAAGCAACTAACTCATTCAGGGCAATTATGAATAAAATTCCACGGGAAATTTCTCCCTTTTCCAATTAGAGTTTTTTGTTTTCCTTATTAGTTGGGATTGTTCCCCGGGAAAAAGTTCTCGCGGAATTTTATTCATAATTGGTCTCATTATTTTTTTTCAAAACGACATTTTTGCATTTTTCTTCTATCGAAATATACAAAAACTCGAATTAAAAAATAATCAGGGCAATCATGAATAAAATTCCCCGTGAAATTTTTCCCTGGGAACAATTCCAACTAATAGCAAGTAATAGGGAAAACAAAAAATCCTAATTGGAAAAGGGAGAAATTTCACGCGGAATTTTATTCGTGATAGCCCTGAATGAGTTTGCGCCTTTGTACGTATGTATGTATATTAAACTGACGATATTATTTGCATTAGACCATCATACATACATATGTATGTACACATTTTATTAACGCATAATACATTTAATATTTGCATAAATTAATTTTAAGTCAACACCAAATATGTATGTATGTATAAATAACTTTAAATTTTAGCGAGGCCGCAACTGCAAATTTATTGGCATTGACGTAGTGCTTTCATTGTCGAATAGTTGTATGATTTCTATCTCTGGCTCAATTATTATACAGTCATCGTCAGACGACGACTCATCGCTACTGGATGTTTTTTTTGCATTAGATATTGTATTTAATTTTACTGATGCAATTTTAGGATTTTCTTCTTTTAAATTGGTGCAGGTATTTTGTTGATTTAATGTGGATTTCTTAATGTTTTCCGACATTACTCACGTGCCTGTAATGTTTGTGCAAACGTTTAATTAGCTTTTGGAAATAAATTTTATTTTTTATTATTAATTCCAATGATATTGACAAGAGAAATATCAAAATGTTGTCGACTTTTCATCCGCATTTTGTCAGGTACAAGCCTGGAAATTAATGTAATTCAAAAAATTAATACATATGTGCTTGGAATGCCTACCTGACCAAGGCGAATTCATATTCATTGACCCTAACTGCCAAAGTGATGCTCATCTCCGCTTGCAATTTGAATATTCCTTAGATGTCAACCAGCATTTTTCAGTACCTTTAACAAGTGCGAGCCATAGGTCAAAAAACATAGGCCTGAACTAGTTTTAGAAATAATTACGATGACGCGGGAGGTGTTCTTCAGCCCAGAGCGGTTTTACAACTTCTTATAGTGCGTTTACGTATGAGGAAAATCTTGTACTTACGAGCAATAAAATCGTAATGACGCTGTTTAAGGAGTTTATTGACACTGTGATTGACATTTAAAACACATTTAATAAGCATGGCCACTAAATACTAATGGAAAACCTTTTGATTCATATACTTGTTTGTTCGAACCAAACATTTCCAACATGATTGAAAACTGTTTAAACAAGTGTCTGAATCAAAAGATTTTTCATTAGTATTTAGTGGTTACGAGGCCCTAAGCTCCTTGTAGGAACGTGGTTACGCTTTTTTGAGCAATTGCTGCCAAGTATGACAGTTTGTTGATGAGGATTTCCCCTATTAATTAAAACTAGCACAGGCATTTTTTAATGTTGATGAGGATTTCCCCTATTAATTAAAACTAGCACAGGCATTTTAAATATAAATTATTCAAAAATTAATACACAACATGTTTTAAATACTTTCTATTTTACAAGTTTTTATTAGTTTTATTTTAAATACTAGATATTACAACGATTATGCAAATGATATATACATAGAAACATGTGTACATATATACAAATGTCAATGATATTCTATAAATCGTGTGGATTTTAAAATGAGCGATATCTAAAAACCTTATATTTTTTGGAAAATAAAAAAACTACAATTCAAATCACATTCATTTCCAGGTAATAGCAAGATCTCAAAAATAAAGCAATAAAAAGAACAACATGACTTTTTAATTGAGGCAAAATGTCAAAAATAGAATTAGTTTTTAGCAAAATAAAAATAAAATTTTTTTACATTAAGTTGAAAAAATTTCTCTATGGCGGCTGTCATTAACAAATTTTGCAACATTAAGAGCTTTTCGCAATTTTTCAAAAGGTTTTTATTTTTATTTGTTTTTCATATTTTTAAATTTGTTTAAAAATATTTTTTTTAATAAAATATTTTTCGTGTTGATATTTCTCATATTTTTTTTTATTTCTTTTACCATACGTCTACACCTGATATATTTTTGTCATGACAAATGTCAAATTCCATATAGAAAAAAGAGCCAACATAAACAAAATTTTTTCAATATGAAGTTTGACTTTTGTTATGATAAAAATATACCAGGTGTAGACGTAGAATTACTTTTACTTAAATAGTTTTCAAAGTTTCCGGCCAATTTAAAAAATAGCTCAACTGTGCCATCTCTATTACCTGCGAATGTGCCTTGCTACAATTAGATTTACAAGAAAAATACAAACAATAAAAAATATATACTATATATCAAGGTGTATCTAGCTAGGTGGCAGCGTTACTTCAGCTGATAATTTTTTGCTCTATGTGCTTTGTAGCTGAAGAATGTCAAAAACTTCGATTTTGTTTTGGTTTTAGTACAATTATTTTTATGCTTTTGACATTCTTCGGTTCTTTATATAGCTATGGTTGCCGTATTTTTGTATAAAAAATCCTTACGCAGTCACCTGTATAATTACACCATGCTATATATCGTTGGCTTAGACTGTAAACCTGCTAAGTCCACTTTTAACACATGTGCCTTTAATTATGAAAGTGGTCTAAGCATTTTCGCTTCGAAATCCTTACTAATATTATAAATGTGAAAGTGACGTTACCAGCGTCAAATATGGGACATTTTTTATCCTGTTCGGAACGTAGTATACTTGTATAATACATGTAGTCAACTTGTCTACAAAATTTATATGAAAAACACTAATTTTTTTTAATAACTTCCATTCATATTTTCTACAAGAGGTGACTGTTTGAGGTACATATTTATATATACATATATATGTAATTAACAAATTCGAAAGAATTTTCTTTCGTTTCGAATTACAGAGTAGACCCCCAGCTGTTCGAACCAAACATATGGTCAACACTGTATTTGATTTTTATGTTACTCACCATAACCGTGTTGAGAAGTGGTAAACAACTGTTGATACTGCACAAATGACGCAAGTATGTAACATAAAAACAGTCGTAATGGCATTTTTTTATTGTTCAAGACTGTTACTACGTTTATACGGGCGACTTATTCGCAAATAAAAATATTGCAAATAGAGAATTTTGTAGCATAAACGGTGAATTAATTTTTTATTTGCAAATATGTAGCTAACTCACAAAAACAATTCCTGCTGATTAACGCACTGTTTGCAAATAAAATGCTTGAGGTTTCCACGCTTACAAATGTTTGATAACAAAAAAAAAAAAAAAACAATGAATGGATAAATATTGACAAAAAACATTGATAGAAGCAAATAATGACAACTAAAACAAATAATTATTTGATATTTTGTACATATGTGACAGCGCATAAAGACCGATCCCATGCACCAAAAGTGTTCCCTCCCAGAGATATGCGCGTTTTATGAAATTGAAGTCGACGATTCTAAGGTTATGTGAAAAAATTTTCGTACTAACAGAATGATATTCACGATTTAAAAGAATTAGAAATGAGTATTTATTATAATTCACAATTAATAATTTCAGAAAATAAACCTGGATTCGAAAAAACGCGAGCAAAATTGATATCAAACTCATGGAAACAGCGCGCTAGGTAGAAAACAGTAAAAATCAACTACACAAAACAAGAGGTAGGGACGACCTACGCGCGTTTCAAGGTTGACCAACACGTTCCTGACGTCATGAGATGCGTCGCTTTCAAATGAGACCAATACCAACACGCTCAGTGATGGTACACCAAAGATACACGTATTTAAATCTTTAAAATGGCTCTCCTGAACAAAACCGGTTTTTACCCTTAGGTCCATTTCTATTTTGCGCGTCACATATACACTATTTTTTTGTTGTCAACATAAGTAAGTTTTTTATAAAAGTACTACCAAGTTTTTGTACATTTGCTATGCCGTATAAACAGCGAGTTAATTTATTTGCAAATACTTTTATTTGCAAATATACTCCTTTTAGACACGCAAAGTTTACTTTGCAAAGTCTTAATTCAGCTGTGTGAAAGACAGAGGTGAGAAGATCTCTTTGTCTTAATTCCAGCTGAATTAAGACTGCAAATTAAAATTTCTGTGTCTAAAAGGGGTACTAGTTCAGTTAACTTGTTTATTACTACGTTTATACGCGCACTAATTGCAAATAAATTAAGTCACCGTTTATACGGCATAGCAAAAGTACAAAAACTTTGTAGCTCTTATGTTGACAAAAAAATATGTGTGAATGTACAAAATATCATATTATTTGTTTTAATTGTCATTAATTGGTTCTATTAATATTTTTGTGCAATATTGTTATCAAATATTTGTAAGCATGGTAGCCGGTAACCGGAAGCATTTCATTTGCGAATAGTGCGTTAAGCAGAAATTGTTATTGTAAGTTAGCTATTTACAAATAAAAAATTAATTCGCCGCTTATGCGGCAAAGTTGTCTATTAGCAATATTTTTATTTGCGAATAAGTCGCCCGTATAAACGTAGTATATGAAAAAACTAAACCATTTTGATAATTTTGAGTTTTGATTATTTATGATTTAGTATGCGTTATGTATGATTGAAGACATATATATAATATGAAAATTTATATACTACGAGTATTTTGACGGTCTAATTAATAAAAAATATTTTAGGTTTATTTGACCAATTACCCATAGAAATATGTCAAATAAGCGCTTAATAAACCTGAAATATTTTTTATGAATATGGCAGTAAGTGTATTTTTATTATACTTATTATTAAAAAAAATTATACGAAATATAATATATATATATACATATATGTATTCCTTTTCAAAAGAAAAAACTTAGTCGCATTCCATTTGCAAAAAAAAAAGAGGATTGAATTAAAAATAAATATACTAGGTTCAAAAAATTTACAGGAAACATAAAAAACTTAATAATAAAAAGACGGTTTTATTTTTTTCTTAACCGCGCAATTTGCTTAAATATAAATGAAAGAAAATTTATATTAGCCCAATTCACAATCTTGTGCAAATGGTCTTGCATCGTAGCATAAGGTGTGTATGTTTCTAATTTGCAGGAGTAATTACTGCGAAAATTTTAAAAATTACTGTCAAAAAGAGCTGTTGCCGAAAAAAGTGCTCGAAAGGAAAAATAGTAAAAATTAATAAGATTAAGGAAACAGCTGACTACAACTTTATATAGTATTGAATTTTATATAAACTTTTGACTATTTAACTCTATTTTCTTATTGGTATTCGATACAATATTTTTTATAACACGAATAATCTAAGAATACATTTTGTAATTTATTTCATGAAATATTTGCAATTAATTTCTTCTTGATTTCCTTGATTTGTTCTCGGTTAAATGAATAAAAATTACACGAATATTTGTTAATGCTACTGATTATCATAAAATCAATACTTTACACTTTTACAGCTCTAGAGTAATTAAAATACATAATTTGCAAAACAAATGGATTAATGAAATAAGTTACAAAATATGTTTATTAACAGTTATTATTACAATACTTTATAAATTAATTATTTTTTTAAGTGACTTTCACAATTTTTATTTGACATTTTCTAAAATTTTTTACTTTTTTCGTTTCCTTACTTTTTGATACATATATTTATCTTACTAAAGGCTCAAGGCTCAGTTAGCCGACTGTAATGTAAGGTAACTGCAACGTAGGAAACAGCTGATAGATATTGCTATGTGAAAAGTAATGCAAATGGTTATAGAGATCAACTGTTTCCTACTGTTGCAGTTACTTTACATTACAGTCGGGTAACTGAGTCTTGAAGGCTCAGTTACCTGACGGTAATGTAATGTAAAAATAACGTAGGAAACAGCTGATCGATATTGTTATATGTGAAGTAGGTTACGTTACATTACATCTCTATAACCATTTACATTACTTTTCACATAACAATGTTACTTTACATTACAGTCGGGTAACTGAGCCTTGAGCCTTTAAGCTTTACTACTAACAATTTCTGCTCTCAATTTTACTCTCTCAATTTGTGTTCTCATTTACTGTATTTTGGGTAAACGAACGCAAATTAGTGAAATGCAGTGAAAAATTTTTAAAATTTAAAAAAAAAAAATTTAAAAGTATTGCAACCAGTAGGCAAACTAAACCAAACAACCAAATTTTCACAATTGCATAAATTGGCAATCTTAAATGCACAAGATTGTGAATTGGGCTATTATATATATAATATATTTCATATTATAGCATTCGATGTTGAACAAAAATTCAGAATATTTAAATTTACTAAAAAAAAAATTGCATATTTCGTTCAATTTCGAAAGCCATATTATTTTTTTGGCCCCTGATTTTGAAATTTTATCGGTTACAGGGTTTTATATTTAAATCAACGAATATACTTTTGTACTATTCATTTCAATAAAAAAAAAAGAAACTTATGTACATTCATATACGGACAGATTTTCAATTATACATACATATTTACATAAACTAATAATTCTGGACGCCGTTTAAGAAAACATAACGTGTATGATAACAACCTTCCAAGAGATTTAACAACGATTTAGTATTGAGTCCAATTGCGGACCTAACCTGCCATAAGGGTCTTTGGGTATTATAAATATATCATTACACCACGTGTAACCAATCACACGATTTTCAATTATCTTTTTAAATGCAGGATTTTCATGTACTAAATCGCGATAATTGTCATTCGAAACAATGACAGCATCCAACTCAAAGCCTAATTGTAAAATAAATCTGAAAAATATAATATAGAAATTACAAAAAAAGAACACATTAATGCAAAACATACCGATCATCATAACTTGTGCTGGTAATTATTCCTGGCAAATTTTTACAAGGTGTTTGCACAATTTTACCCGCCTTGTGTAGTCTATCTAACTCATCGGGATCCGATGATTTGTTTCTATTCATGCGAAATTGTGGTATAACCGCTTTTACTTCATGGCCTATTTTCTCAAAATAATCTAAGGCGATTTTTAAGCCTTTTACGGAAAATGCTTGATCCAAGCCGTGTCTGATTGAAAATAAAAATCATTAGTTAAAAGTTCATTAAACGCTAAATCATATCTCTGTGGTCACAAGCGATAACAGCGCAAGTCGAAAAACTACTTTTAACGTTTGAATGGGTTTTTTTCGAAAGAAAAAAATTGACATTAAAATAGTTTTGTCGTAAAGTAGAGTTTGTTGTATTAACGAATGCAACCAAGATTTTATGAATATGTTGTTTTAGTATAATTTTCGTTTATTACAAATTCTATTGCGACTTTTTTTAAGACTTACGTCGATATTTTTTTGTTCATAGCTTTAGAATAAACTTCGTTAGAGACATGGGGATTTGAGGTACGAATAAAGGCCTTGATACACTATCCTACACAATCGGACAATTTACTAAAAAATACAACCCTGGGGGTCGATTCTCGTTCTGTGAAACTATGAAATGAAAAGTTTTTTCACGATTTCATAGCATTTCTGATTCCCGTTCAGTGAAAAATTAAAAGAATTTAAATACATTTTCATATATGAAAAAATGGGGAACGGAACAAAACTCTACACAGTTACATAACTCTGTCGATTCTTGTTTAGTGTAACTGTGAAAAAAAACTTAAAAAACTTTTCATATGTTCAATTATTTTACACAAAAAATATTTAGGTGAAAACAGTAGAGAAGCTAGAAAAAACACGCTTAACAGCGAAAATCAAATCTTTTTGATTGTAAATTATTTAGAGGATGTCGAAATTGTTAACAACAAGTCCAAAATTTAAGTACATAATCAAAAATAATATCTTATGAATTATTTTGGGGGTGGATGTCGAAATTGCAAGCGACAAGTCAGAAATTCAGTTAATAAAAAAAAAAAATAACAGATGTGTCTGCAGACAGTGAGTGCCAAGTTCAGAGAAGAAAAGTGCAGAGAGGTACAAATAGGTCATTCCTTTGGGTCATCTTAAAATTTAAGATGCTAGAATGTGGAAAATGAATTGGGGTGGTTTCAGATGTGGGTGGTAGCATTTAAAAAATTAAATAATAATGTCCATGAAGTTGCTTTCATTTTTGACGATGGGCATCATGTGCTTTTTGCAAGGACATAACATTTTACGAGCATACCAAAAACAGTAGCATCAAGATGTTTTTTGCCTTCAAAGCTGTCGGCCGAACTAAAGGGGTTTCTCCCCTAAGTATATCGAATAACGGCTTTGTTGAGTAAATACTTATCCTTATCCAGCCTTCTGCAGAACTTAATGGCTGACAAAGATGTTCTTCATTAAAGGCTATCGGCAAGATAAAAAGGAAACCTTTACTCGACACAGCCACTGTTCGATATTCAAGCCCGACAGAAGACGTGCACATTTCCCTATTCCTGCAGAAGAAGCTAATAATAACACCTAGGGGTTGAAATAAAGTTTGTCTTAAATTCTGCTTATGACGCTAATTCGTAACAAAGAACAGACCTTGCAGTTGGAAGCGTAAATTTTGCCCAATCTATAATAAAGAAGAGAAAAATATTAAGTTTAATTAAGTAGCGATAATCTCTTTAACACCTTTACCTATGCTCATACCGAGTTCCTTGCAATAGTTTTATAAATAATAATTAATATTATTTATTTACATGACATATTTCAATAGCATAAAAACAAAAGTTTCATAGGCACAACGGAATAAAACAATGTTTTCATAATAGCAACGAGAATCGCATTTTATGTAATTGTGAAAAGTATTATGAAAAATGGTTATGAAAATGAATATGAAATTTTTTTTTTCATTTCACATTATCACAGAACCAGAATCGACCCCCTGATATAATGAAAAATTTGACTTCATCATATCGAGCCATAACCGCTAAAATAGCTTAAGCAACACATTTTTTGGACTTGGTTTTTTTTTTTGACGAAAATCGACTATTTACGATCGCAAATAATCGATTTTGATCAAAAAATGAAGTTCGAAAATTATGTCGCTTAAGCTATTTTGGAGGTTATGGCACGATATCAGTGTTGTATTTTTTAGTAAATCGTGCGATTGTGTAGGATAGTGTATCACGGCCTTAAGTACGAAGCTTTGTTTATAGAATTGTGTAGCATATATTTATAACTCGATTTTATCTTGAGTCGACTTAAGCTGTTATCGCTTCTAGGCATTTCTTATTTATTATTGTGAATTTTTATATAAAAAATAAATAAATGCCGAAGTATGTCTTTATTTACTTGAATTTTTTTTTTTGTTAAGCATTGTCTATATGCATTTCGTTCCCCCTTATGGAACCCAACAATAGATTTCAACTCAAAAGATTTTCATTTTAGCTAACAAACTTCGTATGTTTATGGTAAGAATATTTAATTTATTGAGAATCACAATATACAAACAAATAAGTTTAAGAGCCGCCAAAAAAAATATTTACTGTTTATGAATGTACTTGAATGTATTTATAAAGATATTTCTTTGTCGTGAGAAATGGGAAAAAGTATAGTTACATGATTATTTTATTTAAGGAAAGGAAATGCATATACATACATATGTAGATAGACATTGCTTAACCAACAAAATAAAAAAAAAGTTTAATTCAATTTTTTTTATTAAATATGTATTAATTTTTGTCAAATCAATTGTACTTTTTCAATATTTCGTGCTCCTCTTCAGGAAAAACTATACAAAGAACAAACGCTAAAATATACATATACATATGTACATGCATTAGCAACACTGGTCGATAATCACAATAGGTATGTTTTATTCGAACTTTGTATAAATATTCAGAAAAAATTTAAGTGTGTATAAACTTATTAAGTGTAGTTATATGTTGCTTTAAAGAAAATGATAAAAATGCGAAACTCGAAAAACAATTGCGATACGCCTTTTTTATAAAGGGTGTTTTTTAAAGAGTGACACAAGTTTAAATCATAATTAAATAAGGAAATATATTTTTAATATCAATGAAACGGGCTTTATTGGCAAGAAATTAATGTTTAAATATGATTTCTGCACCGTTTGAAAATACTTCCATTTTTTTTATATCATTTGCTTTGACTGCCAAAAGTTTCAAAGCCGATAGCAAAACGAAAGCACTAAGCCAAAAACGAACGAACGACTGTCGACTGTGCTCTTAAACGAAAAAAAATAACTTAACTGTTGCCGTGCTGTGAAGATCTTCACAGCTAAAGTCAAAGCAACAGCAACAGCACATAAAATTCGACTGTTGGTTTTGCTGTCGCTTTGTTTTAGCCAGGCTAAACTTCTTAAATAATTAAGTACAACAACAACATCAGACAAACGATGATGATTCATAGCCATGGCAGTTATAGCATAAAGTGTACCACGAACTTTTGAAACTGTGCTTTGACTGAACTGTTTGAAATTTCGAAGTTAAAGCAACAGAACAGTCATCAACAACGCGCGATATAGCTGTGCTGTGACTTAATTGCAGGCATCTGCGCAGCACAGCACAGCAACAAAAGTTTAAAAAAATAAATAAACTTTTCACTGCAAAAGCATTTTTTTTAATACTGTTGCTGTTTTGCTGGCAGTTTTTCAAACACTGGATTTCTGCCATGAGGCCGCCTCGGCTGTCGCGTAGAAGGAGCAATCTGGAACACCAACTTTCAACAACTTTTCGCAGCAGGACACAAACCCATTTGCTGAGAACGGCGACGAGTTTATTGATTAGGATCATCTTCAATGCTTTCCTGTACAGAGGCCGGCACTGTTCGGCGTCTCGCGGGATGCACATTATCAGTAACAGTAAGTGTGGTCCGAAAACGAGCTGTTGTTCTTCGAATTAGGCGCTCTGAAAGACGATTATGTACGCCATAAAATGGAAGAAGTGCACGAGTTTGACGAAGAAAAAAGGTGTTTTTATTAAAAATGCACGCGTTGCTCTGGTGAAATTTCAAAGCAAACTAAACAAAAAGCAACTATCAGCTGTTAAATGGGTGCTCAAAAAAAGCAGTGATGCCAACTCAAAGTTGTGACACTCTAAAAAAAATACGCTTCATTATGCCATTGATATGCATGTAAATAAAAAACACAATCACCTCTATCGTGAACATTTTTTCCTTCCCCCGGAAATTTTTTCTTTTCCCCAAATTGCAATGGTACGAGTAAATAATTTTTCCCCAGAAGTGTTTGCCATTTTTTCTTAATTCCCCGTATCTGAATAATATTTTTCATTGGGATTTTTTCAAGTATCCCTTTGTTTTATTTGTAATTTAAAAATTGATCTTGAAAGATTATAAATGCTTATTTTTATGACATGATCACTAAATAATGTTAAACATTCTTAACAATAATTTTATCCAACACCTTTTTCCATAGACGTTAATACTGCCAACATGCAGTTACATTTTATGGCGTTGGTATGGAATAGAATAGGGGAAAGAAAGGGCAGGTATGCGATAACTTGTGGATCTTAATAATAATGCCCAAGTGCGTTCAGAAATTGTAATTTTCCTTCCAAGGAAAAAAGTCAAGAGTGGATCTTGGGAACATCAACCTCCACAGTTGTTATAGTTTTGCCTACCAGTGTTGTTGCATGTATCATGTATTTATCACAAATTCAGTTTATCAATATTTTTATTTTATTTTATAAATTTTACACTTACTTGAAGGCGACATTGCTGCCATCTATAATAACCATTCGCTTGCCGGAGGTCAACTCTTTCGTCGCAGCTGGATTGTAGGCATTTTCATTATATTTGCTTAATATTTTCTTTTCACTGTGTGTAAATAAGTTATTCCTGGGTAACTTATTAATGGGCGTTCGCGGATTACTGTCTATTCCCAAAATCTATCAAGTAAAACTATTAAGCTTAAAGCCTTTCCATGCAGCGCCCTCCAAACACATTAACTTACCCTTTGCGGTGGTATGTCATCACCTTCGATCGGAATAAAGTCATTTTTACTTGTCTCACTTACAAATACTACGGAATCTTCGTCCAAGTTGGCAGATTTCACTTTCAAAGTTGTGTCCAGGCTGTCATCGTCTACATTAATGACTGTTTCATTAGCAGCACCAGCACAACCAGCAGCAGACTTTATACGAACAGATCTACGACGTTCTTTCATTTTAGATTTTTCTTTTAAGGTACTTAGTTTTGTGTAATCAGAAAAATTAGACGTGGAATTAATAGATTCAAAACCACCACCTATATCTATAAAAAAAGGCATTATGTCCATATCCGCCTTAGGACTATCAATAATATCAGGGGCTTGTTGTGCTGGGGGAGACTTTTTTCTTTGGCAAGGTGTCGATGATTCACGTTCTTTAAATGAATTCATAACGTTGCGATCAAAAGCTGATGTATCACTGCTGGAGGGAAAATCGTCATCATCGTTGTCATCTATTGTTATTTCTTCCAACGTGGGCTCTATAAGAACACAGTCATCTTCATCATTCGGCACATTTTTATTCGTATCGGTTGATGTGGTAGTGAAAGACGCATCAATGTCGGAACGTATTTCACCCTCTTCTAATGCGCTGAGTTCTTTAGTCTTTCTTTTATTTGCAAGTTTTTGTAAATCCTTTGATCTTTTGTTGTTAATCAACCGTTTGGTAGCTTTGCTTGCCACTGCAACCTTATTCGGCGAAACTCTTCGTAGCGACTTGTTGTTGTCTTGCACTAGGAAAACTCTACGTCTAAATATTTTTCTCCGCTAAAGGGATGGTGAGGCAGGAGGGGGTGGGAGAATGCAAAAAAAAATCTCTTTTCAATGAATTTCATTCAATTAAGCCTTTGAACTTAACTTACAGCTTGATCATCAACTATCTTCTTAAATCTGTTCAATTTACCGCCTGCATATCTCCACGGACTTTTTTTTGGTGACAATAGTTTTGCGGAATGTCGACTAGTTGAGGGCCTTTCATCATTTACAAACTTTGTGCGCATATTTCAAAATAAAATAAAATATGTAATTTATTGAATATTCTAAATATGCATGTACATACATATACGAAAAAGTTTTTATTTATGAAAAATTATGATTAAAAAAAAGTGAAATCGAAATTGTTTGTCTTTCAAGCGCTTGAAAGTTTATTTATTTATTTTTTTTTGTTTATCAATTTCACTCGTTTTTGAATAGAAGATGAAGAAATATACATACTTACCATTAGAAAACAAATTAAAATTTTATAGATTTACTTAAGCTCCCGCAAATAAAGGAGCGCAGCACCATGGCATACAAGATGAGCATATACGAGTATTTCGATTACGACTGAGTGCGAAGTTTAATAATGTTTCAGATGGAGGAGGTAGTATGTAAATGGTAAAATAAAATCAACAAATTGTCTTTATGTCTTCATCATTTGAAGTTTCCTACAAGAACTGACACAACGAGACTAATGCACATCAGAAAAATGCGTGGTGTTATTATTTAATGATCCAACAGGTACATATGTTCTGACGCTCGCATGGTTTTCAAATTGCATGCGAGTTGCAAAACGCCAAACTTGTAATTCATGCGTTTGCTTGCGATTCGTCATATTGATTTAGGTCAGCTGTTTGTTGAAATCGTCAGTGTATAAGTAAACAATGCAAGGACAAAAGGTCTGTTCCAGATGCATAAAAAGACAGTCCGAACTTGTACGAAATTATCCAAAAACGTTCCAGATAGCAATTTTGAGAGAGTAATTTTTTTAATTGCCTGTTACAAACTTGTACGAACTTTTACTTCTGGTTAATCAGCTGTTTTTGTTTACATATGAAACTGAAAAATTAATCAAAAAATTTGCAAATATAGGAAAAAATTTATTAACGGATTCACAATTCAACGTCAAATAAATATACAGTGGACTCGCGATATCGTGAGCTAATAAGAAACCGGCGGTGTTCACGTTTGTGAATTGTTCAATTTTTCAAATATTTAAACTGGAAGGCTAATTTGTATCGTTTTTATTCTTAACATTTTATATTTTTTGTCTTTCCCAGTGCTAAAAGCTTAAACCTATGTGTACTTGAAGCATTTGCGCAGCACAAGAAAATGATTCTCTAAAATTTTGTTTTGTTAGAACATTTTTTTCAAGTTCAAGTAGACGACTTTTCCTCGCGATATTAAAATCCCAGTAAAAATGCACTTCAAAGAAGTCATGAAAGCAGTACAAATTTGTATCATATCTAATGATTTCTACATGGAGTTGTCACTGCAAGAAGTTCTTTGTTTAGATACCTAATCACCGACTTGCGATTTTAAGACAAATTTCCTTTTTGGCGTGATATAATATTTTCTTCCAGGAAAAATGGTAAAAAATTTACCCATTTTTTTTAAATTTGTTTCTTTTTATACAACTTTAAGTCCGAAACAGTGTTTTCATGTAAATTTAAGTAAATAACTTTTAAATTTAAAACCAAAATTATTAGTTCATAAATTTATTTAAAAAAATTGTTAATTTTTTTAATTATGGTGAGTATTTTCTAATCTAATAATTTTTTAGAATAATCATTTTAAAAAAATGTGTTCACATTAAGTATTGTTCACGTTATCGCGAGTGTACTGTACTTCGGTATTTTCTATTAAAGAAAACATAATTTGAGCTTTAGTAATTTATGCTCCGAAACTGCGACATTTGCAAATAAAAAACTTCTCACACTCGGTCGGTCTGTCTCATCTATTTAAGATTTAGAAAAAAGTATAATTTTTATAAAATTTCGATTTTCGCAAAACATAAATTTTAATTTGTTTTCTTTATACTTACCTGCAGCAGGAATTTTTTTTATTACTTTTGTTACATATATCAATATGAAATTAAACCACAAATTTGAAATTGTAATAGGTATATAATATTGCTCTATATATTTTGCAATGTTTTGACTAGCTGTTACACTTATTTTTTGATTTTATTTTGGCATTTGCAATTTAATAGTTATAGAAAAATATACATAGTACATACAAGAGCAAAATTGAACATTGTTAAATAGAAATCAGAGGATATATTTTAAATAATAAAAGAAAAAATAATGGTACAGTGAAAACAAATAAGAAAAGAAGATACATATGGGCATTTCTCCGAAAAATTACAATTTTTTGTCACGTTCGACCGCAAGCAAATAACCTTGTATTTCTGAACAATTTGACTAAATTTTTCATAAAATTTTACCTAACGTAGAGCTGCTAACGCCCTACACAAATGTATAAAGTAAAAAAAAGTTTCGTTTTCTTTGAAAAAAAAAAACAAGCATATTTTCTTGGTGTCGAACGCGACAAAAAGTATACATTCCTGGAGAAATACCCATATACATATGTAAGTAATACTGTAGTTTAAAGAATTAGTTACAGAAAACGCATAATTCATACAGTATTAATTTAAAATATACCGGAAAAAAACTTAATATATCCTTATATGTATGTATGTATGTAAGACTCTTTCATATCAATTCTATAATTCATTTAGTACGACAGTTTTTTATGTTTTTTCCACATATTTTGATTGCAAACTTTATATAAATGATTTTTTTAAGCATTAGGAATAGAAATTGCGGCAAATCATTAACGTAAATTGCATTATTTAAATGAAAATTTTAAAAATCTTCTATATATTCCTTTGAAATATGTTTTTTTTTTCAATTAAAACTATTTTTTAATTGCCTTGAAACTTTTTAAAAAATACTTTTAGGCAATTCCATATAAAATCACGTTTTTTTTTAACAATTTTCTAATTCTATAAGTTCTTGTTCAATATTTGCTCGAGCTATTTTGGCATATTTATTGCTAAATTCGGGGGTTTGATAAATGTCCAAGGCCAGTAATGTGGTTAAAGTCTAAAAAAAGAATTGAAAAATATTTAAACATATGTATAGAGTATTATATGTATATTAAAAAAATAACAAATAACCTTGCGCCGCAACATGTCAAAATTAGTTTTACCCGATGTCGACCATTCCTGACGTGACAGCCCGGCATAATTTTTATAAACATCTGGCGTTGAGCTGTAAATGCAAGAATTGCTTGCTTTAATTAAATTCTTTGCTGTCCATCTATTTCGATTATTAACAATAACAATGAAATTAATTATAGCTATGCTATTTATGTTACGACACAGGAGCTAGGACTTGATTTTCGTAGCAAAAATAATCGACACTATTACAGTTATAAGTTTATTATTGTTTTAATTAGTTTGTACTTAAAACCAGAGTACGAAAATAAACGAAACAAATTGTTTGATTTTGTTTTGTTTCGTTCTTTGAAGTGAGTGAAACAAAAACAAAAACAAAACAAAAACAATGAGAAATATTGCTAAATTTGTTTTTGTATTGGTTTTGCACATGAGCACAAACCAGAGAACACAGCCCATGGGCTGTAAGCCGGCCACAATTAATTAAGTTAATTGTACGCCGCTAGAAAAGAATATAATGGGAAATAAATGGAAACGTTTTGCAATATTTGCGGCGAATTTGACATCATCATGTAATATAATTCTATTGCATTGTTATTTAACACATTAATTTTGTTTTATATAGCTAAGCAGCATAGCTATAACCGGGTGGTCTCTCTTCTTTCTAAATTATTTTATTTCAACTAATTTACTTGACAGAGGATATTCGAATGAAATTTTACTGAATAAGTAAAATAATAATTTGGGATTATTACTGAATTAACAAATGTTAAACTTATTCATGTTTTAAGGCTAAGTTGAAATAAATGGTTTCTTATGAGGTTGGTTACATTCAGTACGTGTTCGTCAACGCAAAGTACAAAATTTGATCAACTTTTAACTTTTAGCGTACGTTGAGTAGATTGACAGATATTGGTTGGTTTTTTTTTGTATGTTCTGATTTAGATTTTTGTGTTTTGTGTCAGCAAAAATAAAATTAAACAAAAGAAATAAACGAAATAAATACAAAAAGTTGAATTTAATAAATAAAATGGAGAATCGACCTATAGATGTTGTTCAAATGCTTCTGTCAATAAAGTATTCATTGTGCCAACCTTCTCCGTCGTTGCGTTAATGTCAGTTGAAAAAGGCGAAGTTTAACGTATGACGGATTCATTGTGCCCCGGCCTTCAGACTCTGTAGATTTTCTTGCTCAACTTTTGATTTTACAATGAGAAAGAAAAAGATAGGTATACAAAAGGTATATAATACTTTTTTCTCCAACACTCATAAAATCAAAAGTTGAGCAACTAAAACTGAAGTCTAAAACTTGATTTAATTTGTAACAATTTCCAAAAAAAAAAACACTAGTTATCAACTTGACTGCACCCGGGATGTTTATAGTACTTGAAAGTTTGCTACAAGTATTACAATATTTTCTCAGCAAAAACAAAAAAAAAAGATTAATTTTTATTCTAATTGAATTTCGAACTTTCGAATATGAGTGGGGGAATGACCATGGACTACGAAATTGGTCTAAGTATTGTCATAGAACAAATACATATTCAGGGCAATTATGTAAAAAATTCCGCAGGAAATTTCTCCCTTTTCCAATTAGAATTTTTTGTTTTCCCTATCTTTTGCTATTAGTTGGAATTGTTCCTTGGGAGAAATTTTTACATAATTGCCCTGATTATGAAAATTCTTAAATCAATATTTTATATTTATTTATAACATAAACCATTTCTCATATTCTATTTCATTAAAAAAATCAGATGAAATAGCTGATGTTAACAACAAATATGTGCCCAACATGCTGATGAAATACGTGGTGGCCCTGAAAAATTTTCATTTTCTTGTCTTTAGAATAAATTATTAAAATATTTCATTCTGTAAGCAGAATTGAAAAATATCGAACTTGAGGCTGATTAAGAAAATAATAACTCTTAACGAAAGCGTTCATAAAAAATATGCTTAAGTTAGAAAGTTGGCCAATTTCATTGGGCTTATTCAAAAGAAAAAAAAATTATATGGTTTGTCCAATTGTCAAATAATTAGCAAAATAGACATATATGTATATTTTTTATATTGCATAATAATATCTTAAATATGCCCGCATAAAATTAAAAAAAAAATTTATTAGTCACACTCATTTCTTCAAATACTTCCCAGCTTTGACATTTTTTTTTAAGAATTATTAACTTTACAAAAAAAAAAACACTTGAGCGAAGTTTAGAGAAAAATTGTTCATAAATTCAAACTACTTACGCCAATATTAACAAGTCCAAATCCTGCAGAAATGCCATGTCATAGTCAATATCGCCACAAACTGCCTCCGTACTCTTTTCACCCAATAAACGGCAGACCAACAGTATCATATTTTCCTACGAAAAAAAAATCATTTAATTATACATATTCTTAATGTTGTAATTAATGCATACTTACATCCTCAATCATGCCATCTTGGCAAAACTCTTTAAATATTTTACAATTGTCTTGGGCACAACTTCGTTCTAAATCAAATTCATAATATTGGAAAAAAGCAGCCAATACAAGATGTGGCTTGGCATTTTCCAATTCTGTACGTTTGGGTGCCAACATGCAAGACCAATTGTGGTAGACACGTTTGCTGGCATTTTCGTTTAGTTTGGTGCGTATGCGTTCATACCAGGAACGAATTGTATCTTCAGGTATGTCATAATAATTACAGGCCTTGGACCAAATATCATATAAATCACAATTTGCCATGTTTTGATTTTTTTTTGTTTGTTTTGTTTTAATTAAATTTTGTTATAAAACTGGAGGTAGTTACATACATATAATTAGGAAACTATGTATTGATTGAACGTTCTACTAAACTATCAAAAATATTTGTATATAAAAGTATTTTGCTAAAGGTTTATTTAATTTCTGGTTTTGTGTGTTTGTTGCTAACAAACTGTATGAGTCAAAAAATTTTCTTAATGCTGCGAGCTTTTCGGTTTTGTGTTTCTTTTCTTTTCGTTTGTCAAAAAAACAGGGGGTGGCCTTAAAGAATCTTGGTTAGTTAGGTGTTTTTTTGGGGGTTGAAATGAAAATGAGCTTAAAAGCTTAAGGTCAACATATAACAGGGTTGTTGGTAATTAGAAAACCAGTAATTTGTGATTTTTGCAACAAAGGAAATTTCATTACAATTGGTAACTATAAGATTGTGATACCTATATAATTTGAATTTGCTTGTTACCGAACTGAAAGGTAATTTTAGGTTTTATTTCATTTCATTTATTTATTCATTATGTATACCTAGCCTATGGGCCATAGTCAGTCACATCATACTACTCGAAAACTATCTAGTTGTACAATAATTTGACAATCGATAATTTGATATTTTGATAACTTGAAATACATTCGTTAAGTTAAAAAAAAACTATTTATATCGAGCCTTATTTTCGATTTTATGGTAAGCGACAAAAATTAAAGTTTTCAGGGGAAGTTTTCAGAACATATTCAAATATGTTTTTGTACGTAAATTGTCGCTTACGACAAAATTTTACAGCCTGTATCTTAAAAGTTATCAACAATTTTGGTATTTTGATAATTCTAAACTATAGTTTAGAATTAGACCCTACCCATAGGGTCATACAATTTTAATTTAAATAAAAAACTATATTTTCGATAACATGTCGATTACCATAAAATCGAAAATAAGGCTCGATATAATTTGGTCTTTCGGTATTAGCGTTTTTTGAACAAGACAAAATATAAAATTATTTCTGAATTTATTATGTACATACGCACATTTCTTCCTCAGTTACTTTTCGTGAAGCAAGATGCTTAAAATCAGGGGGTCTACTCTGTAATTCGAAACGAAAGCAAATGCTTTCGAATTGCAATGCTAATAACATACAAATTCGAAAGCATTTTCTTTCGTTTCGAAATACAGGGTAGACCCTCAGGCGTCAGTCTACTCTTCTGCAATGTTAATAATATTCGAAAATTCCGTTAGTTCTACTTTCTAATTCGAAATGATTCAAAATGCATTCGGATTTACATGTTAATAAAATTTGAAAATTTATTTTTTCTTTAGCTCTTTTTAAGGGAAAAAAAGGCAATATGTCATTAAAAGACATTTTGATGATTTTCATAGTGATATGAATAAGTTTAATAGTAAGGAAGTATTCAGAAGAAAAATTTTTAATCAATATTTCAACTGGATAAGGGCTTATTTTCAAGCCTATCATAAAATAGAATTATTTATACATGCCGCTTATAGACAAACAAACTAAGTTAAGTACTTTACGCGTGTGAAAATACATATAATAATTTTTCTGAGGATGTGCACTGTTTTAAGAAAATTAAAGCTGTTTTTTTTTAATTCAGCAAATATTTCCAATTAATCCTAGTGAGCTAATAAACACAACAAAAATTGTTATGAGTTTTGTAAAACTAATTAATGTTTTAATTGAAACTTCGTTTTAATTGAATCCCTGCAATTTAAAATATTTAATTAAATAATTTAAAATTTAAAATATGTTTTCTTTTATTTCAAACGTTTAAAATATTACCTAAAAAAATATAATGCAGCAATATAATTCAAACGATTGGCTTTGTGTTTGATGGGCATCCAAACAACCCTAGTGAGCACCTCTGACATAATCATACATATCGCACTTGTTCCTCTATACGGAAACGGAAATTTTCAGTATAGACAAATAACTTTTTTTATTTTCACATACTCTTATATCACAAAGAGAGACACAACTGTTTTTTTTTTGCGAAAGATTTGAGACAAATATGTTAGATTTTTACGTTGGGTAGATATGATCACTGTATATCGTTTTCGTGTAAAAGGTGAAAGTGCTAACTATATGATCTACATAGTGTTGCAACCATTTATAGTTAATTTAATTTTCAAGTAATAGATCGTAATAGGCTTCGGCTGAAAGACACTTACCTATCTCGAAGAGCTGGTGATACTCACGTATACGTCACAATTATGTTAAGTTAAAGACAATTATGGTACTCATTTTGCAGTATCAGGCGCGTTAAGTTAGTTTCTATAGTATCGTTTCACGGGCCTTTAGTGTCAAGTTGGCATATTAGTTCCAGCTATTTACCTATTTTATTGACTCTTTTACTTTGCCGATGATTCATTCCTGCAAATATTAGACGAAGGAAGACAATGTCTAATATTTGTGTGGATAACTGGATCTGATTCCATATATAGATCTCTCTCTCTCTCTTTCTAAAAACTTTCTTGCTTTGTTCTTTAGTATTGGGAACAATCGGGTTGCGGTATTTTCTGGTGAAGTCTTACTCTTACTCTTCGCATCGCTAAGCCATTATTATCATCGTTTCAAACGCAAATAGTTATGCAATTGCATGTTTTTCCTTGTGTAACGCACGCAGGAGTGGATAATATACTACATATGTATTTACTTTATCCTCTATATAACTTTTCCATATTTCATTTTTAAGAGCACATTTACATTTTTCAAATTAGTAGAGCATATTCCATCATTTTATAGTATATTTTTATACCTTCGCAGCGGAAGCCTCTAGAGATTGGCTTTTTATTTATAATATAGTAGTATTTTACACTACAATAGCGCATGTTTTACGCAATGTCCATGAATTCCATTGTTTATATAAAACCTATTAAGGATCAATATGAAGATGCAAATAAATCATATAATTCCAATTGCGAAAAAATCGCAAAGTGAGTATCCACAACTTCCATTTACGCCCGAATAAATTATAACTCCTTGGAGAGCTTGGCGTTCGGATGTTAATTACAACTCCAGCAATTGTAAAAAGATTTTCAAAGCTTTTAGCGCTTTAAATAGTTAAAACTTTCAAACTATTAAAATTTCATAATATGCTTAAAATATATAAGAATTTAAAGCAACTAAACTTGGTATAATACCTTACGTAATACTAACTAACTAACGTACAAATTAGTATGCTAGATAGATGGTTTACAATACAAAACGTAATACAACTCGTATTACAAAAAAAAAAAGGAAAATTATAACAGAAAAAAAAAACGATGGTCTAAGTGCAAACTCATATGTATGCAAATAAAAAAACGTCTGAAGTTTTATAGAAAAAAAATCTCATAAAAATACTTATATGTAGGTGGAGAATATTTTTAATGTTAATAAAATACATACGTATTTAAAGCCAGAAGTTAATGATACTATTACTATAATCAGAAAAAATAATTTCACATACATATGTATGTACATATATTGTTAGGTAGTGCGTTTTGCATTTTCTATGACGATATGTATTGTGTGTATAGCTGTGTCTGTTGGGTCATTTGTTGTATATGAAAAATATGTGTATATGCAATAAAAACTGAATAGTTTTAAATCGCAACGTTTTTTTATAAATATAAATAATGTAAATCTAATATTAACTAATACTTCATATCACAGGTATCAAATAACTGTAAGTTAACAGGAAAAGATAAAAACAGCACAAGTGCTTGTACAACTGGTTTGTAAAACTGCTTGTAAAAGCGTTATTTTTACACAATTGCAATAATTTTCTGTGACGAGGTGTATTTGGGTGAAATGTATGTATTGGAATCACTGAAAAACTAAATATCGTGAAAATACGAGTTATGGCCTTTCTACTTGTGACCATCCATATGTATTTATGTATGTCCATATTGAGCTTCTATTAGCAGCGAAAGCGTATGGTTCACTAACATTCAGTACTGGGGTCTTATCGTCGCTTTCAATAACAAGCTGATTTGATCAAGTTTTTTTAGTTTGAGATTATAGCATTCGATATCGAACCATATTATTACATTGTTCGATAGCGAATGCCTTAATCGCATACCGAAAAAAAGTGATCGAATCTGCTCATTAGCGAAAGCGATGAGTAGAGCCATGCTCTGTGAATCACGGATAGTAGGATCACTAAACCAAATCATTACATATAACGATTCATATGTTGTCAATATTGGGATGACTATGGTAAAAATACCTACTGAGTGTCCCAGAGATGAAGTTTTGTTCGATGTAAGGAAAATGCTGCCAATGAGTATTTTAGCTAACAGGTAGTCTGTTTTCATGTGACTTATGAACATGATACTCGATAGTCGGTAACCACTAAATAACTTGCCAGCAATAGCTTTCACTGCGAAATTAACAGCTCATGAACTCATTAATAAAAAACCAAATAAGTATTAGAAACTATTAATGCCATATTAGGGCAGATTTAATATAGTTTTTTCAGTTAGAAATTTCTGAATTTAATTGTGGAGTACAAAAATAACAAAAAAAATCTTGTATTTTATATGTATGCCAATTATCTAAATGTGTATCATTCCATTTATAAAACTTAAACCAGAAGTTCTATTGAACATAGTTATATATTACTTTTAAACGCTAAAATTATAGTTTATATACTAAACATTGTTTTTAAACATTTTAAACTTACATTAACGCCATCTAATATTTTATTTACCCAACTCTGTTCCTCGACGTTAACTGCAAGGCTAGCTCCTGAATTAGCTTTAACAGATTTTTTTCCTGCGCACTCCATTTTTCTTAAATTCCTTTTTGTTTTACGATGGTCCTTTCGTTTAGTTTTTTTGGTTAAACTTTTTCTACTTTTTCCGGACATTGATAGTTTAACTAATAAATTACGCAAAAAGAGTTGGACAAAAAATAAAATCTTCCTGAATGAGCACGCTACGAAAGCAATTTAACAGCTGTTTAATAATTTGCAGTGTTGGCTACTGTTAATTATTTGCAATTGTTAGCGGTTTAAAATTAAAGCTAATACTACAGTTACACGATAAATATATTTTTAAAATTTTTAAACATATAAATATATGCATATATAAATTGGCAATCGTATGTCGGAGAACAAAATCAATTAATTCAAAAAACATAAATCGTGGGGTCGTTACTAGTTTGCCACAACGTATATTAAGAATACATTATTACAGCGGCGAACCATTAACCACGCTACGAGATGTTGTATGGTATATAACTTTATATATGTGTAAGAACCATGCCATGCAGCTTACTTCAAAAAATGAGTTCCTTCTGCTTAAGGCCATGACTCAATATTCTACACAACCGCAAAACGTACGAAAAATATTACAGGTTTGCCGCACAGTATATTAAAAATACATTATTACTGCGGCAAACCAATAACAACCCGACGATATGTCTAATGTGAATGGAATAGTTTTGCAAACTCGTTTTGGCATTTGAATTGCCTCTTCTCAAACACAATTTAAAATTTTTCATTGCACGCATTACTCTACGTCTCCACCTGACATGAAATTTTGCTTTAAGTTGAAGTTATAACTGAGTTGTTAAGATAAATGCACTAACAATAGTGTTATAACTGGAAAAAAGCATTAACTTGAGCAGTCTACACTTAACCAGCGGTCTCCAACTGACATTTACCAGCAGTCTCCACCTGACATAATATGACTAACTTTAACATTAACTTCATGCTAATGCTTTTTTCAAGTTATAAGTTAGTGCATTTGTTTTAACAACTCAGTTATAACTTCAGGTTACAGCAAAATTTCATGTCAGGTGGAGACGTAGAGTAATATTTAATGTTAATGCGAAAGTTAGTAAATTTATGTCAGGTGGAGACCGCGTGTTAGGGAAAAATTGTGTGTATGTACTGCTATTGTCTGACAGTACTGTCAGTTTTTAACACATTGTAAGAATAACGCTACATGAGCTCATTCCTTTACCTATACAATTTTCAGAAAATCGCTGGAATTTTACACAAACATATGGCAGCACAAGTAATATATACTTTGCGTCAAAATCCGTAAAAAGTTCCCTTGTGACCAGAGGTCCAAGTCGTGCGGCTCACAGCCGGCGGCGCGAAGCCGCTGACCTTATTTTTGGGCTCGAGCCGCCGCCGAATTAGACGGCTCACATCGGCTAATAATTGCAGTTATTTCCCATATAAAACTTTGTAAACTGTACATTGTATGTATATATAATATAAAGGTTTATGGCAAAACTCTTTAAGACCATGTTTTTGTTTCTTTTTGTATTGTTTTATGTATACATACATATCGTCACCTTAAATGCAAACGGACGTAACTACACTTTTATATATTTTACAGAAGAAACTAAAAATGTTACAAAATCAATAATAATAAAGTATTCTTACAAATTTACTTGTAGTGTGAAGACTTATTATACGTTTTTAACCATTTATTTCCTTTTTATATATATTTAAGCTTTTATGTTATGCCGGCTATACACTACACAAGTTCACTGCTCAAGTCTAGCACTGCGTAAACTAAACTTGTGGCACACACTATGCAAGTAAACTGTGCAGTTTTAATTTTAATGCGCCATAATGCAGGTGGTTAGTTTGTATAATTCTAGGAACTTTGTGCAGAATATTTTTTTTGCGCTCATTTCTTGTTTTGAACTCTTAAAAAATCACGAGACAACTGAGCGTTTGCAACATACACTACACAAGTTCAAACTTGAGCAAATATCAAAATAGTTTTGATATTTACTCAGTTCACTGCGTAAATAGCACAACCACCCCCATACACTACACAAATGCTCTGTACAGTGCCAGACTTGTGCAGCGAACTTGTGTTTCTTGTAATAAAAATTATATGCATTCGTAATTACGTCCATTTGAATTCCTTTAATAAAATCGTCATTTGTGATCGCACAGGTCTTTGCCTGAACATGTAGTTTGATAAAATGAACCATAATCAATCAAAATCTCGATTTCGAATTTTTGTGTAGTTACGTCCGCTTGCATTTAAGGTGACGATATGTACATATCGCTGTTAACAAGTAGAAAGTCCCTAAGTCGTATTTTCACGAAATTAAGTTTTTCCAATTCCAATACATTTCACACAAATACACCTCTTCACAAAAATTTATTGCAATAGTTTAAAAAATAACGCTTTTACAAGCACTTGTACTGTTTATTTATTTATTTATTGTAAATTACTATACAAAGTAAATTTGCATAGTGTTGTGTTTTAATATATAACACTGGTTTTTGGTTTTATGTAATATAATTAATTATTTATTAAGAACTATATTTATGATTGGAAAAACAATGAATGAATGTTAATTATATATTTTATAGAATTGACAGACAATTGAAACGTTGCTATATTATATAAATTATAGTTACAACAATTCTCCCACACTTAATCTTGGCTTCCCATTTCATCACCAATGATATAGTCTTGCAAATGCTTAGGCAGCCTGCGTTGCCTGGTTGTTTTACGGGACAACTGTTGTGTTTGCAGATCAGTACTTTGAGCCGCAGTTGTTGGTTCTGTTGCAATTTCTTTACGGGACAACTGTTGTGTTTGAAAATCAGTACTTTGAGCCGCAGTTGTTGGTTCTGCTGCAATTTCTTCTGTTAGTGGATATTGATTATTAGAACAATTTATGTTAGTTGATATTGGAGAATCGTTACTGGAACAATTTACGTTAGTTGACAATCCGGAAGGTATAAGAACCGACTGATATAAAAGAGCTTGCTGATCTTCTTGATTTACAACCTGACTATTGCATTCAGGGGTTTCTTTAGGTACAAGGTTTGTGTCTAAATTCTGATGAACACCGGTTAACCGAAGCTGATCTATATGCCGTTTAAATAAGTATCCATTGTCCAACTGTACAATATAATGCAAATAACCCATTTTTTTAGTAATCTTACCAAACCTCCACTGCTCTTTGTTCGCCGTATAATAACGCGCTTGGACTCTGTCTCCTACATTTAACTGTCTCGAAGGTAAACAGGGGGTCGTTGACTGGTTTGTAGTTATGGGCTTTATTGCGTCTAAGCGGATTCGAATTTGACGTCCTAAATATTGTTCTGCTGGAGTTTTACCGTTCTGGAGAGGAGTAGCTCTATATCGGAACATAATTTGCTTGATTTTCTTTTGGATTGGTGTTTTTTCATCTGTCATAGCTGCTAAACGTTTTTTTAGCGTTTGAACATTTCTTTCAGCTAAGCCGTTCGTCGCTGGATGGCCAGGAGCAATATATTTTTGAAAAATCCCCGCTTCGCTACAAAAGGTTGTGAATTCACTACTCGTAAAAATTGTGGCATTATCTGATACTAATACATCTGGGTACCCATTCCTCGAAAATATTGTTTGAAGAATATCGATCGTTAACGAAGATGATGGTGCGGTTGAGCAAACTCCTACTTCTGCCCATTTTGATTTCGAATCCACCACCACCAAAAAATAATGACCTTGATATGGCCCGGCATAGTCCATATGCACACGTTGCCAATTATTTTCTGGCTCTTCCCATGGATGAAGTGAAATTTTAGGAGGGCTGTTTTGAATCAAAGCACATGAAGAACAAGAGCGTACATATTTTTCTATGTCCTTGTCTACAGATAGCCAATAAACATATCTTCTGGCTAACTGTTTCATTTTTGTAATTCCCACGTGAGTGTGGTGTAACTCGTGAAGAACTATTTGTTGTAAAGATGTCGGAATTACTACACGTTGTCCTCTAAATAGAATATCGGAATCTATTGTAAATTCAGATTCAATATTTGTGTTTGTGCGTAGATCATGTAGTATTTTCGAAAGAATTGCATCTTTTCTTGTTTCCTCTTGAACTGTTTTAAAATTTAATAATCTTGAATTAATCTGATTTATTGTTGAGTTGAAAACTAAATGTACTTCCTGATCTATTGAATTTTGTATAGAAGATGTTGAACACACGGTTGCCCTTGAAAGACAGTCGACATGAGCGATTTCCTCGCTTTTCTTTGATATTACTTCATAATTGTATCCTGTTAAGAATGCAGCATAACGTTGTAATCTAGATGAAGTCATTTGTGGAAGCTTCGAATTCTGGTGAAAAATTCTTGATAGTGGTTGGTTATCTGTGACTAATTTGAAAGGTCGGCCAAAAACATACTCGTGGAAACGTTGGACAGCGAAAATGATGGCTAAGGCTTCGCGATCTAATTGTGAATAGTTTTGCTCTGCTGTTGTTAAAGCTCTGGACGCAAAAGCAATTGGTTTTTCATTACCACTGACTAAATGCGATAAAACACATGCTATACCCTTGGGACTGGCATCACACGTAAGCTGTATTGGTAAATTTGGACTATACGGTATCAACACACGATCACTTGCTATTTCTTTCTTTAATGTATCGAAAGCTTTCTGGCATTGCGATGTCCAGACAAATTTTGAATTTCCCCGTAAAAGGTATCGCATTGGCGCTGTTATCGTTGATGTATTTGGAATGAACCTCGCGTAATACGTCACCATGCCCAGAAAACGTCTCAATTCATCAACTGATTTGGGTACTGGTATTTCTAAAATTGATTTTATCTTCGAACTGGATTTCTTTACACTATTATATTCGATTATGTGCCCCAAGAATTCGATTGTTTCTTCGAAAAATGAACACTTAGAAACATTTAGATGTAGATCAAATTTGTTTAGTTGTGATAAACATTTTCTCAAATTTTCTTTGCATTCGGCCATCGATTCTCCATGTATGACAATATCGTCGAAATAAGATTCAGTTTTTGGAACATCGCGTAAAATTTGATCTATTATCCTGTTAAATTCAGCTGGAGCCGTCTTGATGCCAAATGACAACCTGTTCATACGATATGTTCCCTTATGTGTTGAAATTGTCTGAACAATGCTTGAATTCTCGTCCACAGGTACATGTAAGTACGCCTTATACAGATCTAATCGGCAAAAATATCTCGAGCCGCTAAGACTATTAAATATGTGATCTATTTTCCTTATAGGGTAGTGTGAATCTATCAGACGTTGGTTAACCCCTACCTTGTAGTCTACACATAGACGTACGCCACCATCGGCTTTTGGAATGACAACCAGGGGTGAACCCCAGTCACTATGTGACGTTTTCGTGATGATACCTGCTTTCTCTAATGTTTCCAGTTCCTTATTAACACGCTCAGTTAAAGAATAAGGAATTGAACGTTCTTTTGTATAAACCGGAGTTGCATTTTTACGTAAATTTAGTGAAACGCAGTAGCCTGGAATACATCCAATTTTCTCCTCAAACACGCTAGTAAATTCTGATCTTAGGCGATCGATTTCATGTGATTTGTTTAAAACATTTGTAGAGTTCACTGTCGAGTTTATTTTATCTAAATCTGTTAAATTAATTTTAAGACCACGTATCCAAGACCTTCCTATAAGGGCCGCACAACCATCAGGAACAATATACATATCATCTTTAATCGATGTACTGTTGTATTTTACGTTGACTTTTATTCTTCCATCTGATACAAATTTTTCATGTAAATATGTACTAAATGTTAAATGAGACGGTGACAATTTATTACACAATTGTAATTCATTGAATTTACTCTGGGGTATCAAGGTATATTTAGAGCCGGAATCGACTTCGAATATAACAGGTTTCCCCTCTATTTGCACGTTTACATAATAGCGATCTGAGTCGGAATGCCTACTGTTTCGGTAAACGTTCACAACATTGTAGACACCATATTCTGGTTGTTCAGTTTGTTCCTCCAAGACTTCAGAAATAACGTTGGTGCTGTTTGCTAACAGTGTAGAAATACAAACTTTTGCCACATGGCCATTTTTATTACAAGAGCTGCACTTTAAATTTGATTTATCTGTTCGACAATCTTTTGCGAAATGATTATTTTTTCCACATCGGAGACAAAGGCCTGCTATTCCCAGTTGTTGGTAATTTACATTTTTATTTTGTGATCTTGCATTCTGAAAATTTTTATTGAAACGATTTGGCTTTGCGTTTGTGAACACTTTATTTACTTCTGGTGTGTTGTTTGTATTTTGACCGGAAAGTTCCTTGGCATCTACTTTAGCAGCTTCGATAGATATCGCTTTTGACACAATTTCATCGAACTTTGAGGTATTTGACTGTAAAAGTCTCTCTCGGATATAATTGTCATTTATACCTCGAATGAATTGTGCTCTCAAAAACAGATCAGCAACTGAAGAACTACACTCACACGATGATACAAATTCACATTCGCTTATATCTGTACGTAAAATTGCAACATATTCTGCTATGGACTGACTGTCAGACTGATACTTCGAAAGAAATTGATGTTGAGACACTAATACATTTCTTTTTGGAGATAAATGTGTTTCCAACATGCTTAGCAACTCTTCGTACTTGAGTTCATTGGGAGTCTTCGGTGCGGCCAATGCTGAAATCATACTAAATTTGCTAGCACCAATCGAATTCAGTAATAATTTTGCACAGTAATCCTGATTTGAACTTATGTTCTTCATTGCGATATAATTTTTAAAACGTTGTATGTAGTTTTTGTACATTTCCTTCGTTTCATCGAAGGACTCAAAATTTGGAACTAAGGATGTGTTAATACTGTGATCCCGCATTGCACTCGACGTCGATGGCCCCATTTGTAAAATGTGAGACACCATTGTCTGCTGCATTTGCATAAATTCTGCAAATTGTTTTTCATCCATGTTTTTTTTTTTTTTATATCTAAGATTTAACAAATTACGCTTTGCTTTATCCTCGTCGCCAAACTGTTGTGTTTTAATATATAACACTGGTTTTTGGTTTTATGTAATATAATTAATTATTTATTAAGAACTATATTTATGATTGGAAAAACAATGAATGAATGTTAATTATATATTTTATAGAATTGACAGACAATTGAAACGTTGCTATATTATATAAATTATAGTTACAACACATAGTATGGTGTTACACGAATATGGGCGGAGTAACTAGACCATATGCCCAAGATGTTATTAACAGTATTTTCAAAAAAAGTTCCGTGACTGACTGTACGACCTATGCCTTCACATAGGAAGTAGCAACGTGGTTGTTAAAGAAATTCCACAAAAAACCGCAAGATTATACGGTTATCCGTGTCAGATCAGTCAACCAGTGCGAGCGAGACGAAAAACTCTCGAAGGCCTAGCAACAAACAAAAGCCTGACCGCACTTAAGAAATAATTACGATGACGCGAAATGATGTTCTTCGACCAAGAGCTGTTTAACGACTTTGTACTGTTTATTATTATGTTTTTACCTTCTCCTGTAAAGATAGTTATTTGAGTTAGGGTCTTTGTACTTGTTAACAGCAATATGTACAATCATAATTGAAAAATTTAAATCAAACATTTCTACGAAATCGTCGGCTGTAGCCGACTTTGAGCCGCCGCCGGTAATTTTTAGCCAAGCCGCCGCCGCCGAAAATTTTAGAACGACTTGGAGCTCTGCTTGTGACACAAAACAAAGATCGGAAAATCCAACAATTTTAATATAGAGTTCCACTAGAAATATTTAAATCACAGATTTAAATTAATATATAAACAAATTGAAGAATATTGGAATCAGGAACGAATTGCCAATATACAATTTGTGTAAAGTGTTGCATTTAAAAAATTAGTTCGCTACAAAGCAACAAGTGGATTTAATTAAAAAGTGTATTTTTAGGAATTTAATTTCTTTGAAATATAAGTATGTAGATTCCTTGGTTCAAAGTTAATTGATAACCAATTATATTTAGAACATTTATACAAGTCTATAGTGGGTTTCCCAGACGATATTGACGATTTTGACGACGCCATGGATCTTTGGGGAATTTTTACATTTTTCCTTATAACCTTCATTATCATGAGCTGCTGTGGCTATTGCTGTTCCCGCAAACAAAGAGGAGCCGTTTTATCTGGTAAGTTTTTAAATATATACAATTAATTCTTTATTGGAAACAAATACACGACGGCCTTACGTCTGAGTGTCGTGCATTTCTAAATTTGTAGGGAATTGAAGTATAAATTGAGCTTCGATTATTCAGACCGCTATCAGCCGGCTGCATCTATTAAGCGGCGTGCTGTAGTTCTGTTTCCTTACCACCATTATCCGTGCATTTACCTCTATTATCCTTGCTTCCATTTGATATACATACCTGTATTAACCGTTCGTTCGATAGCTCTATTACACGTGAAAAAACGAGATTTCATACGAACTAACATTTGAGATAATTATAATAATATAAGTACCTATATGTACTCTTTTATTTAATCTTTATTAACCGCGTATTTCGATTATGCATTCTAAGATCGTTCCCGTGTGACCTGGATAATCGAGGCTAAACTGCACCTTTCATTTTCTTCATGGAATGGTCTGCTGTATGTATAACGAAATAATTGCGGAATTATAAAACGCTGCGCTAATGAAATTTTATATTAATATTTCTATTTGCATTATGATTCATACTTGATATAAAAAAATAATAATAACAAAAATCACACAATGTTGTGATAACGCGTTGTGCATATTTATTCTCATTCATTAAATTAAAAAAAAAATCTGCGTAGTAACAGTTTGAATTTTAAGAACACATAATAAGAATTTTATGCTTACTATACACAAATTTTGAAATTAAAAAAAATGTTTGGATCAACGGATTTGTGTATGAGTGAAATATGAACTTCTTGTAGAGTTGAACGTTTACTACTCGTAGTAGATACATATGTATGTATGTATGTATGTATTTATCTCGAAAATAATAATCTCGTAAAATTTTCGATATTTATCTTCAATTGTGGCGATATCATAATAATAAGTTGATACTAATTTTCTTACGAGTACTTACTGTATTCATAAAAAATAATTTTGATTCGAATTTTTTCATTCACATACAGACATACAAAGGAACTGTGTAATTTATTTTGAATGTTGCCTTCTTTTATTAAGTATGCAAAAAATTATGAAGGAAAATACACAATAGTTATAGAGATTTTGGTTTTAAGTTCAATAAATAAAATAAAATAAAAATTCATTATAGTTTTAGAAGTCACTTTATGTTTCAATAAAAAAAAAACATATACATATGTATTTGAAGTTATTTTAAACTAGGGACGGCACCCACTATTAAAATGTCTAAAATATTATAAATAATTTTTATTTAAAACTAAATAAATTATTTTGAACTTTTTTTTTTTTGTTGATGAAAATCGATTATTTACAATCGCAAATAAAAAATTAAGTTCTAAAATTATGTCGCTTAAGCTTTATGGCGGTTATAGATGACACGATGTATATTATAAAATTATTGGTCATATTGGAGTCTTTTTTTTTGACTCATTTAAACGAATAAAACGACCATAAATCATTTCATAAAATATACTTTTGTTGGTAGAAAATGGTGTATGTAAATAAATTATGTATGCAGTGTTTTTATCTCAGCAGGTTCTAATAATTGATCGAAATGAATGCATTTTTAGACCGTTAATTGAAAACTTATCTTATCTGCAACAAGTTTATTATAATTTTACTTGAATATGTTATCATTATCGCACAGTAGCGGCCTTGGGCCCAAAAACCTGTTAAAAATAAAAAAGTTTTGTAAAATATTTAATAAAAGTTCTGCAAAAAAAAATATTCTGCCGGAGAGTTTTGCTAATTACATGAAACTTGATCGAGAATTTTCACATTTTGGGAGTAATAAATGTAGTGGAAAATGCGTAATTCTAATAAAGGCCATTTCAAAATAAAGTTTATATTTGCATACATACATATGTATATATATACATATCGTCACTTTAAATGCAAACGGACGAAACTACACTTTTATATTTTTTACAGGAGAAACAAAAAGCGTTTCAAAATCAATACTAATAAACTGTTTTTGAAAATGTTTTTCAAAATTTACTTGAAGTGTAGATACTTATAAGTTTTTAACCATTTATTTCCTTTTTATATACATATATTGTAAGTTTTTATGTTAGTTACGTTCTTTGCATTAAAAATTTGATGCATTCGTAATTACGTCCGCTTGAATTTCTTCAATAAAGTCGTAATTTTTGATTGCAGAGGTCTAAATATTTGCGTGAACATGTGCATATGTAGTTTGATAAAATGAACCATAATAAATCAAAAACGTGATTTAGAATTTTTGTCTAGTTAGGTCCGTTTGCATTTAAGGTGACGATATATAGATATGTATGTATATTTAGTGGATTGATTAAAAAATAATTAAGCTCTCAGATTCGCTGCGTTAACGCAGTAAGCTAAACAAAAATATATTTTTTGCTTGTTGGCGATCTACATATATAAAACTACGTTTTGATAAGCTAGCTTTGTTTTTTTCATAATTTTTTAATTAACTTCCGATGCTTTGGAGGACTAATTTTATTTCGAAATACTGCGATTTTGTTAAAATTTCAGATAAACACATTCAGGCGTGCTCTGTAAATCGAAAACGATTTTAAATCGTCCGATTTCCACTCGATTTACAGAACAGTGCCGATTATTTATCTGTACAGACAGTCTCTGTACATGAGGTATTTAGTTAACGACATAAAAACGCACTTAACAAAACTTATCAAATTTTTTAAGAATGTATGTCTTAATTAATATAGAGATTTTTTGCCTCGACAAATAACTTAAAATATAAATTTTATGGATTTACATGATTCTGGAAAGCTGGTAACACTTTTTACTTTAGTTGATAGCAGCAGTTATTTTTTAAAGGCGTGCGATATCGCAACACAATCAGTTAGTAATACCGATGCAATGAGCAAAAGTTATTATTTTTTATCACAGGCTTGCCTTTGGAAAATATAATTAATTTAGAAGAACAAACTATGAGAATAGTGAAATTTTAATTTTTGGAAGAAGTTTTGTTCAAATTGATTCAACTAAATTAAAATTAAAATTGATTTTTATATACAATTTATATACATACATATGTATATCTTGGTAAATGGGAAAATCTTAAAGATTGACAATTTTTTTATATTCATCCTTATTCCAGTTGTCGACATAGACGTCACTTTAACACAATACCAACAAGTACTTATGTATGTATACATATGTATACAAAAATCAAAAAAACCGAATGCAACTAATTTTGAACCAATAAATATCCTAAATAATAATTCAAAATGATAAATCATAAGAGAAGCCTAAAGATGATTTTAAAATACCTGTAGAATGTAGAATTACCCATTTTTATATAGTTCGCTGAATTTTTATTTTTTTTCGTATTTACAAAATGGCGTCTGTTGGCCGCCACATTTAATTTTGACAACTGACTTTAGCGATATTCCCGGGATTAAGACAAATCGATTGACGCAAGAATCATCAAAATAGGTCTATGCATTCGGTTTATATAGTGCCGCAAAGGAACACAAATACATACATAAATACATACATACATATATAGTATATACATACATAGGCTGATAAACACAACAATGTATAAAAAAAGGGGAGAACTTTAAATCCATTTAAATGTAAACTTGCAACACGCCATAGATGTGCATATTTTATGTTTGTTTTGGTCTTTTCTGCCGGAATTAGCTGTTGGAACATTGTAATATTTTTTGTGTTGCACCGTGCCACAAACAACCCACTGTGCGTTGTGCATCTTTTTCTCACTATTGTTTTGCCTACAAAATATATTATGTGCAGTACTTAAAAACTATACTCAACTCATATTTGTTAACAACCAATAGTTCAATTCAATTCAAGACTGCAAAGTTAAAGCATTCATAATAAAATGAATATTAATTTAACTTGTAATCGTGACCCTGAAGAATTCTCATAAATAAACAGTGTAAACATTATACTCGTATTAATTGCAAAATAGTTGTATAAAAAAAAGATCAAAGTAAAATCATGCCCAGTGAAATGAAACATATTGATCCTTATACATCCACAATTATTGTTTGTGTAATGTTTGGTTTTGTTTTTACAATTTTCCTTTTTGTTATGTGCAAATCTTATATAAAAAAGAAGAAACGGAATGTGGAGACAGTGTTTCAAAAATGTAAGACTTACATACATACTTATTTACAACAATCTCACTAATGTTGTGTAAAACTTTCAATAAAATCCTATAAACTATTAAATGCACTTAATTAATAATAAAAAAAAATTAAATATAAGAGTAAGATATGTGTGGAAATGGTCAAGAACCAGCGTTTTGTAGCAACTTTCTCTACTTGCTACATATCTTTTGAAGAAAATAAATATGGGAAACGGGTTCCAGCAACTTCCAGAATTTTAGCTTTCGAGACAAAGTTTTTCAAATCCTAAAAAGTAAACAGTGAACCTCGAAACCCGTTTCGGCAAGAACTTTTGGCATTATGAAAAAAACACTGTGTAACTGATTTAGCGTCCCTATTGTCGTTCTCAACTCAACTCAGACTCATCTCGTCTCGTCAACCAAATTATTTTTTAGTACTGTGAATCACAACTAATTTTTGATTAAACATTTTGTGGCCCAAGACAACAGTTATTTAAGTTGTGAATGACAACACCAATGCGAATTCAGTATAGATGAGCGATAATGTCGCTCAGATTGTCGTCAACACTGCTTTATTGAAGACAAAACTGATGACACTGGTGCTCAGATTGTCCTCAACAAAGTCTTATTGAAGACAAAACGTATGACACTTTCGCTCAGATTGTCGTCAACACGGCTCTATTGAAAACAAAACGAGGGACATTGTCGCTCAGATTGTCCTCAACTGGGTTGCTGTGCTGCAAAACCAATCTGTCACAAGATTTCTAAGCAAATTTTGACATTTTAGTTCAAATTGCTAAATCGAATCTTAAGACCTCAAAACATCGAAATATGATGATTTTCATTGTTCGTGTTAGGTTAGGTTAGCAGGCTGCTGGTGAAGAAATGATAAATCTAGGGTTCCACCCTACTTAAGCCCAATAATATGATACCTTTGTGCTACCAGTAAGTTGAAAGTAGTAGAAGAAAGGAGGGATAGGGAATAAAGAAAAGGATATAGATGAAAAGTTTCTTTAGGATAGGAGAGAATAAAATAGAAGAGAAGTGGCTAAGGAAAGAGTCTAGTGTATACACATGCCAAGGAGGAGCGTTAAAGACCATACCAGTATAGACTTATGTTTCTGAGTCCTATTTTCGATAATTCGGTCAAAATATTGCAAGGATATTCTGCCAAGGAAGCGCAGAGGAAGATCCTCCAAAGCGAGGCAGAAGCAGACGAGATGCGTAATGATTTTCTCCTCTTTTTCATCATTGCAAATGTAGCAGTAATCATTGTACGGGAGATCCATACGTTTAGCGTGGATTCCGAAAGTGCAGTGGCCGGTTAGTGTTTTCAAGAGATTCCTCAAGTGCTTCCTAGTGAAGCTAATGAGGTTTTTGGTTATGTTGATAATTAGGCGAGGCCAAAGCGTTCTTGATATAACGCAGGTAGGCTCATTGCGCCATCTGTCTTGCGCTGAATTGAGAAAGGCAGCATCGAAGCGTCTCCAGCAGGGTGAGAGGGGGAGCCCACAGAGATAGTCAATATCGACTACTCCGAGTAGGGTTCCCCTCTTTGCCAGGTCATCAGCAACTATGTTGCTTGAATTAGTCCGTGTCCATGCGCTCAATATAGTGTGATGGATGAGTGCTGCATAAGCTTATCCAGGACTGTGCGACAAGAAAATGATGTGGAGTACACACACGTGAGAGGGACTTGATTGCAGATTGGCTGTCCGTTATTATATGGATATTTCTATTATGTATCCGATAAAAACTTAGCCAGTGTGTTGCTCTTTTAATGGAGGATATATCTTCCTGGAATATGCTACATTCGTTCGGGAGTCTGAAGGGCATTTCAATTCTGAATTCTGGAATATACACGCCCCCTCCAAATACCCCCTTCCCGTCTTGAGCCGTCCGTGAACCCTAACATACTAAATTTCCTATTAAAGTAGGGCTTGCGAGTGAGTGCAGTAGTCATTGAGTTCAGGTATGTTGTTTGCTGAATTTAGAATGCTAGCATGAACCCATGGTCAGTAGTTCCATACGCTTATTGCGCGTAGTCTAACGCCCGTATGTAGGGATAGTTTTCTAGCTGTTAAGTCTACCGGAAGCCAAAATAGCATAGCGAAGAGAGGCTTTGTCGGCGTGCATCTAAGGACACCTGTTATCATAAGTGCCATTTTGCGGAGAACTCCTTCTATACGGGACTGATTCTGGTGCTTTCCACCAGACCGAGGTTCCTTAAAATAGGATAGGTTTTATGACCATCTCTAGCATCCAACCGACTTCTTTGGGGTTAATTCACTAAGTAGAGCCGATTGCCTTCCTACAGACGTAAATTGCCATAGAGGCTTTCGCTACTCTCTCCTGAAGATTTTATCTCCAGGAAAGTTTACTTACAGGACAACGCCTAGATATTTGGCACTACCCTACCGACAGGGTTAGGGTAATGCCATTCAATCTTGAGTGATTGAAGAGGCCTGGTAAAGAGTACTAGTTCTGTTTTGTTCGCTCCTAGAGCACCAAGCATTAACCTCATTTAGAGCAGTTTCTAGCCTTTGTGATAACGTATCTAGGTGAAATCCTGATATTGCTATCGCTACATCATCTGCGTATGCAACGGTTATAATATTCAAGGATTCTAATTTTTTGAGCAGATTGTTGAGCGTCACATTCCACAATAGTGGTGATAGCACACCACCCTTAGGCGTACCTCTGCGGACCTGCCTGGTGATGGTTACCGTTCCTATGGTGGAAGTGATAGTTCTGCGTAGTAGCAAATTTTTTATGAGTTGATAAATCCCTCGGTCAACCTCCAGCTCTCTAAGAGACTGAATGATTGCCGTTGGATCAGTAGTACTGAAGGCGCCTCCAATGCCCATGAAGGCTGCCAATGACCATAACAAATACAATGAAAAATTTAAACGTTCTCAAAATATGGAAATAAGTTATAGGCAAACGAAGAAAAAGATAATCTCCCGTATTGCGTATGACGAGTCGAATATTCGTCTACGAGAATTTTGTTTGTACAAGTTTTCTTTATTCTATGACAAAATTCTCGTAGACGAATATGCGACTCGACATACGCAATACGGCTGAATGAAAATAATTTGGTAACTTTTTTTATTATTCAATTAAAACAGTAAACAATTTTTTATGCTTTTGCCAATTTATAATTAATTTTTTAGCGGTCTTGCAGCGCACTTAACGATGTAATTAACACTTGCATGCATATTGTCAAGGTTTTATTTATAACGATGATCAATACATTTTTTATTTATTTATTTATTTGGTTGTAAAATTCAAGTTTACGTTTGCTCTTTAATAAGTAAATTTATTATTATGTATTATTATTGTGTTTTTATTTAAGCAATTCATCAAATTTCAAATACTGTCAAGGGCAAAAAAAAACTGCGGTATTTAATTTGTTTACTGCTGAATAATAAACATTTGGTGTCGTATGCAAAAAAACTGAATAAAGCTTTGCAAAGCAATGTTAAGTAAAGTTGTATTCTAAAACAATTATTATATCAAAATTCTAAAGTGGGCACCTACGTTTGTTAAGGCTACTTTAAGTTGATATTTCCGAAATGTCTATTTTGTGTCTCAATTCTTTTTGTTAATATAGCACATATTGATTCATGTTACATCTGAAAATGAAGCTAGACGGGTTAGCTCCTATTTTCTGGAAAACATCACCAAATTATCCAACTGATTCGAAATACATAGCAAAATCCATAAAAAAAAATTAAAATAAATCCAATTATACAAAAATGTACATCCAAATCCAATTATACAGAAAACTTGGTAGGACTTGAGAAAATGCTAGTGTTAAAAAAAGTAGGGCGTAGTGTATGGTGAAAAGAAGATATATCGTGTAAATGGTTACACGATATATCGTGATGGCCATGTCACACAGAGAAAACAGTGCCTACTAAATACCTCATAAAAAAGAACAAAATTAATAAGAAATCTCTATGGTTTTTTTTCAATAAGGAAATCTTATTAATTTTATAGAGAACACCTTTTTGAAAAAAATCCAGAAGAAATCTTGTAGATTTTATGAGGTTATCTTATTAATTTTTTCAATAAAAAAATTGCGTCTTTATTCTCTGTACTTATGTATTTTCATTTAAATTCTATACCATATACATATGTATGTATGTATGTAGTATATTGTAGATGTTATTTATTTATACATACATACACATTATGTTATATGTATATATTCTTAACTAAGTTACTCACCAAGTATTGAACCAGCAAACTTCTACCTGATAGACAAGCACTCTAACCAATATGCTAACAAGCAGCCTGAATAACCATTGAAATTATTGTGCAAACATTCTTATACAAAAATTAAAAAGATCATGAAAAAAATTGTCTCTATGTCTATTTATAGATACGAAATAACAATACACCTCATAAAATCAAGAAGATTTCCATATTAAAAAAAATCAATAAGATAATCATATAGGAACCTAATAAAATCAAAGAAAACCTTTTTAAAAAAATCAAGAAGGCAACCTAATAAAATCAATAAGAAATCCCTATAGTTTACAATTTATAAGAAAACCTAATAGAATCAAGAATTTTTTCTCTGTGGGTTGTTTTTTTTGGTACCAAAAATAACGGAAAACTAAAATACGGGAATTTGTCAAGTGTGTCCTGACTAGGGGAGTGCGTGGTATGCTGCAAATTCTTGAAAAAAGAAAATTGGATTTATATAAAATCTACCATAAAGTAATTGAGAATTACTAAACATCTTAAACGCTAAACAGCTTCAACAGACTCGTTCTAGCTATTGGGACTCGTTCTAGTATTGTAGCTGAGTCAAGGACCTATCAAATAATATAAATATATGTTTTTTTTTCTTTGGATTTTTCTCTACATTGGAAGCTGAAAGCGGGACATGATCCAGCAAAAACTGGGATTTTAAACTAAATATATTTTAGAAAGCGGTATGTGTAATATGCACATATGTATACAGTTTCGTATGTACTTAAGATACACAGTTTTCAAAGTTTCTAACATTAGAAAATATTAATACAGGTAGGGCAAAAATTTAAAGTTTTTTGAAGAACTGCTGAAAACTCGAACTTCAAGAAATTCTGAGTATGCACGTTTTTAGAGGACCACTTGGACATTAATCTATGACCAATATTATCCGACAGCATTGACTTCCAAAAGTGCGTCGTATCCTTTAGAAAATACCAAGTTAAAAACTTGGCAATTCGAGTATCTAGTTCAAATTCATGATTTTCAGAAATACATAGATTCATGGGCAATAATAAAGGAGGAGCATTACTCTTTTCCGTCTGGGTTGCCTCATTTACTGGAAAAGTCCTTTACAAATGCATTACAGCTTAACAGAACTCTGTTAAAGCACAAGGTTCGTGTCAAGGCTTATAAATCTATACAAGCACAAACTTTAAATTACGCCGATGCCGACAGAAAATAACGCAGTGATAATTTTAAAACTCTTCATGACATGTTAATAATGAGAATTGTATTCTACAATTTAGCTGAACTACGAAGCACACAGGGATTTGGATAGTTCGATTTAAAAATCGCACAAATTACAAGGAAAATCGTATTCTAGGGATAAAAATAAGAAACTTTGTCAAAGGAACCATACCTCTAAAATGTATTTTGATGTCCCGACTTTTGATCCGAAGGGTAAAATTTTCTTGAAGGGTAAAATTTTGAAAAATCTCACTTTGACCCATTTAGAGTTCCTCAATCGATTCAAAATGTATGACCGACCCCCACTAATTTTGGAGGGCCGACCCACCTATGTCAGTGGCACACATCCTGGAACCACCCCTGGGGGTTCCCCATACAAATATTTAAAAAAATCACAAATGTTTGTATGGGACCCCCCAAGGGGTGGTTCCAGGTGGTGTGCAACTATCACAGGTGAGTCGGCCCTCCAAAATTAGTGGGGGTCGGTCATACATTTTGACTCCATTGAGGAACTCTAAGTGGGTCAAAGTGAGATTTTTCAAAATTTGACCCTTCAAGAAAATTTTACCCTTCGGATCAAAAGTCGGGACATCAAAATACATTTTAGAGGTATGGTTCCTTCGGCAAAGTTTGTTATTTTCCTTGTAATTTGAGCGATTTTTTTGCCTCCATACAAATCTACCCGCCTTAGTGGGTCAGACTACCCGTAACTGAATTCCGTAGCACCATAAAGGTTTCAAAAGTATATTAAAAGTTTACAATCTAGACTGAGGATTGAATTTCTACTAACTAGTTAATCACCCAATGTATCGTGAGTTAATATAAGCTTCATTTGTGTTCGCTAGAGTCAATGTGGTGTTTCCATGTAAGGCGTCGATCAAGGTGTATGTTGAGGAACAAAGTTGGGAATAAGTATCTCAGGTAAATGTTACCTGAACACATTTTTGTTCGTTTACTTTTATTCTCCATTGGTTCATACATAGTTCAATAGGGCACTATTACGAATATTATATATTATATGTACTACGAATATTTTTTTTTCTTAGTATGTCTATATAAGAAAGACTCCGCTGGGGCATGTATTATGTATTACGAATATTTTTTTTTTGGTGTAGTATATATATAAGAAAGACTTGGCTGGGAAAGACAATGAATCGATATAAATGGACCGTCAAGCCACTCTGGAATAAGTACCGTAACTACACTTAGATATTAACCTAAGCTTAACAGGTGTTTATAATTTTGAAATATGAGTGCCTCTGTGGTCGAGTGGGTAGTGTGCAAGCCTGCCTGTAATGCACGAGATTGTCAGTTCGAGTCCCAAAAAATATCTGCTCAAAAATAAATTATAATTGAATTTGTAACAATAAAAACAAAAATTATAAATTTTCATTGTTATAGTTATAGTTAAGTGTCGGAATGACATGTTTAAATAATTATATTGTTCTACATCGAATAGGTCACTGTGGGATAGTTCAGTAAGAAGTCAAAAAGCGTATACAAAGTATCAATCCATCCCCATGTAAAAGTGACTGGTCCGCTTCATAGCATGTGTTAGAACTCGCACTGGTCCCTATCACTTAAAGACCAATCACGTGATTAGTCTTGTGTCAGTTCCATTTCCTGCAGGGGTTTTAGTGATGTACATACAGTCAAAACGAATCGAAAAAAGCTAGATACTCAAATACTCATTTCATTCGAATAAAATAAACTGTTATAATGTTTCTTTGTTCATCATATTATTTTTACTTTTACTTCATAGAAGTGTTTATCTGTTTTCCTTCCATGTCAGCAGTTCATATTTTTTAAAGTAGGTTGCTTTACTTCAAGATAATAAAAATTTATTTAATAAAATAAAAAATTATTTGAATACTCGTCCATGGAGTTATGACGTTGTTTAAGTAAATGAGCGATATGTACTCGTATGTATAAATTAATTCTTTTTTATCAACCAAATTTGACGTGGGATTACGGAAATTCGTACCAAACTAAAGCAAATCCCATCAGAAGAAAAACATATTTTACTAATATATATATATATATTTTATATTTTCAGCACCCGTGGTAGTAACCTCAACTACACACACAGTGCCTGGTGCATATACAGTGGCACAAATGCCTGTTGGCGCTACAACAACAACGTATCAATCACAAACTTATTCCGCTCCATATCCTACTCAAATGTAAGTTAAAATCGATTAATTTTAAGCTCATCAAAATTGTTTCTGGCGAAAACCATAAACAACATTTTTGATCAACTGCCTCGATATTTATTTCTTTAAATACTGATAGTATTTTCGTCTATCGGGAATTATTCGACTGCTTTTAACCAATCTAAGCCGCTTGTGGTCGAGATTTATGGCCTGGCCCACCATGTCAACAAGAAATTTTTGGAAAAACAAAACAAAAAATTTTTGTAAATGAAAAAATACTGGCAATACTGGTTACAAACACTGGTAGCAACTATATAGCATAATGGTGCTGCGACTGCGGATGTTTTAGATTTTCAGTGTTGCCGTAATTTTCCGGGGAAGTGCCAGGGGAACTCCTGGGACCTTTAGCCTAATTTTTGGGAATCTCCGATATGGTTTGTGTCTTTGCTAAACGACTCCTAACTTGGATAAGTGGTTCGTGGCAGTGATAGCTGCTAACTAATATTATAAATGCGAAAGTAAATTTATTGTTTGTTTGTTGAGCTTTAACGGCTAAACCACGCAACCGATTTTGATGAAGTTTAGAATACAGATAGATCTAAGTCTAGATATACATATAGGCTATATATGTTTTTTTTTAACTGGCAGCACGAGGGTAGTTAGGAGGAAATTTTTGCTTCTCAGAAACTATCCAACCGATTTTGATGAAATTCAAAACATATATACAGCTGAGTCCAAAAGAATGCATTTTTCTTCAAAAATAGGACCGGTAGGGGAGGTTGGAGGAGATGTTTTTCCTCTTTGAAACTAGCTATCTGATTTCTATCAGATTCAATTTAAAAACATAGATAAATCTGAGTCTAAAAAATAACAATGGCGTTAGATTTGTTCAAAAATAGGACCACGAGGGGTTGGCAAGGGGAAATGTCTTCCTCTTTGAAACTATCTATGCGATTTTGATTAAATTCATAACATAGATAGATCTGAGTCTAGGAAAGCACATGGCTATACACTTCTTCTAAACTAGGAGCACGAGGGGGGGGGTAAGGGGAAGTGTCTTCCTCTTCGAAACTATCTAACCGATTTTGATTAAATTCAAAACATGGACAGATGTGAGTCTGGAAGGACACAAACGGTGTATATTTTATCAAAACTAAGCCCATTAAGGGGTAAGGGTAATTTCTAAGGTAAGTAAAACGTAAGGAAGTACATTCCTACTCGGTGTCTCATGACACTGTGCGTTCATTTTTTCTATCGCTTATATCGAAAACAAAAATAAATTTTCTTATTTTATTGTTGTTTTCAATACAAAGAAGTTATCGATTGAAAGTTTTTTGTCGACATCCCGTTTTCTTTCAATTCTTCACAATTTTCTATGAAAACTTCAGTGGCCAATAATTCGGGAAATAAGGGTCGCCGCCAATTTTTTTTACTTGATTTTTTTTATATGTTAAAAAAAAATGTCATGAATTTAATCTGAAAATCTCAACCGTCGACATGAAATCGCCATATCGGCCTATCTGCTTTTTTTTAGAGCAACTTTAGATTTTGCAAAAAACAAGGTTTCTTATTGTTTTTAAATCGAAATCTTTCAAATGAAATATGTATCTAATTTTACTATTTAATACTCTTATTGTTATAGACCTCCTATGCATATGCCAATGCCCATGCCCGCAAGTCAACCTCCAGCACCAGGGTAATATATCATTATTTAATGGAATAACAATAAAATATTTATATGTTATTATATTTTTGCAGTATTCATCCTAATGTAGCTCCTTATCCCACAATGCCAGCAGCCAGTATGAATCCACCTCCATATGATGTAGCGGTAGGCGGTGTTGGTGCAGGACAGCCAAATAATACCGTTTATGAGAAACAATCTGCCTACAATCCCAACTACCAAATGTAAATGAGTTTTCCCAAAATAAGCTCCATACAAATTAAAAATAACCAACGACTTCACAAAACAAAGGGAACCTTACATCAAAGACTTGCTAGAGAACTAACTGTGTACGTAGCGGACAGTTGCCATAGCAATAAAAAAAATAATAATTATAAAATTTATTATGAAACATACATATGTACATACGTGCATACATATTTATGTACATACATACTTATGTACATATATGTTTGCTAATTTATTAGACATAAACGCTTAAAAGTTATTATTAATTTTTCTTTACAAACTTTTTGTTTGTTTAAAACATTTTTGAACCAACGAACGAACAATCATATGGTGAATTAATGAATGTTGCATTCGGTTTTCATTGTTGTATTAATTCTTATTACGATTACGTATTCCAAATATAAAATAAATATTTTCTTTTTTTTTGTTACATCTAATCAACCAAACCAAAAGTATACATACATACATACATACATAAATATTTAAGCTGTCTTTAAACTACTCATATCTGAGTTTTCTGCTGATTTCAATAATTAAAAGTTTTTATTTTTCGTTTGAGATCTGTTGAAAAAGTAACCTTATTCTTTTTTTCATGTGATGCACAATATGAATTTTAAATGTCCAATTTTTAGTGTTACCGATAGCAATCAGATGAAAACTCAGACAACTTTATACATAAATATGAGAAAACAAACAAAATTCTTTCAAAAATAAAATTTCCAAATTTAATGAAACTATTCAATTACTTTTGCTAAAGTTGAATTGTTGTGATATACATACATACATAGATTATACATACATATTTATGTACTTCCTTTAAATTAATAAAAAAAAACAATCTTTTGCTTTCCAATATTTTTTTTTTGTTTTCTAGAATAGATAAGGTTTTTTTATTTTAATTTTTACAAGTAAGCAGTTTGTTTTATATGTCTTTCCATCTATATTGGTATCTTTTTGTATTAAATAGCACACAACTTTATAATAAACATAAATTTAAATGTGTATTAAATTAAAAATTTAACAATTGATTTTTATTTTATAACTTTCGATATTGTGCTTTACAGTGAAAATATAGTTAAAAAGTATTTTCAGTGCTGTTTACACAACACAGACGATCGACTTGAGTAAAATATGTAAAAAAATTGTAAAAAGTACCCACTTTTTTTCTACTCTGTAATTCGAAACGAAAGAAATTGCTTTCGAATTGACACGTTATAAGCATACAAATTCTAAAGAATTTTATTTCGTTTCGAATTACACAGTAGACCCCCTGTTTGTGTAATCTTGTTTTTTTTTTGTAATAGATTAAAGATTAAACTATTACAAAAACGCCAAAAATTTCCATTGTCAACGCCTTACATAAACAGGCTGTTCTATAAACATTTTCTAGACGAGTTCGTACAACGAATACATATAAAGAAAACAGATTGAACGTGTTCTTTGAATTCAACATAGATTAAATACATTCAATCAAAAAACTAGTTAGTTCATTGTTTAATTCAAGAATGAATGTACGTTTCATATCTATATAATTTATTTTTTGGAATTTCAATGCATATGGCTTAAACAACATTTCATTAAGAAAAATTTCAATGATTTTAAATCTCTGAACGGGAGTTCGTTGAATTTTTTGCAAAACTATTTTTTTTCAGTGTAAGTTTTGTCTACTTACGATCATCGATTTGAAACACAAGTGTGCTGAAAGCATTAGGAGCAACATATCCGATAAACTAGATTTTTGTTTAAGAATTGAACGAATAAAAACAAATTTTTGGGTAAAAATATTTGGAGTATACACAATATGTTTAATGAATAAAAAACAAGTAAGAGTGCTATATTCGGCTGTGCCGAATCTTATATGCCCTTCACCAAAGTACGTGCATATATGTATGTATATAGTATACAGACACATACATACATACATAGTATGTGTTTTATGAAAAAATTTATAATATTTTTGCTCTAGTTCAATTTTTAGTAAGTGCCCTCTCAGTATTTTTCGATTAAAGAATTTGATTCAATTATTTTATTTTCGATATTAGCAATAGTTGAATATTTTATTCTACACTCTACAAAATAAAGGGAACTTTAAATCAAAGACTTGTTAGAGAACTACGGGTAACTACGTAGCGGACAGTTCTCATAGCAATAAAAAAAGTACATAATAACAATTATAAAATTTATTATGAAACATACATACATGCATACATATTTTTGTATACATATGTATGTATGTATGTATGTGTACTAATTTATTAGCATCCTGTCGGAGAATGTGTGGTTTTTTTTTTTTTTTTGAATGCATGATTTTTTATTTATTGTATCTTCATATATGAACTAACAATAAGTATTCAAATCTTAAATCTAAAAATATAATTAGGCCCGACCAGTGTCGGACATAAGCTTAGTAATAGTTATATATAATACATAAGTAGTGATAGTCAAAAGGAAAAAAATAAAGTATTTTCAAGAAGTCCCATCTGGAGTGCTATGAATAAGAGCCCATGTGTCCCTCTTTTTTAGGCGGATGTGTCCAGTAAAGTTCAAAATATTACGGGCAAGCGGATTAGGATGTGACTCGAGTTTTGTTAAATATTTGCCAGCGTATTTTGCAATTTCTTCAGTCACTAGTGGCATATTTAAATCACGATGTATATTTGAATTTTTTATATACCATGGAGCCAATGTTATTAAGCGTAAAATTTTGTTTTGCCTTCGTTGGATTCTCTCGACATTAGAAGCTGAAGCAGTGCCCCATAACTGTATTCCGTAGCACCATATTGGTTTCAAAATCGTCTTGTATATTAAAAGTTTACAATCTAGACTGAGTGAAGAATTTCTACCAATCAGCCAATGTAGCTGAGTTAATTTCAGTTTCATTTGTGTTAGCTTTGAGTCAATATGGGGCTTCCATGTAAGCCGTCGATCAAGGTGTATACCAAGGTATTTTACGTGTGAATGTTGAAGAACAACTTGATTGTTGATTCGAATAGGGGAACAAGTATCTCTTCGCAGGGTAAATGTTACCTGGACACACTTTTGCTCGTTTACTTTGATTCTCCATAAATTTAACCATAGTTCCAGTTGTGTAATATGTTCTTGTAGATATCGGGAAGCCTCGTGAGGGTTTTCGTGCATACTAAGGCAGGCTGTATCATCGGCAAACGTAGATGTATGAATATTGCTGCTCAAAGGCATATCACAAGTGTAAATCAAATACAAAACTGGCCCCAGTATGCTCCCCTGTGGCACACCGGATGATATAGATTCGGGCACACTCATGAAGTCTCCTTCCACAACCGTAAACTTCCGGGTAGTAATATAACTTTCTAATAGCTTCAGAAAATTTATTGGTAAATATGATTTCAATTTTAAAATAAGACCTTCATGCCACACTTTATCAAATGCCTGAGAAACGTCGATAAACAGCGCAGAACAATACTTCTTTTCTTCAAATGTTCTTCTTATAAATTGAACCAATCTATGAGTTTGTTCGATGGTGCTATGCTGACTTCTAAAACCAAATTGATGGTCCGGTATGCACCCATTACTAACTAGAATTGGGGACAATTTTGTCATGAGCAGTTTTTCGAAAAGTTTTGACATTGTTGATAGCAGACTTATTGGCCTGTATGACTCAGCCTTGGTAAGGTCTTTGCCCGGCTTTGGAATCATTTTAACTTTGGCAAGCTTCCAGCTATTTGGAAAATACTCCAGTCGTAAAATGGCGTTAAAAATAAATAATAGGATTCTAATTGCAATACGAGGCAACTTTATTAGCATCTGGTTACTAATTCCATCAATACCCGGAGCTTTCTTCGGGTTAAGTTCAGCAATTACTTTTTGTACATCACACGTTCTAAATTTTATGGGTCGAGGGGGTAGCGCCACTACATTCGGCAAATCAATAACACCAGTACACGAGTTAGGGGTAAATACTGATTTTAAATGCTCAGCAAATAGTTTACCTTTTTCAGTATCGCTTCTTGCCCAACCCCCTGTAGATGTACGCAGAGGTGGTTTAAACGCAACAGGTGTTTTAAGCTTTCTAGCAGCGCGCCACAAGGAGTAATTAGATGCTGGTGTGGCATCAAGACCTTCCAGATAGTTTTTAAAAGATGCAGTTTTTTCAAATGCAAGCAAGTCTTGGAGTCGTTTAGTGCACTCTTTAAATCTGATTTTATGTTGGGGCGATCTGTGCTGTTGCCATTCCCTTCTAGCTCTTCTTTTTTCACTTACGAGACGTTCAATATCCGTAGAATAAATTTTATTAAATCCAGTCTGCGGGTAGGAGGTAGTCGCATGTTCAGCAGCCTGTTTTATATTTTTGATAAGATTGCCAATGTTAAATTCAATATCTTCGGATGTTCTTAGTATAATGTTTTCCGTACAATGAGTACTGAGATATTTTCTGAACCCCAGCCAATTAACACGGTTGATCGTCTTCACATACGGGTGAGGTAAGTCACTACTTAGTGGGCTACAAATTGTAACGATCGTGGGAGAGTGATCGGAGGAAAGATCTTGAGACGCTTCAACATGAACTAATTCCCTAGAAATATTTTTCATGACTCCAAAATCTATAACATCCGGAATTTTTTGTATGTCCGTAGGCCAGTAAGTGGGCTCCCCACTCGAAATGACGTCCAAGCCCATTTTTGAAATTGTGTTGAACAATGCCCGACCTCTAGGTGTAATAAGACGCGAACCCCAGAACGTATGTTTTGCATTGTAGTCGCCAGCTGCTACGAAGCAAGGGCCAAGGGATTTGTAGAAATTCTCGTATTGGTCCTCAGTAATTGCGAACCTAGGAGGGGAGTAAATTGATGATATGACAAAATTAGTGCAAAAATTTTCGATACAAATATTCGTTGCTTGTAAATGTTCTTCGCAAATGTTGTCAATAATATAATGCTTGAGTCTTGACTTTATTAAAATTGCTGATCCACCGCATGCTCTTCCTCTCGGGTCCTTTGAATCATATAAGGTGTAGCCATAAATTTTAAAAAGGCTTCTCGAAGTCAAATGAGTCTCAGAGACCAACATTATATCAATATTTTTTTCCGTGAGGAAGTGCTCAAGTTCATTTTTATGTTGGCGAATGCCGTTTGCGTTCCAGAAACATATTGTTAACGTGTTCATGGCTTATTAAGTATTGCTTGAAGCAGAGTATTCTGCATTCGCAGCATTTCTTGCATCATGCTAGTCATACTTGTTGTGAAATTGTTTATAGTTTGCACCAGATTTTCAATAGTAGCTTCAAGGCGATTAAAATTAAAGCCTGAGTTTGTATTTATTGAAGTATTTGGCCGTGAAACATTTTGTGTGGGAATAGAGCTTGTTTTTGCAGCATCGGCATACGATACACGTGAATTAACTGGTTGGCTCACTTGGGCAAGAGTGGCGGAGTAAGTGTTTGCTGTTTGTGCTGGAGCTACTTTAGGTTTTTGCCCCATTGTCTTTTTAACGAAAGAATATACACGACAACCTCTGTAGTTAGCAGTGTGATTTTCTCCACAATTACTGCATTTTTTGTTACTTTGATCTTTCGGTTTATTGCAACTAGCAGTACCGTGCAATTCACCGCAAATAACACAAACTGTAGGTAATTTGCAGTAAGTTTTTGTGTGGCCATATTCTTGACAATTATGGCACTGTACGGGTCCAGAACGCTTGTGTGGTTCTTCAACTGTTATTTTTCGGTATAAAAGATATTTTAAATTATAAATTGGGTGCGTCTCATTTTTTCTCAATTTTATATCATTCGGCTCAAGTTCAACGCGAAATAGAGGCTGGGGGATCTTCTCCCTATTTATTATATTTGAAACATTTTTAACCTTGAATCCCTGGAGGACGAGTGCGTCTTTTATTTCTTCGGGAACAACATAAGAATCTATGCCCTTCAATACGATCTGCAGGCCTTTAGCACTCTTGAGCTGGTATGTGTAGAAACTTGTTTTATTTTTTTCAAATTCAGAAACCATTTTACGGAAATCTGTTTCGTCATAAATTTGAATTTTCGTTTCATCGATATTGCCACGTTTTATTGGAACAATGTGAAATTTTTTCTCACCAATGACCGAAATTAATTTCTTAATAAGAGCGTTTGAATTTTTTTCTCTCAAATATATTGGTGGCGGCTTGGAGGTTTTTTTCTCAGATATATCAGGTGTGTCGTTGTCATCTTGCAATATTTGAAAACGATTAGTGGAGGATGCGCTGTTATCCCTAGATACCTTTGAAGCAGATGCAATTTTATTAGAATTTGGGCTTCGCCCGCGCTTTCCCACCATTATATATCGGTCCATTCCGACTTGGACCTTGGGTTTTGGGCTACTCTTATTTATATTGACAATTTGGGTAAGTGATGAACACGAGCCTGAATCGGATGATATCGCTGATTTAAATGACGAAGTAGTAGGCAACTGTAATGTTAACAAATCACTAGTTGACATTGGACAAAGCGAAGTTGATCGCTGACGAAAAATTGGCTTAGCCGTTAAAAAAAGTCTGTCATCAGGTTTTTTATTTATTTTGTTTATATTAAGAGCATCAGAACTCACAGTAAGTATATCATCAGATTTTTTATTGTTATCATTAAGATCATCAGAGCTCACAGTAAGATAGGCATTTCTGCCGTTATCACTCACTTCACAATTATTTGTTTTTGAGGTACTCATATAGAGTATTCCTCAAGGGCACTTTGTTAGTGTATTCCTCAAGGGCACTTTGAGTTATTTTGTTTACGGTTGTTTTTGTTTTATTTTTGTTTTAGTTATTACTGTCTATGTAAAAAAATATTAGCAAAGCAAAAAAAGCTTATTTATCAAAGTTAATGTACAACGAATATTATGTACTACAAATATTTTTTTGTATGATTTTTTTTATTATGTATGTAAAAAAAAAAATCCGCTAATACGTCTGTTCACTATGAAGGTACAACGAGAACTGGAGAATGTGTGGTTGACTACAAAAATAGTTAACGTTATAGTTAGCTTTTCTTAGACTGACTAAAAGCCAGCTGCAAAGTCATCCAGAACAAACCCAAAATTAGTTCTTAAGTTGAGTGCGTAATCGAATTTGATGAGAGCCAACAAATTTATTCTCAGCTACTTTAAAACTCATTTCAGTTTTATATTAACATTTTGCTGTTGTTATTTTAGATGATACCTTAGGCGAGTGGTAGCGCGTTGAGTACACAACGTGTGATGTTACATGTCCGAACCCCAGAAATTTTTTTTTATTTTACCGACTTCCAAGTGATTTAAAAAAGTCAACTTTAAGTTAGCTGAAAGTAGTGCAGAGAGACAATTGACATCGCAATGTTAAAATAGTCAGTTGATTACATTGCAAAGTAATCCAAGTGTCAGTCAGTACTAATTAGTTGCGAAATAGTTAGCTTAAAGTTAGTTTAAAGTTAGCCGAATTTCCGATAGGGCAGTGACAAGGACTTCATGCATTTAAAAAAGGTATTTTAGGCGCCAAAAATATGACATTAAAAAAATGCAAAATATGCACTAAAAACAATAAAATATGCACATATGTATGTATGTAAAAGAAAAGTTTTCCATTTACATACAACTAAATAAAGATATAAAAATATTTTCTTTTCTCAAAAGGTGCGTGGCAAGCCTTTGACATTAAATTCTTACACAATATTATTATATGATATGATAATTTTTTCTGCATTATTATAACTCCAAACACGATTTTTTCGAGATATAGTTACATTGCATTAAAGAAGCGATACGTACTATGTAAATAGAAAAAGGAAAGTATTATTATTTATTGATTTTCATTTAAAAGTTGTATATTTTTTATATTTGCGAATGAGAAGTTCAATCAATTTATTATTAGAAACCTTTAATGCATTGAAAATAAACTTTTAACTTTTAATGGCAAGACTGTTGTAAATTTAGAGATGGTAAAATTGAGCTTTCATTACAAAAAAGCTTTCAGCAAATTGAAATAAGATGAATCAAAACAATTCACATATTCCATTTGCAATGATGGCTGAGTATATAAAGCAGAAATCTACATCAACTGACACCACATACAGTGGACCAAACACAAAAGAACGCTTTAGTGACCTTCGAAAACAGCTTGTTGTTCCATTCAAATGTGTGTTAGTCAGAATATTTACAACTAACTTTTGTGTTATTTGTTCATTAATAATTATCACATATAATTTGGCTTACAAATCGATACGAACTTTAGCCTGTTCAAATCATAAATATAGTCTGTGGATGTAATCGCCTCAAATTTAAATGATTCTTTTTATATAATCTTATATATTTATTTAACTCAAGCATTACAATGAATCATAGAACTAGCTATTCGATTTGTTCTTTAAATCCATTATAATTTTTAAATATAATATCAAGTTTCCGCAGAATTGTTTCACTACTTTCGGCTTTAATAACAGACAATTTCCTTTTGAAATCATCAAAATAACAAATTTGTTAACACAGCTGCTTGTACAATCGTTCTACAATTGAGGAGCTGGCGTACAAAACTAGACAAGTCCTCAGTAAATGATTTTTTTCTAAACATCTATGAAGTCGCGAAATGATTTTAAGTCTATGAACGGAAGTTTGTTGAGTTTATGTAAAACTATTTTTTTTAGTTACGTCTTTTTGCATTTTAGATAACGATATACACGTACCATTTTTGGTGAAATGCATAAAAATAGTTTCGTGTATACATAAACTAAATATGTACTCGTACATACAATTGTGTACATTTTGAAATAGAAATAATGAAAATATTGCTAGTTTCTTTTTGGTAGTTCAAGCAAAATGGAAATTATACGATGATTCAGTGATACACCACTCCAAAACAATACAATCTTATCTATAACCATTCAGACATTATTTCTTATTATATTGTACATACATAAGTAAATTTATGTAAGTATTTACATTCATACATAAATATATTCCTGAGTTAATAGTCAGCGGGACTTATTGTTTGAAAGTTTGCGTAAAAAATTAAAATTGTTTCAACAATTCGTTTATTAAATATTTCACTAAATTCGCTTGTTAACGCGACATTCGGAACGAATTTTCGACGATTGATAACACAGTATAAAACGAAAAGAAAGATTGCGTGGTTGTGGCATTGGATTCTGAGGAGGAGACCAAAATAAATATACGAGTGTTAACGTTTTGAAAGATAACTTCGGAATTTTATTTTAAGGGGTTTAAGGTCCCCCCTCCCAATCGTGCAGCAAATCGATATAAAAACCCATGCATTCTTCACATCTGAGGTGTATTAACCCTCTAACTACCCCACATAACGGTAATTTTTGGCTCTAACAAATCTTGATAAACAATGCTAAAAAAGGGAGGGAGAGTGTGAGAATAAAATGTTTTACAAAAATATTGGCCACAACATTTTACTACATACATACATACATATCCTTTAACTGGTGAGGTGAAATTTTGGGGCATATGTATATAGGGACGTGATGGTAAAATTTTATTCCTTTTAATTTTCTTTCTTATGACGTTCTCTGAGTAAATGAGCGAACTAAAAAAAAAAACTAAACAAGCTTGTTGTTAAGTCCCATATTTTTTGTTAATTAAAACGTAATTTTTGATCGCAAAAGGGTGAAATTGTGTCAAGACATGTACTACGAGTAGTTTAATCGTATTGCGCTGATTTACACGGGATTAATTGTGCTGGCATAACCAGCCAGTTTGTGGGTGAGAGAGGCAAAGAGAGGGGTTTTGTGTTTGGCATAATTTTTCAACCAGCTACAACCCCGCACTAGCAGCACAAAACCAATACACACACAACTTAAAAAGCTGCAAATGTTAAATGAATACGAAAAACACTAACACACACAAAGCTGTGAATACGTATACATTTTTATGTCGGATGAATTAGTCTCGTGTGTTCTTAAAAAAACAAAAATTGTGCCGCATAAAAATTAGTCTCGTGTAAACTACCTCATTTATAACAATCAATCAAAAACACTATTTTGAGTTTTTTTGTTAGTTACGCCTTTTTTGCAATTTAGGTAACGATATGTAGATTCATATACCGATGTGCTGCACGAACAGGACAAAGGGTACACATTTTAAAATTCCGAAGTGATCCTTTAAAATGCCGATACACATAAATGTTGGTTTGGTATCTAAGTGCCGGTCCAGACTTGCAATTTTTGTTGCAGCAACTTTTTATTTTTTAGTGCAAAAGAGCGGGAGAGGAATACAAAAAGTATATATTCCTATTTCAACACTCACACATATTCAAGAATTGCTGCAACAAAAATTGCAAGTCTGGACTGGGACTAACAGAATCGATTATCAGAACCCCATAGTTTTGGAAAACAAATCGAAATTGTTGTACAGTTCAATCAGATCCATTTCGGCTATGTGTCATCTTCAGTCTTCTGTTGAATAATTTTTTATTCAAAAGATGGCAAGCACATGGCCGAAATCGATCCGATTACGTAAAAAATTTGACGTGGGAAGACTGAAAATCGTTGCAAATTAAAACCAGCTCCAGCGGAGGAAAAATACAAGACTCAACATTTAAAAGACTTTAAAAATGGACGATGGAATACCAACCGGTGCTATAGTCGTAATCAGTATCGGCTGTTTCTTTATGTCTTGTTGCTGCTGTTTATTTGTCATATCCTGCATCAAACGTAAAAATGTGTACGATCAAACAACAGTGGGTCAACAAAGTAAGTATTTAAGTGCGTATTGAGTATTTGTAAAAATATCCTGTCGGATATATGGCTAGCTTTAAAATAACTTTAAGCTAACTATTTCGCAACTAGTACTCACTGACACTTGGATTACTTTGCAATGTAATCAACTGACTATTTTAACATTGCGATGTCCTTGGCGGTAGTCAATTGGCTCACTCTGCATTACTTTTCAACTAACTTAAAGTTGACTTTTTTAAATCACTTGGTAGTCAGTAAATTAAAAAAATTTTTCTGGGGTTCGAACATGTAACATCACACGTTGTGTACTCAACGTGCTACCACTCGGCTAAGCTGCCATCTAAAATAACAACAGCAAAATGTTAATATAAAACTGAAATGAGTTTTAAAGTAGCTGAGAAAAAATTTGTTCGCTCTCATCAAATTCGATTACGTACTCAACTGAAGAATTAATGTTGGTTTTGTTCTGGATGACTTTGCAGCTAGCTTTTAGTCAATCTAAGAAAAGCTAACTATAAGTTAAATATTTTTGTAGTCAACCAAACATTCTCCGACAGGGTATATACATAAGCGCATACATATGTATGTACATATATTAGTTTTGTGCAAAAAATGGTTCATGTATTTGTGGCTCTAGTGCAATTTATAGCGACAAAAGAATTTGGTTTATAGATTGTATTTCCTAAAATGATACTAGTATTGTACTTCCATACCAACTAAGCTAACTTATTTCATATTTGCCGGTATTTAATACAAGTTAATATAACAAAACTGTTAAATATTTCCATTCAATTCCTACTACATCCCGATATTATGTAAACTATTTATTCCCAAAGAATTTTTCGGTTTTGTTCAGCAGAAGAGAACAGTTTCAGGGAAATGGAATATGTTCTGTAGCTATGATTTTTTTTTTTAGCGATATATTTTATGTTATCTGAATTCATTGAAAAATAATAAGAAATCGTTGCAAGCTGTCACCGTGTATGGTCATCAATTTGAAACATAATTGTGATCAGAGCATAATTTTTACAAAAAAAAAAAATATTTCAATTTTCCAACCCTGGAATCTTATTTTTAATATTTTTTATTTCAATACTAATTTATTTCGTTATAAAATATAAAATATGTTTAATTAACAAAGAAAAAAAATAGTTTTTTTTTGTATATACCAAAAAAAGGTTGCAATTTTCCAGCTCTGGACCTGTTTTATATACATATTTAAAATTTCTTAAACCAAACTTTTTCCTTCTAAAAGATAAAATATATTTGATTTATAAATTAAGAATGAAAAAATTAATTTGATCTAATTACTTTTATATAAGAAAAGTTTAAATTTTCCAACCCTGGCATCATTCTTTTAGATTTTTGTGTTTTCTTATACCAATCTATTTATTTTAAGAACATAAAATATTTTAAATTTATAGAGAAAATGAAAAATTTATAGAGAAAAAGAACTAAATTTTCCAACCCTGGAATCAGTTTTTTTTTTTTATTTTTAATACCAATTTCATTCTTACTAAAATATAAAATGTATTTGCTTAACAAAAAATAAACAAAAATTAGTTTTAGCTAATTACTTTTACGGACATAGCTTATTCGTCTTCCCTATTTATAAGGACCCAGAATATATGTTTCTGATACACCAGTCTAGGAACGAAGTCTCTATTTCTGGTAGCATCGGAAAACCAATTTCGCGTACATATACATAGATGGGCGGACGAACTGACATACGGACATTGCTTATTCGTCTTCCCTATTTATAAGGACCCAGAATATATATACTTTATGGGTCCCATATGAATATTGTGGAAATGGCACACAGATTGATAAACCTACTTATATATTACCCTTTACCATTTTTGATGAAGGGTATACAAATGCCAGATGTTCGGGAGTGGCAAAAAACTATTTTTATTTTTATTCAAGAAGACTATGCTGCGACATAAATTTTTGTGGTTTTTAGAGATTTGTTCAGCAAACTGGTTTATGAAAATACCATTTTTATAATTTTCAATTGTGACGGTTTATGATTTAGTGTGCGATATGTATAGTTGTTTAAACGATTTATCGATTTTTTTGTACAAATTTATATATATATATATATAAGCTTTATATATATAAGCTTTTAAATTCCATTTGTTTTTAAATGTAAAATAAAATATAAAGCGTTATTTCGTTGGGATTTTCCAACATCTTCGGGGATAAATTTTTTATTGAAATCTGGTAACGTTGTAAAGCAAAAAAAAAAATCGTTATTTGTATACCCTCCCCAAAAATGTTAAAGGTATGTAAATGTAAGTTTGTCATTCCGTTTATAATTTCCACAATATTCATATGCGATCCCATGAAGTGTATCGTTACCTTAATATAGAAAGGCCCTAACTCATATTTTTTTTTGAATTCCAGAATTTTGCATTTTTCTATAAATTAAAATCTAATGATTAGATGTTCTACTATCGAAATATACAAAAAGACTTCAATTTCAAAAAAATAATGGGTTAAGGCGTTTCTATATTAAGGTAATAATACCTATATATTCCGTATAATTATGGTGAGGATAGTCGAGTAAGCAATGTCCGTTTGTTATTTTTCAGTTCGATTTTAAAAATTTTGGTTTCCATTTGAGCTCACTAGTCGTTATTCGTTATATCGTGCCATAAAGGGCAAAAAAGCCTAAGCGACATTTTTTTCGAATATCACATTTTGACGAAAATCGATTAGCTACGATCGTAAGTAATCGATTTTCGTCAAAAAATTAAGTTCGAAAATTAAGTCGCTTAAGCTTTTTTGACGGTTATGGTACGATATGCATTGGAACGTTTTATGTGTTCTATTATTTATCACACTTATTATTTCTTTATCTAACAACGAATTGTTGTGCTTTAACACTGTTTTAGTTGAGTTATCTAAGAAAGAAAAGCGATTGTTTCATTTTAATAACAATGAATCATTTCCAATTACATTTCAAAAATATCTAATGCTACAACAGTTTTATAAAAGTTTTTACGTGCGAGTACAATGGATTTGGCGTTAATAAGCGCGATCACGTTTAGTGTTTTAATGTTTTTTCTAACATCGATTGCGATTTTTGTGACAAGGAAAAGAAATTATAGGCACGGTAAAGTTGTGGAAACAAAATAATAATAATAATATCGTGCCATAACCACCAGAAAAGCTTAAGCGACGATCATGGATAATTGATCTTCATCAATAAAAAAAGTTCAAAATATATGTAAGTCGCTTAAGATTTTTTGACGGTTATGGCTCGATATGTAATAACAAAATACGTACAAAAGTTCTTAAATTTGATAAAAGTATATGTATCATCGGCATCATTAAAGTTTTGCTATTACAAATAAATATACGTTAGTACATGTATATATACATGCATATGTATGTATGTATTTGCCACAATAAACTATACCCTCTAGTCAGCCTAGAACCATATGTCGCTATGTCAACACTCTTTTCTCTAGCGACAATAGTTGAAATGTCGACAACTTTCCTTTTAAGCGTGAGTAGAGATACGTTAGAGAGAGAGACAACAGTTCTAGTGTATTTCTGGTGACATTGTCAATGAACGCGTCAATAGTTTAATTTTCTTTTTTATTATGCTATGCAATAATGTTAAAAACTTACGTACATGTCGTCACCTAAAATCCAAAAGGCCGTAAGTACACTTTTTACTTTTTTACAGGAGAAGCAAAAAACCTTATAAATTTAAGACTATTTATTTGTTAGGCGCCAAATTGAATAACGACTAAAATCGGTATTTTTTAACATATGTGAGCAATATTTTAAGGAAAGATGTATTTTCGTGAATCACATCATAATCAATCAAAAAGTACATTTTGAATTTTTTGGTTATTACGGCCTTTTGGATTTTAGGTGACGATATGTATGTATGTATGTGTTTAAGTTTGTTGCCCCTACAACTATAAAATAAAAGACGAGAGTCACTAAAATCTATTAGTGAATCTTTAGTTCAAATGTCTCCATGTGGTCGCAGGAAAATAGTGCTAAAGTCTATTGGTAGATTTTCAATGACAATCCTATGTTATATATCAATAGGCGATTACATTGCCTGGGGTATACCAAGTCAGTAGTACTATTTACAATGTCACTAGTAAATCACACTACAATTTTACTATTGACTTAGAGCGAGAAAATATCGATATTGTAGACGACTACAGCCCTTAAAATTTACTAGTGAATCTTTGGTGCCAATGTCTCCATGTGATCCCAAAAAAACTAACTAGTCAGTAGTGCTGCAGTCTAGTGGTGGATTTTCAATGACAAGCTAATGTTAAATGTCAATAGATGATTGCATTGGCTGGGGTGTACACCTGGTCAGTAGTACTACTGACAATGTCACTAGAAATTCACTACAATTTCACTATTCGCATTTCCTGCACGGATAACAACTCGGAACGTTTTGATTTCACGTAGAAGGGGCTTCTTATCTTTAAAATTAAGCATATGCGTATGTAGATACATATCTCTCATTTACTTCAATACTGTCATAACTCAAAAAATAAGTTTTTTTTAATTAATAATGCAGAATAATGCAGCATTTCGTATTTATCTTGTGAAAAAATTTCATATACATAAATATCTTGCACCATCACCTCCTGAGGGAAGAGTATATTTTCATGTCTTCATTTAGTTGTATGCAAAATGAAAATTTAAAACATGTTTTCAGCAAAACTGGTTTTTTTGATTTGTAACACTATTGAAGAAAATGAGCGATATATATATATATATATATATATAAATATATATATATATATATATATATATACATACATATGTATTTGCCACAATAATACTCGTACTATAACAATTCGGAACGTTTTGATTTCAAGTGGAAGGGGCTTCTTATCTTTATATTTAAGCATATGTGTATGTATGTAGATCAGAGAACAGCAATGAGTAGTGAAAAAGTGACTTACAATTTCTTGTACTTATGCGCACTCATACTTATTGCAATGTTGTCTATTAATCATATTAACTCGAAAATTTGAAGTGCGCATAGAACTCATACTTAGCAAAATTTAGGACGTTGTTGATTTCTACTCTTCACAATGCGAACTTCAGATAAGAACATTAAAGTTCTCATTATGAGGTTATGTGTTTCTCTGTTGCTTTTTTTTTGTATTTTTGCAACCCTATTTACTACTATTGTCTACTACTTGCAAACTGTTTAAAGACTAAACTGTTAGATAAACATACATGTATGAGTTGAGTGAGCTGAATCAATGTGAGTAGTATAAGTAGTTTCCTGAAATTAGAAATCAAACTGAGCTGATTTATGAGTGTGAGTGTGGTATGACTATGATGTCGACGTCGCATTCATATTTATTTCAACCTGCAGACATAATGTATTTTGAATATCGACGATATCTATGTATGTACTCCATACGTACGTTGGTGGAGGGTATATAAGATTCGGCACAGCTGAAAATAGCACTCTTTCTTGTTTTGTATAACTATTATCATATCTGCAAAATAACACGAGAAATATTACTAATATGAATTTCTAAACAAGTTCTAAAGTGAATCAGCTGTTGGGGTGTTTTTATTCCAACTCTGTATTATTATTGATATTGCTATTGTTATCTAATCAATGTAGCAATGGAGTCCTAAAACCTTTATATTTGTAAAAATAGTATTTAGTTATCTACGCACACTTTTTACACTTAATCAGTATTTACTGAGCATTGCGCTCAGAAAGAACTTTCTTTCAGTTGTGGATTCTATTAAACAATTAAAATGCTTGTGGTAATACTTTCCTTAAGCATTTCTCTAACGATATTTATAGTGACAAGTGCAGTTGTTCTAATAAAACGTAGAAAACGTAGAAATCGTTATCCGGGACAAGTAATTAACCGTATGCGAAATGTTAAAGGGTAATTTTTTTAAAGGCAAAAAACTTTGAGTTGTTAAGAGGAAGGAGGAGGAAGTTGCTTCATCTTAGCAGTCACATTTCAAGTTGAGTTATAGTTTGAAATTTATCCAAGTCCTTAAGCCTCAGTTAAGGCTCAGTTACCTGCTGTAATGTAAGGTAACTGCAATGTAGGAAACAGGTGATCGATATTTTTATATGAAAAGTAGGTTACGTTACATTACATCTCTATAATTATTTTCATTACTTTTCAAATAACAATATCGACCAGCTGTTTCCTACTGTTGCAGTTACTTTACATTACATTTGGGTAACTGAGCCTTTAGCCGACTGTAATGTAATATAGGAAACAGCTGATCGATATTGTTATGTGAAAATTAATACTAATGGTTATAGAGATGTAATGTAACGTAACCTACTTTTCATATAAAAATAACGATCAGCTGTTTCCTACGTTGCAGTTACATAACATTACAGTTGGCTAACTGGGCTTTTAATGACCTAAACTTATCGTGTGTTTTGTTTAATTCTGACCCTCCCAGCCTCTAAAAAAAATACCCGGTATTTATTTCTTATTACGCACAGCTCTAATTTTTTATTTTCCCTTTTTCAGCTCCCGTGATAGTAACCTCAGCCACACATACCGCACCGAATGGTTATACAGTGCCACAAATGCCTGTTGGCGGTGCATATCAAACGCAGATCTTTTTAACTCCATATGTAGCTCAGGGGTAAGTTTGACTTATTGAATACTAAAGACTTCATTTATTTTACCTTCCCCAAATTCTGCACTTAGTCCTAATACAATTTATGTAAATTTCCCCCATTATTATTAGCAGAACTGAAAACGCAACTGCGGCTGCTTAATTGAATTTATTGAGGACAAAATGTAATAATTATATAAATATGCACCACAATTGTTTTACAAAATTAGTTTGGGACTTAAAAAAAAATATAAAATATGTAATAAAATTTATTTGAGCAGAAATAAATATTGTTTGCAAATTTCTCAAATTTACAAATTGTTTACTGAGCCGGATTCAGTGAAAAACAAAAGTTTGCCTAAAACATTTTTGTATGAAGATCATTAAAGTTAAATTTCTATTGAGGCTTTTTTTTAACAATAGTGTATCGCAACAATACATGAATTAATGAAGTAAAATTTTTGATTATATTATAAATCCAAATGATTATGTCACAATCGAATTTTTTTAACTCTCATAATTTCGCAGACGAAAGTTCGACTTCATCAAATCCAATCAATGAGAATGTCTTTAGCATAATATACAGTGTCTAACAATAAGGAAAAAAGGTTTTTTGTTTTTAAATTTGGAATACATACCAATGGATACTCAAAGAAAAAAATATATATATTTACAGTAGTAAATAGTCTTCATATTATTAACTTCGCATAATCATAATTGTAGCGCAAATAATTCGTACGCTCAAATATTTTCTCTCAAGCAACTATTACTACGTTTATACGAGTACTATTTGCAAATAAATTAACTCATTGTTCATACGGCAGAGCAAAAGTACACAAACTTGGTGGCACTTCCAAAGAAAACTTACTTATGTTGACAAAAAAAAAAAATCAGTGTAAATGTACAAAATATCAAATAATTATTTGTTTTAATTGTCATTTGCTTCTATCAATGTTTTTTGTGCAATATTTATCCATTTTTTGTTATCAAACATTTCTAAGCCGATTCCAGCATACAAAAGCATCTCTACTTCGTTTATGCTACAACTAAAAATACCCTGCAACTAAATACATACGCATTGACTCTCTCTCATATATGGTCTGAGTATGCTTATACTCAGGATTTTGATATTTAATTTGATAAGAAAAAAAAAATAGGCTAATACTCGGGGTATTTATTCATCATTCGCCACCGTATACATACATTTGTGCATTTAAAATGGCATGTAAAATTTGTGGGTGTGTGTGTGTAGCTGTTTGAAAACATGCTTTATGTGTGTGTATAAACAAAATAGCCCTGTATTTACGCATATGTAGGCGATTAATAGTCGGAGTATTTTTGTACTCATGCGTGTGATTGTAGTTCATACAGTCTATAAATTTTAGTTATAGTTGTTTGTGCTGTATAATTTCAAAAATTTATATAAACATTGTTGTTGGATTGATACATATTAAATATTATTAAACTGGAGTGAATTTTAATCAGGATTAATTTTTAATAGGGCCTAAGTTCAGTATTTTCAATTCTTATTGAATGAAATATTTTTATTAATTAATGTGATTTTCTAAAGAAGAGAAGAGAAATTAAACTAGACTTGCATTTACCAAAGGTAAATCAATAATTGTATACACAATATAATCATTTCTCATATTCCATTTCATTAAAAATTTGCGTTAAATAGCTGATGTTAATAACAATCTCAGTTCAAGTAGATAGACATGGGTGCTGAAGAAGTGCGTGGCTGCACAAAATAATGCGCATTTCCCCTGTAGGAATATTTTCTTGCAACACTTACATTGACCCTGTTCGAATATTTTTGCATAATGCTGTATTAACCATGTCGACGGCCATTTTCGTGACAATATAGTAAATCTGTAAGAATATCTGAAAACAATAAGCCAGAAGTGTAATTAAGGTTTTTTTAATGTAGTAAAATTTAAGACGAGTTTTGGATAGCATTTGAGAAATTTAATCGAATGTGCACAAAATTTTCATTCAAGACGAAAACTATTTACTTCATATTTTTTTTTTAATTTAATCTTTACAGAGCTTCTGTGCACAAGCCAGCCGATCATATATTAACATCAACAGCTGGGTATGTTCGTATTTAATTGGGTGAAATATTTACATATTTAATTGTTCTGATTTTAATTAATATATTTGCAGTATTCATCATAACGTTGTAACTTCGTATCCGACAATGATTGCAGAAAATATGAATCCTCCTTCATATGATTTGGCGGTCAGCGGTGGTGTTGCAAATAGAAATCAATAGCAAGCATAAAATGGAAATGAATTAAGCGAAACAAACAAAAAAAAAAAAAAAAAACAATCAAGAAAAATTTACTCCATTTAACTTTTCATAATTTTTTTCATTCGGTAGAAAAGAATGCGGTATAGGAAAATTGAAAACGTATCGTGGGAGAATTTTTAACATTTCTTTTATTCCAATTGGCCTCTCCAACGCTGCTTGTCTTAAAACGAAGGCAATTCATGCAACAAATGTTATAAGTAATTTCGTGATTTAAATTTAGTATTTGAGTTAAAATATATGTATGTATATACAGTGAAATCCCGCTTTAACGAACAATACAATGTTAGGCTGCTTCGTTAAATCCGTTATAGTTTACTTCTTTACTTAACAAGAACATTTTTTATACAAAAGTTAATATATTTTTATTTAAATACAGTAAACAAAAAGTTCAGAAATTGAATATTGTTATATCGCTCATTTACTCAAAGAACGTCATAACTAAAAAAAACAAGTTTTGCCAGAAAACACTTTTGAAGTTTTCAATTTACACACAAGCTAATGGAAAAAAGAATCTTTTATTTCGCTTCCAAGAGTTGAGTATACAAGATATTTGTATGAAAATTTTACACAATACGACGAGCGATATGAGGATTAATTCTGCATCATTAACTCTCTGAGCAAATGAGTGATATGTATTATTTATAAAATATAAAAAAAAAATGCAAGAGCAAAGCGTAAAAGGCTCAGTTAGCGGACTGTAAAGGCTCAGTTACCCGACTGTAATGTAAAGTAACTGCAACAGTAGGATATTGTTAACAGCTGATCGATATTGTTATGTGAAAAGTAATGAAAATGGTTATAGAGATGTAATGTAACGTAACTTACTTTTCATATAAAAATATCGATTAGCTGCTTCCTACATTGCAGTTACTTTACATTACAGTCGGGTAACTGAGCCTTAATGGAATGTAACTGCAACGGTAGGAAACAGCTGATTGATATTGTTATGTGGAAAGTAATGAAAATGGTTATAGAGATGTAATGTAACGTAACCTACTTTTAAAAAAATAACGGTTCTTACATTGTTTTTCGAATTTAATCTACTTTAAAAAAGATCCGTTGTCTTACATTGTTTTTCGAGCTTCTGCCAATAAATAATTGTGTTTAGGATCAGAGTGCAGTGTCATTATTGCCATTATTCAACGTACCGTGTAAGTTTTTCAAATCTAGTTTTTATGTTTTTTATAATGAATTCTTAAGGAAATACATATGTATGTAATTGCTTAACTACATGTTTTTTTATTAATTATATTTTGACCTAAATCTACACTTGTTTATACTGATGGGACGTGTAACGGCACAGAAAATGCATATTTCCCTTAATCTGTTCTAATTTGTTTTCTTTTTTTTCTAATACTTTCATTGAAAATATTTCCATTCTAAACAGAGACAGGTAAAATTTAAACTGAATTAAATTAGTGATTTGATTATTTTGATTATAAAAATGTAAATGTTCAACAAATTAAAGCAAAAATTTTCAATTTTTAATTTGTTTTTCTACTAAAAGCATTTTGAAATCTAACACATGATTTCATATTCTAAATAAAAATTTTTCATTTGCATTTTTATGCATCAAAATAAATTCCAAATAGTTTTTTGGTTTCAATATACATATGTACATACTTACATACATACTTTCTTATATACATATTTACATAAATTTCCAATCTAAAATTAGTATCACAGTAAGCCATTGAAATTAGAAGGGAATATACTTAGTATATATGTACTTACTAACATATGTACATATAAACTTTAAAAGAAAAATCATAAATTAGCTTAAAAAAAATTAAAAAAAAATTATATTCTACGTACTACTTACATATGTTAATATGTAGTTTCAGTTAACGTTTTTTCGGTGTAAATTTTAATTAAAAATTTTTGATAAAAAGTAATATAAATGATACGCATTGACATATTGAAATTATAATATGCATTTCCCTTCAATGTTAAAGATTAAAAATAATTCGCTGCGTTCAGAAGAAAGTTAATTTCTTTTATGCTGCGACAGTAAAAGGCTTACACTGAACGATAAAAAGCAATAAATATTTTTTGGAATAAAACCGTTATTAAAATATACACAATACAAGAATACAAAATTAGAAAAAAAAATTTAAATAAAGAATGAATTAAAATAATAATGCAAACTTCCATATCTTGTCTTTGAAAAAAAAGCTAAAAACAAACAAAAGAAATAACAACAAGATATTCAAATATGTTTTACTCTCTTGAGAGCCGCACTTCTAAAAAAAATCAGAGTTACCACAAAGGAAATATTTCTTAATTAGTTTGTACTATTTTTAAACAACTTGAAAAGAAGAAGATAATTCCCATTTTCCGTTCTACATTTTGTTGTTATTTTTTGTTCTACATTTTGTTGTTATTTTTTGTTACTTTTTAACTTCGTCATTTGTGAATCGATTTGTTTTATTTATATTTACTTCTACCCTTCCTAAAAAAGGTCCATGCCTTCTAACAACTTGAATGGGAGGAGCCACACCCACAAATGACACATACTAATTTGCACAATAAAGGCATTTGTTTCAATTGTTTGTCTTGCCAACAGTGTTGTTTAGCGTTTATTTTAGAATATTTCGCTGTAGTAAAGCAGTAGAAAAATCTCTCATGTCTTGAAAGGTCTTATAAATGGTCTTGTACAGGACATTATTGCACAACATATGGCTAGTAATTACGCAGAGATTGGCAATACTGAATGGTTATAATCATGCATGATTGCCGCGTCTGCAATTGTACTTTAATAGCCTTGTAATTGTTATTTTTAAAAAGAAAATACATCCGTTTTTGACTTATTTCTGTTTGTTTCTAAGTCCGGGCTTACATCGGTGTGCCAAACGCCACACAAGGGTAAAAAAAGCGTAACCACTAATTACTAATGAAAAACTGTTTGATTCAGACATGTATTTATTAAGTTAAATAGTTCCATACATAACTAATAGACAATTTTATAGAATCCAACATTATTGGAAACTGTTTAAATCAATAAATACATGTCTGAATCAAATAGCTTTTCATTAGTAATTAGCTGGTTACGCTTTTTTGGGCAAATAACACACAAGAAATGCCAGATGTAAGCTCAGCCTAACGCGTGATTTATTGGTGTTGTAATTTTGTTGTATTGCTACTGCTACCTAATATAATTATGGTAGAATTATCGTCATTGCTTTGACGTGATCGGTTATGTGTAGATTTTTGAATTTTTTTTTTATTTCACCATTATAAAACTTGATCTGTCATATATTCACCCACCGAATTGTTTAAAGATATCTTCATTGGTTCAGAAGTTAGCAAAAGTAGACTTTACATATTTATCGAAAAATATAAAAAAAAAACAGTTATGTTTTAAATTAAAAAAATATTTTATTAGAAATGCTCTTGAACATGACCAACAAAATGAGTGATGTGTAGCTTTCGAGGCAATTCCACTATACCTACCAAATCTACAATTATTTAAGTAAGATTAATTTTACGAAATACTTATATACGTAAATGCTAATATATTTTTCAATAAGGCGTTGCAGTTTGCAAAAATATTGAAAGGTTTCAAAATACTCGCACAACAGTTTTTTTCTCTCCTGAAAACTTAGTAAAAATATACATATCGTCGCTGTTTTAACTAACTGACCTAACTGACATCATTTTGAAAAATGAGTTAAGCCCACTAGCTAGCTGCATTCGCCGCCTTCTAGCCAGCTATTTAATTCTTTTGGAGATGGTAGCGATATCATAATCTCCAGAAGTTTAAGTATAAATACAAATTTTAGTGGTGCCACCATCAAATATTTTACATTTATAAAAATAAAATTATTCTTTTAAAATGTACATATATCACATAAAAATATAAAAATTAATCAATTTACTTCTTTACATTTCTGTATAGTCTTTCTGTTAAATAATATGAAATAATTGTAGGATATCATTCATTCAATATTTCGTATTATACTGGCAACACTATATTTCCTTATGGGCGACAAAAAAAAAATAGTAATTAGTTTAAACTTGAAAATGGACCACAACGACAAATTCAGCATGGACAACAACCTGCCGCCGTGCTGCCTTGCTGCAGTAAAAAAAATTATTCACATATAAACATGTGTATTCTATCCTTGATACTTTGAAGACGGTAGCTTGCTAGGGTGAATGGTTTTAATCATTAAAGTTTAAATTAGACGTGACATAGCCATAACCATACAAAACAGCTGTTTGAACCAAACTTAGGGGCAACACTGTATTTAATTAGAAGTGATTCGCCATAACGCCATAGCCATTGCCATAGAAACCAATTAAATTTAGGTTTACTTATGGCTATGAAATTATGGCTCTGTCACGTCTAATTTAAGCCTAACGCTTAAGGCGTTTAATGCAACCTTATATAAATAAAGGCAGAGAATCTGCTCTCAGGGTACTATAAACAGGAAAAGATGGGGTATTCCGCCTTATGTGAAAAAGTTCAAGTTAAATTTACATATCGATGAAGCTTTGAAAACAGAAAATAGTCGGTGCCTTTTGGCAGTTTATCAAGCTAAGACTATGTTGTTCGGTTCTGCTAAACATTTCTTAAAAATCAATACATTTAATTTAGCTAACTCAATATACCAACTTTATTCGAATAAAACCACACCAAGACACAAAAACAAGTTCGAACAGAAATTAACTTAAAGTGATTTTATTTTGCAAGAAATTTAAAATTTTTCTAGGGAAATAAATTCAGTAATAGGAGTGAGATGTTACAATTTTCAGCTTCTTCAGTGTTCCATGACTCTTAATATAAATAAATACTTAAAAAAGAAAAACTTGTTATGTAACATTACCCTAATGAGAACGTTCTATTAGGCAATTTCTAAAATTCTTTTATTATATTTTCTCAAGGCCAACAGAATTCTAAAAAATTTTATAGAATGGCAACGTTGAATGTATGAAAGTGCTAAAAAGCTTTTTGTTACTCTTGTCTCTTTTAAACAGACACTAACACACACACAAACCTTAACTTGGACAAAGCTTTAAACTTAAAAATGTTTTGCTTTATTTTTAGTTTGAAGGAAAGCGGCGACGTGTAAACACTGTCGTTTAGTTTAAGTGCGCGCGTTCGTTTCTTCAGTCTTTTGTTTTCTCCTTAAATATACGAACCCAAGTGCGATTGTGTGCGTGGCCTAAGAAAGAAATACGTAAAAATCGTGTCTTCAAATTGAAACCGTTAATCTATTTATTTATTATAGTTTTTTTGGTAAAAGAATTTAAAATACATAAATTTGCATAAAAACAAATGAAAATTTAACACAATTGCTATAAAGAAATGATCATAAAATATATATGTACATATTAAAGTTAGTGCTTTTCTTTGCCGATTTAAATTTGATGTCAACTCTTATGAGGGGTAAACAATTGCACGAGTTTGAAGCAAAAGCAAAAAGAAAATTAATAGTAAAATCTGTTGTCTTACAAATGATCATCATCAACTTATGGTTTCAGTTTCAACTCTGTGACATGCATGCAACTCAATTTTAGTTTACTCAAACAAATAAAATATAACCCCCAACAAAATATAACAGCAAACAACAGCAACCAACAGCCGCAAATAAATGTTTTAAAGCAAAAAAAAAGAAAATTTTAAATAAATTTCGCTTTTTAATTAAACCCGTTATAAAACTGCAGAAGCAACCAAGAAATTTTAAAAACAATCGAAAGTAGTTTAGAGCAAAAAAAAAAATAAAAAAAACCAGTAAGAAGTAAAGTAATGTTTTATTGTTCGTTTTTGCTTCAATTGCATATTAAACTGTTTTTTTTTGTAGTAGAAAGAAACATTAAATACCAAAACTAGTTCTGAAATTATATGTTTGCTTGCCCACCATTTGATTTTTACACACCTGAGTATTTATGCACAAAGTGTTTAAATATATAGAAATTTTATGTTAGACAGCTCCATAAATCTAACTCTAAATTAGTTGGTGAGAATTAATTTTTTGTTGCTTTTGTTTCATGTTTTGGGTTTTTTTCATTTTTTAAGGTCTTCAAACATAATCTAAGTCAACATTTTATGGGAGTTTTTTGTGATTACATTAAAAACAAAATAAATTTTTTTGACACAAAACTGTGCTTACGAAATTCGATTTAACCCCTTGGGTGCACCATGAGATTAAAGTTTAATTTGAAATTAGGCTGCTTAAAAATAATTCCCTTAAATAAATTCGCTAAAAATTACTTAAAAGCTTGTCGTTGTCGAAAAGTTTCTAAAAAGGTGTGTTTTTTAATAACTCCAAAACTGTTTATCAAATCGAGTTTCTAAACTTGTTTTATATCCAAAAATTTTGAGTTGAAAAGGGAGTAGCGCAGATTTGCTTTGTTTTTCATGAAATATTATACTATTAAACTTATTTCATACAGTGCTGCCAGTTTGAGATTTTTAATAAAATGTTTGGACAAAAATCTGTTTTGACATTGTGCGCTTTTGACCTTCTTTATTTAAATTTCAGTCTCAGAAATGCTACATTTGTTTTGATTTTTATTACATTTATATTTCTTTTTCTTTTTTGTACAATTGAATTTCATCTAATTCCATGATTTCATAGAATTTTTTTCCATTTAATTTAATTTTATTTTATTTAATTTTATTTTATTATATTTTATTTTATTTTTTTTATTTAACTTTATTTTATTATATTTTATTTTATATTATTTTATTTTATTTTATTTTATTCTATTTTATTTTATTTTATTTTATTCTATTTTATTTTATTTTATTTTATTTTATTTTAGTTTATTTTATTTTATTTTATATTTTTTATTTTATTTTAGTTTATTTTATTTTATTTTATTATTTTATTTTATTTTATTTTATTTTATTTTATTTTATTTTATTTTATTTTATTTTATTTTATTATTTTATTTTCTTTAATTTTATTTTATTTGATTTTATTTTACTTTATTTTATTTTATTTTATTTTATTTTATTTTATTTTATTTTATATTTTTTTATTTTATTTTATTTTATTTTATTTTATTCTATTCTATTTTATTTTATTTTATTTTATTTTATTTTATTTTATTTTATTTTGTTATTTTACTTTCATTTATATTATTTTATTTTATTTTATTTTTTATTTTCTTTTGTTTTATTTTATTTCATTTTATATTATATTATTCTATTTTGTTTTATTTTATTTTATTCTATTCTTTTGTTTTATTTTATTTTATTTTATTTTATTTTATTTTGTTTAATTTTACTTTAATTTTATTTTATTTTATTTTATTTTATTTTATTATATTTTATTTTATTTTATTTTATTTTATTTTATTTTGTTATTTTACTTTCATTTATATTATTTTATTTTATTTTATTTTTTATTTTCTTTTGTTTTATTTTATTTCATTTTATATTATATTATTCTATTTTGTTTTATTTTATTTTATTCTATTCTATTTTGTTTTATTTTATTTTATTTTATTTTATTTTGTTTAATTTTACTTTAATTTTATTTTATTTTATTTTATTTTATTTTATTTTATTTTATTTTATTTTATTTTATATTTTATTTCATTTTATTTTATTTTATTTTATTTTGGATTTATTTTATTTTATTTTACTTTATTTGATTTTATTTTATTTTATATTATTTTATTTTGTTTTATTTTATTTTATTTTATTTTATTTTACTTTATTTTATCTTATTTTATTTTATTTTACTTTATTTTATCTTATTCTATTTGATTTTTTTTAATTTCTTTTATTTTATTTCATTCACTCAATACAAGTTGTCGACATAACGTTTTCGGTAGACATCGTGGGCCAAGCAATAAACTTTATAAAGGGTTTCTCAGACAGATGTGATTGCATACTATCCCATTCGCAAAATTAATATAAAAGACTAAAATTATATAAACTACCACTGCTTTGGGAAGGCGAAGTAATATACATACAAAAAACGTTCATACGTTAGAAGTGGTTTTTCTCGACTTAGGCTGTTATCGCTTGAAACCACAGGTAACATTTTGACAACTGAAGACTGTTGCCACACATAATAATAATTTTAATTTCCATTGCGGTGCCAGTTGGCACGCCAACTGAAATTCAGTTGCCATCTGTAATTGAGCCATTGAATTAAGTTTACACAAACAGAATTTTTTCTGTTTGACCACAACATGGAAGATTGTTCTATTTACATATTGAAATGAAAAAAAAAATTCTTTACTTTTTTTATTTAGTTCAGACTTAAGGCTCAGTTAACCGACTGTAATGTAAAGTAACTGCAACAGTAGGAAACAGCTGATCGATATTTTTATATGAAAAGTAGGTTACGTTACATTACAACTCTATAATCATTTCCATTACTTTTCACACCACAATATCGATCAGTTGTTTCCTACTATTGCAGTTACTTTACATTACAGTCGGTTAACTGAGCCTTTATAATGTTATTTCGTTAGCTGAAATGCAAAATCACGTAAGTACACTTTTTTAAATTTTATGAGAGGGAAAAACTAAACAAAATTATTCAAGAATTTTTTTATTAATTTTTAATTCGGCTGATTATTATGATGAAGATCTAAAAATTAATTAATTTAAAATGCAATTTGAATTTTTTTTTTGCTAGTTACGTGGTTTTGCATTTCAGCTGGTAAATTTGTTTAATTTAATGTTAGTTATTTTCCTCAAAATTTGTCCTATGCCACCTGGTATCAAAGAGATTAATTAAAATTAGAGGGTTAATGATTTTTACACTTTTAAATTCTAAAAATTCTCATACTATGTATACGGTTTTTTTGTTTGGTGACGACATAAACACATCAACGAACAACAACAATAAGGCACAACAACACAATGATGTTTGTTGATTGTTGCTGGTGGTTGGTGATGATGACTAAATGCTAAAAAATTTTTATGAACAAATTGTATATTTTTAACATATTTTTTGTTATTGCTGTTGTATGGGTAATGTATGGGTAACGTAACAATGTACATACTACTAATTTAGTTCAAAAAAGCTGCAATCATTTTTGTTGTTGTCATTTGTAAAATAAAACAAATAATAAAAAACGATATAAAAAATGCAAAAAAAAAAAAATAAGTAAAGTAAACTTTGTGCAAAGTGCTGTGAAAATTTTCACAATAAAATGTATGTAATTTTTTGGTCTTGCAGTAAATTTATAAAATATTAAAGAAACTAAAACGTTATTTATTGTTCAAGCCCCACTTATGAGACCTGAGTATTCGCTCAGTTGGAAACCTTCCTATCTTTCTATTAAATTAAGTCATAAAAGACATTTACTATAAATCAACAAACAAATAAAATTGAGGTTTTTAAAACAAAAACGAAATACATATATTTGTAGTACATATACAAAATAGATTTTAAAACATAAAAGCCAGCAATACAAGAAAAAAATAAGTGCAACACCTCATCAACATCATCATACTCGTACATACGAAAAGAAACCCTAATAAAAAGTGAAAGGTAAAAAAAAAACTAACAAAAACTAAAGATTATATGAAAATAATTTAATCATAAGAAATATTTTAATACATTATTACATATTTGCATTACAAAGAAAAGTTGACGTTATCTATACTTACCCAGCTAGCATTTGGGTGATCATTTTTGGCAGAAATATCTTATATGATTCTCTACAGATCGCTTTTGATGATTAAAAAGTGATTTATCACTTTGGCGATTGAAAGAGGATTCACTTATGATTCATCTATATGATCAAATAATGATTTCTTGAAAATAGAGGAACATCATGCCAACCGCAAAAAGGTGATTTAAATGATTTATAATATGAAAATTGCTCAAAAATAATCAGCAAATCGTATCATAACTGATTCTTTGGTATGATTCATCTGTAGGGTACCATTTTCTCACAACGGGAGTATCATTTATGATCGAAAAATGAGCTCATATACGGTTATTTTTCCCGTCAAGCTGATTCGGAAACGATTGGATTATGATACAAAATGCTACCTGGGTATACATACATACACACACACACACGTGCACATCTACAGACTACATCCCAGCTAGCATTTTGTATCACAATCGAATCTTTTCCGAATCAGCTTGACGGGAAAAATAAACGCATATGAGCTCATTTTTCGATCATAAATGATACTCTCGATGTGAGAAAATGGTACCCTACAATGAATCATACCAAAGAATCATTTATGATACGATTTGCTGATTAGTTTTTGAGCAATTTTCTGGTAGTACTAAATCATGAAATAACCTTTTGGCGGTTGCTTTCCATTTTGTTCCTCTATTTTCAAGAAATCATTGTTTGATCATATAGATGAATCATAAAAGAATCCATTTTCAATCACCTAAGTGATAAATCAGTTTTTGATCATCGAAAGTGATCTCAGGAGAATCAAAAAGAGATTTATGCAAAAAATGCATTTTGTTTCACGATCAAATCTTTTCCGAATCAGCTTGACGGGAAAAATAAACGCATATGAGCTCATTTTTCGATCATAAATGATACTCTCGTTGTGAGAAAATGGTACCCTACAGATGAATCATATCAAAGAAGCATTTATGATACGATTTGCTGATTAATTTTTGAGCAATTTTCTGTAGTATTAAATCATCAAATCAACTTTTTTGCGCTTTCTTTGCATTTTGTTTCTCTATTTTCCAGAAATCATTATTTGATCATATAGATGAAACATAAGTGAATCCTTTTTCAATCACCCAAGTGATTAATCATCAAAAGTGATCTGAGGAGAAATACATAAGAGATATCTGCAAAAAATAATCACCCAAATGATAGCCGGGATGCCGTATCCCAGCTAGCATTTTGTATCACAAACGAATCTTTTCTGAATCAGCTTGACGGGAAAAATAAACGCATATGAGCTCATTTTTCGATCATAAATGATACTCTCGTTGTGAGAAAATGGTACCCTACAATGAATCATACCAAAGAATCATTTATGATACGATTTGCTGATTAGTTTTTGAACAATTTTCTGGTAGTACTAAATCATCAAATCACCTTTTTGCGCTTTCTTTGCATTTTGTTCCTCTATTTTTAAGAAATCATTATTTGATCATATCGATTAATCATAAGTGAGTGCTTTTTCAATCACCCAAGTGATTAATCATCAAAAGTGATCTGAGGAGAAATACATAAGAGATATCTGCAAAAAATAATCACCCAAATGCTAGCTGGGATATACATACATACTTAATTAATTAAGAAAATTCCTCATACATTTTTACTGATCTTGGTCTAACAAATAAAACAAAATAAATTAACTGCATGAAGTTACATTTTGATAAAATTAAAAAGAGTCTGGTGGTGTTTCGAAGGTGATGGGAAAGATAACTTTTACAGGTTAAATTGAAGTTAATTGATGAAAACGTAACTGAAAATAACGCACACGTTAACGGAGCATATAATTTAACAGTGAGAGTATTTTAACGTTAAATAACCGAAAGGTTTAAATAAAATACCGTTAGGCTTTTGTCGGAATTTTTACAAATTTTTCTATTCATAATTAATTTGGTATTGTGTGTTTGTTGTACAATAATATGTACAATGTACATACATACATACATGCTGACAGACATAAATATTTATTTGATATTGTTTGGTTGAACACTTCTGATACGGCATTTTACGTACATGTGTACATACATATGAATGTATGTATGTACGTACGCACATATTTTCAAATCAATTTAATAATTTATAGGAGTGCAATGATGATTTTTCTAAAGATTTCGTAATATGAAAAACACACGACCACTGTTAAAAATTAATATACTAGTTAGACCAATTGAGGGTGCTGTTAAAGTAAATCCCCAGATTTTTTAGCAACATTTGCAATCACAATTGGTTGCCTGTTTAAGACTAAGTCAGGGTTATAATCAGGTTTCAACAAATTATTCTTAGGCCCAATAATTGACTTCATTTAGCTAGTTTCCACTTAAATTTAAGTGGCACTTAAATGTAGCTTAATTTTTTCAGTGGTTAATTAAAGTTCTTATTAAATTACGGTGAAAGTACGGCAGCACTACGTAATTTCCCAGTATTATGGAAAGCTTTTTAAACAACAGCTGCTTATTATAAATAAAAAAGTTAGGTTATCAAAATGAAGGAAACTAAAATTGCATAAAAACACATTTTATGAATCAGAAAGAGCATCAGAACTCTTTTTTTTTATTTATTTTTCCATGATATGAAACTATATATTACAAAATCCCGAAAACATTGTGCGCAAATGTGCGTCTTTATATTAAAAATAATCTTTTAATTTTACAAAATATTTTCTTTTTGCATATGTAAAGGGTACTTATACAATTCAGACATTTATTGCAAATTTTCATTGAAAAGTGCAATGTATGTAACATTTTTCCTAGAAAAGAAAACGCCATAAGATATATTATGTATATACCATATAATATTATCTACTAAAATATTTATTCAAAGCAAATTTTTTATTTTAACTTTTTATAACAGGGAGTTTCTAATAATTTTTGATGTAGAAGATGACAGTCAAAAACATTATTTATGCAAAAAACGGGATTCAGATAATCCCGAAAATCCCGGGCTTTAAAATTAAAAAATCCCGGGCTCCGGGATTTGAATAGTCCCGAAAATCCCGGGATCTCCGTGCTCGGGATTTCCCGTTTAGCATCTCTAGCCTCATTGACACCGGACACTGCCTTGTGAATAAAAATGTGCAAAAGGCAGAGTTGTAAAATAATGAAACTTTCCTCTGTCTCTTACTTCATCACCTATCTTTGCTATCACTATTCCTTTTATAAAGAAGGTAACTCCTAGTAATATTAGTTAACTGATAATCGTTTTCATATAAACCAGTCTATTTTATTTTTTACAGGCAGTAGTCGGTAGCCTACTGTCGTGAATGTGTTTATTGTTTTACACAAAATTGGAGTGAGTTTTAATTTAAAATAAAGAAAATATGGCGTAGAAGAGTATCTACACTGAAAGAATTTTCGGCATAAATTCTATGAATTTAGGCATTAATCTAATGAAAAATTCATTAAAATTCAACCAACGTCACGCTTCGTTGGATTAATGAAACCAGTTTCGTCAAAATTATTTTTTTGAAAACTTTATCAAATTTATTTAACAGTGTAATTAAGGCAGTGCTATAACTTTATCGAAACAATAAAATAATTTCATTAATAGAATGAAATATCTTAAATATAAAGGGGTTTCTTAATAATTAGAAAATTTTGTTGTCATAAATCCAATAAAATATTCTTACGAAACCAGAATAGCAACGAAGGAATTCCAATGAAATTCTTTCACAATATTCATGAAATTTTCATTGGATTTGTGAAATTATCATTAGATTTGTGAAAAAAATTTAATGACTTATGAAGCAAAATTCTTTCGGTGTATGGGTGCGGCTTTTAAAGGAAGGCTTGTGTAAATGACAGAACTAAAACCTTTTGTTTTAAATTTAAATAAGATTGGAAGAGATTTTATGGTAGAGTAAGGTCTTATAAAAATTGTTGACCTATTTAAATTGTATGTTGAAATATCTTTATAATAATGTATACATAAGATGCTCATCTGAATTAGTAATTTATCCGCCCAAACTACTGTAACCAGACAAAGTCAATGAATTTAATTTTCATAATTTCTATGTATGTACATACATACCTCATTTCAGTTTCATCTTCATGCTGTTTTTTGTCTATTACGTTTCTTGAATTTTAATTCGGTTGCATGTTTGCTTGGCCTTAAACTCAAAACCAAACCTATCTCAACTCTCTCAACACCTAAACAAAATTTCAATTTTATACTGTTTTATTTAATTTAATTTTTTTCAATCCAGCCATGATCATCATCAATGTAAATACCTGCATGCAAACATCGAGTACTATTAAATACATTTACATTTCCATTTAGTAACGTCATTGTTTGTAGAGTTTAATGAAAATTAAGAAAAGGAAAAAAAAAATCAAAATCTTCTTCATACAACATGCTCATCATCATCATGTAAATGATAATGGGGAAGATCATTAGACGTTCACACTCACGCACGCGCGCAAACACATACACACACACACACACATCCCCACTCATATCATTCTCAATAACATAAAAATGTCTATTACGCGAATTATAAACTAATTGTATTGTTTAAAAGTTTATTGGCTTTTTATGGCATGCATGCATGCTGTTCATTTATGTATGAATGTATGCATGCATATGTATATATTTTATATACATACATATGTACATACATATGTATGTACATATGTATGTATATACATACATAGGTATGTAAGCATTTCTTATAAATAAATTAATATTTATAAAGGGTGCATTTTTGGTTTTGCTATTTTCAATGCAAATTTATAAATTTCAAAGTCTAAAGTGACAGTTTTTGCAATGCCAATCGATAGAGAAATGCAATTTTTTGTATAAGAATGCACACACATACATACATACATACATAGTAAAACATCCATGTGGGACACACAACCCAACAAACCATATGCTAAATATAACTGCAATGGAGCATAAGCTTGTCATAAACACTTTGTAAATTTTTGCGAATTTTTGTTGTTGTTTATGATGTCCAGTTATTTTGAACGCGTAAATTTTATATTATTTGTTATGCAGGGTATACACGTTACTTAATTTCGTACTTAGCGTAGTATGAGTTGTAGTACGGGTTTTCACATACACGTTACTAGCAGCAGAAACACTGCGTTTTCTAAATCAACTCCTCATAAAACAAATTTTGCTGTACAACAGCATGATACACAATATTTATTATCGTACTTAGTGTTTTTACATTAATTTATATGTAATCTACATATATACATATGTATGTATATAAAACAAGATGTGTGTACATACAACGCATGGACTCCAAAACGGCTCGGCCGATTTTGATGAAATTTTCAGGGAATCGTCAGAATATAATAGGCGAGTGACACTGTGAAGTCTGATTTTTGATTTTCGGTCTGCGGACGGAGGGGCTTGGCAAAAATCCAATTTTCATATATCACCACCAATGCCATATACATATTATATATATTTTTTTTTTGCGGGGAGGGTAGGGTTAGCGAGGCACATCGGGTTAAGCTAGTATATAATAAAGAGTAGTTATTAATAATTAGAATATAAATTTTCATTTAAATATGGCTACTATAATCATGATTAGAAAGTTATTTTCCTGGAAGCATATTCTATAATTAGAATTATAAGCTTGTTGTATACTATAGGTTAGCAATATTATCGCAAGGGTTTAATTTTCTTTATAAAATAATTGTTAATAAGCCTTTCACAATAGTATTCACAACACTTTTCTAAGCTTGAGGCTTATGGTAGCAAGTTTATTATAAACTATTTCCATAGAGTTTTGGTTTCTTGGGAACTGAATGATATACCTATGTAACTCTTAATTAACATTTCAGAAAATCTTGTTCCACAAAAAAAAACAACACTATTGCAGTTACAAATTTATTTTTGTTCTAATTTCTTTGTACTTAAAAGGAGTGTTTTGTTCTTTGAAGTGAGTGAAACAAAAACAAAACAAAAACAACGAGAACGATTACTCAATTTGTTTGTGTATTGTTTTTGCACATGAGCACAAGCTAGAGAACACAGCAGATCGGATGGAAGCTGGTTAGCAGCACCCACCTGCCACAAACATTAAATGTGGCTCCGTCCGTTGTAACCACATATCATTAAGATTAATGCCACGTAATTGAGGTATAAAAAAATTTCGAATCATATTCCTATACCGTTTACCATTGACAGTAACATTCTGATCATTATCGTTTTTGAAGACATATGGGCCAATGACTCCTCCAGCCCATAAAGCTCACCAAACAGTAATTTACTGTGGATGTAATGGTGTTTCGACAAAAGCTTGTCGCTTCTCCTCACTCCAAATACGACAATTCTACTTATTTACGTACCCATTCAACCAGAAATGGGCTTCATCGGAAAATGGAAGAACGTGCACGATGAGTTTGACGAATAGAACAATTATTTTGATTAAAAATTTCAACAATTTGTAAGCGTTCCTCTGGTGTAAGTCGATTCATAATGAAATTTCAAAGCAACTATCAGCTGTTACATGGGTGCTGACATAAAGCAGTGATGTCAACTCAAAGTTGTGATACTCTAAAAAAAAACATCCTTTACTATCACTTTCTATTTATGTATATTTTTTAAACTAAATATTTTGTAGAATATTGCGACACTTTTTTAAAAATCAGAAGCATATAATTTTATTGGACCCTTTTAAATTCTTAAGGCCGGGGCACAATAAATCCGTCATGCGCTAAACTTCGCCTTTTTCAACTGACAGCTAAGTTGAAATACATGGTCTCTTATGAGGTCGGTTACAGTCAGTACGTGTCCGTCAACGCAAAGTACAAAATTTGGTCAACTCTTAACTTTTTGCGTACGTTGAGTAGAGGCAACAAAAATAAAATTAAAAAAAAAAGAAATAAGCGAAATAAATACAAAAAGTTGAATTTAAGAAATAAAATGGAGAATCGACCTGCAGAAGATGTTCAAATGCTTCCGTCAATAAAGTACTCATTGTGCCAACCTTTTCCGTCGTTGCGTTAATGTCAGTTGAAAAAGGCGATGTTTTACGTATGACGGATTCATTGTGCCCCGGCCTTTATGTTTGTATTCGTATATTGTAATTCTCAATTATGTCTTGAGACTTTATGATAATTCTATTTTACAGTTGTGGTATATATGTATGAAAAAAGTTTTATGATAGAAAAAATAATTCGTTATAGCGAGAACATTTAGCAAATCAAAAGTAAGTTGTATCTCAATAAAAGTTTCCTTACAGAGAAAAATACGCTATAGAAAAATTCCTTAATGGGGAGATAAAAACGTGAGCGAAAGCTTAACAAAATACATTGTTCTCAAAAATCGTTCGTTATAGAGAAAAATTGTTTATAGAGAAGTTCATTATAGGGAAGATCGACTGTAATACTTTCTTGCAATCCAAAAACGTATTGTAGTTTGACAAACAACTCGATTGTTACTAAAACAACAAATTTAATAAAAAAAATAATTGAGTTGATTTTATTTCCTTAAGTTCCAAATTTTGTGGTTGTATTTGCAAAAGTCGTTGTCATCACAATTTCAATTAAAAATTTAATTGTCTTTTTTCAATTTATAACAGCATATGAAAATTTTGCTGATTAAAGAATTCAAAAGAAATAAATAAAACAATAATTTTTATCAATTTATATATGGACTTGGCTTGAATTTAATGAAATATGCTGAAAAAATTTTAGCTTATTATAATCCCAAGTGAACCAAATTCGCTCTACATTTAAATTCTTTTCATAGTTCTGTATCTGCTGGGTATGTGATTCTATTTTTCGAATAATTTGTTACATTTTGACTAAATAATTTGTTAGCGCTGAATATTATTTAAATAAATATAGAAATTAAAATTGTGGGTTTTTTTTGGTTAGAAGAATGTTCAATGTTATTTAAAAAATTTTTTTCGGAGTGTTAAAAATTCTTAAGCAACAAAAAAATTTACATACTTTGTTATTCTTGCAAACCACATAATTTTTGTTTAAATATAGCGACAAGCTATGAAAAAAAACAGCAAAAATATTTTCATTGAATATTATAAAACTAAAATGTTTTTCCTTTCCATTGCATTAATTGATTTATGTATTTAAAATTAGCTGCAGAGTAATAATTAGTGTTTGTGGTTTTAGATAAATGCTTTTAGGCTACAGTTCAAATCAAATGATTGATAGATTGATTTGAGCTATAAAAAATATTTAAAGATAGTGAAATATTTAAAGGTGTATAATCTATAACCATATAAAATTCTTGATTTTATAATAATGATGTTGATTATTTCCGTTTCATCTTCATGATGGGAGTGTGCTTGCTGATGGTGTCATATTTTAAAATTTTTTTTTGTTTTTGATGTGACCCACACAAAATGGCAATTCATATAAATTAATTACAAAACAGCTTTGTATATACGATAGTTTATAATATTAGAGTATTGAAATAATAGTTTTAAATATTTCATTGATATTTAAAAAACTTTGTTAAGCTAATAAATTTTTGTGGAGGTTTTGAAAATTAATTTGCATTAAACATTTTCACTTGAGCAATTTGGTTTTGCTACTATTTCATCAAAGATCTTATGGCCTTGATGTGTGGAAGCCTGCAATTTTGATGTAAAAAATTTCGAATTTGCAAAGAAATCCAAATCTGTGTTCCGAAGGCATATTGCCTTGATTATTCTCAATATTTTCATGCTATCGCGTCGTAGAGAAGTGCGTAATAAGATTCTACGCATATTCTTATGCACTTTCATTTATGATTTGTTCATGCAATGATAGAAATCACGATAAAATATAACGCGTTCACGCCTATCATTGGTTAAGCTGGAGATGATATTGTGACAGCAACAATAACTGTCATAATTTCTTATCGAAATCAGCTGTCATGTCAGTTCCTTTTATTACATTAAAGCTGACTTCCAAACCTCATCAATATAAAGTTTGTATAGCTTTTGGATAATATATTTACATATATTAACCGTGAGCATGAACTTGTCGACGGCGATCTTAGAGGATGTGTATTGTGAATATTTTGTACTGCGGCGTTATGCAACACCACATTTTGTTCGACACAAAGCAATTGACCTTTTAGAAGTCAGCCTCATTGTCATGGTACAATTGTGGCTTAACAATAACTGTTACACAAGGCTGTATGTTCCACAAGATTTCCTACAAGTTCGGACTAATGAGATTAAAAGGAAAATTACTCTCTGAATTTGCAAAAGTTAGCCAAAATTGCTGGAACGCACAGAATCATAATTGCCGATCTTAAAATACTAGTGCTGCTTACTTTTTGAATTAAATTTTATTTGAGTGATTTTAGTCGCTTAAAACGCATAACAAGATAAAAATAAAAAAATGTGCATCATTGGCAACAGCTGTAAAAACTAAATGAAAATAAGTTCCAAAAAAGTAGAACCTACCTGAATTATTTAAAAAAATCATAAAAATAATTTTTTATATTAACGAACTGGAGAAATATGCACAAATATACACTTACAACTTAAGCTTTATTTCAAAAACATTTCATTATGTTTCTTAATAAATTTGTGTGTAAAAACTTTTTTACTTTATTTGCAAATTTTATGATTAATTTTTCAGTTTCATATGTAAACAAAAAAACAGCTGATTATTCAATTCTTGTCCGAACTTACCCAGAAGAAAAAGTTCGTACAAGTTTGTACAGGAAATTAAAAAAATTACTCTCTCATTCGCTCTCAAAATTGCACGAAAATTGCTATCTTGAACGCTTTTGGATAAAGCTTAAATTATACGTGACATATCCATAACGCCATAGCCATAACCAAACCAAAATTCAATTGGTTTCTATGGTGAGAGTTATTTCGAGTCTCTCTCACTCTCACTCTCACCATAGAAATCAATTGAATTTCGTAAATTTCCTAAATAATTTGTGCTTTATTCAAAATAACATCGGGTTTTAAGATTTAACCACCCTTTATATACAAGTTCGGACTGTTTTGTTATTCATCTGGAACAGACCTAAAATGTTTTTGAAAGAAATTAGCTGTCATGGCAGTGTAACGTCATGACATTTGCAGCCATTTTATAGAAGACGACTTGCCGATACTGTGCGCTAAAATTTTAGTGTTACTTTTTGCTCTTTTTTTTTTTTTTTTAAGTGTAGATCGCGATTGTGGACTTTATTGTTTAACAGCGTAAGTGCTGCCAATTTATTTTGTTTTGTCATAAATGTCAAGGCGGGCGATAAAAAAAACTCTAGTATTGTTAAAGAAAAAACTACTTTGATTTATAGAATAATCTTCTTAGTTGATTTACCTAGGCCATTGAATGCTTTCTAAATTAATTAGGTGTCTAAATCAATTAGTCGGAGATCAGTTAAGTGGAAACTACTGTACATGGAGTGTGAGTGGCAAAGAAGTAAATCAATTAATGTCCTAATTCTGTTCGACGATACAATCGGCTTGTCTATGGACGAAAAAAGCAGCAGTTGTGATTCTTTAAAGCATTATTATTTATTGTCTATGCTAGAAGGTTCGTATATTTGCTTCATGATTTTGTTCCAAACAATATATACAACAAATATTTTTTCATATATTTTTTAAACTATTTTATAACACTTTAATTTAATTTTTATATTTTTAAAACATGGCAATAATATTTGTATTTTTTTATTATGAAATACAAGAACCATTTTTGGAGAAAATAATTTAGATAATTCAAAGACAAGAACTCAAAAGTATTTTCAAATAAAAAAGTCCTAAAACTTCTTACTGAATTAGGGCATAAATATATTCTATTAATAATAAAATTTTACTCATATCCATAAAAATATTAATATAATTTTAATATATTTTTTTTAATTTTATTATGTTTATCAAGAAGACACCTGATTTGTTTTGTTTTTGTTCTAATTTTTATTTTATTTTTTCAATAGCACAAATGTGAATCAATTATAAACATTTTACATTCACATTTAAAATTGGACAAAATGAATATAAATCTGTTTTTGTAGTACAAAACTTTTTTTGTAGCCTGCTAGAAAAATCTTTCATTGAAAGCAAAATGAAGTTATGAATTTCAAAGGTGCGTTTTCTTATGGTACTTTCAATAATTAACCGAGATTATATAATGAACAAACTTAATTATTTATACGCAATTTGTAGAAAACCAGTTAAACTTGGCTTAGATGACAAAATACATACTAACAATTAAAACATACAAACTAACGCATAAGTGAGTGAGTATGTATTTTAATAAAAAAATTAAATCATTGATTAATACCACAGACATTCAACGACAATTCGCATTTGTTGCTTTACAAAGAAACAAAACGACCGGATACATGCGCCTTTAAGAAACAAAAAACAGAAGTTAATAAAAAAAATTATAAAATAACACTTTAGTATGCTCATATATGTATGTATGTACTACATACATACATATATAGATATGTACATACATATGTATATTATTGCACAATAAATAAAATAAAAAAAGACTATAAAATAACCGTTGTTCGTAGAGAGACCGAAGGCGTTTTTTTTTGGCCGAAGCCGAAGAGTTATGAGAACCATTAAGCAGCTTAAACGAATACCCCTACTACGAGTATATTTATAAATATTACATGGTTTTGTATTTAATTTCCTTAGTTATCTATTAACCAGCTAATTGGCCAAATTATAAATCCATAATTATTTTGCAATAATCCTTCCTGGCCTATATGATAACAGATATATTTTTCAGCAGAAATTATGACAATATAAGTGTTATTGGTTTTCCTCTACCGATAATTTTTTTTTATTTCCTATTGCATTTTAATGACTTTTTTGCGGTAAAACAAAAACCCATACACCAAACCCGCTCAAACAAATTTATCAATTTCCACTTGCTGCCTTCTGTTTGAATTTTATATGTATAATTTATTAAATACAGCGAAATGAGAAAGGAAAGTTAATAAAATAAAAAATAAAAAATAACAACGTTCTTTGTTTGGTCTTTTGCTTATTTATTCCAAATGCCAATTGGACGAAGAAGGAAACACACAAAAAAATATATATAAAAAAAATGAAAGAACAGTTACTATCAAACTGTCTTGTTTATTGCTGTTATTGTTTTTTGCTGTTGTTGTTGTGGTTTCAATGAAAACAAAAACAAAAACAAGATCTATTGGAGCTGTTTTTGTATTTTATTTTCTGTATTGCATACAAAAGTGAGTGTAAAATACTTCTTTTGCATATACTACAGTTGGAACTGCATTATAGCAAAACAGGAGAGAAGAAAACAACAAAGATTATGAACCGGTATTTGAGCGAGGAGTGAATGAATAGAATGGTTTTAAACAAGACTCTTATTAATTAATTTAAGTCTAGTAGACGCATTTTCTGAAAATTTTTACATGCATTTTTGCATGATTCTATTAGACATTTTTAGTGGACGTTAATGAAATCAAATAACATAAAATTAGTTGTGCAATAGACTGAATGCTATTTGTGTGCATTTATTGTACATACAGACATACATATGTACATACAAATGGGCAGATCCACTGTAAGGTCTACCGTCACAAATATATTAAAAATTCTTGAAACAGTTTGTTTTATCATATTTTTACAGAAAAATTTTAAATCAAATTTAACTAATGTAAAAAAGTTTTACATTTATATGTACATACATACATAAAACATTTCGAGATGGTTATTCAAATACAAAATCACAAAAGCACACCTTTTTTCATTTCGATATTTCATTTGCTCGTTTTGTTTCGATAAACGTTTTAATCAAGAAAATTTTTCTGAAGTTACAAAGAGTCGATGGAGAATGCATAAGAAGCTGTGCGATTGCAAATAACTGTAAATTTTTACTTTTAGTACCTTTTGATGTCACGTGCGACATTGAAAAATAAAGTATACTCAGAAGGCTCATCAAATATTCAATACAAACAGAGATTTTTAATACAATTAAAATAAAATATTTTTTTGCTGAATCGTGGTACTTAGTATATAAAGTTGGTCACGTGTGACATCCTAAGAAAAAAATTAAAAAAAAAGTTTTACATAAAAAAATTTTAAATTTTTATTTAAATTTAGATGAGTAAAAACGGCGAAAAAATAAAGAGTTTTGCAAACGGTGGAGAGCTTATTTTAAGGAAGATGAAATAAAAGAACAAGGAAAAATGCGAAATGCTAGGGAAAAGTGGAAGACGTTGGCTAACATGGGGGGGTCACACATTCAATTTTTGCCTTTCAATTGCATTCAATTTACAATACACTCATTTTATATGGCAATTTCATTTTCAATTTGAACATCTCGTCACACATTGATTTGAGTTGTTTCTTAGTCGCTGTTTATATTTAAAAATTGAAATTGATTATCAATTTGTGTTACAGCTATTAACTTGAAGGAATTTTGACACACAGTATATGTGATGATTGAAAGCGATTTATTGCACGTGTGGCTGCAGCGTAAAGCAAAAACAAAAAAATTAAATGATTGAATAGAAAAGGCGGAATGACCGCATACGTAAGAGGCAAATTCGGCAGAAGCTCTCAGGAATGCGTAATGCCGAAGAAGCCTTAGAAATGCAAGCATAGGTTTGCAAAAGCTGTAAAAAAGTTGACAATGCATTACCATTAAAAGTACAGACGAATTGATAACCTCCTTCATTTCTGAAGTCGGCTAAAAATATAATCAGCTGGGATGGCGGAGAAGTAAAAACTGCTACTGCTTATTGTGCAAAAAAAAATTTATTTCATTTGAAAGCATTTTTACTTAGCTTGCCGTTGTCGGAAACGTTGAATGCTATTGGCAGGCGCAGGCTATTTTGTAGAACTTAGGAAACAGAAATATACATACTGTCAATAGCACAATATACATACACAGTTGTCAGGAATAAGGCTGAATATAAATATAATGATGGAATTATATGTCACGTGCGATATGTCACATGCGACTGTGATACAAATTAAATTTGTATAAAAAAAATATATAAATCATTTTTGGCTAAAATCAAAACCGTTTTGAAAGAGACATTAGTGAAGAACATTTTAGATTTAGTCCAATTGAAATATTGTTTCAGGTTTCGCTGAAATCAGCATTTTAATTGTTGCAAATGCCCTGGTTTTTTCAACTATTTTCAAAACGAAAAATTGCCCAAAATAAAACTCAACACAAGTTACGCTTATTGTAATATATATTTTTATTTATTGTAACTTTTTTCACGTTAGTGAAAGTATATGTGACCTTCTCCGAGAAAAAAGAGCTAGTGTGTGAAAATGAAGTTTTGAGAAAAACACATATAAAAAATAAAATTTTAATGTTTTTATCATTTTTATCGATTTTGACACATATCCGTTTTTTGACACACTAAGTCCCTTTTCTCGGAGAAGGTCACATATACTGTACATACATTTTATTAGGTATTCTGCATGACTTCCAACGTTTTTCGCTAGCTTCGCTCCCTTAAAATACATGTTTTATGTATATAAAATTTCTTTTTTTTAATTCTGCACGTTTTATACGACTAAACTTTCCTACTTATCTTTTAGCAAAAAATGTTCTGTTCTAATAATTTTAATTAAATTATGAAAACTAAAAATGGGTAATGGTGCTAAAATGCTTAAAAGAAATCACTAAACATTTTATAATTAACAAAATGAACTTGTTTGTTTTTTCTCTTATTATTGCAGCTTTTTGTTCATTAACCCTAAAAAGATAATCTGCGTAAAATTTACGCATACTCTTATAAAATATTATTATTTCTCTCTGTTTATAATGAATTCTCCGTTGTACTCTTTAGACATCTCAGTCGTTGATCAGAGCTTCAATAAGACGAAGTCGTAGCTGCCATAGGTATTTCTAATTTTGAGTTATAACGGGTATGTGAGTCAAAATTACGCATGATTATCTTTAAAGTGACTTTCAAGATTTTTATTTTTATGAACATTCGTATTTTTTATAAGCACTTATGGTGCATAAATTGTTAAATTTTGTATTGTAGTTTTAAAGAGATGAAAAACTATCGATCAAGGCCCGTGGCAACATCTATGATTCCTCTTGACGGACCTCCTATAAGCCAAAGCCATCTAAAATGGTTTATGTGCTATCATCTTGTGACGAAGATGCTTCTATTAATGAAGCTAGTGGAAAACCTGAAATGATTATGTACTATAATCAGACTAAAGGTGGGGTAGACACTTTAGATCAAATGTGTTCTATCATGTCTTATAGTAGGAAGACGAATAGATGGCCTATGGCTGTTTTTTATGGGATAATAAATATTTCATCAATAAACGCATATATAATATATAGTCATAATGTCAACAGAAAATGTGATAAGGTTCTAAGTCGAAAACACTTCATTAAAAACCTTAGTATGGCACTAACATTATCATTCATGAATATGAGACTATAAGCACCTACTTTGAAGAGGTATTTGCGAGACAATATACACACAATATTGTCAAAAAATACTGTACACACATCGAAAGATAGCACTGAAAAATTTGCGGTGGAACCAGTCTCGAAAAAACGTATTTACTGTACGTACTGCCCATCAAAATTGAGACGAAAATCAAGTTCATCGTGCAATAACTGCAGAAATGTTATTTGTCGCGAGTACAACATTGACATCTGGCAAAGTTGTATTTGACTCATTTTTAAAAACTTTCATAAGCTTATTTTATAAAAACTACTTTGTTTATATACTATATAAATTAAAATGACTGATTAGAAGCCCAAAAACGACTGATAAGTTTTCAAAGAAATGTGTTCCTTAAGTTTGGTAAATTGCTGAAGTTGTTATTTTGTTTTTGTTTTTTCCGATAATAAATATAAATAAATATATTAAAAACTTGGGTATTTTTACTTCAGTTATATTGAAAAAACTAATCAACATTACTTTATTTTAAATTAATGAACAAAATGCCACAATTTAGCTTTCCAAAACATATGCGTAAATTTTACGCATGATTATCTTTAACGTATGTCAGAATATGATTATCTATCTAGGGTTAATAAAAAAAATTATGGCTATTACTTTATTTGCGAAACGCTTAAGCTTTAAAATTAATCAGCTTAAATAACAAAAAAAATGTACCACATGCAAACATCAACATCAACTTCAAATCCATCATAGCAACTACGTTAACAACATTTCAAATAAACACACTACTAGACTGCAAATACTACAAATTTTAAATGCAGCATTTGACAACAAAAAAACTAATTCCAAAATTAACAAGAAAATCATAAAAAAATATATTTAAACATGATAAAGAATACTAGTTACTAAATCATAAACTCATTTGAGAATACATTTCAAAAATAACAAAAAAAAAAAACAAAAAAAAATCAGAACAAAAGAACTTGAAATAAGAATTCGAGTTTAGCAAATGACAAACAATTGATGCTCTAAAAAATTCACAACTAGAAATTCACATTTCCAATAAACAAAAGCACAAAAATCTATACCAACACAAAAAAATAAACAAGATACAAATCAATTTTTCTTTTTCTCCAACTATCAAATACAAAAAACAAACAAACAAACACAATTATTTACCATGAATTTTGAAAAATCCAGCGAAACATTTAAAAGTGGCAGCAGTGGTGCAGTCGGCATTGGCGGCTTAAAGAATTTTTGGAATGATCACATTATGGAGCGTTTCATAAAAGCAAATCTTTTCGTTATATGCTGCATTGCAGCTGGTCTACTTTTGGTAAGTTTTTGTTTTATATTTCTTTTTATTTTTTGTTATTTTTTTATAAATATTTCTTAACTTTTTTGCCAATTAAATTAAGTATGTAGTTGGTTAGTTAGTCAGTGCCATTCGTAAGCTTGAGAAAAATCGACCAAAAAAAGCTCGAAATAAGAAATCTATGTAATACAAGGTTAAGGTTGTATGCCAGCCTCTCGCCAAGTTTACTGAACAATGAATGGTGCACCACTTGCCTGCTGTGATTTTAACTAATCGTAAAATTTTAATTTTTTTTTTAACAATTAGTTAGCTCTCTTTTGTGATGAACAAATTTAGAATTCCTTAGTACCAAGACTAAGCTTTTCATTCACATCGGAGCTCAAATTGTGGCCTAAAATATTAAATGAAATTTCAAATTAATTGATACATATTAAATTTAATTGAACTAGAATGAATAATTTCTTAATCGGGACTAAGAAATATTTTTTTTTATTTATGTATGTGATTTTCAAAAGAAGAGAAGAATGATTAAACTATAATTTTTTTTAGCTGGGTGAAATATCGGGATTTGTGTAAGAAAAAAATATTTCATTCAATAAGAATTTTAAATACTAAACTTAATTAACACCGAATAAAAACTTCAAATTAATTTAACAAACTTACTGCCAGTTTATAGAAGACAAGTTAAAAACTCTCGTCTGTCTATTTACATTGAAAACAAAAACAAATTTGAGTCCTTTGTTTTTGTTTTCAATATAAATAGACAGAAGAGAATTTTTAGTTTTTTTTTTAATAAACTAACAGTAAATGTATGTATGTATATATTGTATTTTTAGTACTTATTGTCATTCCCTGGCACACGCAGCGTTGCCATAATATTTTTTTGAAAAACTGTAAATTTAGAAGAAGAAAACTGATTTTCAGGTGAAACAATTCCTTGGCATGGGGAAGGAGGGGGAGGGTGTTAACGTCTTTTCTTGATATAGTTTTATCATGACTTGATAATATTAGCTGATTTTCCTTATTTCTTGATTATTGTTGCTTAAATGTTAATTTTATTTTTATTTATTTACGAGTATTTGTTTAGGTAAAATAGTGTCTCTTATGCCCGTTATTCCTAGTCATAGATATCTTTAGTGTACAGATATCTATCGTGTAAGTAAAATTTTATAAGGCAAAATCGTAGGTAGAAATCTTAGATAAATTGCCTATTTGTAGAAATAACGGGCATTAGGGATGGTTTAAAAATTTTACACCTACATTAGATATTCATCATCAATAAAATTTAATAAGTCCTAATTTTCACGAGGCAATTTTACTTGCGCAAGTCTTTATTCGTCAAATTCAAGACTTGCGCAAGTAAAATTGCCTCGTAAATATTGGGACTATGTATAAGTAATCGAACACGACTTGCCCAAGTAAACTTGCTCTATCTAAACGCTATAGCAAGTTTAATAGAAAATTTTATGACTTGCGCATGTTAAATTGCCTCGTGAAAATTGGGACTAAGTTTATAATATAATAGTCAAAGAGAAGGAAAATTTAAATAAAACATCTTCAGTAGAATTGAAATTTGTTTGATTCGTATCTGAAATTCATTTAACTTCACTCAATTCGTGAATTCTAAGCATCATTTTGAAAATCTCGTTTTCGCGAATTTGAGCTATTTTTCCTATATGTAATTTGAAAGTTTTATCATGATAAAAATATATCAAAGTTAACACACTATGCATGTATTTAATAATTTTGATTAAAAACATCCGGAGAATCTATCTCTGAAAATGGGCTCCAGTCACACTATTGCGTTGGATAACACTGGGCAACATGAAAAAATAAAACCATATACGGCCACCACTACATGATAAAAGAGCAACAAAAAAGAAGACCCGTCTCTCCCAGTTTCGCCCCAAGTCATGCACTTTTTTTTATTGGTCCCCAACGATTTGGGGCCTCGGTATCATTTTTGCATTTTCTCAGGCTCATATCTTGCAAAACGTTCGGAATTTTGATTTAATCTCTGAGCTAAAGTTGTAGCTCTTGTCATACAAAACAAAAATTGTGAACATATAAAATCAAAAAAACTTTATCTTCAAGATCAAAATCACAAAAAATTTAAAAAAATTCGATTTTTTTCCCCCTGTTCAGGTCCATAGGTAGCAAGCCGTTCAAAATTCAAGGAAACAAGCAACTACAAAAATGTACCTAAGTTTTCAATAAACAACTTTCTAGAACCAGTATGGCAGCGCTTAGGTAGGCGCAAAAGTGAAAAATTTCCAAACAAATGAAATTAAAAAATGTTCGGGAAATTTTCCTATTTTTAGTAAAGATTTTCACACACGGTAATTTTTGTTGAACAGCTTTTGAGTTTCTCGCTCATGAAATCAAAACTTGTTAAGTGTGAAACCAGTCCAAAGGAAGAAAAGCTAAAGTAAGCTTTTTCATTTCTAAAATAAAAAGAAATTATCTCTTAGCTTTGCAGTTACATATTTTTCTTATTCAATTAGCTTAGCTGAGATGCAGCTGATTACAACAGCATTGAATTCTTTAAACTATTTTATATATAATAATTTACAATGAATCATGTATTTTTTCATTCACAAATATTTTTCTTTCCTTTTAGATTGTTTACTTGGGTGCATTTTCATGTGAAGTATCATGGATTTTGGAAGCTAAGGGCGATTTACCTTATTCGTCCTATATTCTGTGTACGCAATATTTTGTAGTGTTTGTGGCCACAACAATATTAATACATGGCCTAGTTACCGGACTGCCATGGGGCCTATTTGCTTGGTCGGTGGTTATAGGAATTCTTTCGATACCAGAACTAATATTTGTAATGATAATGACAACACAGCACTGGGTAAAATTCATGAAATGATCAGGGGGCAAATTACGGTATTCGTTATCGAATACAATTAAATTTGTATAAAACTTAAATTTCGATATCGAATGCTGCAATTTGTCCTCTGATGTATTCACTGCTTTTATATAAATTTTATAATTAATATTTTTTTCTCTTTTATGTTTCTTTCCTCTAGGGCCTTCAATCCGTTCATGGTTTAACTGAATTAGTTGCATATTTGGTGCGTTTGGTAATTAATTGTTTTGCTTTGATTTGCGTGATACCAACTGGCTTAAGGTATGTGCAAAAATTATTACATGTATTATGTTTATGCATTCGTAATTTTAAGCGAAAAAAGTGCAAGTTGAACGAATGAAAAACAAACATATGTATTACAAACCAGGCTAATGAAAATTGTTTGAAAAGAAGGTGTAGATTATTTAATTTATCATAACTTCTTTTCACTTGCTTTTGTTTCAATATTTTTAAGCTCATTTGCTTTAGGGAAATTTGGCAGACGTGGGATGGAAAACAATAAGGTTAAGTAAATTTAAGTTTATCTAAAAAAATTATTACAAAATTATCTTGTTTCTAAATAAAATCCTAAAAACTATATTCATAAAAACATTTTTGATTCGTAATGATTTGCAAATTTTTTATTATTTCTTTTATCAACACTTATTATTATTATTATTATACTTTTTAAAAAATATTTGACAGTTGTGTTAAATTACAGAAATTGGCAACAAAACTCATTTTGCAAATGCAAAAAAAAGGAGGAGGTAAAAATAAAAAAAAATAAAAATCAGGAGATATATTACACAATTCTATATTGAACCAAATTTCAAAATATTTCCATTTAAATTCTACTTAAAAGTTTTTTGAAGCTCCATTTAACAACGAATGGCATGATTTGTTCCAAAAGATTTTAACTAACCTTTTGTAGTTTATTTAAAAAATAAACCGTTCGCGTTGTGGAAATAGGGGGTTATATTACCTGTAAGTTCTCTGGTGCTCTGTAAAATATTTTAAATGTGAAAATCAAATACATATTTAGGAAATTCACAAAGTGTCATAAAGTCATATATTTTAAAATAATAACATGCAAATTAAAATATGACACACAGTGGACAAAACACCTGAACGCTAATGATGAAGCCGTAGCGGCCTTTGAAAACATCATGTTGTTACGTTCTACTAGTGTTTGTCAGAATAACTACATAAATTTGCGTTTGGTTTCCTGAAATACGAGCTTGAGGCTAATTAAAACCAAACAAAGTAACAAATATTTTCGTAACAAAATTTTGTTTTTTACCCCGTTGTTCACTCGAATAATTGCTTAAAATATAAAATTTGTTCCAATATTGGACAACAATAAGAAAAGAGTGCTTAAGTCGTATTTAACTGTTTTGTGGGAGAGCACTTTATTATTTTTCAATCCATTACTGGAATAAAATAATTGTTACAAATTTTAATTAAAATTACTGTGTAATCGAATCAATAACCCTAATAAATTTCATTTTTTAACTCTATTAAAGAATTGTTTGTGTCTTAAGTCTTTAAAGTGAGACAAACTAAAGTGTTCGATTCTTAAGTCTTTTGTATGCACAAAGAAAGTTTGTGACTTAAGTCTTTAAGGTTATTCTAATTAAAGTGCTCGTTTCTTAAGTCTTTTGTATGTACAAACGAATCTATAAGAAGGTTTGTAGCTTAAGTCTTTTAATTGAATACAAATTAAAGTGTTCGTTTCTTAAGTCTTTTAAATGTATAAACGATGCTATAAAAAGGTTTGTGTCTTAAGTCTTTCATTTAATAAACGTTTCTGGCTTAAGTCATTTAGCATTTGCATACTTATGAAAAGAAAGTTTGTTTCCTCAATCTTTTGATTTGTAGCTCATAAAATAAATCTAATAGATCTAATTTTAACTTTAACGATAATTTGTGCACTTGTTTTTATTTTAAAATCAAAAATTTTTTTAAAATAAAATATTTTTCTACTTTATTTCGGGTTTTTTTCGAATAGGATTTTAAAAATATGTTTTGGTTTATTTATTATAAAACTAATCGGTAATATGTGCATACAATAAAACAAACAAAAATAGATATTTATGTGATGGAAATCGTTTGATTTTAAATATAACGATTCGTTTTGTAAAGGCATGGCTGATGGATTTCATATGATTACTTAGAAATAGTTTTGAACAAGTCTCAAGGTGAATTCGCCCATATTGTCAATACAAAATGATTTTTATATGCAGTTTGACTTCTCTTCTCTATAGATAGAGAGAGAGAGAGAGAGAGAGAGAGAGAACTGATAATGGCTGGTCAGCTCTTTACTCATTCAGTGTATTGTGCATGCATAGGAAAATATGTTGCGGGGTGGAGGATAGAGGAAGTAGTGTCTGAGGCAGACGAATTGAACTTTTAAACATTGGAAGTGACAGAAAAGACTTCTTCAGTAGTTTCGAACAATACGGCTAAAAAATTAATTTTCTCTGTAAAACATGCGATTCACTGGCCAATCGATCGCAAATTGATGTGCTCTCAATGAAGCACGTGCTGTCCATAAAAAATTTGCAGATTTCAGAAACAAGGTCCCTCATTTCATTAGAAAACATTGCGCTATAGTAGCAATAGAACAAGGAAATGCACTGCACATTGCTGAAGTTTTTTTTTTTAATTTTTATTATGAGATCATTTGTGAAACTATTGGGAATATTTAATTTCCTTCTTTAAATTTTAATGACTAAAATTAAACTTTATTTCTTTCTCTTTTTTCCCATAAGATGGCGTCGCGAGTCCCAAGTTCTCAATCAACTGCAAGACTTAGCCACACGGCTGCAGCTTCAAACACCACCGCCCAGTGCACCCATTACCAAGAGCGATTCTCGACGTGGCAGTAAACGTTTACAAAATCAACAAACAGCTTTCGAAAATGCCGGATTTCAAATAACTGAACAATCGAATAAGACAAGCATTAGCGGCTCACAGTCGCAGGGTCTGAATGTGTTTGGTTCGCAAAATGAATTTAATGCCAGCGTATTCGCATTGCCGTTTATACAACAGTATGCGGCACAAACAAATACTACCAATAGATCAGGTAAGATGTGTATCTTTTCTTTTATTATTTTAAATTTTACTAGGACTAGTTATTTTGTTTCTTATTATTATTTAAAATGGGGCTAATGTTTTTATTGCCAGTAAAATTTTAATTATTATTAATTTTTACTTGTTATAGAAAATGTAAACCTCAAAGACTTTTGAGAAAATATAACCCTCATCTAATGAACTTTTGTTGTCTTCACGAAGATTTATCGACTTCGTTTTTGTATCTCTCCCAAAGGGACAAAAGGGAACGGAAAGATTTATTTGCCATAAAGTTCTGAATACACCAAAGCTCGAAAATAAACTTGAACATCAAAAACATCAGCCTTGCATTTTTTTTTTTAAATTCATACTAGTGTTGAATTGGTTCTTTATTTTCAGTCGTTAAGCAGCTCTGGGTCGGAGAACATCTCTCGCGTCATCGTAATTATTTCTTAAGTGCGGTCACACTTGTATGTGTTGTTTAGCCTTCGAGAGTTTTTTGTCTCGCTCGCACTGGTTGACTGATCTGCCACGGATAACCGTATAATCTTGCAGTTTTGTGTGGAATTTCTTTAACAACCACGTTGCTACTTCCCGTGTGAAGGCATATGTCGTGTACAGTCAGTCACAAATCTTTTTAAACTACTGCTAATAAAATCTTGGGCATACGGTCTTAGTTACTTCGCCCAGCATAGGGCCTCATGAGGTTTCGGTAATCAGATGGTTTCAGGTGAGCAGCTGATTGGGCTAGCGCATCCGATCCTGTACCTGGGCTGCCATCATGGCCCCCAGGCGGGCTGGCTTAGAAGTCTTATATCACCTGTATATAGCGAGCCGCTTGTTGCAAGATCCGACGCCCGCTTCCAGCCGCCTCTAACATGAGGAACATCCGCTGGCAATAGGTGACTATTGGTTATTTGAAGGCACCAATAACTCGCCTTGACGTTCCAAGTATCGTAGGCACTCAGAATTTGTTAGGAGTTCGGCGCCACCCAGAAACCCTGTGAGACTCACCACTTGGAACCCCTGATTGTCCGCAACTACATAAGCAGCTACTCCGCATACCTACGGAACTTTCCTCTATCCGCAACCTTTGGACGCGCCCGGTAGCATTCAGCTTTGCTTCCCTTCCCACATACTTAAAATAAAATACTTAGTGATCAAACAGAATAAGCCTGCAACTTCAGCAAAAATCGCTGTCAAATTAACAAAGCCCATAATAAAATCTACAGCAATAAAGCTTATGTTTACGGCACGTCTAATGTAAGCTCAAATTAGATGTGCAATATCATATTCCCTTAGCCATAACCAAAACTGAAATATGTAAGAGCATAAGAAAAAACGCTCTCAAAATAAAATATATTTTATCTCTCGACTGCTTTTTGTGTCAATTTGTACGAAAAATGTGTTCACGACGCAATTCTGTTTGATCATTTAGATGATGTCATATAATGATTTATCATAATTATATGCCAAAGAGGGGAGTTTCAGATGTAGAGAGCCGTTGCATTTTTTTAATCTCTGCCAAAATTATTTGGTAGAATTTTGTTATTTTTGAAAAACTTTGACTTGTTTGCACAGCATTTTTATAAAGTTAGCAAAATTTTTATTTAATTAATTAATTCTTATTTTATTTAACAAAGGAGATGTACATATGTATTTTGACTTAATATACTAGAATCAATAAACAAAATGTTACTAAATTTTCACTCATATAGGACCGTTTGCATTTTCGTTAACGATATATGTACATACGTATAAGTATAATTCATAATTGTAACGTATTTCGTATAAAAGTACATTCATTCAAACCAACTCTCATTATTAAAACGAATAATCTTTTACTTTTAGGCAATCGAGCCCAATCGCTTATGGACCTCCGATGTACTTTGCCTGGTCTTTACAATCCCCGCTATGTGATAGAGAACAGCGATGAGAAGAATGGCAAATATTTCAATATAACTATAGACGATTTGAAAAATAGCCTCCAGGATACACAAAAGCAACAGCCGTCTTCTCTTATTGGCTCAACTTCAAATGATCCCATTTACTGTTCCATAGAACCGAAACAACCTTCGCCACCCCAGCAGAGAGGCGGCCAACATCCGCAACAACGTGAACCCATGGCACTGCCACCCTATGTTCAGGCAAATAAACAGGCACCACCCACAAAACTGGCTCGTAATTGCATATCATTGGAAAATTTGGATGGCATAAGTAAAGTGCAAAATGATTTGGCCATCTATGGCAACAATTTGTTGCAGAACTACAACCAGCAACAGCAATACTATTTGGCCATGTTGGGCTATATACAACAACACCAACAGCAACGTTCCCAACTGCAATTGCCCTACAATAGCAGTTTAAATATCTACCGCAGACCGGGCAGCCAAACAAGTCTCGATGCAGCTGTATTCCCAGGAGCAACTGCTGCTCCTTTGGTGCAACAGTTCCACAGGCGTAGCTCGCAACAGCTGCAATATTACGGTGGCTTCGGTTATGCCAACTACACAAATCCCTATATAACTGCCAATAGTAAGTTATCTTTAGGCAATGAATCCGATGATTATCGCAAATATCGTGATGTGGCCTTATGAGTGGCAAGTGATGGTGTATTTTCCTAATACATTGCATAAGCAAAACAATAATAATTAATGTGTAATAAGTTTAAGTAAGGTGCTGCATTGAAATGAGTGTACTTTCAAGTCATTATATTTTTTTACGTACTTTTTGCGCCCCAGCTAAAATGCAGAACATCATAGCGTACTTGTGTTATCAGTTTGTAGAATTTCTTGGTTTCTAGAAAGCCCTAATTATCTATTTAAAATTACTGCGGTTATTTGCCAGTTGACGTCGGTAATACAATTTTTGGAAGTTGCTATCCACAGAGACAGAGACATTAATATTATATTTCTTGTAATTAACACTAATTAAACTCTTTCAATAAACAACATTAGGAGCATTAAATTGTGGTACTAGTGATCATGGCCCTGTAGCGATCACCACTAACTGTAATGGGTCTTATCATGATTGGCATATTTCGACTTCGACTACGACATTTTGGTCCTAGATTAAAAGTAAAATGTTGCTATGTTCTTTAATCTAAGCATCGTAGTCGAAATCGAAGTCACATACTACGTAACGTCTTTTCGGAATTTTCATACTCCACTCCCATTGTAACGCTTTTTACAAAATTTTCAGCATTAATTTTCTAAACCGTAACAAATCAAACCGATATACATACATACATACACATAAAGTTAATCATAATAATTAAAAATTTGCTTTTCATTCTTTCGACGATATGTTATTTTGCATTTTAGCTGGCGCTATACTTTTAAATAACTTCTAAAATTATATCGGTTATTTCGAAAATCACACAGATAACGTTTTCTCTACCATACATACATAGTTCTTATGCTACGAGTACTTTGCCCCGGTCTACACAAGGCAATTTTAGTTGCTAAACTCTTGAGTTTATAGAAGTGAGAAGAGAGAGAGAGAGAGCTAAGAGGAATGTTTGCTTTGTCACTTACAATTTTTGTTTTTTTTATATTTCTTTTCCTTCGCTTTTTCACAATATGGCTGTTGTATATATAGTACATATTTGTTTTAAATGAATCGCCCTTATTCCCGTTGTCGGCATCGACGTCACTTTTAACACAATACCAAAAAATTGGGGCTTGCGTACCCGTTGTCGAAAATAACTGACTCCTGGGGATCTACCTTGTAATTCGAAACGAAAGAAAATGCTTTCGAATTTACATGTAATTAACAATCAAATTCGAAAGAAATTTCTTTCGTATCGAATTACAGAGTGGACACCCTGTTGGCAGGTTTATGCTATTTTCTACACCTTGTGGAACGGAAATAGATTGTCAGTAGCACAAAATTGTTCGCGAGATCGAGTAAACAATTTACCAATTTTTTGATATTGTGTTAAAGTGACGTCGATGTCGACAAGTCGAATTACGGCAATTTTAGTTGAGCAACTATTGAGCGTATGGAAAATAGAGAAAATAATGAAGAGAGGAGCCATCATATTTTCCTCTCGCGCCCATGAACTAAACTGCGGCGAACGCTGCATACCACATTACATCTCTTTAATGATGTTTGTCATACTTTGTGTTCAATGAATGCTAGCTTACAAAGTGTACGAAAGTAAGCTAGATTGTATTCGGACTGCCCACTGCCAACTTACAATGTATGTTAGGCAATGCTGAGCTTTTGTGCTGATTGGATGAACACTTCCGTATCTCGCTTACTTTGTGTGCAAGTGAAAGGTATTCACTCCACAAATGCGGCACTGCATTTGAAAATGTATACTAGGTACGTATATGAGGTGGTGTGCCTTACTGTCTGTCTTACATGTGTGCATCGAATCATCGTTTCTGTAATCGACATTTTCGCCATTGAGGTTGGTCAACTAAAATTAATGAAAGATGAAGAAAATACGAGTGCGATACTTGCTGGGACAAAAATTTCTTATGTAAAAGCAATTTCAAAAGAAAGTTCTAAAAACTTGAGCAATTAAAATTGCTGTGTGTAGACCGGGCTATCTTTTAGATATAGAATTTGGGTAAATAAGTACTTTCATTTTCAAAAAATAGTGTTTAGTCGGTGAAATCACAACAACGCAGTGGACATTTTGCATGCATTACCATTATCATATTAACGAAAAAAATATGTACATTAATTTGGTTTTGAGCTCCCATTCAGTTCAGTACCACATGAAAAAATTTAGCAATTATCCTATTTGCCGAATTAAAAAGAAAATCATAATTGAAAAAGAAGAAATTTAAATTCGCGAACACATCAAAAATTTCACCAAAACGACAACTTGATTTATGTGCATAAATGTTTGAGATATTAGCTTTTAGTTTTGTATTCCTATTACAAGTTACAAAACCTAAAACAAAGACTTGTACTCAACCCAAGAAACTGGCCTTTAAAACTCGTATTTTTATTATTGATTTTTATTGTTGAAAAAAGGTGTAATTTCTTATTGTGTGACTTTAACGGCTTTCGAAATGACTGGTTGAATTTTTTTTTTTAATAATTTTTTATGCTAATAATTTTGTTTAATTTCTTTTATTACTCGTATATATACGAAAATCTTGTTTTTAACACCTTTTTATACTGTCTGTTGCTAAAAGAAGTTAAACACACAAAACCCTAAATAAATTAATGTATCGCATTATAAATATTATCTAAACGTTAGCCAAAGATCAAAAACTAACTCAAGTTAAAAACCAACTATAGTTTATTACAATTGATTTAAAGAAAAAGAAATGAATATAAAAGAAATTATGAACAAAAGTTGACATTTTTGCTAAGATGAAATTGTAAATTTATTTTAATTATGTATCTTTTACTTTTAATATTTAAAATTCAATTAATACAACGATTCTTTTACTTAATATCATTATAAGATTATCTAAAGAAACTTATTTGTAAATACTCGTTAAAAATTATATACATTGTATTTTAAAATAAACTCAATTCGTTTTACGAATCGCAATGCACTTTTGTGTTTCGTTTCGTTTTGTTTCATTTAAAGAAGTATTTATTATAATTAATTAAAGTATTTCTCTATTTATTGTTTATTGCAATTTTACTTATAATAAATCAGCTAGTGGATTATCATCGACAGTTTTCGATTTGGAGACTTCGGCTACAGAAGTAGGTTTCGTGGCTATAGGTGCTGCTTTGATATGTTGAATATTTTTTGCTAAAGGATAAATAAAATTTTAAGGTAAATTATTTTAATATTTATCTCATTTAAATTTCACATTGCATTGCAAAGGCGAATAATTATATACGAGGGCGGGTCAATAAGCATGTGACATTTTTAATTTCCCGCCTCCTCTTAGCTGAAAAGGTAACACTGCTCCTATCAACATTTGAACTAGCAGCGCCATTTAGTTTGTGCTTGACAACCATTTGATACCAAACTACCGTATGATTTGAGAAGAAAATGGCAAAGTTAATTTCTTGTACTCGTTAAGCACAATCACTTAAACTAAGCCTAAGCTTGATAAATATTAGGGGTACTCTTCACCATAAATTTCAATGGTTAAAACAGTGTTTTAGTGAATTTCGTTGGGGTCGTACAAGCACGGAATATGCCGAATGTTTTCAGTTCTCAGTTAAGGAGGTCTCTACACCAGAAACAATTGAAAAAATTCACGATATGGTGTTGTCCAATCGCAGTTTGAAAGTTAGAGAGATTGTGGAAGCCATAGGTATCTCACACAGCTCAGTGGTTTAAGTTATTAATTATGACTTGGGTATGAAAAAGCTTTCCGCAAGACGGATGTTGCGCAATCGTGTGAGAAATTCGCACAAGTGTTTGGTGTTGTTCAACCGCAATATGGACGAGTTTTGGCACCATTTCGTAACCATGGACGAAACATGGATTCATCACTACACAAGAGATCAAACAGCAGTAAAAACAGCGGATTTCTGGGGAGTGAATCAGTTCCAAAGAAGTCTAAGTTAGGCTTATCTTGTTTTTTTTTTTTATGTACGTAGTTTAATCCTCAATGATTACCTTCAAAAGGGTAAAACAATCAATGGTGAATATTATTTCAATTTATTGGATCCATTTAATAAGGATTAAAAAAAAACGACACCATTTGGCTAAGAAGAAATTTCTTTTACACTAGGAAATTGCTAAGGTTTCATGGAAAAAATCCATGAATTGGGCTACGAATTGTTCTCTCATCTACCCTACTCTCCTGATACAGCCCCGAATGACTATTTCTAGTTCCCAATCCTGAATAAATGGCTCGGAATATCTCAAACAAATACCTCGACAAATCTAGCGTTTTAGAATGGATAAAAAGATTGGAGATGCGTTGTACAAAGTGTATGGAGCTCAAAGGAGACTACGCCGAAGGAAAGGAATCATATAGATTATATTTAAATGCTTGCGTGAAGCAGGCAGCCACGTAAACCAACCAACCAAAAATAAATTTTGTTTATCCTAATATATGTGTTTCATTCCAGAAGTCACGAACTCTTCATAAATAAAATATAGAAAGCTTATATTTAGTGGATCGATTAAAAATAAGTATACCCATTCTCGAAACAATATTTGTTACTTATTTTATAATAGAAATAATACTAATGACATTTAATCGAGTATTACAAAAATTAGTCTGTTCGTGACGATCTTAACCTTTAGTTTAGGTAGCAGGTTGCTGAGAAGAGAAATTAAGTTTTAAGCTCCTTGACAGTAAACTTTCCTGGAGAGAAAATCTTCAGGAGAGAGTAGCGAAAGTCTCTATGGCAATATACGTCTGTAGGAAGGCAATCGGCTCTACTTGGGGAATAAATCCTAAGGGAGTCGGTTGGATACTAGAGATGGTTATAAAACCTTTATTATTTTATGGAATTTCGGTCTGGTGGAAAGCACTCGACTCAACGAGTAATCAGTCCCGTGTATAGGGAATTCTCAATTCGAAAGCAGTCTTCGTTGTGTTGGCTTCTAATGGACTTAACGGCTAGAAAGCCAGCTCTACGTACAGCCGCCAGACTAAACACAATAGGCTCATGTATTCACCGACTTTGGGGGCATGCAAGCATTTTAGGTATAGTGGATAGCATACCGGATCCTATTGACTACTGCACTCCGAAACCCTACTTCAATAGGAATTTTCAAATTTCATTGACAGAAGGGGTTTCCCCACTGAACGGAGCCGTACAGGTTTTCACGGACGGTTCAAAGAAGTGTGAGAGTTAGTGGGGGCATTTATATTCCGGAATACGGAATTGAAATGTCCTTCAGACTCCCGGACGAATGTAGTATATTACAGGCAGAGTTATCTGCCATTAAGAGAGCGACACACTGGCTAAGGTTCTATCGGATTTCAAATATAGATATCCATATTATAACTGACAGCAAATCTGCTATTAAGTCCCTCATGGATGTGTACACCACATCCTTCCTTGTCCAAGAATGTCGCAAAGCCCGGATGACCTGGCAAGGAGAGGAACCCTACTGGGAGGAGTCGATATCGACAATCTCTGTGATCTCCCACTCTTATCCTGCTGGAGAAGTTTCGATGTTACCTTTCTTGAATTAGCTCAAAACAGAAGGCGCAATGAGCCCACATATGCAACAGCGAGAACACTCTGGCTTCGCCTAAACTCCCATAAAACGAAAAATCTCATGAACTTAAATAGGAAGCACATGAGGAACCTAGTGGCCACGTTTACCGGTCACTATCTTTTCCGAACCCATGCTAAACGTATGGGTCTTCCGTATAATGACTACTGCTACAGTTGCAATGACGAGGAAGAGGAGGAAAGTATCCCTCATCTCCTGTCTTTGTCCCACTCTGGAGGATTTCCGTCTGCACCTCCTTGGCAGAATATCCTTCGGCAGCTTATCCGACTTATCGGAAATCGAACTCAAAAACTTGAGCTTTTATATTAGGAATAGCGGCTGGTATAGCCACCGACTCCCCCTCCCCCCTTAATCCAAATTTTTTGACCCACTCTCACCTCTCACCTACCTAAATAACTATTATTGCTTTTCTACTTCTACCCTTCTCACCCACCTCCCACTCTCTCTCTCTCTTTCTCTCACTCTACCTTCTTTTCAACTTACAGATATCATTATAATGGACCCAAGTGAGCTGGACTCTAATTTTCGACTTTTCCTTGCCAGCAGACTGCTAACCTAACCTAACCTAACAAGTAGCACAAATGGATCTTTGTATTGGACCCAAGTGAGCTGGACTCTAAATTTTCACCCCTCCTTACCAGCACTGCTAACCTAACCTAACTTTAATAAATAAATAAATAAAAACCTATTTAAATATACATACATACCAGTGGCAGTTGTTATTTTTGCAGACCCAGCGCCAAACAAATCATCTTCATCACTGTCTAAATCACTAAAAAGGCTGGTATTTGTTAGCAAAGCAGCAGGTTTTGGCACATTTTTCTTTAAAGCACTTTTGGACGTTGTGTTTGAGGATTTAAGAAAATCGTCGCTATCACTCTCATCCCCAAATAAAGAGGAGGATTGTGGTTTAGTTTTAGTATGAAGTTTTCTTGTAGGTTCACTTAAAATTGTAGTATTAGACTTTTTAGTGGATGAGAGTTTTCCAAACAAATCATCACTGTCTGTTTCGGAGTCCGAAAAGAGTTTGGTATTCGATTTTTTGGACGTTGGTATGGAAACTTTGGGCATTTCCGTGGATGTAACTTTTTCCACAGGTATTGATGTTTTTGTTTTTTGTGCAGGTGCAGTAGATTCCTCCTCATCAGTTTCACTGTCTAAAAATGATTTGAATTGAGATTTCGCTTTGATGTTTCTCTCTTCGTTGCTAATGGCAATTGTTGATCGTTGTAATACGGCCGGCTTGAAGAAATCATCGTCGTCATCATCATCATCATCCAGAAAAGATTTAAATTTGTTTGTTGGTAATGGATTTTGTGGTTTTGGTCCAGCTGTTGCATTCAGTTGGGTTGGTTGATTATTTTCGCGCTCTTTTGTTATAGTTTCCCCTGTTGTAATTTCACTTGCAACTTTGCCATCAATCTCTTTTGTGACTTCAATGTTTATCTTATCTGCCAAGAGAAGCGAAGAGACGGAAGCATTTTCTTCACAGACTTTCGAAGAAGTTATTGCGGAAGTATTCACTTCGCTTTCTTTAACTTGAGCTGTTTTATTGGAATCTAGAACGCTAGTATGCGATGTTTTGATTTGTTTAAAGAAATCATCCTCATTTGCTTCCTCATCTTCAAAGAGTAATGAACTGTGTTGTTTTGGTCTAGCAGTTTCTTTAAAATCATTTGTAGTGTCTTCTAAAGTCTTGTCCTTTACCAAATCAAACTTTTTGAGACTTTCTTCACGCTTATCCTCAAATAATTTAGTTGTTGCTGATGTTGTTGTGTCATAAGAGGGATTATTTCTTTCCATATTGTGTTTTTGAACATCCATAGTGGTGTTTGGTTTTTCAGGCGGTGTGACCTTTCGGGGACTTTCTTCACGCTTATCCTCAAATAATTTAGATGTTGCTGATGTTGTTGTAACATAAGCGTGATTATTTCTTTCCATATTGTGTTTTTGAACATTAATACTAGTGTTTGGTTCCTCAGCCAGTGTGATATTTTGGGGAATGTTTATTTTTGCCGGAGGTTTTATTGCTTCCATGATTTCGTTTTGAATATCACTTTTTTCATCCTCACTTTCTAACGATTTTTCTTGTTCAATTAAACTCTTACGATAGTTTTCTTGCCTGGCTCTGCGTGTGGAAGGTCTTCTGGTAGCCGGACCTTTAATACGATTTTTAGTAACATTGGGTAAAATGTGTTCAGTCTCAGCGGTTCTAGGAGGCTCTGAAATATTAACTTCATTTGCTAGATTATGCCTCTTTAAAGTATTAATGTCTGACTTTATATCATCATCATTATGAGGATTTACACTATCTTCTTTAGGCTTGCGTAATGTATTATTAGCTCCAGGCAAAAGAGCTTGTATATTTATATTTATATTAGGCATTTTTAATTTTGAAACTGGACGTTTATTAGAAACTTCCGTAGTATTTTTATTATCAGTTTTTATTGTATCTTGCTTATCATCAGGTACTTTGTGATCTGTCATATCTTGGCTCGAAGAATATGGTTCATCACTGAAATTATTATGTTTTAAAGCTTCCTTTTCCTTTTCTGTATGCTGTTGATTTAAAGCCATTAATGTCTCATTGAAATCATCATAAAATACGCCATGTAAACGTTTTGTTTGAGTAACATCTGAAGCAAGATTGGATGCACAACCAGCACTAACATCCTCATCACCAACATCATCATTATCATCATCAGGAGGTGTATCACTAAACAATTGTAGGCCGGTATAAAAGGTGTTTTCTATTGCATCTGTTTGATTGTTGCTGGTACTAGAAGCAGGTACTTTGGGTAATTCAGGCTCATATACATCATTTTCCAAATCAATAGTATTATATTTGCTATTTAAAGTATTTGGCGTTTTTGCAAGTGTTTCAAAAAATGCATCATCATCCTCCGGAGGTTCATCTAAGAATAAAACTGAGCTAAGGTCATACTTATTGGCTGCAATTGGTTTTTCGTCCTTATTTGCTGGAACTGACGCTAATGTATCTTGTGTTAGGGAGGGTGCCGGGTTATGGTCATTAAGTTCCTTCTGGTTTGAAGGTTCAAAGAGACTTTCTTTTGTTGTTAAATTGTTATCAGCCTGAAGTGAATCTGTATCTGTATTTTTAGGTATTTTAGCTACTTCTGGGTTTATAGTTTGGGGTTTATTAGGGCTTTTACTAACAAGTTCTTCTGGCCTATTAAGCTCTTCTTTTTGTATAGAATCGCTAGCTGGCAATTCACTAGTATTTTTCAATTGATTCTTAGATATTTGCTCAAAATCATATTCTTTTCTGACAGTTGCATTTTTTTCAGATACTTCTTCTTTGTTTGCCACCTTCTTAATACTTGTTTGCTGTGGAATGTTTTTGCTCTTTTCCAATTTTGCCGAAAACAGATCGTCCTCTGCATCTAAATCATCAAATAAGTTTACCTTCTTGGATTTATTATTATCACTTTCCTCCACAACTGCTTTATCTAATACCTTTGCACTTGACAGAGAACTTTTGCTTACGTTTTCTACTGCTGCTTTATTAAAATCTAAAACATCTCCATTATCTTCGGTATCATCGAATATATTTTGTGTTCCTTTCTTAGAAGTTGTATTAATATCTTTAGAAGCATCGGCTTTAGGTAATTTTGAATTTATTGAAGGTTCACTAATTGCTTTATTGAATAGTAAAGTTTTAGTTAAAAGGCTATTGTTTGCTGCTTTAGGCGCTGACTTTTTGACAAAAGCTCTTAAGAAATCATCATCATCATCACTGTCATCGAAAAGAGATTTGGAAGTTTGAACTATAGCTGACGGTTTGTTTATAACAATTGGTTTTTCTTTAACTGCAGTTTCTTGCGGTGCTTTATTTTTAGTTAAAACCGATAGTACATCGTCTTCATTTATGTTGAGCTCATCCTCATCAAACAGATTTACCGTTCTGCGCTTTATGCTTGGATTAGAATGTATAGAAGTTGTTGCCGGGGTTATAAGATCTTCCGGTGGTTCAGCAAAAATATCTACAAAAGGTGCTGGCTGACTTCTGAAAGCTGGCGGATTTTCTTTTGCAGGCTCTCGACGATTATTATCCGTATTTTGGGTTATAATTGATGCTGAAGAAACCGATGATGATCTCGTAGATACGACATCGTCTGGTGGTTCTGCAAATAAGTCAACAAACTGTTGAGGTTGCATTTTATATTGCAAAACGTTTTTCCTCTTATGCGTAGTAGCTTTACTTGTTGCATTTTCCGAATTTATGGAATTTATACTTTCGGATCTTTTAATTAAATTTTCATTTTGTTTTGTAGTCTGTTGTAAAGCTTTCTTGGCCAACGAAGAAGATGTTGTTGATATTGAGGACGTTTCACTTAACGTAGCTTTACTTTTGGCAGCATTGACGGTTAAAGGAGTGCCCGGATATAAAGCTTGGGATCCTTGCAGCGATGAGGCATTCTTAACCTCAATGTTTGCATTTACATTTTCATTGTCTATCGAATTACTAGAGGCCCATTCAGTATTAGACTCAAACGACTCATTGTCATCCAAGTGTGACGTTGACGATGACTCGGAAAATACTTCAGATATCTCATCACCTGAACAGCTATTTTCTGCTTGATTTTCATAAAGGCCCACATGCCATTTGGAATGCCAGTCTTTTGATCCAAAAATGTAAGGTAAAGGCCTTTCATTGTATGGATTAATTGGTTGATAGATACATCTGTAAGAAAAGTACTACATATTACCTTAGTGCGGTATTCAAAAATTAAATAAAATTAAATTCTATTTCAAGCGCGCTTTAGACAAAATTTTTATGGAAGTTTTGTTTTAACAAACACTTTATAACCAAATTATTATTTTTTTTAGAATACGGCAGTAACTGTTTCAGTAATAAGTTTGCAATTTATTACAAAAATTTATTAGATTTGGTTTTGTATGGGAAGTCTACAAGATTTTGCCCGAAACCTCCTAAGTACTAGACTTTGCTCATATGTAAACGCACTATAAGCAACTTTTAATGAAATTTTTTACTATTTATTCTTTACATATACATACATGTATTCTATTACGATTACACAAATCTTATTAGATACTTATTTCTATCAAAAACCAATTAATGCAAAAAAAATAATGCTTACAGAGCAAACGAAGGTCGAATAATCACAAACGTTTCATTTCATTTTGTTTATGTAGAAAAGTCGTTTTTTAAATTTAACTAGCAGAGACAACAACCAAAAATTTTAGCAAAACCCATTTTACAGTTAACAATTAACAATGTTAATAATTTATCAGTTCTAGTAAAATTATGAATATAGAAAAGTAGTCATCATCAGCGGAAAACTAAAGAATAATACAGGTATCACATCAAAAAAATTAAGCTTCTGATGAATCTTTAGAGAGCAGATTTAGTGGCATTTTAAAAAAAAAATTAATTTTGTTTCCTACTTAATAAATATCAAACATCGTTATTTTCTTCAAATTAGTTTTTCGAAAGTTCCAAAATTATTTAAAAAATGCCACTAGATCTGCTCATTAAAGAGCGATCAGAAGGCTTTGGGATTCTCCAGTTTTCTACAATGAGCACTAATCTTCTCAAATTAATTTTGCAAAAGATCTAAAATCATTTCCAAAATGCAAATAAAGTTTGCTCTTTTATAATTCCCATTTTAATGACAAAATTTTTACTTGAAATATTCTTCAATTGATCGATTCATTATGTATTATGAAAGTCGTTGTCGACATGGCGTGTATTCCGCACTTGTGTGCTCGCTGACGCCTAAAATTGTCTATTATTGATAGGCACTGGCCACTTTCTTAACCATAACGTATAAACAAGCTGAAGTCATTTTAGATAAAAGCAAACATTGATATAAACTGGGCTTTTATCCATAAGGTAAACATAGTTTGAATAGTTATTTAAAGACTTACGTTTTTTCCGTTGTGCTTTCCTCATCGTCAGAATCCTCCAAATCTATTGAATATCTCTCGTGGCAATTTCGAAGAACTTTAAGATTGTTATCCAAGAAAGTTGCGAGTACCTGTTTTGGTGTAGCTTGTTCGGGTTGCTTTAAGAGATATGTAAGTAAGGATTTATTAATTCAGTTGTTTATTATTATTATTAACTTTTAAATTATTAAAGTCAAGTTTAATTAAAATTATTAATATAAAAAAAATATTTGTTGTTGGTTTAGCACGTTCAGATCATTTCGTTGCTGCTAAGAAACATTAAATAAATGCATTTTAAATTCGTATTCATTTTGACACGCGTTAAATAAAACTAAAGGGCCTTTTTACATTACGAGTGTAATGTATTACAGCCCGTTTGTAGTCGTAATTATGCCCAAAATGTTGAAATAACATTGTTAATTTATTTACATGCATATACTCCTTTTTTTGATCTGTTCTTGTATTGTGTTTACAGGCGCTGTAAACGATCTACACCTTCGTACAGGAAGTTAGAGTTCACAAGATCCACTCCAAGAGTTTGTTATGGTCTCCACTAGCAAAAATCTTATTTAAAACGTTTACACTTGATAATTCTAAATTCCACGAAATATCTGTAAGAGATACAGTTATCTGAGGTAACTCGTTAACAAGTCCGAGTGAGATGCAAAATTCTCCATGGCCAAACAACATAAGCAAGCCTGATTGCACTCATGAAATAATTGTGATGGCTCGAGGGCTGATCTTCGGACTGAAGATTTTCAACTTTTTCGGCCTTTTGGTATAATATTGCAATGTATATACTTATGTATAAGCAATCAAAATATATATAAGCACACCTACATATGTATGTAAATGGATGTATGTACGTATTTATATCTCCTTTTACTTACATCCTGATTATCCTTGTTGGTTTCACTTGTATTTATGAGTGTTTCATCATCGTCCTGCACTCGGGATTCAATAAATTGGTTGCCAAACTGCAGAGCTGTCAAGCGATTGGCTACATTGTCCAGAGCTACATTCGTTGATTTAATATTATGATTGAGTTTTGCTAGACCTTCCGCTGTTTTAGTGGCTCGACTTTCCAAATCCTACGTGTATTATGAATATGGCCTTTTGTATTGTTTATTAAGTGCTTTTGTATTGTTTAAAATACCTGTGATATTTGTTTCATCCACTGTAGAAGCGTAAAATCCCCAGCAAATGTCCATTTTGGAGCTTGTTCCAATATATTCGCCAAATTAATTGGTATATCCTCCATTGATTCGTTGTTTATCTTGAAAATATTACAAAATGTTTTTTGTTGTTTTCTAGTGATAAAGCCAGTGATGTCAACTGCAGATAAATTTGTTTATGTTTAAAACAATTTTCCAATAGAGGCTATATCAAGGCATATATAATAATTAGGCCTATATTCAACCTGTTATCAAATATTTCTGGGAAAGCAACTGAATATATTATGTATATATACTTGCTATGTATTAGTAATTAATAATAATTCACGTACATTTGATCTTGTTGATTTATTAATTTTACACTGTGGCAGCACTACGTAACATATGTTTTTTCTTTTAAGTTCGTTTCATTCCAGCTCGTTTCTTTCAGTGGCAGTAGTATTTTATTTGTTGCAAACTCTTGTTCCCTGTGCATGTTCACACGTGGAGTTTATTTTTTAATTTGTGTTATTTTCTAGCTTTAAAATAAAATCTTTAATAATTTAAGTCACACATTTGAAAGATGGCCATGCTAGCAGAACCCAGACAACGCAAACGTTACAATTTGGTGCCTAAGGGAAAGGCATTATATGAAGGTAAGTATCTTGTTTAATCATACCACGAATATGAAAATATTTATACTGACACTAATATTTGTTTATATATTGTAGATGAAAACAGTTTTGGTACGAAAATGCTGGAAAAGATGGGATGGAAAAAAGGCCATGGTTTGGGTGCTAAAGAAGATGGCTCAAAAGATTTCGTAAGAATCCGCTACAAAAATGACGCCTTAGGTCTGGGTTTCAAAGAACGTGATGATCAGTGGACGCAACATGAACAGAGTTTTAATGGCCTGCTAAAAACTCTTAACAATGAGGATGACAGTACCTTATGCAAGGAAAATGATAAAGCTCTTGAGACGGAGAATGAAATGCCAGTACGGGTTGGTTTTGGTTTTGGTTTTCAAGAAACAAACAAGTCTAAAACAAAGTTGGAAAAGTTGAAAGATAAAATAAGTGGTATATCCTTGGAGGAAAGGTCTAAACAAAGCAAAGCTAGAGTACACTATAAAAAATTTACCAAAGGCAAAGACTTGGCGCAATATAGTGAAAAAGACTTGGCAAATATTTTTGGCAAAAAAGCTGTGGATGAGCAGCAACATGCTGCAAATAACTTTTATCAGTATCTAAATAATACTTTTGGGGAAAATCGAGAAACCTCTAGAGACAACGGAGTGTCGCTAAAGGATAATTTTAAAATAAAAATCGAGTCTAGTAAAGGTGCGGATGACAGCGAAGGCCATATTAACAAAAAACAAAAGAAAAAATGTCGTAATGAAGAAACACTAGACCTCCCTTTGGATGAGGTAGATATGAAATCTAAGAAAATTAAATACTGTGCTGATCTGGAAATTTGTGAAAGTTATCAACTTGAAAACGACGTCCAAAATACAGAAACCAAATCCAAGAAATGTGATGTAGAAGAAATACCAGAGCTTCATCTGGATGACAGTGGAAAAACTGAAAATAAAGTAGAAAATATCAAAAAAGTTAAGAAATATAAAAAATGTGGTGTAAAAGAAAATGCTGAGCTTGCTGTAGATAATTCTTTAGATGATGCAGTGGAAAGAAAATTAAAGAAAAACAAAGGTATTGTTAAACAGGAAAACGGCGAAATTGAAATTATAAACGAGAAAGAAAAATCTATAAAATGTGTTTTGGATGAAAATACCGAATTTCCTTCAGATACTAAATCAAAAAAGAAAAATAAACCCAAAAAGGAAATACTAATTGATGAACAAAATTTAGAAAATGATATTTATACTGCAGAAAAACGGAAATTTGGCAATTCACTAGGGGAAATCGAATCATCAAATGGTGCAGTTGAGGCCTCTATTGAAATCGACTTAACGGAGGAACCAACAAAAAAGAAGAAAAGTAAGAAGAATAGCGAATTAATTATTAATTTAGATAATAATTATAAAGAAATAACTCACAATACCGAAAAGCAACAAATAGAAGAGCAAAATATGATAACTAAATCGAAAAGTAGTCAAGAAACTCATGCAACTAGTGCTAATGTCTTAACCATTTCAAAAACAATTAAACAAAATTCCGACCAGCCATTAAAAAAGCCTAGTAAATCCAAAAACAAAAATGTAAGTTCAAACGCAAAAAATTGTATGACTGCTGTTAATTTTCAAGTATTAGATCTTGAAGAAATAAAGAAACAATACCAAGCATTTAATATCTACCCAATCTCTACATTTTGTGCAGAAAAATTCCGCAATATAAATTTAAATCATTTTACGGGCTCCATACTTCCGCAACTCGCAGGTTACGGTCTTAATGCAGACCTACAGCTGGACGTAAAACCTAATAAATTGGATGAAGAACGGATAACAAAACTGTGGAAGTGTGCTTTAAACAAATATGATCAATTAGAGACGCGAAAGAAAACATATAAACAGTACCTCAGAGAAGCCTTCCAAGTTCGGAAAACAGAAAAGAAAATTCTTAAACTTAATATTAAAACTTTGAGACGCAAAAATGTTTTTCAAGTTTTGTAAAAACTATAATACATATGTATGTATGTGTGTATGTATGTACTATGTAGTTTTTAAATAAGCTTAGTCATATTTATTAAGTTGATATTATGTGAAATAAATACATACATATGTATGTATAAAAAACAACAAATTGCAATGCGGAAAATTCCACTTTTAAGCGAGGGACAAGCTGGAGACGGCTGTATCTTTTTCTTACTTGAATTTTAATCATTAAAACGTGATTGATGATGTTTCGCAATGAGTAGTGCAAAAGCGCAACGTTTTTGTTCAATTCTATTTCATTTGATAAGTTGATGAGAAGAGAAAACATGTTTTAATTCGGTTGGGTCCAACAGCAGAATACGAAAGGTATACTGTAATTACGACTGATAGATAGAAAGATATCTTCATTCTACAAAATGACTTTTTGTTCAATATTCTTTTTTTTTCTTTCAATTTATTTAATATTTGTTCTTTCCATTTTACATATTTATATACTTATGTGTGAATTCAATGCTCTAAATAAAATTCAATTATAGCTTTAATAAACATTTATTAATGTAAGTTTTATTCATAAAGTAAGCACGGAAAATTTATCAAAAATAAAAAGTAAAATGGAAGGACAAAATTGTATTAATTAACTCATAGCCATATTAAAGGTTTTAATTAAATTAACATTTGTATTTCCAATGATTTTTCAGCTAATAAACAACACAGAAAATAATATTATTAATATTAAACTAACAGAAATATACATATACATATTTCATGAATTTTTTTTATAATTAATATGAAGTTATCTGAACATAGATAATACATAATGATTTTTATGCATTTACGTACTGTAATATTAAATTACACACTTAGTTTTAAAGTAATTTTTATTAACAAGTTTCAAGTTAAAGAAGTTGAAAACTAAAATCTATACTATATATAAATGATGTACGATGTTATTTAAAAATATATATAACTGGAGAAAAAAAATTCAAGTTCTGGCTGTTAAAATTCATTTTCGTCATCTTCTTCATCGTCTTCGGCATCCCACTCACCTTTGTGGTGAGCAATGCGACGTGAGCGACGTAAAGGTCTTTCAATTTCTTCGGTACTACTTCTTTTGAGTTTTGGTTTATTTTTATGCATATTTAAGTTTACTTGGGAATCAAACTGTAAATTAACAAAATTGTAAGAAATAGTATTGAAAAATTATATATTATTTTTCTTCAACTTACTGAACCAGAAACAATTTCTGCTCGTACTGGATGCCAATGTAAATCGCGTATTACATGACGATGACTCTCTATGGCCTCCTTAATGTGACCAGTCAGGACATCATAAACTGAAAATTTAAATTAAAGTACATACTCCCTTACTATTAGTGCTAATTTGAATTTAACTCACTTATTATTCTTCCTGTGCTGCAACCAGTATAGATAAATCGCTGACCCGTCTGTGCAGCTGGAGAAAATCTAGCACGCAGCAGGGTTTTAGTAACGCGATGGCCCCGATAAGTCATGACACTTGCATCGTCATCCAAAACTTTGGTTGGATTATAATCTAGCAAGAAATTAAATATTTAATTGAGTTTGTAATTAAAAGGTAAGGAGTAACTTCACTTACATTCTCTGGGCACTTGGCCGACCCTGTAGTCCCATTTGATCAATGGTGTAGTTCTTACTTTACTTTTTGGTGTTGATTTGCGTAAATCCCAAATTTTTACGCTTTGGTCCTTGGAATTGCTCAATATATAGTGGCCGTCATTACGTGGATCTATATATGTTATGCTATCAAAATGGCCTAGAAAAATACTGCTAGCTTTTTTAGTGCGATATGTACTTCCATCCGAACAACGAAGATCCCAAAGCTTAATGATGCCATTATCACAACCGCTTACAATAAGATTTGGATCTAGATCGCTGACGTAGCTTACAGCATTTATATCCACAGCTGGTGAAGTATCCGTTCGTATTGTGGAAATGTTACGAGTTTCACGATCGCATAGAACAATTTTGGAACCGGTTAAGCCAGCTATCATACTGCGTCCACAAGGGGAAAAGCGTACTGAAAACATAGCGGCCCGATAGCGATCAATACCGATGTTATAAGTCTCACAGTCATCGCCGTCCATGGATGAAACATTAACTTTAGAGTTTATAAAATATTTGAATACCATCTATATATACATATATATTTGTCTAGAACTTTATTATTTTCTACTTACAAGTATCCTCCCATGTGGAATAAGTGAAGTACCGACCACAAGGACTAAAATCAATATCCAGTATACTCCAGTTAACATCTCTGACCCGGAGCCGTTGAACACGACGGTAGGTACCGTTGGAAGCATCAAATATACGGACCGTTCCATCCTGAGAGGCAGTAATAAGGCGTGTGCCGTCATTATTAAATTTACTAATGTAAATCTTAGAATCCAGCGACATTAAACGGTCAACTCTTTTGTTGGGTACAAAAAAATTGGTAATACGCCTGTGCTGGTTGGCAGTAAATGCGCCACGCTTGCAAACTGATAAACCATTCTCACGTTTCATTAAACCACGAGCGAGGCACCAACGCTCATTAGGTTTCTTGCTGTTGGCCGGAAATCCGCTGAGGGCCTTAATCTCTTTGTACATCATAGTATGCTAAAAAGCCATCTTATTACTATTATTCGCTTTCTTTTCGATTTCCGATCCATACTTACGCGAAATGTTCTCAAGTCTGGCTTCTTACGAATTACTGGAGGCATTTCTCTTGGATCTTGACGCACAATTTGTGATAGCACCATTGAGTAAGCGAAACTTAAGCGTTCATCATCATCAAGAAATCTTTGTGAACTGTCATCGCTGCCATCATCATTTAAATCTTCTAGCTCGTATGCTACACTATTGCCCATGTGAAAACTTTAGGGCAAAAAAATTTTGCCCCAAAAAGAAAATTATGAAATCCGTATTTTGTGTTACTCTTAACAAAAGATTATTCAATTTGCGTCTTATGGAATTCTTTTAACCATGAAATTGTGGTTTCTCGAATTGCTTAGGTAATTATTTATGTATACGATTTTCTCTCTTTATGGATTTTTAAACGTTTCTATTCGAAATTTGTAAGTTTGTGCTCAATATGCTGGGATAGATTTTGTTAATTGTACAAAAAACAATCTGCTACAACTTATTAAAAATAAACAAATGGGAATAGAAAAATAACAATCAAGAAAAAATATTCAGCTGTTTTTCACTTTCTTGATTTTTCTCTTCTAGGGCTGCCAGATGTTCTCAATAGATTTACAGTTATTGATGCGATATCTTCGATAACGGAAACACAAAATGTATATTGTTCTAGAGAACAGGGGACGTAAGTATATTAAAATGGCAATTAATTTAAATGTATTATAACAGCAATGGAACAAAGATGTAAGGTGCCTTTGTAGCTGGCAATATATGAGTAACCTAATTGTGTTGGAATAGTCATGATTACACATTTGTTAACGTTAATACCCACTCCCATCTCTAATTTTTTATTGTATGTTTATCTGAACTAACATTTACTTGGTGTAATTATGGACAACAAAAAGTAAGTGTACATAGTAAATGTGTGTGTAATTTACATCAAATAAAAACAAATATGCAGTACATAAAAGAAAACTTAAAAATATGAAAAAAATAATAAAGCACAGCAGAAAGTTTAGCTTGGGAAAATAAGAAAATAAGTAAGTTGTATAATTTTTCTCTAAATAATTTATTAAAACAAACCAAAGCCCACAGTTGCTGCGCGGAGCAAGCTATGTACATATGTATGTCATTACATTGTAGTTTGTGATTCAAAGCATAGAATAATAGCAGAACAAGTAAGGGATTCAAATCGTCGTGGAAACATAGCATTAAATCCTTTTTCTAATAAAAAAAACCCATCGAATCTCCAAAGTGGTTTATGTATGAATAATTTTAAATTTAAATAAAACATATATGTATTTAGGGTAGGGTAACTCTCCAATTCTTATTCGAATATGCTCCCGCAACGGATGACTGGGAGAAATTCCAATCGGTAAATATATTTCATTGCTTTTTGCAGTGATGGAGCTAAATTAAAGGTCCATTTTGTCACACATTTGTATTGTATTTTTGAAATTACAACTCTTCCATATTAAAGGCATTCAATTATGCGCTTAAAAGTCACATTGCACTAATCAGTGACTTTTCCGGTTGCAGCGATGTTTAAATATAGAATGTCGAAATTTGTCACCAGGCTTGAACAGCCATCTCAGTTTGGCACCATTCACAAATCGTCCGATGTTTCTGTACATTTACTCAAAGAACGTCGTAACTCAAAAAATGGTATTTTTGAGTTACTGATGCAGAATTAATCCTCTTATCGTTATTCATATTGTGCAAAAATTGCATACAAATATCTTGTTTACTCAAATCTTGAAAGAAAAATTAAAATTTCTTTTTACATTAAGCTTTGTGTAAAATGAAACCTTCAAACTAGTTTTCTGGTTTTTTTGAATGTAAACAGAAATTATTACTTTTTGCAATAACTGTAGTTTTACACAGTGCGCAGGCGTTAACAACAAACCCTTTAAGTTAAAGTAAAACGTAAATTATTTTGGAATGGTTTGGGAACGATTGTGTATGAAGTACGACTAGAGGTATTTAGATAATCAAAATATACTTAGATAGGTACGTACATACATACATATCGCTGCTGTATTGCAATTCAGGATTGAAAAAGAAAATAGTTTTAAAAAAATTTAAATTCCATTTATTCCTGGCTGGTAGAAAAAAGACGTCTACTTTTTCCTTCTCCGTTTTTATTGCACCTCAATTAAAAGTTGATGAACAAAAGGTGATGTATGTATATGAATTTGCGAATCAGCAAATAAACTTTAATTTAGGACAAAATTATTTTAATTTGCTCATTTTGTTAAAAATAAAAAAAGCCTACATAATTCGTATAATATTATAAAATTCTCGTGTCACGGTGTTTGTAATTGAACTCCTCCGAAACGGCTTGACAGATTTTTATGAAATTTTGTATTTGTACTCGATAGGTCTCCGAATGGGTTATGGACTATTTTTAGTACCCGTAAGTGGGATACGCCACGCCCACAGGAACAAAGTATCTTATATCTTGCAACCAGAACAATTCAATGTCTTTTTTACAGATTACCTATAAACTTCGTACGAACGATCGCAATGAAATTTGGTGGGCTTAGTCTGTGCAACTCCGGGAGTATTTAGGGGTATTACCTCTTTTGAAACTAGGACCAGGAGGGCGATAGGGGAGACATTTCTGCCCCTCCGAAACGTCCGAACCGATTTTAATGAAATTTGGAACACAGATACATATTTATTTATTTATTTATTTCATAAATAATTTACAAAGTAAATTTGTAAAGTATTGTTGCACGAATATGGGCGGAGTAACTAGACCATATGCCCAAGATGTTATTAACAGTATTTTCAAAAAAGTTCCGTGACTGTCTGTACGACCTATGCCTTCACATAGGAAGTAGCAACGTGGTTGTTAAAGAAATTCCACAAAAAACCGCAAGATTATACGGTTATCCGTGGCAGATCAGTCAACCAGTGCAAGCGAGACGAAAAACTCTCGAAGGCCTAACAACAGAACTAAGCCTGACCGCACTTAAGAAATAATTACGATGACGCGAAATGATGTTCTTCGACCCAGAGCTGCTTAACGACTGACACAGATACATATATCTGCATCTAAAAAGTCCCATAGGTTATATCTGTGGCAATAAGGAAAAAGTGCTTAAGTGATATTTTATTGTTTAGCAGGAGAGCACTTTTAAGAGTTCAAGTCGATTTTCAGAAATTTATTTCTTTTACAGTTAAATTGGGAAATTTGATGTTAACCTTTATTTTTTTAAGCAAACATCGTTCTACACACTGTAAATAATAAATTCAAATTTAAATATACCTAAGTATAACCAAACAAGATTAGAAGTCTCAAAAAGATAAGTTGCAACTCATAGTGCAGCACACAAATTAATTGAGATTTTGACCAGGGATACTTTCAAATATGCCGATTACGGAGCTATCATTAACTCAAAATCAGCTTATCTCGACTTAAGCACTTTTTCCTTTTTGCCACAGATATATATTTTTAAAACTATCACCAGGACGGCAATATGGGGGAAATTTCTACCCCTCCGAAACTTTCCAAGCGATTTTGATGAAATTTAGAACATATGTAGATAATTGATTGATTTCCAGCCCCAATAATTGATTATCAAATAACTTCGTCATTTTTCGACCAATTTTCAAAATGCTTTTTGCATATGGAAGAAGCCCATTTATTTTTGATGGCGGGGAGGGTGAAATGTGCCCGCAAAAAATGGATTATCAAATTCTATGTCGTTTGTGGACAAATTTTCCAAATTCTTTTTGCATATGAGAAAGGTCCTTTTTTTAATAGTGTGGTGGGGTCGGGGGGGGGGGGGTAGAATGCCCAGCCAAAAAATTTATTATCAAATAACTTTGTCATTTGCGTAAATATTTTTGTCATCCAAAATTCTTTTTTCATATGGCAAAGTTCCACAATTTTTTTTATTGAAATTGTTGGGGGAGGGAGGAAGCAAAGTGCTCTTTGTTAAAAAGTGAATATCAAATAACTTCATCATAATATGAATACCACTCGCACGTTGACGAATTAGTATTTTCCATTTTTATTTTTACTCTTTCATAATAAGCTTAACCCGGTGTGCTTCGCTAACCCTCCCCTACCCTCCCCCAAAAAATATTTTTAGTAAACTTTCTTCATTGGTCCACAAAAGACAAATTTATTTCAGAATAAATTTTTGTGGCGGCCACTTTCCTCCCCCTCCTTAATTGTCATTGCTGGTTCCATTCCAAAGTAAAAACTAACTTTGAAAATTGGTCTACAAACGACAAAGCAATGTGATAATCCATTTTTTTGTGGGCACATTTCGCCACCCCTATTTAAAAAAAATTATTGGAACTCTTCCATATGCAAAAAGCATTTTGAAAATTGGTCATCATTGTACATATTATGTACATTGGTTTTCTCGAATCTATGTTTTCATACATACATATCTACGCATTTAAACTTATATCATATAAAAAATTACCAATATGTATTTTAAATTTTTAACCGACTTCCAAAAAAGGAAGATTTTGTCAATTCGTCTGTACTTTTTTTGATATTGTTACTTCATAACTCGGTACATTTTCGACAGATTGAAATTTTTTTTTTCGTCTGAGAGGTATAGCTTTCAATTGGTCCCATTTTAAAATTGGTCCCAAAAATTGTTTTATTTGATTTTATGATATTTTAATTATTTGATTGCTGCGAAACCTAGCAAACACCTTTGATCAGCTGTTTCTTACCATTGCAGCTACATTCCATTACAGTCGGCTAACTGAGCCTCCACATTTAAACGATACGACAACTTCAAAAGCAACATGATACGAATCGACTAATTCTACCATAACTCCAGAGAGCTAGTAAATTGGCTGTCGTAGAAGTTAATATCCTGAAAAAAATACCCTATAATTTAGTGCACACATCTTAATAAAAAATACAACAAACAATAACTTCCTCTTCTCTCTTTTCGGCAAATTTACGTTTTAATTTGTTGTTTAGACAACACATTCAAACTTGTATCGCGTAAACAAAGTTGTGGGCGTTTACCAACAATTCTGTCCACGCGAGCAAACTTTACTACCGCACTTCATTAGAGTTGTTGTTGACTTTTTTTCCTGAAGCCAACACTAATAAAGACTTTATGGCATGTGGATGCATTAGGGCCGTAACCATTTCCCAAAATATAAAATTACCTTGAATATTGGACTTGAACCAAAGTCGTTTATGTATAAAATGTATATGTAAAAATCTTTAAAAAATGCTTGAGGGTTTGTTAAGCTGAGCTCACCCATTTGTTTCAGACAAAATTTGCTTCCGCACAAATTAATTTTTGTGTGTAGTATCCAAGGCGAATACACATAAGGTGATCTTAATTCACCAGCTGACATAACTTCTCTGCTTTCAAATCAACCAAAACGTTAGGAAATATTCTGACAGCAGAACATTTTACACTAACAAATATACAAGGCGAATATTCAGAGTTTCAAATTAAGACCACCTTGTAAAAATTCTCCTTGGTAGTACCCTAGGATAATTAATATTAGGTGGTCTCAACTGAACAGTTGACTATTTTCGTCGCTTGTAATGGATCGCAGAAAATTAGTGACAGACTATGTTGGGTTCCTAGCCACAGCAGTGTTGAGGGGAATGAAATTGCTGATGAGCTGGTAATAATAGGATCGGTGTTAGATGAGGGAATGGGTGACAGATCGTTGAAATTACCGATAGGTCATTACTACAGGCAACACAGTAATTGAGTGGAGAACAGGGAAAACCGTTCATGGTGAAGTAGGGAGGATTGTAGAGTTTCGAGGTCTATGTGGCCAAAACTTGACTCAGGAAGATCCAAACTGCTACTGGATATATATAGAAAAGCGATTAGAGTCGTGATAGGTGCGTTGACTGGTCAGAGCAAGAACCAACATTTGGGAAACTGTCACCCCAGATTTCTGTAGGATGTGAGGGGATGAAGCGAAACCAGAAAACATTGAACATATTATCTGCCATTGCCCGAAGCTACAACATCATAGGCTTAGCTGGCTGAGCAGACTATTCCAAGAGAGCATTAGTAAGGCCCTATCATCCTTATAGGATCGACGGGATCATATATGTATTACTGATACCGTTCATGGCAAACTGGGGGATAGCAGGGGCTAAATAATGGGAATTCAGTGGCTTAATGACAGATAATAGGGGAAGTTGTGGGTACAAAGATGGGATAAATATTATTATTAACTTGTCAATAGAAGGGAATCATAATGGACCCGAGTGGGTTTCCGAGTGGAGAAGCGTTATAGCACCGCCCTTCCTAACTTGAGGGTTACACGATCAAGTTTTGCTTTTCAAATTTCAATCCATTCACACTTTTACACTAATACATTCACACTTTTAGAATTTGATGCGACCTTGACTTCAAATTTTCTTTTCAATTGTGTATTCAAATTTAAAGGCAAAAAACAACTGACACCAATTTCAATGAGCACACTTTTCGTTTTTGTTTTCAAATATTCTGCCGGCAAAGTATTTTTATGTTCTTTTATTACACATAATGTTATGTTCCTCCTAAAAACTTTAATTAACTTTAAATAAATATTATTCGGAACAAAAATATATAAAAAAATATAATGATGTGTTGCGGTTTATAGACCTAAATAGAAGCCATGAAGTTGTGTGTTTAAGCTGTTTTCTTATCAACGGCATATTGAAAATAAATTTGCTTGAAAATTGCGTGCAGCCTACGTCACAGCTTTCAATTTAAATTACTTTTGACAACCAGTATGTGTGAAAAACTTGAAGGCAAATCTTGGTCGTGTAACTGTAACGTAACCTAACCTAACCATAACAGCTGTCAAAATATAACTTTTATTACCAATTGGATCAGACTTTTAACTTTGTCGTTACTGTAATACATTGCAACAAATAATGCAAAAGTTGAGTTACATCCCCAATTTTATGTTTGCGTCGTTATTAAAAAATGTTTGTCCATTTTTATGGTTAGAAAAAAATGCTAAAAAACAAGAATTGTAATAAAAGAAGGAAGGAACTGACTGACTGCGATAATGCCAAGAGTTAGAAAAGTGGTATTGATTGCAATTAAGAGCAATCATCAGCTTTTTGTTGTTGCTACTGTTTGCTTTTGTATCAATATGCATTTTGGTTTTGTTATAAATGGGGCGTAAAGGGAATTTAAGGAGACGTTTAATATTTGTCTCACAGGTACAAAAAAATAAAAAATTTTATGTAACTTATTAAAAGTTTACTGCAAACATTGAAATAATTTTGTGAAAATAGTTGGAATCTAATTTTTATTGGGAAAAGTTCTAAAAAATGGCACTCTTTGATTACTCCGCACCATTTGAACAAAAAAATTTGGGATTGGATGAAATTTTTTATTTTCTATTTAGTTTAAAAGTTTTCCATCAAGATTGCTGGTAGTTAGCTGGTAATTGTAACTTTATATAGCTCGGATCCTAAACGAGCACTGGTATTCTTTGTAAACTACTATATAGGTAAGGCTAGGGGTCACTAACCTAACAATTGCACTGCTAATGACAGATATTCCCCCTTTATCGTAGTTGGCGTATTTCGAATTTGCCTACGAAGTTTTTATAATAGATTAAAGACCATAACAACATTTGTTCTCTAATCTAGGACCAAAATGTCGTAGTCGAAATACGCTAATACCTCTGCTGATAAATAATTTGCTGTGACGATCTCGGACACGCCCTCCTATCATCATTAAAGCGTGCTAGTGATTTATACGGACGGATCGAAGTCAGATTTTGGTGTGGGTGGAGGTGTCTTTATTCCACGTTCCAAACATAGGATGAGATTTCAGTTAAATAATCAATGAAGATAAAGTCTAAAGTATAAATAAAAAAAGCAACTAATTGGATGAGGAATATCTCTTGTACTGGTAGCAAGGCTACGATCAACTCTATATCAGGCGTCTATACAACATCCAATTTGGTGTATGATGTCACACCTGCAGCTACTCTCAGTTCCAGGGTATAGAAATGTGCCCAAAAATATCGTTTTGGATGAACCAGCTAGATCCAGAGCTCGAATGCACATTCGTGATAATTATCAAATGCTTCTAGATTCAAATTCAGCGAATTCATATCAGGTGATCTTAACTCAGTAGCTGATGACCAGCTGTTAATTTCTCTTGTGTGAAATCAAAGAAAAACGTTCGGAAATCTTCTGAAATTTTACACTAACAAATATACAAGACGAATATTTAGAGTTGCAAATCAAGACCACTTGGTATCAATTCGCCTTGGCAGAAACTAGTTCGGATTACACATATCGGATTGTCTAACCCTACGTCTACACCTGATATATTTTTATCATGACAAATGTCAAGTTCCATGTAGAAAAATGAGCTAACATAAAAAAAATTATTTTTCAATATAAGGTTTGACTTTTGTTATGATAAAAATATATCAGGTGTAGACGTAGGGTAAGAAGCACAGAATATGAATTTTGTCCACAAATTGCCAACTATTTTGAAGCGAAATCAATTTTTATCCACTTTGCGCCAATTTCTGCCAAGAAAATTTTTATTTGGTAAATAACTAAATGTCGTTTTACCAACATGGTGCGATAGAGAAAGACATAGAAAATAGTCAAAGTTGCCATCATTACCGAAAAATTGTAGTAAAGCGAATTCTCTTGAATTCGCCGGTGTCGTGTCTAGTTCTTAGTCTATACTAAGAAGGTCAGCTGCTTTACATCGAGGTTAATATTACCCCAGGACACTGTTTTATAGGCGCACAAGCTTGGCGATTAATCTATCGTTCAACGACTTCTGTAGACGTTATGTTGAGAAAGTGGAATAGAGTGTAAAACACCTCCGCTGTCTTTGCCCCGCTAACTCTGAAAAAAATGGTGGCTGCACTGGGCAGTATGCTACTGCAGAATTTTGCTGCCTTGTATAAATGTGACATTAGACGGATAAACTCGTTTATCCGTTGATTCAGCACTCAACTGAATGGATAAACGTAGAAGAAGTTTACCTCTATTCACATCTCCCTTTCAGGTAACACACGGGACCAACTATGTTGGTTTTGACTTTTAAACTAGCAACATGACCTAACCTACTTACATATAAAAGAGATTAAACGAATGAGTTTTGGCAAAATTATTGAAGAATTGTCCCAGGCATTATTATGTAAGTATATCTTTTTTTTTGACAATTGGAACAAGAGCGTTCGTATGCAGCCCATGATTTTGAGCCAATCTGTTGGCCTATTATGCACCCCATACACGTTTCAATCCAATTGGCAACTGAGTTTGTTGTTGTTAAAATCAAGGCGTGTATGGCTCTATCAATTGATTAGTTTGACAGTTGTCGAATTGGCTGAAGAAAAATCAGAAAATTTTGATTTTTTTTAAGTTGGCTAGTAAGTCTTTCAATTCGATTGTGCTGTGTGTGTTCGAGTCTCTTGATCAGCTGTCAAAATTTACTTTTGTAGTTTTCTTTTTCAAAGAAAAATTTAGTTTAGGTTAGCAGGCGTCGAGGGTGAAATTTAGAGTCCGGCTCACTTGGGTCCAATGCAATGAGCCTTTTGTGTTACCTGTGAGTTGAAGAGATTATAGTGAGAGAGGGTGATAGGGAAGGGATAGTGATAGAGAAGTCAGATGGTGAAGGAAGAGATAGTGTCAATGAGTCGTATTAAATTTAGATGTGTTTAGTAGCCATTTTATTGGTTATTTTACTTTGCCGATGATTCTGCAACACAATACTGACGAAAAAGGGCGCTCTGATGTTACATTAGGATTAGTATCCACTGAAGCCGGAGTAGTTCATTCAGTGACCAGGTGTCTATGCCTTCCCTACAACTGATACAAATGCGCAATGGTGTTGTTAATTTTTAATGACTATCGGTAGAGATGCAAACGTGATAGGGATGCCAAACGGGAGAACCCGAATCCCGGGACTTTCGGATTGATTTCCAAAAATCAATCCCGATTGTTTTCAAAAAATCAATCCCGATTGATTTCCAAAAATCAATCCCGATTGGCATCCCTACAGCGTGATAACTACTTCAGCCAATACCACAATCAAAGAGAAAGTTAAGTATTTTTTAAAATGTATTTAATTTAAATGAAGTGAACTGAATTCAGGCCCTTATTATGAGTTGCGTTCGATCACTACTTTCGACTACAGTCGTAGATCGAAAGTTGCTCATAATAGGTTAGGAAGGGAGGTGCTATACCGCACCTCCACTCGGAGACCCAATTGGGTCCATTGTGATCATAATAAGGGCGACCTGAATTGAATGAAAATCTTTTAATTGAGTTTAAGAAGTGTGTGGCGAAGAATCAATTTAATTTAAAGACACAATTGACAATTGAATTGAAACGTGTATGGGGGTGCTTTACAGATAACCAACACTTAAGAGTATACATTGTACACACCTACGAGTACATGAAGTTAAATAATTGACCATAAATAACTTTCGATCATCAGAAGCTTCAAGTCATTTTCACTTCCCCTTAATTATGTTTATTTTTTTTTTTTGTTAAACGTTTAATCTATTTTTGTTGCTATATATTCATGATTGTGACAATAACTTAAATGTTAAAAAATGAATTGAGGGCAAAAATATGGATAATGGACCAATATTAAAAGTCATCCAACCATATTAAAAGCCACAAATACATACAGTGTTCACTGCACAGTGAATAAACTGAAAATTGTTTAATATCCCCAGGAATTTGTGGGTGTTGCTTACCGCAAATACATTGTTACGAATCCACACAACATTTTGGCCAGAGATGATGATGACATGAATGAAGAAGTGAAGAAGGGGAAGAAGCATGGTAAATATGGTGGGGACAATGGTAATAGCGACTATTGACTATTGTGTGCTGCGCTTTAAGCTAAAAAACAACATATTGAATGTTTTATTTCTTTGGGAGTTCTTATTTTATTTTTATCTCTAAATATTTGTTTTTCTTTTCGCAATGTCACCAAATTACGTATAAGGATTTGTACTAACCAAAAAAAAAAAAAAGTGAAGTAGTTGCAAATTGTGGTTGTAGTAAATATACGAGTATTCGAATGTATATGAATTAAAAAATTTTCATATCAGTTAGCAATTTCTGGGTGGTTCTATTTAGTATATATGGTACAATAAATTTTTTTTTTATACAATTTTTTATCATACATACATACATAAATTGTGTCCGGAAGAAGAAAACATGTGATACATGTTTTAATTTTGTCATGGTCGTCTTACTGCTTTCTAAGAGTTGTGGCATGTCCTTAGCAAGCAAAAAAAAAAAAAAACACAAATCTCAGCGGGACTTCCAATCGATAATGTTTTAATTTTATTTCTGTTTTTTTTCTCTATTTTACTTTTAACCGCAAATTTATTTTTCACTTCCGACACCATAAATTAAATGGAAATGGGAAAAATGACAACTGTATTTATTTAAAAACTGTAACGTTTTCTTTCTTCATTTAAAAAAAAAAATTAATTATTTTTCTCTCTGTCACTCAGATCAGCTTCGCTCGATCACGTAGTGAGCATTAAATACTCGTAAGAACTGTTTTAATGTTTTGGATTTCAAAACCCAAGGAAGATGGTTTGAAAAGAAGAAAACAAGAAATCACACACCGGTAGGTTACCCTTATTACAGAACCTGGTACGTGTGTGTGTGCAAGTGCGTGTTAAGTTGGTTTACGATTAATTAAATACATACTCTGTTTAAATCATTTATTTGGTCTATTGGCCAAAATGGTGTCCTCGTAAAATAGAAAATTGTCAGTTGTGACAGGTTTTTATCGGTATAACTAACCACCCAAGATGTGTTGATATGGGGCATGTACGTGTTGTTGATAATAATTTATAGATTTGGTTTTCAATTGTTAGAAAATTTGTTATGAAAAGGATATTTTCAAACAAAGGCACAATTAAAATTCAATAGAGTCCTTCTCAGTGAAGTTTTTCTTTAACATTAAATACAGAATTTTAAATTTATAATTGATTTTCAATTATTAGATTCAAGGTTTGTAAAAATTTTCAAAATTTAATATTAATAGAGCATTTCGTTACCTTAATATAGAAAGTCCCTAAGACATTATTTTTTTTTTTTGAAATCGAGATTTTTGCATTTTTCGACCCATTAGCTGTTCTTCTATCGAAATATACAAAAATCTTGAATTCAAAAAAATAATGAGTTAGGGCCTTTCTACTCGCATATTAAGGTAACGATTTACACCTGCACGAAATCTAGCAGATATTTCAATTAAAATCTGTATGGCAATCTACACACCAAGTTTATTTTTTGAAATTTATTACGATTTCTTATCCAAAACAGTTAATGGGTTATTAACTTGTGGGTTACACGATCAAGTTTTGCCTTTCAAATTTCAATACATTCACACTTTTTCACTTTATTTCCAATTGTGTGTTCAAATTTATAGGCAAAAAAAAAACAGCTGACAGCAATTTCAGTGAGCACATTTTACGTTTTTATTTTCAAATATTCTGCCGCCATAGTTTTTTGTGTTATTATTTTTACAAATAGTATTATATTCTGCCGAAATATTTTAATTAAATTTAAATAAATATCTCTACAAGAATAGTATCACTCAATTGACTGGTCATTTGATCGGTAGTCATGCAGGATATATTCATCATTGCGTACAACGAACTTTCTATCACATTATTAAGAGCAAAATGAAAAATTTGATGGAAACTTTTGTGTACGAGTGATGTTGCATCTCTCTCTAACTAATGCATTTCGTCGACTATATAACATATGTTTGTACTGCTCACTCTACTGCTTTTTACTAATCAATGATAGCAAAAATATTAGTCAAGTTTGACTGATCATAATTGATTAATATATTCCCCACAATTGAGTAATTATACATTATTGATATACTGACAACGAGTATACTTTTTATATTATTTTAATTGCTGTTTTACTATAAAAAGCAACTTTAAAATACACGAGTAAATAAAATATTTGAAACAAAAAATACTAATAAACAAAATAACCAAATAACTTAATTGATTTCTACCCCGCTTCACACATATTCATCTCCAACGCTGCTTGCTGTATTCAAATATCTAAAATTTTGAAAGGAAATATACATGTTAAATTAAACTTTGTAAATTTCTTTCATTCATTATTTTACTTATCTTTTTTAACATTTTTATAAACTTTGATTTTCACATATAGAATGAATTGTATTTTTTTTTAAATAAAACTCGATGTTTTGAAAGTTTTGGCATATGTACATTAGATGTTCCACTATTCATATATGCTAGAATAGGGCAACTATAATCTGTAAATGTATCCCTCATTACTACCGATCAAATGACTAATCACTATTGAATTCAATGTAAAATTTGTGCAAATGTGTTAGTGAACAAACTTTGTTTGTGTTAGTTTCAGTTATTCATTTCTTGTAGGGATGCTTATGAATAAAAATAATAAGTACAATGATGTGTTGCGGTTTATAGAGCTGTATATAAGCCATAGAGTTTTGTTGTTTTAAGTTGTTTTCTTAACAAAAGCATTTTGAAAATAAACTTGCTTTGAAATTGCGTACAGCCTACGTCACAGCTTTCAATTTAAATAACTTTTGACAAACAGTATGTGTAAAAAACTGGAAAGCAAATCTTGCTCGTGTAACTGTAGCGTTACTCAAATTTTTCCTAAACCACAACCAAACAACTGCAATTTAGCTAATTCACACACCATTTTTTTAAGTACAGAGGCTTAAACGGATTTGAATATGTAGTTATTATTTTTTTTTCTTTTCCTGCTTTTAACTAATAAGATATGCTGCTTGTAGGAGTTAAAATTAACAAATTTATATAAGAGAGGGCCAGGGGACAATATCTGCCCTCTGAAACAATCCAACTGATTTTTATTTTTTAATTAGGACCATGCGTGTTTGGAGGGGGGGGGTGGGGGTAGGGCGGGCAATTTCTGCCTCCAAAGCTATTCAACCGATTAAATTCAAAACATCTATAAGATCGCACACGATTTATGTTTTTTTAAAACTAGGACAAAAAAAAACGGGCACGGGGAGAATTTCTGCCTCTTTGATATTACGAGTATTGAGCCGATTTCTATGAAATTCAATATTAATATTACGGCCAAGAAGCGGCCCAAAGGGGGGGGGGGGATTTCCGAAACGATTTAACTGATTTTTATGAAATTCAAACCATTGACACATACGCATCTATTTTTAAACAATGACCAATAGGGGACAGCAGAGCAACTTCTGCCTCTGCAAATTAAAACATAGACATATATTCGTTTAAAAGGACTCATATACCTTAGATTTTAAGGCACACATATAAAGAGAATTTCCATTTTTAAATTTGTTTGGTCATTTTGCTGATTTAGAAGAGATTTGGAAGAACAATTGAACTTTGAAAAATTGGACAGTGGTACGGAACCGTATAAGCATGAATACGACTCGCACGTTGGTGAATTTATTAAAAACAGTAAATGGTATTTTCCATTTTTACTCTTACCCTTATATGTAGTTAGGAAAAATGTGAAAAAGAAAAAGTGCTTAAGCCATATTTTACTGCTTTGCAGTAGAGCAATTGTAAAATTTCAAGTAGATTTTCAGAAGTTTATTTATTTTACAGTTAAATTGGGAACAGAATACTGTGTTACCTAAGTGTTAAAATCTTCGTGTTAGTGTTTATAAAGGAAACAGACCTTTGGTAAGATCCTGGAAAAGAAACTGCGTTACAGAATTAAGAGGGTTAAGATATTCCATACAAATATACATACGAGTACATACACATGTATAATTTTACATGACACGCATATGCACATTCAAAGAATTACGCTGACATCAATAAATAATTTTTGTATTTGTGGCAATAAGAAAAAAAAAACCTTATTAAATTGTAAATTCATGATTTTCACAAATTAAAATTCAATTGAAAATCATTTAAAATACAAACATACGGACTGAGACATTAAAGAAGGCCGCACTGAATCATTACAGCTCATTAATGTTAAATTGAATTAAAACAACATGTCCAACAGCAACCAACAATAACGACAACGACAACGATAACGACAACGACTACGCATTAAAAAGAGAAAAATAAATAAAGAAATATTATGCAAAATTCGTCATAAATTTCACTAAACGATACAGTACGTTTGATATGAAATTTGCAAGAATTGGAAGAAGAAAAACACGCTTAACAGCGATCAATGATTGGACAAGTCTTCATCATCATCATCGTGATCAGTGACAACGACAGCAGGAGCTACAAGTTAATTTATTAAAAAAACAGTTCAATTAATTCAATATTATCGAATAAACAAAGATAAATGTAGATTTATTAAAAACATAAACCCTAAACGGAAACGAAGAAGTTTGTTTGTAAAACTATTTCAGAAAACTCAAAAAATTTTAAACTTTTTTTTTAAAGCTGATCGATAACGATCAATTTGTTTTAGCCAAAATGAATCTCAATAGATCTGCATTGAACGAAACGTCAAGCACCCTCACGGAAGAATCTTGCCGGTCATTGCTATGGGTATATCCCATGATATAGACTTACTCAGAAATATTGACATTGGAACTGCACAAAATATCCTTTGGGTCGAGGTGCTAATGGCCTTTACATAATAATTTCATTGGGGACTTGGAGGACCAGGTAAATGTTAATCCAAGTATCTTCTCAAAATTTACTGAAGTTAACGGTTTCGAGAATAGAATACTCATTGAATTGTAAAGGATACTACAAAAGCCCAGTGGACCCACAATCAAAATATCCGCACACCGTGAATCCATTCAACCCAATTCAATGCACACCATGTAGAGGCGACTTGACATCGAATAGTGTAAACTTTTTCATTGGTACTAAGAAAAGATAATAATTTTTACATATTATATATGGTATACTACAGTTTCTGCTGTCCTGTCTGTCCTGTCACTAGACATCCCAGACCATTATTCCAGCAATTTTGGTAGTAACAACAGGTACACGTATAGTTCTCAGTGATAACATGCAGCATCAGTCACCGCGTGTTCTGCAAAAGAATATATCCGTGCAGAGAATATAAACCAAAAGATATCCCCAAATATCAGGGTATCGCTACAATCAGAAACAGCAGCTGTTGCATAGCAACAGCACCTCGAATGGTATCTCGCTGACCTATCACTAGAATTTGTCATTTTATTATTGTTAACAAATAGAAACTGCGAAGCTACTTTGACTTGTCTGCAGAAACACCCAGAGTCTGTGGTAGAAATCGAACCTGCGACCCGCCGAATAATGAACTAGAACACTGCCAACTATCTAAGAGAACACTCTAAGCGTCTGCGTGATAACAGCATTTGTGGTTGCTCACAGTTGCCGCGTGTCCTCATAGAGAAGACCTAACCAATTACCGAACACATCGTCAGTCCTATTTGGCGTTTAAAACGATGCCTCCCACAGACAAATTTCCGACACTTACTTGCGATACTAAGTATTATCTATTAATCCCCGTAGGGTTAGAACCAAGTCTACCATATTTCGGTCAGTGAATGATACCGCCAAGTCATCAACAGCCACCGTAGCAAG